>OY728158.1:1401434264-1402684264 GCA_963277665.1 Viscum album
ATACCCTTTGAGTGATAGAAGCCACAAAATGCCTCAGATTGAGGCGGGGTTGACTCGTATACGTCACCAAGGACCCTTGGATCGTTCTTATAAAAGATCAATGCAATACGAATGCATTTGGTCATATTTCCGTAGGTCAGATGTTGTTTTCAATTAATATTTTGTCCACTTTAAAAAAAATAGAGACCCTTTGTGTGATAGCGGACACACCATGCCTCAGATTGAGGTGGAGTTTACTCTTACATGTCAACAAGGACCCTTGGATCATTCTTATAAAAGTTCAATTCAATCCGAATTTTTTTGGTCGGATTTCCGTAGGTCAAATGTTGTTTTCCCTTAAAATCTTGTCCATTTTAAACAAAATACAGACCCTTTGAGTGCTAGCGGCCACACCGTTCCTAGGATTAAGGTTGGGTTGACACATACACATCACCAAGGACCCTTGTATTTTTATTATAAAAGATCAATGCAATCCGAATGCGTTTGATCAGATTTTTGTAGGTCAGTTGTTGTTTTCAATTTAAATCGTGTCCACATTAAACCAAATAGAGACCCATTGAGTGATAGCGGCCACACCATGCCTCGGATTAAGGTGGGGTTGACTCATAAAAGTCACCAAGGACCCTTGGATTGTTCTTATAAAAGATAAATGAAATACGAATGTGTTTGGTCGGATATCCGTAGGTCAGTTATTGTTTTCACTTAAAATCATGTCCATTTTAAACAAAATAGAGACCCTTTGAGTGCTAGCGGCCACAGCGTGCCTCATATTGAAGCGGGGTTGACTCTTACATGTCACCAATGACCCTTGTGTCATTCTTATAAATGATAAATGAAATCCTAATGCTTTTGTTCGGATTTCCGTAAGTCAGTTGTTGTTTTCACTTAAAATCTTGTCCATTTTAAACAAAATAGAGACCCTTTCAGTGCTAGTGGACGCACTGTGCCTCAGATTAAGGTGGGGTTGACTGTTACATGTCACCAAGGACCCTTGTATGGTTATTATAAAATATCAATGCAATCCGAATGTTTTTGGTTGGATTTCCGTAGGTCAGTTGTTGTTTTCAATTAAAATCGTGTCCACTTTAAACAAAATAGAGACTTTTTGAGTGATAGCAGCCACACCGTGCCTCAGATTGAGACGGAATTGACTTGTACACATCACCAAGGACCCTTGGATCGTTATTATAAATGATCAATGCAATCCGAATGCATTTGGTCAGATTTCCATAGGTCAGTTGTTGTTTTCAATTAAAATTGTGTCCATTTTAAACAAAATAGATACCCTTTGAGTGCTAGCGGACACACCGTGCCTCGGATTGAGGTGGGGTTGACTCATACATGTCACCAAGGAACCTTGGATTATTCTTTTAAAAGATCAATGCAATATTAATGTGTTTGGTCAGATTTCTATAGGTCAGTTGTTGTTTTCAATTAAAATTGTGTCCACTTTAAACAAAATAGAGACCCTTTGAGTGATACCGGCCACATCGTGCCTCAGATTGAGGCGGGGTTGAATCTTACATGTTACCAAGGACCCTTGGATCGTTCTTATCAACGATCAATGAAATCCGAATGTGTTTGGTCAGATTTCCGTAGGTCAGTTGTTTTTTCAATTAAAATCATGTCCATTTTAAAAAAAATAGAGACCCTTTGAGTGGTTCATCATTTTGCACGTTGTTGGTGCATATCATCTGTTAAAATGGAAAAATGAATCATTGGATAATGGTTGTTTTATTTAATAACAATTCAAATTTTCATACGAACATTTACATAAAACAATGTTTCATCTTTTAAATACCTCTTCAGGGATGCTAGTTTGCTGATGAAAAACAATCTATTGAGATGTGTTTGGATAGTGAAATTTTATTATATATACCCTGATATTTGTCCAGATGTAGTCTTGGTCAGCTCCTTATGCTTAGCCCCTGGCCTCATTCCTTTTTTTAGACGATAATGATACACCACCCTATCAGTAAAAGATAATATAAATTATATTACTTGATGATTAGACCTAAAACATAATATTTAGTGTCTTAAAGATTCAAAAACTCCATCATGTGTGTTCGGTTTGATGGATATCCTTGCTTTGAATCCAGAAAATAAATCTTCAGAGTATCCAAGTTCACCGCAATTAGCAACCAATGTTTCCTAAAAACACAAAAATTAATAAGTAATAAATGAAGTGAAAATATAATTGATGTGCTTTAATCGTAGATTATTACCCCTACATGGTTCGTATTAGGAAAATTCTATCATCTCTAATCTTGCGTTCAAATGTTTTCAGTAAGACGTTCACTATTTCATCCCTTTTTGATGGCTCTATTTTTTGTTAAGTGTGTTGATGTGATATGAGGACTAACCATTCAAAATCTTGTCTCATGGGAAAATTCCTTCAATTGTTTTTAATAAATGCATCTGTCAACAATATAAAATTCATTTAGTCATAATTTTCATGCTAGATAAGCTTTTGGAAAATCAATTCATGGAAACATACCTCATATATACATTTACAACTGTGACGCCTAGCCAAACCGTTTTCAAGGATTTCATTTACATTTTCAGCAGCAATGAAATCTTGACTTTCCTCTCCGTATATATTCTCTTCTAAAACCACTATATGACTATTACCATCTTTTAGCTTCATATCCACATGAGTCTTCAATGCAAGTAAATGTTGAAATAGAACATGTGGTTTTTTTGTGCTTTCAGTAGCTCCTTGGGATCAGTTGGTCGATCCTTTAGATGGTTTTGATGGGACGTTTGTCACCCCCTTATCTTTCTCCGTCTATAACAACAATCATTGGTTCAAACCATTTTATCATTAATTATTAAGGGTTTAGATTGAAAAGAAAAGGAAATAAATACCTCTTTGTTCGCATGTACTCTTATAAGTTGTGACAGCCATGAAATGAATGTCCCAATATCCTTTTCGACCGTATGAATATCATCATCATCAAGTGGAATAGGTAGCTCTTCCTTTGGATCATGAGCTACAATAATCGTCACTTTTAGATGATCTTTCGGAAGTGGACTACTGTACAGTGTGGCATCTGGGATATTGAACACTGTAGCCCTCACTACAAGGTGAGAGGTGGGTGTTGACATATATAAATCAAAATCATTATCACCCTTTAGAATATGAGTACAGAAAAATTATTAGTGTTTGTCTAATTCATATTTCATGGGAAAAATTATTAGAATATTGATTACCACGGCTAAGATAGTTCTTTTAGGCGAATGGCTCACCTCAAAGCTGGTGGGGGGTGGGGCGGGATGTTCATGCGGCGGTTGTTCTTTAGTTGTGTCTTCCCTTTGCTTCCCATACATAAAAGTTGCTAGCAACTCTCCCCGCCATTGCAATTGTTCTTTAAAGGTTGTTATTTTTTCGCTCATTTGTTCCAATTTTTCATCTGTATCATCCGTTTTTTTCTTATTCTCAAAATATACTTTGTGTGTCACCCCAAACCCTGCACCTCTAACACGACCGTATTTTTCTGGCTGCTTCGAATCCGTCGATAATAGGTTGGTATCAGCTATAGGAGTAGCTGATTCCTGTCACTGTCGGATATAGGAAAATAACTAATTATTTTTATGTAATGAAAATTTTAAACAAAATATTTTATCGTAGTGTCATACTTACACATATTTCCCACACTTTTTGTGTGTTCTCAACTACTAACTTCCCATCTTTGTTCACACGTGCCTCCTTCCATAGCACATGACGTTGGATGGAAGTTCATTTGGTTTTAGACTCATCAATCTACATATAAACATAGAAAAATAATTATGATGTTGTTTATTGGAACCTAAAAATATTATTGTAAATTTAAAATACATACCATTTTCTTTTCTAATGAAGCATACCCCATCCTTTCTTTACGATAGGAGTATGTTGGTTTTGAAACCTGTTCCTTATTTTTAGTACAGAGTTTCTGTTTCATAAATGAAATATTTTCGATCAAAGTGATGAATGCAGGTATCCTCAAACAACATATTATCACCCATAATGTACCTGAAACTTATCATCCACACGACGGCCAATAAATGTATCCCATGCGTGTTGGGATATCTGGTGAGTGTAGACAATGGGTGGGTGCGGGTTTATTTTACCTTCAGAATCATTGAAGTGACATCTTGTTAAAATAGTGTGAAATCCTCGATGAATCTTTCCTGCAAGCCTTAGTACATAATCCTTGTGTGAATCATCTACTATAAATTTACTCTGTAAGAGATTGAGAAGAGTAAGACATTGTTTCATTATTTTATTTTCTAGTAAATTAACGAAATAAATTCATAATGTTACCGTAATTTCTTCCCAGATAACAGCCTTCAGCCAGGACACAACATGGTGCCATGAATCTATGTCAATAGGCACGCATTTCCGAGTGATAACTCTAATGTAGCTTCTAAAAATAGCCTTTTTGGGATTCACATGTTGTCATCCTGCATTCCCTATGACTTCAAATTTGATGCCTTTGCTTTTCTCTTTAATAATTTTGGCAAACACTGTCAAACTACGACACGCCTGTGATTTCTGCGATGCTGGTCCTTCATTCAGGACCATTTAATCGTTATCAACATCATCTATATGTTCATCTAGAATGGTATCAATGACATGTGTTGATTGTTATTGGACCTCAACACTATGAGTAGCAGGAGCCGAAGCAGTAGGAGCAGTAGGAGGAGTAGCATGATGAGAAGCAACAACAGGAGCCATAGCAGGAGGAGCAGCAGGAGCAACCAGAGCCGTAGTAGGAGCAACACCGATAGCAGCATGAGCCGTAGGAGCAGCAGGAACAACATTAGGAGCAACAGCAGCAGCACCATGAGCTGCAGGAGCAGCAGCAGCCGTAGCAGCTGCTGCTTGAGAGTCTTATTCAACTTCAAGGTTAGGAGCATCAGAATATGCAGAAGTCATTATCCGCAAAAGTGGTTGAACAGTTAATTCAGATTACATAAATTTATTAATGATAAGATAGTAACATGAGATAACAAGATCTATATTACAAAAAAAATATAACCTGTTTACTGAACTATCTTTCTTTTTTTCAAAGGTTGAAGGGATTTGACACCTCTATCGACTATCCAAATCCCTTCGTTGTGGTCTCCTCTAACATACAAAACATCATCTGCATTGGGACTGCTCTGAAATTATTGCGACGTACCACTAACAGGATCGTCCTCAACTAAATTTTCATCAGAAACTTAAGTAGTTTTGGACGATAACAGAACAATCGACCACTTTCAGTTTGCGGGATCTGGAACATAAAAAACCTATACCGCTTGTGATGCCATTATAAACTGTTCGTCTTTGTACCCTTCTTTACTAAAATAAACTTTCACAAATCCCCATTAATCTATTTTAACACCACTATTGTTATCAATCCATTTTCATTGAAAAGTCGGCAATTGGAATGTCATATAATCCAACTCCCATATTAGTTGGTAATGCCAAAGTATGACATATTTTCATAAATTAGATTTCATTCCTTACTACTAGAAACATGCATCGCTTCATCCACTAGTGTAACACCACTATTTTTCATGTTACTATCTTCATCATGTTCATCTGTATAGAATGTATAACCATTAATTACATAACCACTGTAAGATAATACATACACACTTTGTCCAGCGGCTAGCCATCAAAGTCGTTCTGAAATTGAATTCAGATTTTCATCCAACTGGTTAAAAATATAGTCCTAAAACCATCCTATAAACTGGTGATTATGTGTATCTGATAACCATTTTTCATTCCTCGATGGATTCAACTGCCTAAGAATTTATTTTTGAGTTTCAATATATGGAGAAACCTCCCAACTTTTATGAAAAACATAAAGATGAGCCTGCTCCCGATCTGTAATACTGATTGTCACAACTTCTCTTCTAGAAATTCCCTCACCCTCAATGCGTCCAGTGTGACGAGATTTCAGGAGAAAAATGCTTTCCACATCAGATAGGTATTCAATACAAAATTCAATGGCTTCCTCAACAATATATCGCTCCACTATACAACCCTCTGGCCGACTTTGATTTTTGACATACCCTTTCAAAATATTCATATACCGTTCAATAGGATACATCCATCTATAGTGCATAGGACCACAAAGTCGAATCTCTCTCACAAAGTGAATCATCAAATGAACCATCATATCAAAGAATGTTGGCGAGAAGAACATTTATAATTCACAAAATATGATGACAATTTTTTTTCCATAGCTGTAAATTTCCCTGGGTCTAAAACATTGCTACATATAGCTTTGAAAAAGATACAATGTTTGGTTAACGTATGACGAACGTTTTTGGGAAAAATGCAACGTAAAGCTATAGGATTTAGATCTTGCATCAAAACAAGGAAATTATGTGATTTCAAACCATTTAACTTCAAATCATTCATTGACACAATGTTCTGGATATTTTATGAGTACCCCTCTGGAACCTTTACATCATTGAAGAAGTTGCAAAACTGATATCTATCCACCCTAGAAACAGTGTAAGCAGCTGGAGGAAGAAACATTCGATTTTCACCCTTCACGGGAGCCAACTCTTCTCGTATTCCCATGTCAACCATGTCCAAAATTGCCTTAATTTCATATTTTGTTTTGCCAGGGCATTTAGAAACATCCCGATAATACTGTCACATACATTTTTTTCCACATGTATCAAATCCAAAAAATGTCTGACGTACAAACAATTCCAGTATGGTAATTCAAAAAAAAACTGATCTCTTTTTCCAACCGATTTTCGTAAGGTTTTTCTAAAATGGTTTACCAAAAATAGTGATCAAATATTTTACTTTCTCAAACAGCTAGTCACCTGTTAGTGGAGACGGTGTTGCGCATTTTTCTGAACATCCATTTAATGATGTCATCCAATATTGGTACATATACCGATGAGGTAGAAATCTACGATGTCCTAGAAACACAAATTTCGATGAATGTTTCAACCTAATTGATTCTTTATCTTCTCTGAACACGGGAAAACCTTGAGTTACTTTAATTCTATAGCCTGAAAAATTTCTATAAGCATTGAAATCATTTATTGTCCCATACAACATCGCTCTCAATGTGAAGTATTCACTTTTATAAACATTATACATCATTACACCTAAGTACCTCAATAACATCAAATCCTCGATACAAGGAGCCAGATAAACATCTATATCGTTACCTGGTTGTTTTTGTCCTGATATAAGCATAGATAACCTGATGAATTTCCACTTCATGCATAACCACGTTGGTAAGTTATAATTTACCAACATAACATGCCATGTACTATGAATGCTAGTTTAAAAACTAAAAGGATTCACTCCATCTGTAGATAACGCAAGACGAAGGTTTCTCGAATCTTTTCCAAATTCAGGATACTCGTGATCAATTTTCTTCCATTAAGGAGAGTCATCCGGATGACTTAATAACCCATCTTTATTTCTTTTATCTACATGCCACAATAATTTTCTTGCAGTTTCTTCACTTCCATATAGATGCCTAAACCTTGGAATTATTGGAAAGTACCAGACAACTTTTGTAGGATTGGATTTATCTTTCTTGTATCTAGAAGCACCACATTTTGAGCAGTCTGTAAGTGATTATTTCTCCTTATGAAACAATATACAGTCTTTCGGGTAGGCATGTATTCTTTTAGAAATCATTCCCATCGAGCGTAGCATTCGTCTAGCTTCATATGTCCGGATTGGGAGCTCATTATCTTCCAGGAGCATGTCATTCAAGAGAGAAAGGAGTTCCGTAAAACTGAAATCACTCCATCCGTTTCTTAATTTCAATTTATAAAACTTCAGTTCAGCTGACAATGTTGTATACCTAGTGCAAGCAGCATACAATGGCGTCTTTGCACAACTCTTTAAATTCTCTAACAATTTTGGGAAATCACAGAGTTCATATTGAATTGTCATTGTAATTTCTTCAATACGATCTTAATCATCATTGAAATCTATAATCACATCTTCCATACGGTCTTCTTCATTATCCATATTTGTATTCATATCTGACGAGGGATAAAACACAGTTTTATCCTAGCCAATAGCTACATTCACTTTTTCTTCGTGTTTATTCCAAAATTTATAACTCTGATCTATTCCGTGACATATCAAATGTTATTCCAACTCCTCTGGAGTAAATAGTCTAGAATAACAACAACGTAAACACGGAGAAAGTATTTGAGAAGGATCCTTTGTTTGATCCTTTGCAAACTTGATGAACTCTTTCACTCTGTTCTTGTACTCTATTTTTAAACGATTAGCATCCATCCAATATTTATTCATCTCCATACTATTTGAATCTCAAATATTAGTATTTGTGGTTCAAGTACACAAAACAAAAATTCAAAATACAGTAGAATAGAACCACTTCCTTATAAAAATGGAGATTAATCGAGCCTAACCATTAGTGTTTGTCCATCATTCATAAATACTCACTACTTGTGGAAGTAAAACCGTTCCTGATGATCATGCCAAGAAGAAACGGAAACCAAAAGGGGGAGTGAATCAAAATACCCCAAATAAGATGGAAAAACATGGTATTTGAGAATAGGATAGTGGCTTTCATGTTGTCTAGACACCTATCCAATAGAGTCAACAAGCGGTGATGACCCCTACAGTTGTTGCACCAGGTGAAACTATCACCTGAGAAGCTGAGATCAATGAGGCCCTTCCCAGCCATGAACTGAACAAACACCATGATGGCCTTCCTCTAGAATGGGCTTCTACCTTTCCTTTCCTTTGGGTTGGAAATGTCATTAAAGTCACCCCCAACAAACAATGGATGGTGGTCGGGATCGAAGGTATTTTGTTCAAAAGGAAAATCAATCCCCCTAAATTTTTTAAAATACCAATACCATAAACCATTTTCAAAAAAAGACATTGTAATTTATTTTGGAATTCATTCCCAAAAAAAATCAATAAACAAACACATTCCAAACCATTTGGAATTTTATTTAAACAATAACCTTATATTTATTTTAAACCATGATTTTCATTTCAAATATCAAATCCACCAATGGTATAGGGAAACCTAATTTATTTCAATGAAAAAGTTAATTCACAACAAGATACCATCCAGTCCATATATTATTTTCATTAATATGGTTATTTTGTGATTCATAATCATCAAAACATGTCTAAATAACTTCAAATGGATAAAATATGAATTCATGAAACACATGAATCCCAAAAAGAAGATATAGTATAGAAACACTCACATGGAATCTGAATGAGTCTGCTCAAATGAAGAACATCATACATCTCCAACTACATCGATGCTTTCTCATATACAACGACTCCACTAGCTAGATAGTGGACCTCACCAAGAAAATCATACATCTCCAAATAAGATACTACAACCACTAACAATGAAGAACATCATAAGATGGAAATATACTAAGAACACATCCCATCACCCAAATAAGAGACTACAACCACTAACCATGAAGAACCACTAAGAGCATACTTTGAATAAGAGATCTTATGATCATCACTTAGGGGATTATTAGGAATATCCCCTAATGAATCTATTTATAATCTCATGAGGTATAATCAAGGGAACATTATTTGGGAGATAAAGAAGATCGCATATTCACATAACATAGGGACTTCATATTCTCATCACCTAAGGCAACCTAGGATTATCACCTAATGTTGGATGTTTCCTAAATTAAGAGTGGTCATAGGTTTATATCTCGGTAAAGGTACTCACATATTTTAATATTAGAAGAGGGAACCACCCGATACACTCATCACGTAGGGGGTGAGCATAGTTTTATAGCCACCATTTCATTTTTATGCATGATGTTATTCAATTCCCATGAAACCCTTTTCAATTTCATCATTAACAACTATATTCTATGTCACTGGGAAACTAAAAGGGAAACCCATATCAACTAACTATGTCATCTCCCACAATAACCCACTCATTACATCTTTTTAACAATGGAAAGGTTGATGCTTCCCCACTACACGATTTACCACCCCAACCATCTCACATTTTCCCTCAATGGAATCTATCACAACCAAACTAATAGAAAACTTCTCAAACAACCCCACAAAAAACAATTATGATTTTCAACAATAAAAGTAAAAAATAACCATGTTCTTGATAAATATAATGAAAATTAGTAAACACATGTGAATCATCCCCTTTACATCATATTCCATCATGTATGGTCCATTTTCTTCAATTAGTCAATCCATAATACTCACCCATAGAATAAAAAAGCATGTTAAAAATGATAAACAAATGGGAGAGGAAAACAATATTGAAAAAATATTTGTAACACATGCCTTAAATGAGGTCGGGAAAACCGAATCTTGAAAGCATTGCGGGCGGCGGAGGTCCGACAAACTGAAGCTCGAGGGAGGCGGAGGTCCGACAATGCTAAATCAGTGGGCGGCGGAGGTCGCGCAACAAGAAGCGAGGGCGGAAGAGGTCCGGCAACGTGATCTCAGCGGGTGGTAGAGGGGAGTCGCATGGTTCCAGTACCACGAGAGCTTTAGGTCACGATAAAAGGAGGGCACTGTGCGACCGACTTTATAAAAAAATGCACTATGGTTTTATCAGTGCTAAAAAAGTGCTGATAAAGACTACCGTTATCAGCGATAACATTTTAGCGCTGATAAATGTTTCCTTTATCAGCACTTTTTTAGCGCTGATAATAGTACCCTTTATAAGCACTACAAAAGCGCTGATAAATCCTTACTGTATCAACACTAAAATTTTAGCGCTGATAAAGGAGTTCATTATCAGTGCTTTTCTAGCGCTGATATATGGCCTCTTTATCAGCGGTTTTCTAGCACTGAAAAAGTGTCCCTATATTAGTGCTATAAAAGCACTCATAAAGATCGCCTTTATCAGCGCTAAAAGTTTAGCGCTGATACAGGGTAACCTTTATCAGCGGTTTTTCTTAGCGTTGATATAATGGGGCACTTCCCTTTCCCTTTTCTGTAGTAGTGTATGAGGTTGAGGTGTCACAAAATCTATTCCAATAGCTATTAGGACTCATAGATATCATCCAATAGATGCAATAGTAGGAAACCCAGATAAAGGATGTTTTACAAGAGCCTTTATAAGAAATCAGGTTGAACATCAAGCTTTATTATCAAGAATTAACATAATAAAAGTTATGATGCATTTAATTATTAATTATAAGAAATTTATAAATAACTAGAACATAATACGATGGATATATATATAGTATTCGTGTTACATCCCAAGACGACTGAACCGGTAATAGTAGTTAAATCAGTTGGAAACATGGACTCGAGAATTCCAGCCCATCTTCTAGAGGCTAACATCTACTGCTGACTGTTCAAGGTGGTACATTGAGGAGAATGTACCCTCAAAATCAGAGTGGATCTAAATGTTATGAAATTTATAAATAAGTAATGAATAAAAGATGAAATAATAATTAATAAAGAATAATAACAATTAAAATATCGGAGTTATAATAATCAATTAAAAATATGAAACAATAAAATATACAATTTGTTTTCATGTCTCTACAAAAGTTCAAACATACATGGAATGAAGAAGATAAAAAAGAGTTATAAATACCAAAACAATAAAAGAATCCCAATAACTAGAATAGTCATCTGCAACCATGCTCCCATCCTAATAAAATAAGTCACACACCCATGATTGGATGTTTCCCATTATCCACACATCTAATCATACAATCGGTACATGTACCATTAGTGACCTAGATAGGATGTGAGATAAACATAGTAGGTCACCACCAATGTTTTCTATAAAAATTGATTCGATAAATATAAAATGTAATAATGTGTAGGTTTTTTACATTATACGTGAAAATATATAAAACCTAAATCAATCTATGGTTCGTCATAGGATACCAAGCTGACCAAAGCTTCTTCAGCCTATGATGGATGTGTCTGAGCATATGATCATTAAATCATTTATTCAAGGGATTTTATATTACAATATGGTTACCAAGAATTAATAATGTTTATTTTCATAAAAGATGATTCATGGAGAAACCAAGGAATCCATGGCCATAGATGGTCAGCCTAGATCATGGTGAACAACCATGTGTTCTGGAAATAATGGTTTAGGAGTAATACAAGGGATATAACAAAGTAATTACACTGCATAATATCCCTTACTGAGTCTATAGATCATGTCCAATGTAAATTCTTGGATAAGAATTATTACATCCCAAGGATAATATTCCAGTGCATCGCATGTCCTACAAAATCCTAACGAATCAATGATGTTAATCATAAGAATTATAATTTATAATGAACGATAGGGATATAATGAAATAATATTATAAATCCTCTAATATACATGGATTTAGTAACAAGGTAGGTATATCACTTGGAAATAGAATCATTGAATCAAAATAGGGTCCTCTATGAGCTAATGGAATTCCTTCTGTAATCCAAGGAATGATAAAATGTCACATATCTATAAAGGGGAAGAAGGTCCATATACAATAGGAAACACATACTCATTTTCATAATTAATCAAAATTTATTGTAGGACTTGTAATAATAATTTCAATTTTCATTCATTAGGTTTATTCAATTTCCTTTCATCCTTAGTGAAAATGTCAATATTGACATAAACCGAATTTAAATTCAATAATAATTTATCAAGTCCAAGTGAGATATATTAATATTCATATAAAAACTTTACATTTAATGGTTTATAGTTTCGTTAATTAAATGAGGGACTTAACATAGTAAAGGTCATGTCACACATACCCAATTGTATCATGGGTATCCACAGCATTGGTCATCAAAGGAATATCATCGATCACACCCCTACTGGGTTTTTGGCATTGAGGTATCAAGATAAAACATTGTAAATAGGTCTTGGTAAATATTTAGATATGAAATTAGATAATTGGATTTATGGAATATGAATTTACGTAGAAGCACAATGTGAAACCAGATTTTTCACAACTAAAACAATTCCAAAATAGAAACACATTTAAGAATGAGTCTTAGACTGTCATAACCCATCCAAGTGGGGCACATTCCTTGACTCCCCATGCCCACCTCAAATAGGCCAGGGGAAGATGACTAGAACCTAGTTGGCATATCACTAACATAGGAGGCATTTTTTATATACCTGTATAGATGCACACATCTCCAAGTACACAAAATGAAGAAATATAAAAACCATTGGGAAACCAATGCATGAAAAAAATAATATCCCACCACCAGAGTATGATGGAACATAATGTAAATTAAATAGGGACAAAATACAAGTCCACCACAAAGAGTTTATAAAAACAGTTCACAACTGTAAGAAAAAGGTACACAGGCTATGGTCTATAGCCATAGGAACACACATCATCCTGTCTGGTCTCACAAAGAATCGGATGGTCCTTGTCTTCCTATGACTCCATCAATAGGTCAATCATTGGCATAAGACATGACATGTGTTGGAGAATCCCATGTAGGGGTGAGTACACTGCCGTAAAATTGGGTTTATCCATCACTAGGTCCTTAACATAACTATCAAAAAATGATTTTAAAGACACACTTTGTAAGTGCTAAAAAAGCACAGTTAAAGGGGGATGTTTATTAGTGTTAGAACTATTAAAGGGGGGGCTTTATAAGCGATAACATTGATTAATGTGGTCATTATCAGTTCTTGTAAAAAAGATCTGATACAAACCCCCCTTTATAAGTGCTTTTATAAAAGAACTGACAAAATTATACTTCAAAAAAATATTTCATTAAAAATAATATATTAGTATATAAATATAAATATATTTATTTAAATATAATAAATATGTTTTGAAATATGTTTTAAATATGGTAAATAGGCTTTTATACTTAATATATAATATATTTCCGGAAAATGGATTATAAAATAACTAAAAATATTTTTTAATTAATAATTTTATTATTATTACGGAGTAATAGTACTTTAATATCATTTTGAAGATAAGAAAATTTAAAAAATTAATAAAACATCTAAAATAAGTTGAAAACATAAGTTGAACTTCAGACAGCCATAAATTTTGATCAGGGTGTCTATTTGGGCTCTACCACATATCAAATTGAATCTTGTGATGAGATCTACGCACTCAGTGACATAGATAAACCAATTCCAAATTTTCAAGAACTGTGTATTTAGATAGGGTCCCCTGGTTTTTTATCATTTGATGGATTTTAATCCTCGTTTAAGGGGGAATTTTTCCCATTTCAGTGGGGACTAAATTTATACCCCACTCTTACACATATATTAATATTATGATTTTTAAATCATATCTTTTTTCACAACATAATTTTATTTATAATAAAAAACAAGCAAGTGTTATTTTATTTACATATAATAAATCACTAATATAAATACATATATCAATATATTTACATAAAACTATATATTATAATATATATATATAAATGAATAAATATTCTAAAAATTTTATTTAAAGCAATATCTAACCATTTTTTATATTATAAAAATATATGTAATGTTTATATATATATATGATTTTCTATTAATAAAGAGATATATATTTATAATATATTATAGTATATGTAAATGAATATAATATAAAATATATTTAAATAAATATAAGTATATATATATCACACACAAGTTTATTGTATAAATGTGTTTAAAAAAATTATATTAATATATCTAAATATATATATATATATAAACAGAAAGGTCATTAAACAGACAAAAAAACAACACGGTGTTGTGGTAAAGGCGTTTCATTTCTGAAGGAGAGGTGTAGGGTTCGAATCCAGGTATCCACGCAAGAGGCTGTAAATTTACAAAGCCCTAACAAATGATTGGGGTGTAAAAATAACTAATAAAGGGGTTGTGGATCACTATTTATGTTTCATGTAAGCACTGGTATAGGGGGTTCAGGCTCATGGTGATGCGATTTTTTTATTTTTCCCCCCTTTAATAGTGCAAAAAAACACTGTTAATGACCCCATTTAATAGTGCTAAAAAAGCACTCTTAAAGGGATTGTTTAAATGTTTTTAATGCTTTTAAAGGGGGAATTTAATAGTTCTTTTTTATGACTAATTAATGTTTTGGGATTTTAACCTCACTCTGATTATCAATGGGTTGTTAGTGATGTTAAATGACTATTGTAGCATTGTTAAAGGAAATTTTATTAGTAGTGGTATAACAATACACAATAGGACTCCCTAAAAACAAAAAGTAATACATCAAAAGAAAGTATAGTTAGATCCACATAGTTATTTTTCTAAAATAAATATAACAAGAATATCCAGATATACTCAATCCAATACACACATTCTAATAGTAAGAAACAACAATAGTATACCAGCCTTCTAATTCTAGATCAAAGATTCCACAAAACACTCATCCATGAGAACACACTCTTGAGTGTGATAGCATTGATTTCATCCTTCTGAGAGAAGCTTATTATTGGTTCTCTCCATAATAAAGATACAATAATAGTTTGAATATAAAACAATTCAAAGTATGAATATCACATATAGGGACATGGGGTGATACCAATAACTAAATCTGGATAAACCTGCTGTGTAGAGGATCTGTGCCCATAGAGTGTTGGTCGTGTCGTTACTAAGGAATCCACGTATTTTATGATCATGAATAGAGGGTCCCACTTTAGACCTCTCACAGGATTCCAAAAACTCTATCCAAGAAGTTTTACTGAAGGGATTATAGTTCTAGGAGTAATAAATTATTCACACCAACCATCAGGGGAATGATAAATTGAATAAACCCTAATGAAAATTGTCGATGATTTAGTGGGAAACAAAATCATGACATGTATAAAGCAGTACATGGAATTTATCAAGGTCACACTTTGTCTGTCTTGACCCTAGGCATTTCCCATGTACAAAAACACATGTTATTCAAACTGTGTCATGTAAAAGAGGTATAAATGGAATGTAGATGGTGTTACATGCAGTGTCCCAACATTTAGGGATCGCCCATGTACTTCGGTCATTTTCCAGTACATGATGTCATCTTGTGTGTCTATACATGTATACCTGTACAAGTGGAGGTCCATGTACTTGGACCAAGACATGTCATGTTAGAAAGTACATGCCATATAGGCAACTCATGTACTCCACCCCATGTTTTTGTACCCTCTATGGTACATAACGAGTCATTCAATTGGAGGACACACACCATGTAGTTGTGACTATGCACTATTTGTATTAGGTTTTCTAGAAACATGTCTTGTTTCTCCACTCACACTAATTGATCTCCTGGATCATTCTCTGGGGCTCAATTCTCCTCAATACACCAGATCGAAGGACTCATTTCCAACATAACACCAAATCGATGGTATTAGACCCTTCAATGTTCTCAGAAAATGTGATCGTATTCATTCTTCATTACCACTTATGAACAACAATTTGTCACCAACCATCATTTAATACATTTTCACAACCATCTTCACAACTCCTTCGAGCCATCCTAATGTTGGGATTCTGGTTTTAGATCGTTTCACCAAGAATCTAAGATGTAACTATCGATTATTTACAAAGGATTCAAATATTAGGGAAGAATAAAATACATGTTACCAAGAAAACTAAAATCTGTGGAGAAAATAAAAAATAGAGAGGGAGGAACCTCGATTGATGTTTGTGTTGTTATTAGTTAATAACCATTATAATAATAAACAAAGGAAAGGAATATCAATATAAAACTCTTGATAAATCCCTCAAATAATCTATCCCACAAATATAACTAATCCATGGGCGAATATGTTCAGGTATTAGTTGGCATTAATTATAGAATTCAAGAATGGGGAATGTAAAACCAAAATAACACATCCTACTTGGATTGGGATCACCCACTGATGAAGAACGGTCACTACGTCATCATTGTTGGAGAGATCGAACAAGAATTTTGAGTACTGAACTTGGATTTTAGAGTTCATCATTGCTTTCTTGAGGGAATTAAATAGATATATATCTTCACATATTCAAAGGATTCTATGGTTATGAGTAAAACCCTAGATCTCTAACAAAGGGATTAATTTAAAAGAATACTTTTCACTTTATGGATGCATCAAAAAATGAAATTAAAAATCTGAAATTATTTTATTCACAGTAAATGATCATTATGACATTTCAAAAGTGACCCACACCACACAATGATAGGTCTCTCGTTGGTTAAATCCATTTTTTGAACTCAATGGATACCTTGGATTTATAATCCATGAACCCATTTAGATGTTAATTCACTCTTTCAAAAATATTGCATTTGTGTGTTCTGTAAAATTTTACTATTTTTCAATCATTTGATTCGGGAACACCGGGCCTCAAAATCAGACATTGTCACATTTGACGGTCATGAAATTAACCCATATAATATTTAAATGTAATACATAGAAAATATGTGTCATTACATTCTCATCGCTATGGTTCTTTACATCCACAGAAAGACAAAACAAAGACTACTCAAAAAAGATGAGGGTACAATGAACGAATTTGAGCCTCCTTCTCCCAAGTGCTCTCCTAGAGATTATCATGCTACCATAGGAAATATAACAAAGGAATAAATCACCCATTAAGGATCCTCTCCGGATTATCCTCAGACTCCACTAGCTACTCAGCAAAAGTCACTCCATCCTCGATGTCCAGCTCGCCCCAGTCGATGACCTGTGATGGGTCAAGCACATACCTCTTCAACTGCAACACATGGAAGATGTCTTATACCAAATATAACTGCATAGGTAGATCCAATTGTTGTGCTAGATGACTAATACTAAGTAGTATTTTGAAAGGTTTAATGAACATTGAATATAACTAACCACCCTGGTCATATCTTTGTAATCCCTTTTGAGGTGAAACATGAAGAAACACAAAGTCTTCTTCATCAAACATTAAAGGCCTTCATCTCTTGTCATAATATGAATTATGATACATCTGTGTAGTCTTCATTAACTCCTAGATGATCTTCACCTTCTCTGTAGTAGCTCACACTATCCCAATGCCTATGAGTGACGACATTCCTGGGTCAGTCCAGCAAAGTGGTGAACCGCCGAGTCACCCATAGAAATACTCCAATGGTACCATAACAATGGTGGAATTATAACTGTTTTTGTACGAAAACTCCACTAATGGTAGGTGATATTTGCAACTACATAATATTTCTAACATTTAAGCTCATTGCATGTCCTCTATAACCTAAATGGTATGCTCAGTCTGGTCATCGTTTTGTGGGTGAAACACCATAAAAAAATGCAAATGGGTCCAAAAATCATCCATTAATCCCTTCAAAAACTATGATGTAAAGAGATCATCATGATCAGAAACAATGGCCGATAGAACTCCATTGAGTCAAAATATCTCATGAATGTAGAGGTTCTCCATGATATCTACTGAACTCTACAATTGAATAGTTAGGAAGTGGGATGACATGGTGAGTATGTCAAAAATCACACATATAGAATCTTGCCCCCTAGATGTATGTAGTAAAACCATCACTATGTACATAGATATCTCATCCCACATCCATTTTGGCACCTCACGGTGTTTATATAAACCCCCTAGAACATAGTTTTAGCCTTCACTTTTTGACATGTATGACATTGAAAAATAAACTATAGAACTGCCTTATTAATCCATAACCACTAAGACTGATATCAGAGGTCCTGGTACATCTTCACCACAATTGCATGTACTACCAAAGGGTACCTATGAAACTCCCAAAAAAACTCCCCCCACAATGTCACTAGTTTCACTTTACATCCTCTAAAAATAATGACATGCTCCCCACCCATTGAATATCCATCAAGAATGTTCCCTTTAAACATCAAAGCATGTAAGGTCTCAAAGTTAGTATCCCCAATTTGTGGCTCCCTGACTCACTGTAAGAGTGTAGAGGTGAAAACCATATAATGGAGGTAAGCTACTCCAAATCTATCTATAATGGATAACTGCAATGAGGATAATTTATCTGATTCCTTATTCAAAAAATGTGAACTAGATCTCATGTTGAGGTAATTTTCTATAAAATTACCCTTCCCCAGAGTATATGTAATCTCAAATTCATAATACTAGATGAACTCTAGACATCACCCCTATCTCAATTTGAGATCTTTCTAGGATAATAAGTACTTGATAATATAATGTTTATAGTATAAGATAAATCACATTCCCATTAGATAGTGCCACCACATATTCATAGCGAAGACTACTGATGCTAACTCAAGATCATGGGCCATGTAGTTTTTCTCATGTAGTCTCAACTGGAATAAACTATAAGAAATCATCACATGCCTTGGAATCAGAACACAACCAACCTCGGTTCCTAATGGATCACTGAACACTACGTACTCAACACCCTCATCTAGAAATCTCAATATTCGATCACTCTTCAAACTTGGTGTCAACTGCTGAAAAGATTACTGGCACTTATCCTTCCATATGAAGGGATACCAATTTCATGTAAAAATTGACATATTTGATGATTTCCTAGAGATATATGTTATTAATATCTAGTAATCGCCCAAAAACCTAAGGATGATCTGCACCTCCATCATGCTCTTAGGTGGATCTCATTCTAACACTGCTTTAACCTTGGCCGGGTCCACTGCCACTCAATCCCCGGAGATAAGATGTCCTAAAAAGTTGACCACATGGATCTAGAATAAGAACATCGAGTGTTTTATTGTAAATTTACTTCTCTCGGAGTACATACATAACTATCCTTATGTGTCTTGCATTCTCCTCCTCAGACTCACAATACAAACAAATTTCGTTGATGAAGACTAGAATGAACTAGTCTATGTAAGAAAGAAAGATCCATTTCATAAGTCCCATTAACACCGCTAGGCTATTTTTATTTCCAAGTGGCATCACCAATTACTCATAATTATTTTAATGACATCAAAATTTCATATTTGGTATATCCTTGCCATGCACTCGTAGGTGGGGATAACTTGATTTGAGGTCAACTTTTGAGAACCTTCATGCCCCTCTCAACTGATTAAAAGGTTAATAAATCATCAATAGTTGATACCAATTCTTCACAGTTTCCTAGTTCAAGTATCTATAGTCCACACAAAACCAAAATCTCATGTATTCCTTCTTAGAAAAAACTAGGACAACCCCGGTTGAAACACGGGGTCTAACAAAGCTCACCCTCTACAAGTCCTCCATATGCACCCTCATCTTGTGAAGCTCCGCAGGAGCCATCCAATATGATAGTGCGGATATCTGTTTCATCCAAATATATAACTCAATAAATAATTATATTTCATGTTAGGGAGGTAATCCTTGAACATCTTCAGGAAATACATCCTCATACTCCACTACAACTACAGGAAAATGAGGATGAATAACATCCACTACACTAAGGGTTAGTATGGTCAACTGATGAGTAATTGGGTGCACCCTTCTATGCATGAGTTAGTCATGTGCTACCAAGATTTAGTTTTCACTGAAAAAGGAAAAATTGGTCCAATATATATGGACACATGACACTCGTCGCCTAAAATATTAAATCTGATAATGAACTTTGGATAACCATTCCATAACAAGAATGATGTCACAAGGCCTCAACGCTGCTACCACGATATCCCAACCAAAACTCTCACCACCAATAGTCAGGTCAAACTATCAGCACTAGTGTGTGATAGTCTATTCCCTTATAGTTGGAGTCTCCAAGCATAAGGGTTGAGTCAATGGTTCAACTGGGATCTCTAGGTATCATACAAAGATATGTGTTGATAAAGGAATGAAAATAACTTTTGTCTATCAGTATATAAGCTAATGTAGAAGAGACACTGAAAAAACCATGAATCATTCACAGATCCCCAGGGTCTTAATCCTCAACCGCATGTAGCTGTCCCGACCCCTTTCCTCCAACTCCCTAATCCTGGCATGGACCTCAACTGGGTGGTGGTGGAAATAATTTTAATTTCCAACCACCTATTAATGCTCTCCTAAATCCTTGACCACATCAACCACCTTATGGATATTCTTACTCCTATTTTTTCTCTACCAAGGTGGTCCACACAAAGTATCCCTATTAGTAGTACAAAAGGTTAGAAAATATCAATTAAGGTATCCCATTATTTCACATTAATTATACAACCTTTATCTAGGCTGATTGGACCCACCTTCTGAGCCCTAAACTACAGATCCTCTATCTTGGGGCATCCTCTTGAAACATCTCCCATTTCTAGGTCCATAGGACTGACGTTGTCTCCCTTCTTCCAAGGTCTTGAATAATGTATTCCCACTGATGACTATCACTAGTTGTATCTTATCATTTAAGAATCTTTCAACCCCCAATACCCACTCAACCACCCCATCATTAGTAGGAATGAAAAGATAGATTAAACTGGATCATATTTTTATACACAGACCTCGCTAGAAGTTCTGATAATTGAAGAACTAGTCTTGAACTATATCCATCAATTACCTGGAATGTTTGGTGAACTTCGATGAATAATCAGCAATGGACATGCTACCCTGTTAGAGATGAAGACGCTTTGGGATAAGTAAATCCCTCAACATAGCTAGTGAGAACTCCTCTCGGAAGAGGTGATAATACTCTATATTTGAATGTGTAACCTTATTTTAAATCTAGATATTCAAACTCCACAACCGTTCAACTAATCCATGTACAAGGCTCACCCCCAAGACAACCATATGATCTGCTGGTGTCCGGAATATATGGAAAACTCAAGCCACTGCCTCAAACTAGTCTTGAACTGCATGATGGTTGGGATCGTCTCAAAACCTAAGGGGTATCTGTTATTGAAACTCATGAAGAGCTCTCATCCTATGCTCCTCATCCACTGGTACTGAGTGCTACTCTACAGGTGGCAGTGTGACTGGTACACCCCCTAGATGTGACATCTTGGAAACTAGTCCTTGTATTGATGCCTCATCTCTAAGGGTGTCATCCTCATGATCAAGTTACTAAATACTAGATAGTATGAATCATAGAGTAATTATTTATGGAAAAATATATATATTTTAGTCAATAAGTACATCTATAGAGCTGACTCAAAAAGGATATAGAATCCAAAATTCATTCCTATATCTTGCATGTACCATTATTTTTTCCAGCAACCAATGTTCTCTTTAACTAAGTCAAAAAAAAGGTTATCAGAGTCTAGGCGTATGGATATGTTGACCACTGGACAAACACTGGGGTCCTTGTCTTGAAATCTAAACTAGAAACACCTAATACTCTTTCATGAAACCAATCTCACAAACTCCCAGTCCTAAACTAGATCCAACTACTCTGATAGCACTCTTTCACAACCCATCTCAGTGGGGCCCATTTCACAACTCCCCACGGCTGTCTCAAATAGGATAAGGGATGGTGACTAGAATCGAGTAGGAATATGAACGACATGAGAGAAATTTCCTACATACCTATACACTTGAACACATCTCTATATTCAAAAAATGTTGAAATGTATAATCAACTGAGAAACCAGTGCATGTATAGAACTATATCCCACAACCAGAGTATTTCTGAAATTAAAGTTATGTAAATAGGGAGACAATACAATACCTACACAAAGAGTCTGTAAAAAAAAGTTCAAATTGTATGAAAAATGTTTTGGCACTTCTTTCTGTAGCTGTAGAAACACACCTCAAACGGTCTAGTCTGACAAAGATCCCTCTAGTCCGGGCCCACCTAGGACTCTATTAAAAGGTTGTTATTCTTCACATCACACGACATGTGCGGGAAAATCCTATTCATGGGTGATTATAACAATACTGAGTAGGACACCATAAAACCAAAAAGTAATGAAACAATGGAATGTACAGTAATATCCATGTAGTTAAATGTCTACAACACATATAATAAGAATATCTAGATATACTCATTCCAAGACACATTTTCTAAAGGTAATCCATATCCTCATTATATCAGCCTTAGGATTTCAGTTCAAAGATTCCAGAAATCCCTCATCTAAGTGAAAAAACTCCTAAGTTTGATAGCATTGACGATGTCCATCCGAGGGATTTTCTCATTAGGTCTCTCCATGTGAAACATATGCTAATAATATGATGATAATATTATTATATAGATGAGGATCATTGTACATGCCATGGGGTGATACCAAAACCTCCATATGGATTAATCCTCTATGTAGGGGATTGGGACCCACATATTTTAGGTCACATCGTTACCAATAAAACCACCTACGTAATGATGATTAATATTAGATCCCACTCTTGGCCTCTTGAGGGATTCAGAAAACTCTATGGAGGTATTCCAACATAAGGGATCGTAGTCATTTTAGTTGAAAATCATTCACAACAACCATTAAGGTAATGATAAAGAGAATGGACCCAAATTAAATTTATCCATGGTATAGAGAAGAAGAGAATAAATCCATGTAAAAAGGGGTACACAGGGTGTAGTAGGGTCACACACTATATCCCTTGTCCCATGGTACAGCCAATGTACGACAGACCGTGTTATTCAAATGGTGTCATGTAAAATAGATATACATGGTGTGTATAAGTTTTACACACCATGTCCCTATAGCTGGGGTCCACCCATGTAGTCCAACCATGTTCCCATACATGGTGTCAAGCGATGTTTCCTTATCTATATACCATCAAATGGGGTGTCTGTGTACTTGGTCCAGCCCATGTTGTTTAGGGATGTAAAAGCCATGTCGGAGACCCGTGTACTCCACCCCATGTCCTTATACATCATATTTAACATGTTGAGTTGTTGAAATTGGTACACATTCCGTGTAGTCAAGACTATGCACTTCATGTATCAAGTTTTTCAGAGACTCGTCTTCTTCCTCCGATTATGTTGATCGATTTCCAAAATCTTTCTATGTTTCTTGGTTCTACTTGAAACTCTTTATCAAAGGTCTTATTTCCACTATAACACCAAATCAATGTGATTTGTGCCTTTAATCAGCTCAAAAAACATTATTTTAGTTGTTCTTCATTACTGTCGAAGAATGAAAATTTGGAACCCACAGTTGTTCGATTCACTATCACACCCACAGTCATGCCTTCGTCAAGTTTTTCTAATGTTGTATCACTTGTTTTAGATAATTTCACTAAGAATGGAATGTGCAATGATCAATTGTTCAAAAAAAATTTAAAGTGTGGGGAATAACGAAGAACACATTACCAAGTATGCGAGAATTAGTGGAGAAAGGAACAACAAATTGAGGGGGATGAACCTCGATCGATGTTCGTGTCAATCTTGGTTCGTCACACTTAGATTGATAAGTGAATCCAAATAACATAAAGGTAAAACTCCAGATAAAACTCACAAATAAACCATCCAAAAAATATGATCAATCTGTTGGATAATCTGTTTAGGGATTGGATTGTGTTCATCATAAGAATCTAGAAGAAGAAATATAAAATAAAACTAACACATCATTCTTGGATTTGGATTTCTTTCTAATTAATAAAATTCATTTCATCATCGTCATTGGTGAGATCTGACAAGATTGGTGAACATCGATCTTGGATCCAAGATTTCATCATTTCCTGCTCAAGAGAACTCCTAAGATCTCTCTCTCTCTCAAAGTCTCTAGTAAATTCTAGCAATATGAGGATGACCCTGGATCTCGGGAGAAGTGATTAATTTAAAGATAAAACATGTGATTGTGTTACTGCATCAACAAATAAAACAAAATATTTTTTCCTAAAATATTTTATTCATTTTTAATGCCTATGACAACATTCCATAAATGACCTACACCACCCAATATTGGTTCGTGAATAGGGTAATGCCATTGTTATGAACTCACATGTGCCCTCTGATTTCTTATTTGATCAACCTTATAGATTTTATTCCAATTGTTTTAGAAAAAACTCATTTTCATATTATTTAATATTATAATATATTTCAAACATTTATTCTAGGATCATAGGGCCTCATAACCACTTTTTATCTTAGTTCATAGTCTTGAAATAAACCCATATAATATTTAAAAATAATAAACAGAAAATCTGGGTCATTACATAGACCACCAACATTTTGCTTCTATAGGAATAATCTTCCAGTATCGGTCTTTGTTTTGGTCTATATCCAGAGAGAAATGAATAATGGAAAAACATCCTAAAAATATGAAATATGGGGTTTCCCCAAAATAGATTTGTTGATATAAAATTTAACGATGAAAGTAGCTAAAGGAATTAAGAGCATTCTAGTAGTGATCAAATGTGATAGATTGATCTTGATTCAGAGGATAGATGGAGAAGATCTCACAAAGCCTTGGTTATGAAATCCATGGGGCTGTCAAGAAGCTGGAGACACTACACAATTAAAATTATAGGGGGAATTATGAGAAGAATATAAAATCTATAAGTTAAAAAATTTATTTGTCCACTTTTTAAGATGTCACAAAGTTTGACCGTAAGGTTGGCCAAAATGTGTGCCAACCATGCATGCCCCCACTATCCAGGGATCACACACAAAATTTCATGAAACACGCTACTAAATAACCATAAACAGTCTATAAAACCCTTCATCTGAACCCAATAATAAAAAAAACCCCCCTTTCATGTTTTACACAAACTATGTGGCATGCAAATAGGGTCAAACGGTATGAGGTGAATAGTGAGAACTAATCATGAACTAAAGGTGTGACTCTACGATTTCCCCCTAAAAGCCTAATATTAGTGTCAAAATATGAACCAAAAACACTGAAAAACTTATATTAACCCTAGGGAACATATCTTAGGATAAAAGAAAAGATTTAAAATAAACATAAATTTTTCATAAACTCAATGAAAACATAGATTCTTAAATTCTACACCCTTAAGGTAATTTGTCCTTGAGTTTTCCTTACAAGGGTGGTAAAACGAATTATATGAATTACTCCTAACACTGATCACATATGTCAACCGCTCTCTACCATCCCTCATCATGTTGAGGGACATGATTTTATAGAACCCATACTTAAGGAACTGACCATCCTTGAAGTGTTTTTATGGTCTAAATGATTATATGAATTGGATACTGCTAAAAAACCATAGAACTCTAACTCAACATCCTCAACATAAAATTGATGAGATGTATCAAAATAATATTAGTGAATCTATGATATATGGATATATAATGCATGGATCAATGCCTATGTGGAAGATCAATCTGATAGGATACCTGCCCAACTCACTCTAATATCATAAAAGGTCCAATGATCCAAGATGTTTTATTACCATGAAATTGTATCTATATATTCTGTAGTCTTGGGGAAATAAAAAAGAAAACATGATCCTTGACCTTGAACTCTAAAGGTCATCGATTGAAATTGGAAGAAGAATTGTTTTCTAGACTATGATCTAGCCATACACTTCATGATAATCCATAACTACTCAGAAGTCTCCGGGATAATATGAGGTCTTAGTATAGATTCATATCCAATTGCTATCTAGAAAAGAGGTTATCCACATGACATACTGTATAAGGACTCACAGGGAGCCATATGTATGGTCTTATGATTTTAGTAATTGTAGTAGAACCTGAGAAGAGGTAATTGTTACTAAAAAGTACATCCAAAATCATGGGATCACTCTTGAATCATTTTCCTTAAATCATGTATTATCCATTTTTACTAAACATATGTCCGATGGTGGTAAGATTTACTCATAATTACCTATGTGCCTAGTGTTTTTTGAAACCCCCACTAGAACCTCTATTTAAAATGAGTGTCCCTTTCCAATATGATAGTAAAAAGGACTCCATGTAAGCATAATATCAGGGACGTATATTCTTTCTATATCATCTACTAAGAAGGTCTCCCATATAGGAAGGAAGTGGGTTACCTTCATCATTCTGTACACCACTACCCAAATAAATATCTACCTCAAGGATAAATCAATAACCCAATCATAAAATCAATTGAGAAATATACCATTTCCATTTGGGGATCAGTAATGGCTATAGGTAGACAACATGCCAATGTTGGACTACCTTCACCTGCAGACAGGTGGAACACCTAGTGATAATACATGAAATATGTTATTTCAACCCAGGCCATCAATATTAGTAGTACATGTCACAATTAATCATGGAAATACCTGGGTGCACATCCCATTCTGAATTATGGAATTTTTAAATTAGTGATTCTCCCAGGTTTTAAGGAACCCATATACACCCATGAATAAGAAGGATTCCATCTGCATCTACCAAAAAATCTGGTGGTGGGTCTGACCCTGAAATACTCTCCCTCGGTACCAAACCCTCTGGATCTAAGAAATGACTTCAGTTCACCCTATCTAGAAGAGATGAGGCTACGTCTAAGGAAATAATAAAATGAAACACTAATCATTCCTTCACCTACATATTAATCACATAAATAAGTTCCATCATTCTTTGTTAATCATTGGATTCATGAACTCCTTGTTCCTGAGTCTTGTGGCTTAGGGTATAAGAAAATTTATTTCTATTACCAAGAGTATAGGCATGCAGAAAATCAAATTACTGAATTTATTTGACCTATCTCAATTGTATGAGGTTCAATTCACTCTAGGTGAAGATATAAATGAACAATAGCTACCAAAAAATACCCAAAAAATTTCTCTCAAATAAAATATTTTCTAAAACAACGTAATTGATGAACAATAGCTACCAAATTGAGATCCTGTGTGTGGTAGTTATTCTCATGATTCCTCAACTATCAATAACTATATGAAATAATTTGATATTAATATATTATAACTACATCTATAATGATACCTAAGGAATCAGAAAATAATATAAAGAATCTTCTAGGATCTCGTAGGATATTGATCAGGAAAAAGCCATGTCTTATCTTCAACTCCTAAAAATATTTATTTCACACTTGAGAACTTGATTCCCCTCTTTGTCAATCTTATAAGTGGTGCTACAAGAAAATAAAAATAATATAGAAAATATATAATATCTGGATAGCCCCAAGAATCACTATATGATAATAAAATTATTTTTCTGGTCCCAAACAACTATGGCCCTCACCTTCTCTAGATCAACTGATACTCCTGGTTCTGAAATACTATGACCCTAGAAGTGAACATTGTCAATCAAAAAGTGGAATTTGGTGAGTTTGGAATACACCTGATTCTATCTTTGTGTATTAAAGTCTATATTAATGTATTTGGAATGATTCTGTCATGTTTGTGAGTATACTACAATATCATCCATGAAAACTTCCATGAACGAATCAAGGTATGTTTTAAAAACACAATTCTTCAATTCTATGAATATGGAAGGTGTGTTTCAAAGACCAAAATATATAACCAAATATTCATAAATATAATACCTACTATGAAACATCGTATAATGTTTCTATAATGGTCTTACATGTACTTTATGATACAATGGCATTAGATCCATATTTTAGAATACATTGGCACTACAAAGATGAACTAAATGATCATCTATGTGAGGATATGGGAACCAGTTATTAATCATATATTGAGAATACTCAATCTCCCTAGAGATGGTCTAAAATCTACTATATATACTAATCCTGGTTTTCACTGCCACATGTGAACTTGTCATTCCTCCATATCATCTTCTCCTCTACATGCCCTTCCACCAGCACTCAACATCTCCCCTTATCTCAGTTATGAAAAATTTCTCCACATCCCGCCTCCCTCTACCACTCCCGCTCATGAAAATTCTCTCCTATCCTACTGTTACCACTCAACTCCCACTCGCATTTTTTCTCTCCGCTTCTAGGGTTCCGTCTCAGCACCCTCCACCGCAGTGACTCTTCCGCGACCTCCCCATGCTCCATCTTAGCATGCTCTGCCTCCGCCTCCTCTACCTTCGGCTCTTCCGCTCCCCTCCTCTCCTTGAATCTCGTCTATAGCAACATCTTCACATACGCCTCCCCTCTTCCTTCACCTATGAACACCTCCCAGAATAAATACTCCGCCTCAATATCGTTCTACTCCGGTTTCTCCACTACTGGCTGGTCCGCATCCAGCTACTCTTCGGCCTCATCCACCTCTGGCTACTCCGGATCTGCGTAGTCTGTCTTCGGCTCCTCGAGCTCTACCTCCTATGGTTCCCGGTAATAATCCTCTGAGCTCTAAGACCAACGACAACTCTGACGGTTTCTTCATATGTCTTTTTTTCCTTACACAAATCTCATCAACCGATCAGCATTTGCCCTAACCTCATATTCATCATGGTATTATCTTATTTGAAACATATATGTAGAATTTTTCTCTCATTTTAGTATTTTAATATCACTCAATTAATATGAAATTCATAGGCAGTAATGGAAGACATTGCTTCTCAACAGATGTGTACTCCTAATTTTCTGGATTTTTTTAGTTCTCTCCAAGATATTGTATATCCAGTTTCATGTGAGTTTTTCATACATTATGACCCTACATCTCATATTTTGATTCACCCATTAATATATATACATATATTTCTGAACCTGTCTGTTGATTAAACTAAAATTTGCAGGCTGAAATCTTCTCAACCAATTTGTGGGCTGTAATACATTGCTTCAACCCTAGGTATCAAGTACTTTTTTTACGTATATTTGATTCAATTGTTTATTTTGTTATCAAAATTATTATTTGTAACATTGTTTTCTCATGTTATTGGTGTTTTTTATTTCATTTTTAATTCCATTGAATAAAATTTAAACTTTTTCCAGGTTATATCATTTTAACAAATTACCAATACCATTGTTTCAACTCTTGATATATATATATATATAATTTCTCATCATTTCATCATTGTATATAATATCATTACATGAGCTTAATTATATTTTTTTGTGTGAATATATCAAATTATTTATGAAATTTAATTATTTTTTTAGATTTTACTTCATGTGTTATTTTTTTCCAAAATGTAATGTGTTACCTTTACACCCCTAGTTCTATATTTCTCATTATTGTTTCATTATTTATGAATGTCCCACCAAATGCATTGTTATTCACAATATATACATTGATTCTACATTACATGAAAATTATGATAGTGCGTAATGATCTGGCACGACTTCTTTGATTTAGGTTTCTTTATCATCAAATCCATTTTTTTACTACGGTAACACCTATAGCTATCTATCTGTCTTTCCTATTGAAATTTCCCATAGCATGGTATGATTACATTATTGGTGATTTTATGTGACTTCATTTTGAGTTCACACTTCAGTATATTGCCTTCATCCAAGATTTTGCCTTTAATTTTGTAATTTTTATCACACAGTTTAGCTTTGTTTTAGCTTCTATTTTATGGAATACTGACTCTATAACGTTTTATTTCAAATTCCTAATGTTATATAATCATTTATTTTGGGTTTTATTGATCTCAAATAATCAATGCAGTGGATGAAGAATGATGGTACTACTTTATGGTTTCCATCATACTGCATTAATCAAATCCCTGATTGAGATAAATCATGCAACAATTAGAGTCCCAGATGATGAGGTGATGAGGTAATAAATGCATTGATCAGAGCCCTGAATATTTACCACTATTATTATTATGATTTTTTATATTCCATTGGTGGTTGTAGGTGTGTTAATTATTAGGGAGGATAGAGTGCTCTTGCTTGCTTAGTTGTAGTAACCAGAAATACATCTTTTTCAGTGGGAGATCCATTATATAGAGTACATAGTTGATGACAATATTTTAGTAAACAAATTTCCCCATATTCTACATTTAATTACTAATTTCCACTTACTATTTCAATATTTATTTGATATATATTAACCATATATAAAACTATTCCTATGAGAGCTTCATTAAACAGAAATGTGATGAAAATGGTTGAAGTGTCCCACAACATGAAGGTTATTTTTGTTTCACCTTTTACGCATTAAATCCACTGTAATACCTTTTAGTTCTTGACGATTTCTTTCACCTAACACTAGTATTATATGATAATACAAAGTTATCAGATCCTGTGATGTTTTTTGTGTATAGTATCCGTATAACTAATACTGAAACATCTCCTTGTTATGTAGAGTGTACCCAGGTAATATTAAACATGATCTATTGGTATCGGGTCACAATTTTTGGTTTTTTCTTGGGTTAGATGGAAGGATCTTGAGTCACTAGATAAGTCTTCCAGTTCATTCTATGTTTGGCATACATTAAACTATAAATACCCTAAGGTTATATGTATATGTATTTTACTGTAATCACCTGCATTTTTTATCATTATTTTTTTGTTCTTCTTTCTTTGTTATCTTCAGTCTCCCCCCGCCCCGACATCTCTTCCTCCACTAATACAGTCTCGATGCCACCATCCACCACACTGATTTCACTAAAGATAATTTTTAATCACATGACATGAAAAAAAAATCAATATAGATCAATTCAAGATGAAAAGAAAAATTGAATAGATGACAGTTTTCCTAAAATTTATTTCTCCCCAAATTAATGATACATATTGATTGTTTATGATGGAGCCCTTTGCTAGATTGTAAAGATGAAGCTCTCACATGAATTTGAAAAGGGATTCACATTGAAGTGCAGTTGGTTTAAATTTTTTATTGATTACTATATTGATGTTGAAACCTTGACTATCTTTACATTCTATTATAGTATTATAATTGTTTTATTAATGACAAGAATCTAAAATGGTTTTCACTGTATATTATTGTAGTATATTGATGTTGAAACATTGACTCTTTTGTATCCATCCTTTTATTTCCTACAGGAGTTACGAAATGCTTGAATGTTTTGATCAACAATATCCATGAATCTTAAGATATCCTGAGAAACAACTATGGTTTTCACTAATAATGATCCAAGAGCATAACAATATTTTCTAAAGGTATTTTTATATGATAGAAGGAGAAGGTGCATATCATTTCTTTTCTAAAATATGGCTCTAAAGATAAATTTCATTCTGAAGTTTTACACTATTTGATTCTATTTTTTGTGTGTAAATTTTCTTGAAATTGGAGCATATATTTTATATAGATTACTATTTTTTTATTTTGTGGATTTAATTTGTTAACTCGACATGTATTTCTACCTTTCGATGAGGAGACACATGACTAATAGAAAATATAGCAATAGGGTTAGGTATAGTTTTGATAGTTACAGTAGTGGTAGGTGTAATTGGAGCCACAGATGAAATGGTCCTAGGAAGGCTATAGAAAACAAAATCAATACCTTTAGAAGAAAGTGGAAGGCATGTAACTTCACCAGATTCTGAACAAGATTTAGTTTATGTAGATTTCAAGGTATGTACTACAACTTCCTTATAAACATTATACAGTAAAGTTATGAAGAATTAATGATTTCAAGATACTAGACAGAGAGATCATAATATCATCCCCATAACATATTGAGATACATTCATGAATTCCTTTAATTTTCCACCTTCCAGATCATCAATATAGTCCACTGTGTCATTCAATGAATCATCTGTTCCTACACCCAGATTTTTAACTGCCTCCCTGGTGTCCTGGAATTTACCCATAAGATCTCCCAAAAAATCATGCATTATCACTGGGGTTGTAACATGAAACCAAAAAAATTAAATCGTAGAAGCTACATAATTCAACATATAATTAAACTGATCAACTCTATTCTAAAAAATCAAGAAAAACAATATATTCTTAGATGGCGGTTGTTGTGGGTAGAAACTTCTGAGATGGAAGCTGGATTTAAAAGACGAAGCTCTCAATAGAATTTTAGAATGGATTTTAATTAAAGTACAGTTGGTTTAAATTTTTGTATTAATTACTATATTGATGTATAAAACATAACTGTCTTTATTTTCTATTATTTTAGTATAATTGGTTTATTAATGGAATGAAACTATAGTGGTTTGCACTATCTACTATTGTAGTATATTGATGTTGAAACCTTGACTATTTTTTATCCATCCTTTTATTTCCTACAGGAGTTAATAAATTCTTGAAATTGTTGATTAGCAATATACATGCCTCTAAGAGTGAATGAAAAACAACTATTTTTTATCAATCCTTTTATTTCATATAGGAGTAACTAAATACTTTATCAATATTTTCATCATTTTTTTATTAGCTTTGTCAAATGTCTTGACGAAGATGATTTCTTTAACAACATCTGAAAGATTCATACTAGATTCAAAATGTGTAGCAACGACCATTCATTTTACCCCTGCCTCTCAATGAAACCATGTCGATTAGAAAACATCCTTTCCTTTTTTTCATCTCAAATAATTTCAGTTGAAACTCTTCTTTATTTATCAGGCTTTCATCAATCACCGAACTTCTAATATTATAAATAGCTCATAGATTGCTTTAATTTTACTAACACTAAACATTGTCTCCCTTGAAATCACTTCAAGATATTTTAGGCCTCTTTATTTTATATGAAAATCAAGAACACAACACGATATCAATGAAGGGAATTGCATAATCACTGAAACATCACTTGGTGTCTTTAAGCAAAGATAAAGGAGAAGGAATCAGTTTTTAAGGAATGTTTCTTTTTGTATCTTCAATCTACATATGATTTCAATATTCTAACCCATTTTTCACACAATGAAACTTAGTTCTCTGTTATTTCATAGCTTAAACAGGTCAAAATAGTGAATGGATCATGCACCTCTCTACAGAGATAACAGAAAAAACTAAGGTTGGGGGGAACCAACTGTGAAGGATAGACACCAAAAACAGGTCTTGGTGGTGTATTCCAAACTCATGGTGCCATCTTCTGGGATCATATGATGATGAACATCAAGAAATTAAATATTCAGGTCATGGTGTATATTATTTGAGGTATAATATATTCATTTTTTTAATTTATTTATGACTCGGTAAACATGCAGCCTCTAAAAGAGGATTATTAAATAAATAGGCATCCTAGGGATGGAATGAGCAGCAACATATATTTTCACATACTAGTAAACGGAACAGAGGAAACAGGTTAATATAGTAAGGAATATATTGAAACAATGAAATTCCACACACCTATATCTGCAGCATGATATATCTGCATTTTCTTCTATTTAGTAGCTACATATATCTGAGCATCAATATATAACTAACTAGGGGAATTGGTTATGCTGGTGATGCAACTACTGATATAAGTATATTGGTTATCTGAGCAGCAACATATATGTTCATTTTTTTAATGGTATATTAATGAATTCAATGTAATTGATAATTTCCAACTTCCTCTTGAACTTTTTAGCAATACATTTTCGATTTAATCTGCACATAACTATACAATATAGTAAATGTGCAGGTTTCATGTCACTTATTTCCAATAAGTCATTAACTCCTATCTACAAAATAACTTTGAGACACTTATTAGGTAAATATCTTCTTTGTTGGTTTCCATGAAAATTGATATTGAATTATTGTACTTTATATTTTTAGGTAACACAACCTATAATATCCCCCCCCCCGCAATACATAGACATACTTAGTTTTATTATGAATGATAAAAAATGAATTTTGATCTATGGGTTCAATTGATTTTAGAAATTTTCAGGTTATGTTTGTTACTTTTTATGTTACATGCATCTTTACTTATGATTATCAAGGTGGATTACTACATGAAGCATCTCATATGCGAGACCAGAATCTTCTTCAGTGCTTGGGAACCTTGATATGTTCTAAGAACCTGGAACTTGGATATTTTCTTGGAACCTGGATGTGTTCTGAGAACCTACATCAAGAATCTCATATGATAGATACATTTTTCTTTCACCATCCGCTACACTGGAGCCTGGATATGTTCTGAGGCCATAATCATCTATAGAAATAGGGAACTGAAGTGCTGCAATACCTTTCTATCCTTATAATGTTCCACCATCTAGATCTATGAATTCGGAGGAAGGTTGTATTTAATTCCATTTCCCTCACCACAAAGTCCTACGTTTTTCATCTATTAATTCTCATCATGTTTCTATTATAAGTTTTCATATTCTAAAGGTTCATCTTAGGCAGTAAATAATTACTGCGCTGAAAGTCGATGTGAGAAATCAAAATCTTTTCCAGGTGGTGAAGAAAAATATTATTAAAATATCAATAAAACTCCAATAGTGTAGTTTTTTTGTAATTTAAATATTCCCCCCTAAAATTCATTGTAAGTATCTTCTTTTAAATTTTTGTGATTCATGGTTCAAGTGTCTATAACATGATAGCTAAACATTGTTGCATTTAATCTCTTTAGTTCAAAGAAATTTCTGAAATTGGGTGTTAAAAATATGAATCAATGAATGGGTTAGCTTTTGTCCCCTAAAACATCTTCATTTCATTTAATAGTATTGTTTTTAATTTCATGCATGAAAAAGGTCCGGTAGAATTTTTTTCTCATTATGTTTCAGTGGGTATCCTCCTATAATTTTCATTTTGATGTTTTAAAGCCAAAAAATCTTTTCCCATTTAATTTATTTCCTTTACTTTAGTTATTTTAGTATTTAATAACATTTTCTTTCTGTTTTTTGGGTTGGAAAAAAACTGGACAGCGCTCCACCCCACCTCTTGAAGATCGAATGATATTGTTGTTGGAAGCATAACCAAATACCCAAGTTTGTGTTTCTAAATTATTTTCACTGATTTTGATGTTTTCAACCTTCCTCATTACAGTGTATGGGAGACATTTCCCATTTAATGTGTATATTTCTCTAACATACATTTAATGTGCAGGCTTCAGGTCACTGTTATCAAAGATGTAATTTAGTGCTCTTTGTAATGGACAATTGTGAGACTATTCAGGTAAATATCTCCTTTCGTGGTGCAGTCCACAACTATTGGTGTAACAATTTATAAAACTATTCAAAAAAATATTATTTCACTTGAAATTTATAATAAATTCTCCCATAAAATTTTATTTTCAGAATTTCTAATTGAAGATGTGTGGTTTTACCATTTATTTAAATTATTTTATTATGAATAAGGTTCACATGAAGATGGAAGATGGGGTGTGGTGTCTAGATTTCTAGGAGTGGGCGGCCACAAGAGACAACCCCCAGTAAGTAGTATGGAAGCGTACCAAAACCTCATATACTCCACCAACTGGAGGTTAATGATACTTTTGGGTTTTTGTGTGAATAAGGTTCATCTTTGTCTCTGATTTGTTTGTCAACTACTTTAATGATGTATTCCTATTCTATGCCCTATTATTCAATTATCAGACAACATTACATTCTAATTATAATTTATTCAACATATTTTTACTTCTTAACATTTCTAAAAATTAATTTCATATTTGAATAAAACCCATTAATTGAATATGTCATGCAATAGCACGGGCGAGTACTAGTATAATCTATTTTAGGAAATGGATAATAATTCTTAATTGTAATCCAGTTTAACTATTTATAATTCACATATAGTCTAAGGGTCTCATCATCGTTTTTAGGAAAAATAATGGGAGAACCCCAAGCTGTGGTACTGGGTTGGATAAAACCCATATATTCCAAGTCCTCTAGCTACCTCTTAAGAGCCTACAACTCAATAGTATCCATCTTTTATGGTGGAATGGAGACCAGTGTTTCTTCTAGAACTAGGTTGATAAAGAACTCCACCTATCACATAGGAGGTAACACTAAAAATTCATCAAGAAAAACATCCATTAAATGATCTTCTATATGAGGAGAATCGCCCTAACATATTACTTGATCATCTATATAAAGTCTATTATTCTGGACTATCACTCTACCTATCCTATTATCCTCTAGTCTACATTTACATTCCTAAAAATCCCATTCACTATTTTGCAATATAACTATTTCCATATGTTGATGTAAATGAAACCCAATGAAGATTGAGGTCCATGTAAGAATTATAGGGGACTAACCATTCCATATGAAGAATGAACATGTTTCCCATCATATCAAGGATGAATAGGTCATATAATGAATGATTTTTACCTACCTCAAGGGGTAGTCCTTACACTATCACACACTCTCTGATCAGATACCCAAAGTGGTGGAAATGATCATCACGCTATTAAATTTATAAATATCAATCCCAAGACTTTCCATTATTGATACAAAAATAATAGAGTGTGATGAACCATTATCTGAAAAATAAGATACAATAGTATAGGCCTCTTGAATATGAACCCATATAATAGAAGTCCTTCTTCTATTCTCCTTATATATTGGTTGTACTTCATGCAACTAGCCGTATCTATGGATTTGTGCTACAACTGTATTACACTAAGTGTGCCCTCTATTATAATAATGAAGACTAGAAGTCTATATAGAATGAAAAATACCTCCTCCTAGGCTATATCACATGGTCTCACTAAATCTCCCAACCTGATGTAGGGCTATTTATAGTTCCTTGGAAAATGGTGCTTTCACGTATCATCGTCCACTAGGAAATGATGGGACGGTCTAGAATAATTTATGAAGATGTATCTTTCTACTATAGGCTCTACATGTGAGTGGGTTCCTGTTAAATTGAGGATTCAAGATCTATTTCTCCCACACTGATGGAACACAACTGCACTACCAGTTTGGATTCTCTACCTACTACTTCCCTATTGATAATTCTCATAATGATGTTTCTGGACATTGGAGAAACCACTACCCTATCTTGGTACTGATCCATTGTACCCTCTACCATCAAAATCCCCTATATTTCATTCTTTGAAATGTTCTTGATTCAAAATATCTAAAATTCTAGATATCCTGAAAACACATATGTGAGATCCAATTTTGTACTTATGAAAATCCTTGATGCATCTTTCCTTAGTCATCCCAACTCTATATAGGGTTGGTGAAAAATTATAAAGTGTAGGAAAGAGAAAGGAATAGTATATAAAGAATAGGGTGCCCTACTCTAGGTTAAATAAATCTCTAGATCTATTGTTTGATAGCATATATGGTAAAAATATGTTATAGAAACTGGACTGAAAATTCCCCTAAGTAATACCCTAGTGTTGATTTTCATTATTCATAAGATCCCACCAATGTGTGGTAGAGTCACTAAGAAATAATCTCTCAAGCTTCACTCTCCTATTAGGATTGTCTCAAGGTGCTTGGAAATATATTGCATTGACCTAAACCATGAATCTATAGCCTGATGTCTGAAATCACACAAAAACATGGGTGGAGGATTCTAGTGAGTCTTACTATTTAATTTTTACATATAGGAGTTATGATCCGATGCTCCCTGCATAATCGACATTATATTTAGGGATACATCTCAAAACTAGACATCATCACCTGAATTTGGAATAGAATAAATTTTGACATATGGAACTACTCGAGGTAACATTGGTTGCTCAAGGCCCACAACCTCTGTAGTATAGTCATCATCACCCACTAGTACAAAGATGTGAGGATGTCATGGTCCCATAACTATACAAATTCCATGAACACTCCTCAAATTGAATTTGATAAGAAATATCGTATATATAAATTGTAGGACATGTAAATTCCATACAATATATGAATCTAACCCCTCAGACTGTTCATAAATCATGTTCTATTAATTGTATAATAATGAGATAAATCACTAGAGATACTAACTAATTCCCATTACTATGGTCGATTCTATGTCATTTTCTCTATTTTATTCCAGGTGTATGGTATACAGTGTGTCAATAGAAAATTATAGATGAAACAAAACATTAAATTTTGTTTTGAATCACCGTATAATGAAATCAATATTTAAATGTAATATTTTACATGTCTTATAGTTACATAATTGAATAGTTTACTAAATTATAATTTAGAATTTAAACAAGTAAATTCTTAATAAATTTAAATTGTTATTTCATTTCAATGATATCCAAACCTAAACATTCATTAAGATAATGTAACAGGTAATGTATGATGATTTTTCTAGATGAATCTTCATTCCCAATTTATAAAGTAACATTAACTCTTTAAATGAGAAATGGAATTCATGTATTATATATAAAATAATATTTCATTCTGTGAAACCTTAGTCATATAAATCAATCATGTGATAATTGGGTAGTTGATGATACTTTGTCGTCCAATTCATTGAAACACTATTTAAGTTGATCTAGACACTTTATTAAACAATTATATAGTCTCATTTTTTCATACAAAAATGTTAGTTACATCAAAATTAAATCACTAAAGTAATATAAAATAAGTATCATTCAGTTATGTAATGTAACCTACCGGGTGTGGAATAATATATGACATATTAATCATTGAAGGTTCATAAAATGATCCAGGATCAATTATTCCTTGTCATACTGGGCCATTGAAAAAATTAAATATAACATCATAACAGTAACAACATCTCTTATCGTGTTCATCTCCCAATAGTTTAAATAAATCAACTATAATAGGAATAATATAGGACATCATATTCCCACCCTAATAAATTTAGCTTATCTCCCATATGTGGGTTTTCCACTCCCAAGAATAAGAATATTAAACAATTCTAACACATCCTAGTTACCTTTATACCATCCCAAAAAGTTATTAAATAAATGAAATATATTATAAATGTTTTTTAAATCCCAGGTCGGCTCACCCAGTCATAATATTTGAACTGGTTGGACACATAGCTTCAAGCACACCTTGTCGTACACCAGAGGAGACTGACTAGTAGTGTGGGTGAATGGTGGTATAGTGTTGATTCTATGCCCTCCCTATTAGAGTATAAAAATTGAGTAATAAATATATAAAAATTAATGAATAATAGATTTAGTAACAATGAATACATTATAGAAGCATGTATAAATACCTAATACATAACTAATCCTATCAAAATATGAAACAATACCATATAAAATGATGATTTAATGTCTCTAAAAAATATAAGACACACATGAATGAAAAAATATACAAAAGAGTCAAAAAAACAATCTAGTAATACTGAACACTATCCCTGTAATTTGCTACTAAGATCCCATCCTAATATATGAATTCATGCATCAATGACTAGACACGTCCCCTTACCCACACCTATAATCATACAACCTTCCCAGGTACCATTGAAAGCCATGATAGGGTGTGAGATAGACTTAGTAGGCCACCATTGATGATGAATAAATAAATCAAGAATGTGAATATAAATTGTAATAGTGTACAGTTATATCAAATTCAAATAGGAAATTCATATAACTCAATTATAGCCCAGGTTCCTCTTAGAATACATAAATGACCATATCTACCTCATCCTATTCTGTATATCTCTGTACATGTGATAACTTGGTCATTTAATCAAGGTATTAGTGAATATAATAATGTTTCCATGGATTAAAAATGTTAACAATAAGAAAATAGTATTCAATGAGAAACTAAGGCATTATTTACATTAAATGGTCATGCTAGCACATGGTGCACAACCATGAGTTCTAGAAATATGGGGATAAGTGTAATCCATGAGATACACCAAATAAATCACACTATAAAATATAGATTACACGGATTACTTAAAAAGTAAATATTGAGCTAAGAATGACTAAATCCCAAGGATAATAGTACAGGGTGTCATATGACCTAAGAAATCATACTAAATCCAAGGAGTGTATAAAAGGATTTATAATTGCCAAATAATTATAGGGATCATAAAACATTATTCTATACATCCACTAATAGAAAAGGACCATGTTCCTTGGTCATTATCTCCCTTGACAACTGGCTAAAAGAATCCGAATAGAATCCTTTAAGATCTAAACATGTTCCCCCGATAATCGAATGCATGCTCAAGTATGAAAATTTCTATAAAGATGAAAAGGTTAAATATTCAATAAACACACTATATTAAATTTCATAAATAATCCTAATTTATTTTATTCCAGGTAATAATCATGCCATTTTACATTCATTGCGTTCATTATATTATCTTTCATCTTAACAGATAGGGTCAATAAAGACTCCCAACCAATTTCTAATTAAATAATAACTTATTAATTAAATGGGATATGAATAAATAGATTTATAAATACCTTACATTTAATGATTTATACTTCATTTAATTAAAATACTAACTTACCATAAGAGAGTTCAAGCCATGCACACCCAATGGTATTCTCTTTAGCCACGACATTATTTATCAAATACATATCAAGGAATTCACCCTAATTGGGTGGTTGGTATTGAGGTCACAACTTATAATGATTTCAAAAGGTCTCAATAGTTTATTAGATTAAATAATGGAAAAATAAATTAAAGTTATATTAATTTATTGAGAAATAGCTGGTGAAACAGGCATGCACACAAATAAAAAAATTATAAATTGTGATACCTTAATGGATAATTCATAGACCACCGTCTGTATGCCTCTAAGAAATACTCCTCCATTATCGACCATAAGGTTGGTGAAGACTGTATGGAAATAGAAGAATGGAAAAATTTGATAAAAATAGGGTATATTCTCATTCATTAAAATAGAACAATCTATAGGAAAATGAATGATTAAAGGGTAAAAATGAATGGAGGTCATAGCAATAGAAATCCAATGTAACATGTGGACCTCGACTCAAAAGTTTGTCAAAAAAGATCTTAAAAATCAAAAGTTAGTAAAGGCATGTCCCTCTCAAAGATGAGGAGGTGATATAAGTTGTAAATGAGAGTGGAAAGGGGTGATAAAAATATAATTTATTTGAGGAAAAATGTAATTTTTTTACTTTTTAAGAGGGTTCATGGTTTTCCAGTACCGTTTGACAAACCATGAACTAATCATATTCACCCCACTATCTAGGGCACACACCGCATACACCTTTTATCTCATTGTTATGAAAACCATGCCTTGCCTATTTTCACCCTCTATTTCAAACTCTCATGGAAAAAACACCCTTTCACTATTTATGAAACCCATGTGGAACCCTTAAATTGAATCATAGTTTGATATGCATGGTTAGAACAAACCATGAGATAATTGTGTTACTTTTTTGTTTCCTCTTAAATCTGAAGCTTCAAGTTTTTAAATAACCCCAAATACTCCAAAATAATTCCTTAAAACATAGGGAACATTTAGATGGATATGGGTAAATATTTAAACTGAAAAATAAAGGTTCCATACCTCCATGAAAAGGTTTTTTCTTACAATGGGAATGAGTTCAAACACCCAAATACTACAAAATGTTTACCTTTACATGGGTATTTAAAAATAAATTTAATGATCCTGGAAAAATATAAATAAATAAATCTATATTTGTTGCATAAGGATATTTTCAAGAAAAAGTTAATGATATTGTGGAATAATTTCACCAGTAACTAAACTTGAATCCATCCGAATGTTTCTTTCCTATTCAGAATATTTGAATTTGAAATTAATATAAATATATTTCAAGATTCAATTATTATTTATGTATTTGGGGAACATCCAATAGATTCAAAGATCATTACTCTATAAGGGATGTTTTTAAATTACCAAAATATTTATATAGTTTAATACAAGACCATAGAGTTTGGTATTATAGACCTGGTTCTGTTCCAATTTAAAAAGGTTTTACTAAAGGTTTAACTCACCCTAATTTATTTCAAAAATTAATTTCAAAAGATGTTTTATTTAGACAATTTTTTTATTGTAACTTTTTGGTATCATCATGAAATTATTTTTATACAGAATTGTCAAAAATAATGAAAATTGAATTCGAAATGATTATTATGGGTGATCACAAATCCATTCCTGGATTTCAAAATTTTCAAAAATAAGGATTTAGTTATTTCAAATAAAATCAAGTACACAAAAGATCATAAAAAATTAATGGACAATAATAAATTTAATGATACTTCCATCGGTACTAGATATAAGTTAGATCTTGATGAAATAAGGAAATCAGTTGATTGAACCACTTATAGAGGTATGATTGGAATATTGTTATAAATAACTATTGGTCATATTGATATAATGTTTAATTTTTGTTTGTGTACTCATTTTAATTAAATCATTAAAAATTTCACAGCTATTATATTTATAAATAATTTTTAAATGCCTCAAGAATAAAAGAATCTTATGATTTTTTTACTCTACATGGAATAAATTTTATTTAGTTAGTTATTCAGAATTATATTTTAGTTATTGTATGTTATATAGAAATAGACCTTCTGGAATGTGTCACTTTTTGGTATGTCTCTAAGGTTATGGTGTAGTAAGAACTATAACATTTGGGTTTTTTCCACTACTGAAGTTGACTACATAGTTATAGGAAGTGGCTGTGTAATTATTATGTGGATGAAACATACATTACTAGACTATGGATATCAATTTTGACATGTCCCTATAAATTTTGATGATACAAGTGTATTAAATATTTTTATGAATCTTATATCACATTCTAGAATAATGAATATTTGTATTATACATCGATTTATTAGAGATCATTTCCATAATGGTGATATAAATATTGATCTCATTGATATTGAACATCATTTTGCTAATATATTTACAAATCATTATAATATTGAATGAATCAATTATATCATTCTAGAATTGGGAATGATAATTTATGTCTCATTTAAATTTTCATTTAACTATTAATTCATGTGTTAATTTTTTTTACATCTATTCTTTAAATTTTTTCTCTAAGTAACCAAGAAATATTATCCACAATGTTAGTAGGCTTTCTGTGAGTATTTTATCAAGCAGTCATTATGCCTACCATGAAAACATACTCATGTTGTCATCATACTCACCATGATTATTTGCCAACATGATCACATTGATTACATTGAAACCCTTTTCATATGGTCAGTATGTAATTATCATGAACATCATGGTCATATGGTTAGAAAATAAACCATATGTTTTTGGATATCACACTTTCCATCATTATGTTATTTACATATCCGCAGTCAGTATACTTACCATCTCAATTTATGATTTATTATACATGCATTTTTTGGTTTATTTATACATAGTTTATTTCAAATTTTTATGCATAAATTATGTAAATTATAATTATAATTATATTATAAACCATTACCTATAGATTAATTTATATCTCATATATCCTTTTAATATATGTTGGAATATCATTTTATTCCATCACAAACCTCTCTCACTCTCCATCTCAAACCTCTCTACTTTACATCCCATTTCTAAACCATCATAAATATTAAATCGAATATAAATTCCAAGGATAAATAGAATGATGGAAACAATTTTCCTATTCATTTATATATTTTGAAGAATCTAAGGAAGTTAAAATATATCTCTATTAAATCAGTAAAGACAAAGAATCCACACCTCATTGATCATCCGGTTTTAGAAGAAATATCTCATGTTTCTCTATGGTTGTAGTCAGATTTATTACTTATTTGGAATGAAATTCAAGAAATATGATGGATTTATTGATTTAATTAAAATGGTAGTTCTTTTTTTGAAAATATAATCAAATATTTTTAGGTGATCCTTGAGTTTATCCTTTGATAGAATACGTATATAATAAAAAATGTTTAAATGGGAGAGCTTTTTAATTCTCTTGGAAACTCTAGCTAATGTGTTTGAGAATGCCACATTATATAGAATTTGAATATTATCAATGCTCATATCATGTAAAACATCTACACTTTGAATTTCTAAATGTCTTAAATGAACTCATTAGGAATGGTACTCCCAAAATTCCCACTAATATTCAGTTTATTGGGGAATATAGGCTCATGGTTAATTTTATTTTATCATGTAAAATGATCATGAAAATGATACATTTTTATTCTAATACATCAGGACCTTTTTCATTGTTTATTAATGAGGATTAGTATTCAAATTATTCTTTTTATATATTTTATGATACTGAAGGTTTATCATTACAATCCAACTACAAGTTTTGGTTCCTTAACCTATCCCAAGAAAATTTCTACCTTTATAAAATACAAATAATCAGTTCCTTCTATGAAGGATAAAGAAACTTTTCTGTAATATTTATTCAATATTTGACGCATGGTTCATGAGTGGTTAATGATTTCCCCTAATTGATGGATTCCTGCCTTTAAAAATAACTAGAAGTTATGATTTATCTTTCACACCTTCCAATATCGTAACCTAGTACCTCCTCTACCATTAATACATTTTTACTAACTCATATCATATCCATTTACTTTCTATGACCAATTTCAAGGTTTGTATTTATTTGAGACCCAACCTCTTAATCTGCTCCGGAATCAAATTCTTCTACTACCTCAACATCCAAAAAATGGATCATATCCTTCCTATTATTTTCAAAGATGAATATCATTATGATTCATATTATTTTATCTAATAAAACATTTTCATAATCCATTTTTGTCTTTTTTATATTTTTTGATACACTAATTTCATTGTATCTTTTATCCTAATTTTCCTTTTATGTTATTTCTTATATTGTTTCTTATTTTTTTTTATTTCAAAAGGGGGTTTAATGTGAAAAATTAAATTTAATTAGATTCATTGGAAACTCATTCCATGATTTCTAGATTAGTTCCCATAGTTATTTAAATAATATTTAAATATACAATTGATATAGTGAATTAATTTAAATTTAATTTTCTTAAATTCTGATGATCAAAATTCGAGATATTCTCTTTATTTGGATGATCCTAAATTATTTTTATCTAATAATTAATTATGTTAATGTTTTTTTAGAAATTATTTTTATGTAAAATATTTAAAATATTGAAAGGTATAGTGCTAACCATGCTACCTTACCATGTGATGAACATGTGACTGTGTCATCATATTACACATCATAATTCACCTTACCACAATAAAAGACCCTTATTATGAGTCAGATGAACATAATTTTTTAAATTCCATAACTAACCTGACATTAGACATTGACCTTACAATATATAGAGAATCACCGAACCAAATCTATATTAAACCTTCCAAGAGATTATTTTTTATCAACCGTCCACCTTACCGCATGAGGGAAACTAATACTATGTGATAAAATCAAGTTACCGTGTGTAGGTATAAATAAATTTTCCTAAATAAATACACTAAACACATATTTTTATCTGGTGAAAAATGAAGAAAAATAATACTACAAGAATTTACTCAATGTGAAAATAAACTGAATACATGAAGATATGAACTGAGCTTGTTACCTTTCTGCATCAGCTAACCGTGTCAAGCTTCAATGAGATCAATTAACCATTCTTTAATTAAAGATAGAATTCCATGTCTAACTTGGAAGTGGAGAATTCCAGACCATCAATGGATAATTTTGAAGCATTAAATGATGAATTGTATCATTTAATGAAGAATGATTATTCTTCAATAGATACTTCTAATGAAGATAAATTTAAGATAAATGTAGCATATTGTGGGGAGATGATGGAATACTCAACAAATTCTATTAAGAACAACGAATAATATGGGATATTTAAACAAGAGACTATGATATATAGAAGACATTTAGGATTCTCTATTTTATATAATTTTCAATGAAACTCATCCAAAGTTCATTAAAAGGAAAAAAAATCAAGGATTCGAAAATTCTTAGCTTCTCGGATCAAGCTGTATATCATTTACAATATTTTAATATATTTCCCTTTCAATTTTATGTATTTTTTGATCTGTGATTTGTAATTATTTTTATGTCTATAAAAAATAGTTTCATGTGCTAAAATGGATAATAATCTATATTATCTTAAATATGTTTTCCCCGTGAATTTGTTTGGAATATATCCTTTGTGGGATGGTATCATCTTCATCCCACATTCAATATTGTAAGAGGCTCTATGCCAATAAATTCTAATGTAATATTTTTTATAGAACCAAATCCTGTTAGTGGATATTTTTATTCTTTAATATATAGATTAAATGTACGTTACTTCTATCTGGAGGGGATTAAGTCTCAGTTAAATACCGAAACCATTATATAAATTCTGTAGTTTGTTTTTATGGTTTTGATGTTTAAAATTTTATTTTATTTTTTATTGTCTAAATTGTCAAGAATATTTATTTTCATAGTTATTAGTAAATTGTATTTATAAAAAATTTATTATGTAAAATAGTTAAAAAGGATATTGTATTTCAAATACATTTTAACTGATCCTTAATACCTTTTTAGAGAAATTACTCGAAAGATCATATTAAAATATTTATACTATTTTGATTTATAATTGATTTTTATTAAATTGGGTATTTTTTTAAAAAATTATATGGATATAAATTCACCGCGCCTCTTGAGTTACTCACTCTAATAAACAAGAATTATTTTTTCCCTATTTTTATACTATAAATAATATTTATTGGAAAAAAAATATATTATATGGTAACTATCTTCTCATCACAAAAATAAGGTCTTCCTACTAAATCATAGGAATTATAGTGTATAATTCCCAAAAATATTACAGTTATAAATGAAAATCATAAAATAAGAAAACATATTATCAGTATTGATAGAGATTCAATTCTAATGATTAATCGAAACCCTATTATTTCTATTTAAAAATGATTTTTATTGAAATAATAATAGTAGACATTAATTAAAATTTTGAATACGTATTATTATTATGAAAAATAAATTTTACAATGAAAAACATATCAATTTCAACAACACTAATAAAAAATAATAATTTCAATTTATACAATTTCATTTAATGAAGTTTTTCCCTTACATACTTACCAACAACATTGATAAATAATCCAGTAAAAGAATATCCCTTTATTTTAAAATAATTTTCAACAATTAAAAACATAATCTATTAGATTTATTTCTCTTTTTCAATCAATATCTACAATTTAGTTTATAAAATTTCATATATCCATTTCTATACTAATAATATACACAATTAAATAGAAATTCAAAAAAATTATAAAACCCACCATCGAAAAATTTAATTTCCTTTTGTGAATAAATTGTGTAGTATAACATCTATAACATCATAAAATATTTTATGTTTTAGAAATTAATATTATATTTTTTAAATCACTAATATAAAATTATAATTTTGAAAAAAGTAACAAAATTAATATGAGAAATTATTTGAATATCACAAAAAAATTATTGAGGGGTACTAAATTATCATTTATTCTATTTTATTTCAATGATATTTTATACAAAATAGTAATGTGTGATATTTCAAATGATAAACAATGTATTTTATTTAATTTATGATTATAATATCTAATATTAAATAACCCCTAATGAAATAAAGGATACATGAAACCCTAAGACCCAATTACTATCAACGAAATCAAAATGCCTATATAATAAAATAAAATATGAGGGAAGGTTATAGAAAAAAATATACCTTGATGATACAACAAATTTTTTTTATAAAAAATAATGATTAATAGAGGAATAATGATGTAAATTGGAGGGGTGGAACATGTTGTAGATACTTGATAAATGAAAGAAATAATTATTCTTATAAACATGTAGTGGTTTGACTATTATATAGAGAAACCATACACCCTATTTTTTAAAAAAATTATACGTTAGGCCTATAGTGATTATTCTTTAAAACAATTGATATATAGAAAAATACAATGGGTTTCAATGAAATTTCAGTATATTCTTAACCTATACTATATATACACCAATTATTTCATAATAATATTTATATGGGTTTCCTATCTCAGTGGTTTTACAAAATATTTGTGTAGTTGTGTTAATATATATCCACATTCTAGATATTTTACTCATATATATGATCCCAAAAGACCCTACCATATCATGGTATTACTTTCATAGATGTAAATTCTATCTACCCATTTAACATTCATCCTTAGTCAATGGGTATCTTCCAGACTCCTTATTTCAAATAAAATCACTTTCTTTGCATAACTTCTAGATGTTCAATGATTGTTGATATTGGTACAACATCTCCATTAAACATAAAATGATCAAATTTTTGGTACATTCCATCTGATATTTCTATAAAAAAATCTGTTAAATGGTTTTAAAAAGGAATAATACCATCAATACCACAATTTAGAATCATTTTCTGGTTTTCAAAAGTATATCCTCCATCATCATTAAGATTTTGACATCTATTATAGAACATCTATTATAACAGGAATGTTCCCCAATCATTCTATTATTTATCCTATCCTAATGATACACACCAATACCTTAATAAATCCTAGACTAAAACCTTTGTTGGCATATCTTCCCAATTTCAATATTCATTTTTCTTTAGTTGATCTTGAACATTGTCCCCTAAATACATCCAGATATTGTGAGACTTATTATAAATGTGATTTTTCATAGAATAAAACCTCATATAGTTATCAAGTGCATTGAGATACTTGAATTAGAAAGAATAATATTAACTTCTTAACTTCTTTTTAGATCAGATAGTATACCCTTCATCTAGATCAACTTATTTCATACTTCAATTAATGAAATATATTGTACATCAATTTGGGAAATGGTATTTATAGGTTGACACATTGTCATCTCATTCATATTTTATTTACTTTTAGATGACATATAATACATGGTGCACATAATATATATTAATCTCCAAAGAAATATGATTTTACAAACACTTGATAGTGTTTTTCACTTCCAATTACAGAGGAAAAAATATAAACTATTCAAATAATAGAGGATCTACATTAATGATTCACAAATCACTTTTCAAGGATTCTCCATTATATTCTAAATAATCACACTAAAAGTGATATTTCAGGTCGATTATAAACCATTGCATAATTATTTCTTCCATACACTACTCCACTATAAAAACTGAAACACATATGTTTATAGTCAGCCACATATTCCCCTGTGGATATCTATTACATGAAGGTTCTGAATACTATAGACCTGTACCTGATAAATAACACCATATTATTGTATATTTAAATAATGTTGGAGGTAAAATTTTATAATAAACCTCAATGATAATAAAATAAAACTATCCCCATACATTAGTATAAATAAATTTTAACTTATTGTTCTTTTTTCATTTTACCTAGTATTTAGAAAAAGAGATTTTGGTGATTATAATGGATAGAACATTGCATGTTCAATATATAATTATTATGATATTTAGGAATTCATTAAGATATTATTATTTATTCCCTTTATCAATCATATATCATATATGGGCATTCCTAAAAATTCAAGAAGCTATCTATTAATCTTAAATTTCACTTCCATATTCCTTTTAGGTTCAATATTTTATCCTTCATTCCACTATACAAAACTATGGAACCATGTGTAATTATCTATGATCTATCTATGAGTGTTGTATATACATACACATTATCTTGATATATAATGAAATATATATTCATCCTTAAACTTGGTATGATTCATACTCCTTGAAGCATCACAAAACTTATTTTGCTTATCTATATGGAAATGTTACCCTTTATTACATTCTTAAACAATTATCATCCTGAAGAGGTATACAAATGAATAATTAAAATATATATATCCTCAAACTCTATAACTCATAAATTGATCAAAAATAATATCTATAATTAATTTCCTAGGATTCATATGATGTATTGGTATATAACAACCTTCTGATTGTATCTTCCAACTCATGATTTGTAGTTTCACTTTGATGTGCATTGTGTTGCATTTGTTGTCAGTGAGGCATGAAGTTGTCTTGTAATGAATGGAAGTCAGGGAATGTCAAGATGTGAATGACAAAGGTTGTGATGGTGTTGGTGAGGAATGGAGAATGGCCATGGTACTAAGAGGCATGTCACTTAGGAGATTCACTAAGTGGCATAGGAGATGTGGTTGAAACATTCTCCATGTAAATCAGATGATTGTTGAGCTGTTCTTAGAGTTCCAAGAACTTGTATCAAGATGATACAAAGTCACAACATGATTAGAAGACCATGCATTGTAGTGACAATGCATGAGGAGTTGGAGATGAAAGGAGATCCATCCACACCTCCTAAGTGGATGAAGTGAGCTGAAGAAGTCCATGCACTAACACTTAGTGCATGTGAATCTGAAGAAGTCCCAATTTGATCTCTGATTAGATCAACAAAGAGAATGGAAGAAGTTATGTGATTCAGGAGCTCGGTTGATGGAGATCCTTGAGAATTCTCTCCTAAGTAGAAAATCAAATGATGAAGAAGAATTATAAATTGAGGAGTTGTTTCTTATCAAGAAGATTAATGTTTGAATTCTCAAGAAGAAGATGAAGGAGAAGAATGGCTTAGAAGTGGCTTGGAATGTGGCATTTGGCTTATACTCATATGGAGGAGAACTTTGTTTTTTAACAAAGTCTTTACATTTCCTTAGCCAAACAAATATGGCCAGCCCGTGAGCACCTTGTGGGTTCAACCCCAAGGCTCATGTGGGCCTAAGGCGCCACGCCCAAGGGGGAACCCGTGGGGCGAGCTCAGGGCGGCAGAGGCGCACCCGCAGACACCACAGAGGCGCTGGGGCACGCCCGGAGGAGCGCAGGGGGCCGTGTATAAGCCCCCGAGGGCACGCGGTGGTGAAACCCGTGCTCCGGAGGAGCATAGTGGGCGCTAGGAGCGCGCCCGCAGGAGCAGAGAGTGGGCGCAGAGCGCGCCCGCAGGGAGAACACGGTGCGGGGCGGCACCGTGGAGGGAGAAGTTCAACTGGCGTGTTGAGGCAGCGCAAGGGTTATAATCCGCGGATAAACCGGGCTGCGTTTCGATGTGGGACGCGCAAAAAATCTCGGGAGCAAATCTCCGCCGTCCGTCTCATCCCGCGCTTGATCTGCGCCGCACATCTGATCCGCGGCGCCGGGATCTAATCCAGGCTGCCCGATGTATCTCAAACGCCTGATCCGACGGCCGAGAGCTCGTCTCCTTCCTCGAGCTCGAGCCGAAGCCACCCGCGACGCCGCTGAACCAGAGGCCATCCGACCACCCGTTCTCGAGCTCCCGGCCACCGCTGATCGAAGTGAAGCCACCCTCGCGCTCGTCTGGCCATAACGAACAGGATCATGCCCAAGAATACACGTGCATGCAACAAATGAGGGAATTCGATGTTGGCCGAGGCAAACGAAGTTGCCGAGGCACCGGGTTGATGTTTTGCATGAGATAAGCCTAAACGAAGGTCGTGCATGCGTTCTAAGTCGCATGCACGTGGAGGAAACCGAAGGAAAAGAAAAGGAAACCCGCGTTGAAACAGAGTATAAAAATCAAGATTTGAAGATTTTAAAGATCCGAAGATCTCGGGTGTTTGAAGTTATTATCACGCGGACGATGCGAGGCAGTCTCTGCCTATAAAAATGAGGTCGAGCCCTCTGTGCCGCTTGCTGATGCGCCGATCCTTTGTTGAAGATCCGGAGTCCCGTGAGAGCATCTTTGCCTCGCGAAGAAGAGCCTGCGCGCACCCCTGCGCGGCAGTGAAGCCCGGAGCCATCAGAGGCTCTGTGAGATCCTTTTGCGCATACTTGCGCGAAAGAAGAGGTCCCCTGTGCGCCTTCCTTGCGCGACAGGAAGACCCGTGGCCGCAACATCTTGCGCGCCCACGGTTGAAGCCCGAGGTGCCTTGCACCCGAGGCCTTGCGCGGCCCTTGTGCCCGAGACATAGGTTACTCAGGCACCCTGCGCGCTGCCTTGCACCAAGCATCCTTGCGCGGCTGCCCCTTGCACCAAGACACCGTGTGTGCCTCCTTGTAGAAAGGGTTCAAGTGAGAACACCCTACGGCTTGTGTGTGTGTGCACAAAAGAAACAACAAGGCCGAGACACATTTGTGTGTGTGCAAAGAGAGGAAGGCCAAGGCTTTGAGCCTTGTGTGCAAAAAGAATAAGAAGAGGCTGTAGCCCTTGTTGGGTGTGCACACTTAAAGATTAAAAGAGAAAGAACAAATTGTGTGTGCAAAGGAAGTGAAAGGCCGTAGCCTTGTGCAACCAAAGAAGACCCAAGGCCTAAGTGTATTTGTGTGTGCTAAGTGAAGAGGAAAAGCACACTTGTTCGGGTGTGTGCAAGTAGAGGCCGAGACCACACCTTGTGTGAGTGCCAAATTGAAGAACACACTTTGTGTGTGGATTTGAAGAAGAGGCAGTAGCCCTTGTGTGTACAAAATGAAGAACCAAGTGTGTGCATAAGGGAAGTGCATACTTTGAAGAAGATTAAAAGAACAAGGAAGTGTGTGTGCCTAGTAAGTGAAGTAGGCCAAGCCTTGTGTTTGCTAATTGATCAAAGGAAGTGTGTGTGAGCAAACAAGAACAAGAAGGCCGAACCTAGGTGTGTGCACTAAGAAGTGTGTATACAATTAGAAGAAGAAAAGGGAGGGCATCCACACAAAGAAGAACACACATTTATGTGTGTAGACAAATTGCATAAAGTGTGTGAAGTTTGAGAAGTAGGTGTGTGCTGAAAAGAATTACACCCTTTGTGGGTTTATTGCACCAAGAGAAGAAGAGGGGGAGTGCATGCATGCATGCATGCACGTGCACACGTGAAGAGTGCCAAATCAGTGGTGTGCATTCTGAGTTGTCCAAGACTTGAAGTTCTTGAAGAATTGAGAAGGCCATGCTATTAGTGCATGAGGATGAAGAGCTGCCATGCACTCAGTGCATGAAGATGTTTTGAAGTGAGATTGAGCCAGACTGAAGTGAAAGATATTGTTTGTCTGAGTTGACAGTAGATTGAGAAGAGCCTGATCAAGACAAGTGATCAGAAGTTGCTGAGCAAGACCAGCAGTCTTTATCCCAGACTGCTGAGGATACTTGAAGAAGCTTAAAGAGAAGAAGAGCTACTCGTGTGACTCGAGGAGCCAGGAGAAGACCCTGTGGGACTCAGGGAGAAGAAGTCTTCAGTGGGATTCTGGAGCAGGCCAGTGGGACTCTGGTAACACTGTGGGACGCAGTATAAAGACCCTCCTGTGGGACTCAGGAGAGATACGGTGGGAAGCTGTATCGACCATTGTAATACTAACAGATTATAATGGGAGAATCCATTCTTGGAGAGCATGGCAAGGATGTAGGCCTTTGGTGCCGAACCTTGTAAATCCTTGTGTCCTGTGCCTTTTCATTACTGCATTATCCGGGAAAGGTTGAGAGATACAAGAAGAGTGGATCGAGGCTTTAACCAGCCATAGAGGTTTAATTGATTAAGAATCAATTAGTAAAAAGTTTTAAAGGATCACTGATTCACCCCCTCCCCCTCTCAGTGATTCACACTGATCTGGGCACTTCAATTGGTATCATAGCGAGGTTCCCTATAAAAGATCCAAGAGAGTCTTTATGGAGTGCAGATTTGAGGAAATGGAAGAACAGCCTCAAATGGAGATATCTGCCAAGACTCTGAAAAACAGAATGAAGAAACAGGCAAAGAAGATGAAGAAGAAGGCTGGTGCAATCAGAGAAACTCCTTCTATGAAAAGAAATGTGAAAGTCACATCAGATGACAATTCCTTTTATCATTCTTCTTATGAAGCCTGTCCTAGCTCTGATAAAGATGGAAGAAACAATGATCTTCTAAATGCTCTCAAATATCTTCAGAAGACAGTCCCCAAGGAAGTGGCAATGTGTATAGCTACAGGCATCCTTGATCTTCAAGAAGAAAAATCACAGTTAGAAGAAGAATCCAATTCAATGGAAGATCAATTGGCAAAAAGGGTTGGCATAACCAACACTCTCAGAAAGCTGGTAAATGCCAAAGATGAAACAGTATCTCTTTGCAATGAAAGATATGAAGACACTGCTGAAGAATTGCAGAGAAGTATTTCTGAGAAAGAATTCTTTATAGTAATAATCAAAGAAGTTTTCCATGCACTGGAAAAGAGGCACAAAGTTTCAATGAATGTCAGAAATGCTCAACTAGAAGACAAAGTCAAAAGGGTGAAGGAGCTGGACAACTCATTGCTTGAAATGAAGAAGGTGCATGAAGACCAGATGAAACAACTGGTGGAGAATTGGGAAGGAAAGCTAAGAACTGTTGAGGATGAGAAGAACTCCCTCAATATGAAATGCTTAGAACTGGAGGTGATATTGAAAAATCAGCATTCACCTAAAGCTGAATCCTCCCAGTCAGCTGGAAGAAGACATGTTGCTACTCAAGTATGCTTTGAGAAGGATGATTCTAAAAGAAAGACATCCTCTAGTAAAAGTGCAACAACTTCTAAAAGGAAGGTACCATCCATACCATCTTGTACTCATGCTTCTAAAAGTGTTTGTACTAAAAGTGCAGGATGGAAGAATGAATCCAAACAAGTATGGATAAAGACAGTGAAGAAAGAATGCTCTCCTGAAACAACACAGCAATTCAAGAAAAGTACCCAACAATCAGAAGGACTGAAGAGGTCAAGATTTGTGGGTCAGTGTTGGTGTTGTAATAAGTATGGGCACTGTGCAAAGGATTGTCGGTACAATCCACTAAATGTCAAAGCACAAAGGAAGCTCATGCCAAGGGGGAGCAAGCCAGAAGGAAAGAAGAAACATCCACAGGTCCAGAGACATCTGTTTACTGCAAATAGATTTGGATTACTTGACAGCATCTGGGATGATTGCAAAAGTGGTCATCAAAAATATACATGTCAGTCTCCAACTGTATCCAGAGCTCAAAAGAAGAAAAGATCACAGAACCTGGCTCAGAGAGAATCCTTGGGAAGCAAGCAGAAGAAAGTGGAAGATGCTCCCAAGAAGATTATAAAAAATGAAGAGAAGACCTTGGAGTCTAAATCCAAGAAGGGTGAGTCATCCAGTAGGACCACCAAGAAGATATGCTTCTACTGTGGAAAGATTGGTCATACCATGGATCTTTGTAAAGAAGCCATGAAATTCAATAGAGGCAGACTGAACTCAAAAAGACAATCAATCCAGAAGGAGAAGGGATTTATTGAAAACAAGTTGCCTAAGAAAGGTAGCTTGACAGTATCTAAGGAACCATGTGGAACTTCCAAAACTGAGGCCACTCTTCCAAATGATTTACTAGTCATATGGCCAAATCAGTTGCAACTTGCCAAAGATCTACAAAGAGCTGAAGAGGAAGTACTGGCAATTGCTAAAGCAAAAGAGAAGAAGAAGATTTCACATGAAGATGTTTTGAGAACCACACCAACACAATCATCAATGAAGATCAAATGTGCAAGTGTGAAGACTGGTGAAAATGGGACATCTCGGTTGAGAGAATCTTCTCAACCTTGTTGTTCACATTGATAAACCAAGGAGGTTCCATCTTATTCCCTTATACTATTGGAATTTACATGTGCTGACATTGCAGGGAATTGAAGATGATGATCATTCCCAACTGGAGGATGGTTTGGACAGATTGGAGTGCACCCCTTGAGGGGGAGCCAATCAGAAGAAGATGGGATTCTAAGATTTAATACCATCTTGAGAAAAGTGAAGGTATTCCAATCATACTTTCATCCCTTGTTTCTTAATTGAGTTTATCTTGTCAATTAAGGGGGAGTATGGATTGAAGACAAATGGATGAAAGGGGGAGCTTTATCTTTGCACCTGAACTTTCTAATGAGTTTTGTGAAGCATGTGCAGGATTTAGCAAATTCATTGTTATATCTGAAAAATTTCAAGCCCCTAAGCATGATCTCACATGTGTAGAGAATTGTGGACAGCATTGAGTTCCTTGGTTACATCACTCTTGTTTTCTACACCGGGTTAGCCCAAGTAGACTTAGAGTTGATTTACTAAAGGTTCTTTGCTAAAGAAGAACATGTGGCATCATCCCTCTCTTAGTGATTTTCAAGAAGATGCTATTCAAAGGGAGGAAGATATTTTTGAAAGAGAACCACACCACACCTTTGCATTTGATTGCCAATAAGGGGGAGAAAATATTGGCACACATATTGACCCATTCATATGTGCTGAAGTGGTGTATTGACAACAAATACAAAGGGGGAGATTGATGTGCATTGTGTTGCATTTGTTGTCAATGAGGCATGAAGTTGTCTTGTAATGAATGGAAGTCAGGGAATGTCAAGATGTGAATGACAAAGGTTGTGATGGTGTTGGTGAGGAATGGATAATGGCCATGGTACTAAGAGGCATGTCACTTAGGAGATTCACTAAGTGGCATAGGAGATGTGGTTGAAACATTCTCCATGTAAATCAGACGATTGTTGAGCTATTCTTAGAGTTCCAAGAACTTGTATCAAGATGATACAGAGTCACAACATGATTAGAAGACCATGCATTGTAGTGACAATGCATGAGGAGTTGGAGATGAAAGGAGATCCATCCACACCTCCTAAGTGGATGAAGTGAGCTGAATAAGTCCATGCACTAACACTTAGTGCATGTGAATCTGAAGAAGTCCCAATTTGATCTCTGATTAGATCAACAAAGAGAATTGAAGAAGTTATGTGATTCAGGAGCTCGGTTGATGGAGATCCTTGAGAATTCTCTCCTAAGTAGAAAATCAAATGATGAAGAAGAATTATAAATTGAGGAGTTGTTTCTTATCAGGAAGATTAATGTTTGAATTCTCAAGAAGAAGATGAAGGAGAAGAATGGCTTAGAAGTGGCTTGGAATGTGGCATTTGGATTATACTCATATGGAGGAGAACTTTGTTTTTTAACAAAGTCTTTACATTTCCTTAGCCAAAAAAATATGGCCAGCCCGTGAGCATCTTGTGGGTTCAACCCCAAGGCTCATGTGGGCCTAAGGCGCCACGCCCAAGGGGGAACCCGTGGGGCGAGCTCAGGGCGGCAGAGGCGCACCCGCAGACACCACAGAGGCGCTGGGGCACGCCCGGAGGAGCGCAGGGGGCCGTGTATAAGCCCCCGAGGGCACGCGGTGGTGAAACCCGCGCGCTGGAGGAGCATAGTGGGCGCTAGGAGCGCGCCCGCAGGAGCAGAGAGTGGGCGCAGAGCGCGCCCGCAGGGAGAACACGGTGCGGGGCGGCACCGTGGAGGGAGAAGTTCAACTGGCGTGTTGAGGCAGCGCCAGGGTTATAAGCCGCGGATAAACCGGGCTGCGTTTCGATGTGGGACGCGCAAAAAATCTCGGGAGCAAATCTCCGCCGTCCGTCTCATCGCGCGCTTGATCTGCGCCGCACATCTGATCCGCGGCGCCGCGATCTAATCCAGGCCGCCCGATGTATCTCAAACGCCTGATCCGACGGCCGAGAGCTCGTCTCCTTCCTCGAGCTCGAGCCGAAGCCACCCACGACGCCGCTGAACCAGAGGCCATCCGACCACCCGTTCTCGAGCTCCCGGCCACCGCTGATCGAAGTGAAGCCACCCTCGCGCTCGTCTGGCCATAAGGAACAGGATCATGCCCAAGAATACACGTGCATGCAACAAATGAGGGAATTCGATGTTGGCCGAGGCAAACGAAGTTGCCGAGGCACCGGGTTGATGTTTTTCATGAGATAAGCCTAAACGAAGGCCGTGCATGCGTTCTAAGTCGCATGCACGTGGAGGAAACCGAAGGAAAAGAAAAGGAAACCCGCGTTGAAACAGAGTATAAAAATCAAGATTTGAAGATTTTAAAGATCCGAAGATCTCGGGTGTTTGAAGTTATTATCACGCGGACGATGTGAGGCAGTCTCTGCCTATAAAAATGAGGCCGAGCCCTCTGTGCCGCTTGCTGATGCGCTGATCCTTTGTTGAAGATCCGGAGTCCCGTGAGAGCATCTTTTCCTCGCGAAGAAGAGCCTGCGCGCACCCCTGCGCGGCAGTGAAGCCCGGAGCCATCAGAGGCTCCGTGAGATCCTTTTGCGCATACTTGCACGAAAGAAGAGGTCCCCTGCGCGCCTTCCTTGCGCGACAGGAAGACCCGTGGCCGCAACATCTTGCGCGCCCACGGTTGAAGCCCGAGGTGCCTTGCACCCGAGGCCTTGCGCGGCCCTTGTGCCCGAGACATAGGTTACTCAGGCACCCTGCGCGCTGCCTTGCACCAAGCATCCTTGCGCGGCTGCCCCTTGTACCAAGACACCGTGTGTGCCTCCTTGTAGAAAGGGTTCAAGTGAGAACACCCTACGGCTTGTGTGTGTGTGCACAAAAGAAACAACAAGGCCGAGACACATTTGTGTGTGTGCAAAGAGAGGAAGGCCAAGGCTTTGAGCCTTGTGTGCAAAAAGAATAAGAAGAGGCCGTAGCCCTTGTTGGGTGTGCACACTTAAAGATTAAAAGAGAAAGAACAAATTGTGTGTGCAAAGGAAGTGAAAGGCCGTAGCCTTGTGCAACCAAAGAAGACCCAAGGCCTAAGTGTATTTGTGTGTGCTAAGTGAAGAGGAAAAGCACACTTGTTCGGGTGTGTGCAAGTAGAGGCCGAGACCACACCTTGTGTGAGTGCCAAATTGAAGAACACACTTTGTGTTTGGATTTGAAGAAGAGGCCGTAGCCCTTGTGTGTACAAAATGAAGAACCAAGTGTGTGCATAAGTGAAGTGCATACTTTGAAGAAGATTAAAATAACAAGGAAGTGTGTGTGCCTAGTAAGTGAAGTAGGCCAAGCCTTGTGTTTGCTAATTGATCAAAGGAAGTGTGTGTGAGCAAACAAGAACAAGAAGGCCGAACCTAGGTGTGTGCACTAAGAAGTGTGTATACACTTAGAAGAAGAAAAGGGAGGACATCCACACAAAGAAGAACACACATTTATGTGTGTAGACAAATTGCATAAAGTGTGTGAAGTTTGAGAAGTAGGTGTGTGCTGAAAAGAATTACACCCTTTGTGGGTTTATTGCACCAAGAGAAGAAGAGGGGGAGTGCATGCATGCATGCATGCACGTGCACACGTGAACAGTGCCAAATCAGTGGTGTGCATTCTGAGTTGTCCAAGACTTGAAGTTCTTGAAGAATTGAGAAGGCCATGCTATTAGTGCATGAGGATGAAGAGCTTCCATGCACTCAGTGCATGAAGATGTTTTGAAGTGAGACTGAGCCAGACTGAAGTGAAAGATATTGTTTGTCTGAGTTGACAGTAGATTGAGAAGAGCCTGATCAAGACAAGTGATCAGAAGTTGCTGAGCAAGACCAGCAGTCTTTATCCCAAACTGCTGAGGATACTTGAAGAAGCTTAAAGAGAAGAAGAGCTACTCGTGTGACTCGAGGAGCCAGGAGAAGACCCTGTGGGACTCAGGGAGAAGAAGTCTTCAGTGGGATTCTAGAGCAGGCCAGTGGGACTCTGGTAACACTGTGGGACGCAGTATAAAGACCCTCCTGTGGGACTCAGGAGAGATACGGTGGGAAGCTGTATCGACCATTGTAATACTAACAGATTATAATGGGAGAATCCATGCTTGGAGAGCATGGCAAGGATGTAGGCCTTTGGTGCCGAACCTTGTAAATCCTTGTGTCCTGTGCCTTTTCATTACTGCATTATCCGGGAAAGGTTGAGAGATACAAGAAGAGTGGATCGAGGCTTTAACCAGCCATAGAGGTTTAATTGATTAAGAATCAATTAGTAAAAAGTTTTAAAGGATCACTGATTCACCCCCTCCCCCTCTCAGTGATTCACACTGATCTGGGCACTTCACACTTCATGGAGAATATATTTTAGAGATGACCCTGAATTCAATTCAATGTTTTGTTGGTTGCCTGTAATCCAATGATGATTACACATTGGAACACATTCAACTAATATTATCTTACATTAGATCTTTCTTCCATTTTTCCTTCATGTGGCATTTTCTATGTTGTGGGAAACCCCATTTGTTCTATATAATAGGAGTATGTGAACTATTACAGGATCTCCTACTAATAATGCTAACTATTAATATTTAGATCCGTAATTTATAAAAACCATTGGTTATCCTAACCACATGAGTTACTAAAAATGGTAACCATGGTATCATTATATTATTGGAGTGATGCTATTAACCAAAACACACATTGTATATGAAAAGTTTTACATTGAATTATTCCTACTAAAATTTAATCTTATTGATATTCAATATTTTTTCAACCATTGGTTTTCCCTCTAACAATCTAATAATGCATAGGCTATATATTAAAATAATTTTTATTATCACCATCTATTTATTATACATTCTATCATGAAAATTAATATGTTCTAAAGTAGTCATCACTTTAATGGTGTTGTCATCCATATTTTAGGATAATGAAATTTGAATCAATATAAGTTCATTTTTATCCTCGAATCCTAATTCATAAATATTCATTTATTCCATCATGGTAAAAATAAATTATATATCAAGATACCTATTTAGTATAAAACCATATATATGCTTCCTACATAAGACAAAATTATTTCCACCACACTAATCCAAACAAATCTTCCTCCCATCAAATTTTATAACATCCATTGACAATAAAATCACAATAAATTTTATAATAGGTAATAGGGATCATTATTTTTTTCTATAATCCCTACATATGGAAATGTATAGAACTACACTGCTAAACTGAGCTCTAAATCGGCTTCACAAGGTTATGTTCATCTGATGGACTATAACTGGTGATTTGATAGAACTTATTAGGATGGATGTGATAATCATTAGAACACTAGACGCTCCACCAATGGAATATAAATGAGGAAAAAATTAATACAATAAACATGGGAAATTAAATGCATTGGAACATATAATAAAACAATGCCTATTTCTTCACACTTAATTCATAACCTATGATAATCCCAAACAATAACTTCTAAAAAAAATTAATTCTAATTGAATGAACAATTCAAGATTGTTACGGGTTTTTTCACATAATTGATAATAAATATGCAGAATGGTGAAAAATATATTATTAGAAAATCTGAAGAAGTTTACCATTAAAAACAAATTGAATCAACTATAAATTAGTTCACCCTATTTGGTATCTCATAATCCCACCAGTTTTATCAGTCACTACCAGCTGCTGATCAATAGAGGGACATGTTCACAAAGATATGATCTCCATGGATATCCTTCTGTTCGGTTGATGAATCCCTCTACATCAAATCATTCCACTGGTACATAGTTCCCACATCAGAAACTCAAGAAAATTTACTCCTGCACGTGTATATTTCTTTTTAAATTCTTCCAATATACTCTTTCATATCGTAGATTTATGATTGAAATTATACATTTTATATTCACACTACAACATTATTATCAATCATGGAATGTCTATATATTTTCTACATTATAAAAAAACATCCTGATTTTATAACATTGGGATTTTATTTATTTTTAATTATCACTCCACCATCTCTATCGAGTGTGAAATGAGTGATTAATAGAGTGACTACTCCAATAATTTATATAAATTTTCTAAAAAACAATTCTCACATTGTTGAAAACTATCATACCCAATTTCTCTAATCAATTCCCTTTATAGAATCATCACAAATCTTCTTGCTAATAGACTTTTTTCTGTTATAAAAAAACTGATTCTTGTAACCAATTTGGAATTGTTATAGTCAAGTCCATTAAATATTGTATTTTCCTTGCCTCTAAATATAATAACTTAATAAATATAACTAATTGGGGTGGTAATATTTCAATTAATCTTGATATCCTGAAGGCCTTCAATACAATGGATTTAAGTTTTATTTCCAAGGTTCTTTGAAAATTTGGGTTTAATGATTCATTTATCAGTATAATTAAAACTATTTTCAACTCAGCCAGCATATCCATCCTTGTTAATGTACCTCTTAAGGTTTAATTTAAATGCACCAAAGGTGTCAGACAAGTTGACCCTCTCTCTTTCATTCTTTTATCTATTGCATAATATAACTTAATAAGATTTATCACTCTACTTGTCAAGAAAAACAAGCTAAAGTCGATTAAGACTTCTAGGAATATGAATGTTCCCACACACATATTTTATGTGGATGATATAATTATTTTTTACAAGGGGATAAATAGAATATCCAAATCTCAAATGTGCCCTCTCAGAAAATGAATAGATTTATGGCCAAATCATTAGTAGGAAAAAATCCATTACCTGCTTTGGGAAAAGGATTTCTACAAATAAAAAATCCAATATTATTAATTATTAAGGTATTAAAGAAGGATCCTTAACCTTAACCTACCATTGTGTTACCATTTTCTCAGGCAGACCCAAAGCTTGAAAATTTATAAAACTGTTGAAAAAATCCTCCATCAACATTAATCTTGTAATGGAAAATCCCTCTCTATGGATGGCGAGATTTTTCATGTCAAATATAAGATTGTATCTAAAATGGTCTAATATTTAATGATTTATAAATTTCATACTAGTCTTATAAAAAATTAATGTAGCCATCAATAACATTATTTGGAACAAAATCATACTTGAAAGGAAAATGGTTATTGTTCCTTGGTCTATTTGTTGAAAACATTTGGAAAAGTGCAGTCTCAGTATAAAAAATCTCAAACAGTTTAATGCTTCCTCAGAATATAGACTCACTTGGAACCTTCTTCATAATAAATTTTACTCCATTGGTTTCCTTATAAAAGGATTTCTTGACAAACTGAAGAAGGAAATTTGAATTACATGATATCTTTTATTTGGACATCCATTAAGAATGATTTTTTCCAACATCATGTCTAACTATAGATAGATGGTCTGAATAAACTCTTCCATGAATTTCATGCTCAAAAATGGGCGGGTTCTCCTCTCATCTATATGATTTCCCAAAATAATCTTCTTAATCACATTAAATATACTATTAAATATTTTTTTAGCTCTCGCAACTTTAATTTTCATGAGAATTCCAATTATGGCATTGACAACTACCCTTTTTCCAGCACTGATGTTTTTTTAAATTTGGGAACCTAATCATAATGGCATCCTTGACTCAATTTTCTTTTACAACCATGGCTTTATTAATTCTGAAAATTTGTTTATTTTCATTAAAAACTTCTTTAATTTAGGTTAAAACCATCGAAATTTACTGTGTTTTGGTGTATTTTTCATAAGAGGGTTACCACTGACACTTATCTTATGTCTTTTGGGATCCAACTTTGTTCTAAATGGAATCTTTGTAATGAGAATCATGAATACATTAACCATATTTTTCTTTCTTATGATACGTATACTAATCTGTGGAATTGTCTGATTGATCATTTTGAGTACAGAATGTTACGTAATGACTCAATCAACTCTCAAATTCTATGTTGTGTGGATCTTGAATCCTCTCAGAAAATCAAGAGTATTTTATTAACTGTCATTTATGAAATTATTTATGTTATTTTTAATGATAGGAATTCTATTATTTATTACAACTACTCAGTTATTTTAAATGTAGGTCGGATGCGGATCCTTATTACCATTTGGGAAGCTAATTTGATTCAAAATAGATTTTGCAACAACACTGTGAATGCTTTTGGGATTCTAAATCATCTTGGGGTTAATGGTATCCATCATCATCCTAGATTAACTTTTGAAGTGATTTGGAAATCTATTCTCCCCTAATGGATTAACGTTAATGTTGACAGTACCTCCAAAGGAAACTCGAGCCCCTCGGGTTATAGTACTATTTTCAGAAACCACTATGGGAAGCTTCTTAGATGTTTCTATGGAACTTGTAGAATATCCTCATCATTGGAGTCTAAAATGATGAGTGTGATTTATGATATCTCCTCATCCGCGAAACATGGTCTAAAAAATATCTAGATTGAATGTGATTTGACTAACATCATTCAAGCTATTTGGAATGGTGTGATTCACCTCTCATGGCCTCTTATAACATGCTAGATAGACTGTATTCATTCACTCATGGACATCAACAATATTATTACTCAAGCCTGTTATAAAGTGAACAATGTGGAAGATGGTTTTACAAATATGGGAGTCTACCTTGTCACCACTTGGGTGGATGGCCTCCCTTTTGATTAAATTCCCCTTTACGATAGAGATTGTAAACAAATATCATCTTTTAGACTCATGTAATCCTCTTTTAATAATAATTATTGTTCTTTGGTCTTTTGGAAAGGAACCACCTTCTTAAAAAAACTATGTCTTACTAAAAATATATTAAAAATCTATTCTTGATTATGACGAAATAGAATATGATGATGAGAGAATAATTTTGTAGTTTAATGGAATACACCATTTGTGAATATTCTACACCATTGGTCAAAAAATAGGCTTAAAATAACAATTTTACAAGGAATATATGATCTTATAACTATATAATATATTATAAAATAATATAGAATATTGTAATAAGTTTCATACAATGTTTTAACAATGACTAAAAATTCATGAAATTAAAGATCATAGGATCAGATTCAATTCTTTATCATGTACTCAAATACCTTCCAACATTGATCATCCTATAGAATTTCATAATCCTTACAAGAACATTATATTATAGTATATATAATACATAATAAATTATACCCAAACCTCCTATATTATTCTATATGAAAAACAATATTAACATCTATATTTATATTAGGGGGATCCACACAATATAAAACATCCACAATCATTATATTATATCCTATTATGAGAAAAATCATGGAATCCATCAAATCCAATCAAAATAGAAATATAAAATCATTCGTATAATCCACCATCAACAATCTAGTAGATAAGAAAGTGTCTTTTGATGTATAAAATCAATTATTTACTCCTGATAACAAATTAAAATTTTATTCACTCCTTCAAAATAATTTTAAAAAAGCTTCCTATAATGTAAAATCATTAAAATGTCAAAAACAATTATAACCAATCTATATGATAGATTTAATAATATATTTGGATAACCAACTATAATAATTCTATGAATCATTTTGACTTCCCCATATATAAATTATAACCCAGACCAAATAAAGAATGCTATACTATAAACTAATTAGAATCGTCAATAAAAATTTCTCTAAAATCATATATATCATAATTACTAAATAAAAAACCATTCTAGGTTATATGAATAATATTTATGCTTTTAAATTATGACAAATCACAATTCAAGGTTAATTATTTTTATATTATACCAAACGTTTTGGGGTTCACCAGGAACTAGAAACTCCTTAAAATGAAAATGATCATGGATTTATCATCTACCATATATATCCATATAACAACCATCACCGTGGATATATATATCCATATTACCATATGAGGAACATAATTTGGTGTTATAATTTCAAAAATATTTCATCTCTTTTAGGAAAAATCCCCAAAATTTAGACTATTATAGATAAATCATCAAATTCAAGAATGTTTAAAGTTACAATGAAAACCGATCAACATCCAGTCATTATAAATTAATAATTTTAATAAAAAAGATCTAATGATAGTGATTATTTCAATAAGAAATGAAAAAATACATAATATTAGGTGATCATGAAAAACCATTAGTAGGAAATTAAGAAACCAAATGTCAGACTAAATCCCTATAAGTCAGAACCTCTAATGACCATATAGAGAAATTCTAAATATATAGTCCATTTTTATGGTTGTTCTCTTGAGGTATGCATCTAGAATAACATTTATATAATACAATTTTCATTACCACATCACCCTTCACCAATAGCTCATGATATAATATAAATAAAAATAGATTTTCATTTAACAATATCTCATGATATAATTCCTTCATTGTGGTGCCCAAGAATTGTACTCCCAATTTTGGGGCTAAAATTGCTTAACTAAAAACTGTATTTGTCCACTAAGTTAGATTAACTAAGATAAAATTTAGAGTAAATTATTTAATTTCCATATTTTATATTTTATGTCTCCCAATAATCTCATATTTGAATGAATATATGGTTTATTTTATTTTAGGATCAGATAAATATTGACTTATATTGTGATATTTGTGAAAATTTATTAAAAATAAAAAAACATTTTACACTCTCTTATATAAAAAAGATCATTTATACTCATCATCATATCTTAAGGTATATAATATAAATAGATTAGTGATCTTAAATAATCAGTTAGGATAAACTTATCATCAAGCCATTAATGGTTATATAATAAGAATAAGAGAAAACATGAGTTGTGGAGAAGTATCATATAAGAAGAATTTAAAATAGTAAGAGTTATATATAAGCTATAATATTATGGAATGTAATCTAAATGAATAAACACCTACCATGGAAAAAGATAATGGAATTATTAGATAATAAACATTAGACATAGAGAATAATCATTTAAATATGGAAGATAAATTTAAAATTCCCTTAAAACATATAATAAAAAATGAAATTATATACAAAAATAAGAACAATATATCATCACCTTCATGAGAGTAACTGAGGATTTACAACATGTCTTTCATTCCGATATGTTTTCCCAGAATATGTAGAAATATGCTGAATCTATTTTTTGCATGAAATTTGACAATAGCATGAAATTTTCTAATTTCATGGAGGTGGTTACTATAAACAATTATAGAGAGAAGGTATATAACCTATTTCTGGAAGTGGCTACCTCTATATGTTCACCCTTATGGGATTCCCATAACTCCATCCTTTTTGAATGAAAACACCCCACTATGCATGCATACATCACTGCTTTGTACAATATGGTGTATGCTGCTTCAAATATACATGTTTTAAATATGGATAACAGCCCACCAGACTCGGAAAGTCTCATACATTTGGGTGTTACAGGAAGGTTGAGAAAGCATAGGACCCTGAAGTACATTCCCTAGATCATGTCAGTTGATATTTGGCTCAAAATATATGTTGATGGTGTAGCCTCCGACATGTCAATACCCTCTTTATGTATAATGTGTTCACAAAAGGTTTCTTCCACCATTACCTAGGTATAGGAATGGATTATGAAGTTGAACTATGGGTTATCATTCATGCAATTAGGTATGTTGGCCGACATTACTAGAGTTTTATATAGATCTAATATGACATAGAACTAGATGTCAATGACTTGAATGTGGGATCAAGGAGTATTCCTTTGAAGATATCCCCTCATTGGATTGAATATATCATTCTTTCTCATTGGCTTAATATAGTTGTTTCTTGTGACTATAAAGTAAAAAGTAATATTTTATATGATTTTTCAAAAATATTGTTTGTGGAAATGAATGGAATGTGGTCTTCAATGGTTCCAAACTTCTGCATACAAATGGTGGAGGTGGATATGCATTGATTAATGCAATCACTACTATGAAATAGCCCCTTGAGATTCTCGACCATGAATTATTTTTATATAAAATTTCATGGGAAAAGTTTGATTGGATCCTAGTTTTATTTATTCTTATACTCAACTTCATAATCCAAAACACATTTACACCTTGAGGGAAAATTAATTTCCCTGTTGTAGATATGTTACATGAGATATAAACATCTAACTCACTAATTTTAGTGTGTTATATAACCCTATCCATCAGTCATACATATATACATTTTTCAATTTTAATCAATAATTCATAATATAAAAATTAATCCATTTATTTAAATTGGGTTGAATTCATCGAATCATAAAGATCTCAAGGAAAGAAATATCATTTTTGCAAATTTTATAGATTGTATCATTATAATTAAGCTTAATAATACATAAGGCTCATACCCAAAATTGAATCATTCCTAAAGTATACTTAAACAGAACATTTAGAGTTGGTGACATGACCATTACTTTCTCAAGAAATATATACATTACGGATAATGTGGAAAATGGAAATGTAACATTAATATAGTATTTTGAAAATGTATTTTGTATTATTTTACAAATAAAATATACCGATCACAACAAAAATTTATTTTTGGGAATTTTGAAGTGATAAAATGAAAACCAAAATACACTTTACGAAAGAATATTCAAATATTGATCATTATAAAGCCATGAAGATTATAATATATAAAATGGATTAGAAGATAATACATTTGATTATGAATGTATGGAAATCATTTTAAATATTTTTAATTGACTTCAATGAAAAACCAAAACATAAGAAGAGTATCAAAACAACCCTTTGAAATGGGGATTAGGGAAATATTATGGTCAAATGAGACAATATAAAATTTGTTTTCTGAATATAAATGAGAACATTGGTGGGAATAAAAAATCAAGATTTAGATGAAAAATATCTTATTTTGAGATGAAGCTGATTATTCATAACATCATTATCATTTAGGAATAAAAAATCCATCATTTAAATATCCTCAGATAAAAGTTTGAACTAGCTTTTTTCATCATCAATGAATTTAAGGGAACCATATTGTTATAACTATATCTAAAAAGTAATTTTTATTACTCAAGAATTTAAGTTGAGTTTTGAAAAACTCATTACATCATTGTTATCCTTCTATTTAAAACCCCATGATGGATAGAAAATGGGATAAATTTCTAAATTATACGTGTTGAAAAAAATTATTATAAATTTATGTAATGGAAAATATATAAAACACATTATGAGAATAAGTTTTGAATATAAATCACATCTCAATGAAGAAAAATTGGGATGCAAAATTGTTACATTGTCATTATCTTTCCAGTTTAAAACCCAAGCATGGTACAACTGGAGATGGATTTATAAATCCATTAAAAATCCTGAAATATTATCATTATATAAATAAATGTACAATATATAAACTTTAATGAGGGAAAATGTGTTGAATAAACAAACAATCTCAATAAAGTAAAATTGAGATTTGAAAACACGTAACATTAATCTATCAAATCCAAACATGATCTAAACCCCTATATAAGTTAATTAACATATTAAATCGCCTATTATAGATCCTAATTTATAGAGATAAAATTTAATAAAATTAATTTATATTCATTTTTTGGATATATTGTTGTTTGATATGTTTAATTCTCATAATTTGGTGTCATTAACATCAATTGTTTATTTAATTCTAGTATCATAATTGAATTGAACATTATTTTTATATATTCAATTTTGAGCATTATGGGATCATTATAGTTAATAAAATATATTTTTTAAAATTATTTTTTATTTTTTATTTTAATTTCATAAAAATTTTGGTTATGATCTCTGATGATGAAGATTGTGATGAGATTCTTTTGTTTGATTTTAGCAAATGAGATTTGGTATCTTAGTAATAATTTACAAATCAATATAACCATTCCATAACCAAAAACCATCAAATTTTTCCACATTATTTTATATTGATTCCATTTTATGTGTTTCCATATTTATCTTTCATAAAAATATATTACAATGTTCAGGTTAGTGGTTAAACCGAATCAAACAAGAACAAACTATAATTGTTATGTGGGTATTGTTAGTAATAAGATACTTTTGGAATAATATATCTATTATAGAATCATAACGATATTACATTGATTATTTTAATGTGTTTAATTAGGTTAAAATATTGTTAAATCTATATGCAAATACAGAAGTTTCAAATCAAATATTTCACTTTGCTAGAGTCGATAATCTATACATATCCACTGGTGATGCATTTGTTTACATAAAACATAAAGGAGGTTGGAATTGGTATATTTTTTAAGATAAAAGATAAATTTATAAATATATTATATATTAAATTAATATTCCCTTTGAAATATCCAAGAAGTATTTACATAAAAATATATCACAAAGATTAAATATATGGTTTTCTACTCGTAACCCAAATAAAATTTTCATTTTCAGATAGTCGGGAGGAGGGTAGAAAAAGAATATTTCACTAGAATAATAATATTTCAAAATATAATAATTATTAATTTTATCATAATTTCATCTATATAATATGGTTCATGTTGTAAAGGGATAAAATAATTAAGAGATTTTGGTTTAGGATATAACCTTTATATTTGGATGTTCTCTCTTGGGTGTTAACATATGGATTTTTATCCTGCTGTTTTAAAATATAAAATTATTATAAGACTTTTATAGAGTTTATTTGATTTTTGGAAACTAGATCTTTCATAGGAAATATTTTATTAAAAATATAAGTTACCCCTTATTAAAAACTAATTATTTCACAACACTAAATTTAATATCAATATAGTAAAATTAAATATATTACAAGGAATAAAATAATATTTAAATTAAAAAATTAAATATATTAATAATATATATTTTTAGGAAAATGATGTTTTCAACATTAATTTTCCTTAATATTATTTTCTGTGGATTAAAAATGAATGAGTCTTAATAGATTAATTTGTAAGATTAAATATTTTATTATATTAATTGTTGAAAATTTTCTAATTTATTTTATTATATATGAATTTAAATATGTTAATAAAACATTTTTAAATATAATTGTGATTCTATTATCAAAATAACTACTATTAATTCTACTAATATAATTCCTATTCCAAAAATGAAATAATGAAAAATATATAATATCAAAATGATTATCCAAAATATGAAAAAACAATTGATATATATATATGTTCTAAAATAGGTGAATGACAATTTTTAAACTTATCGAATAAAAAAATAGAGAGTAAAATATTGCTTATGTTACCAAAATAGTAAAAAATGGTTTTATAAATTCAACACAATATGTTTTGATTATTAATTTTTAATAATAATTATATATGGATATAAATATGTAGAAATATTTATGAGACACTTTTATTATTGTAATTTAAAAAATTTAATGGACATAGAAAGACCGGTAATTTTCCTCTATTCACAAAAAATTCAATTATTTTAGAAAAATACTCAAAACATAACCGTAGATAATTTTCACAAGAAGAATAAAAAATTGAGATAATTTAAAAAAAATATTAAAAAACTAATAAACTATCTTTTAAATTAACATAAAATCTTAATTAAAAACCTATTTTATTGAAAAATGCCTTTTAAAAACCTTATAGGTTATTAATCCTATTTTGTGTGTATTTTTATTTTATTAAAATCATTTTGTTTAGTAGTGGATTCATAATTATAAATTTTTTATAATAATATTATTTTAATATTTTGTAGATTATTTTAGTTTAATGATTCATAGGGATAAATATATATATATATATGGAGTGCTATTGGATGTAAAGTTATATCTTAAAATATTGGGGATTAACATACTCCTTCGTTAAATGAATTACATCACTGCAATTTTAATTATAACTATATGAAAAGTATAAAAGGTTATCTAAAAGAATGGAATGAATTGTGATACAATATTTAATGATATATAATCCTAACTATAATAGGAAATACTATGGAATTTTTTCTAAAACATAGTTCTTTAAAAATTTCTTGAGATTTATCTTTCACAAATTCATTTTAGTGATCATATTACTAAAAAATAATAAATCCAAATTGGTTATGATACTATCTAATATAATAAAAATAATTATTCTTATTAGAATTTAATCCAAAAAATTATTCTCTAAGGAAAAAAACATTTCAACATCTGATACATTTATTTCAAGTATGATTAAATTAGATCCACCCATCAATACATCAGTTTAACAATGATTGTTCAAATTTATATTTCCATTAAGTCTATTAATCAAAATAGTTATATAATATATCCACATATTTCCATTAAATCCCTTATAATAGTTTATTAGTATCATATTATTAACCATTTAATATCCCATGGTATTTTCATTCTATGTGTTTATTTTTTTTCCCACTCATAATACACTGATTCAAAATAGAGTTAATACTTAATAATCCTTCATCAAATGATTATGCATAGGTGAATATATTCCATATCCATATCTACATAGAAGTATTAAGATATGGATATTATATCTATACTAACCAAATAATCTCTAATATATCTAAACATTACGATGTTATCAAATATTTAATGTTATCCATAGGGCTTTAAATAATGTTATTTAGTCCTTATCCCCAAATATAACTAATCCTATCACCAAAAAGTATTCTACCATAATCTTATAAAAATAGATGTACTCATTACCTATAGTCTTGAATCTATTAAAAAACATATACTTGACCCATCATCTACATATACCATTTGAGATTAAAGGAGAAAAATCTATAACTATTTCATAACACTTCCATATATTTGATGTTAAATCACACATTAATATTCCATTCCCAGAAAATTAGACTTCATTATATTTTAATATAAAAAATATATATGAAACACATTTTAGCATGCATTGAAAATTAATTTGTAATATTTCCACACTATAACCCCCTTTATAAACCATATAGGTTATAATAATCTGTATAATCAGGGTAATGAAAATACAATAAAGGAGTGAGATCAAAGAATTGTTAAGGAAAACTGAATCAATACCTAATCATAGGATAGAGGATAATCATATGATAAAACATGATCATGTGAGAAATTTCATATTAAGAATAACATAGAACAATAATATTTCTATATAATTCATGATATAAGAATATATTATCTAAAATGAATTAAAATATACCATTGAAATAGAATGTGGAATCATGTGGTAATAAACATGGTCAATGGGGAATAATCCTAATAACATGGTGTTGAAATGTTTCATTCCCTTGAAACATATTTTAAAAAATAACCTAATTAAAATCATAACTATAGTGTATCATCATATTCATGAGTTAATTGGTGAAACCAATCCTTCATAAATCCAGAATTACACTCACTCTATATTTGAAACAATTATTACAGTCAAAAACAAATGTACCATGCGATTTAAAAATGTAACCAATGTGTTTAATAAATATATAAAACCCCTCCAATAAATAAACCATATATATGTATTAAAAAATCAAGTCTTTTAAATTTGGTTGCAAAATTCCTAGTGAATTTCAACTTTTCATTTGGTGGATGGTTTAAATCTTATTATGAGATTTGTAATGTAAATTCTAGCACTGGAACATTTAAATGGGATGTTTCTAGAATAGGATTAATTTCATAGATGTTTCTTAACTATTCAATTGAGTATTGTAATAATTGGACTTAAAAATTTATTTTCACGGAATGATCATGCTGAGGTGCACAGTTTGAACAATGTTGGTTGTAACCTTGTGGGTAAACCATAAATCCCTTAAATAAATGAGCTTGTTTTGATGAACTATGCATGGATGGATGAATACCTTTGAAATGTATCTTCGTAAAAATGTATAAGTAAACCACATGGGTTCTGTATAGTATTTCTAGCCTTCTCTTTTCCATCTGAGGTGGGTGTGTCCTTCAACAGTATAACTACAAGGTTGGCACAATATTATTCAAACCATTTTGAAAAACCATTTTGATCATTAGAATAAGAAATGAACATTTTAACCCTCTGACCCTTAAAGGGGTTTCACACCATTTCCGCACTCTTTTGGCTAGAATTGTTTCTTGTGTGTTCCCTCTTCATAATCTACTCCAAATGGGGTTTCTCACTCATTCTTGTTTAGATTCAAGTTTCATCATGTGCATTGGAAGCATAATGGTGAGTCTATGGCTCCTCCAGACTATTTTATCAGCTTCAAATATTTTTATACTATTTCTGTAAATTATATTTTCTATATTTTCCATTATTTTGTCTTATCCTTCTATTTCTATCACTTTTGCTCCAATTTAAGTATGTGATTTGATGAGTATGGTTTTTTTGGTAAATGTTAGGTGTTATATGTAAATTTCATTAAATGTACATAATTTAATACATGAATTATTTTTAAACCACCACTTATGGTCATCCAAAATAAATGATCTAAATTTACATTGGTTGTTTATTCTACAAAGCCACCCCTTTGTGTGATTTTTGATTTCTACTTTCTATTGTAATAAGTTTATATGATTAAAGGAATTGTTATTGATACAAATATTCTCTTGGCCTAAAATTGTATTATCAAACAAGATGCATGACTCATTTAAATTATAAGGAAAATATATAAATTGATTGAAATATATTGACATGTGAGTTGGAAAAAAACACTTGGTCCTTTTTTATATTTACCAAAATATTAGTGAATATGATGGAATGACAAAATTTTGGAATTATAATGTTGTGTCATGAATTCCTCCCATGAGATTCCTACCTATTATAAATAAGATGGACCAATTTTTATATGTAATTCATATTAACATGGACTTTTTTAATACATATATTTAATATAAAAAATGAATGCATAACATCATGTCCAAGGATTTCTTATTAATAGAAAGATACATATGCCCTTATATTAAACCTTGAGAAAACCATGAATTACAATGTAGGATTACCTTGTATGAGATCTTTGTTTATTGGAATAACAATTTGTATTGAGAGATAAAGAGTTTATATTTTTAAAATTATATTGGTTTTGGGCTCATAAAAAAATTGGGATTTATTTATATATGATTGTAATTTAGAGGCCTCAGTTGGGATTGTTGGACATGATGTCTCACGCCCCCTTTCTCCAAGATGTCGGACATGGAATCTCACATCCATTTAGGTGGCTAGAAATCATGTTTTGAGACCCTTGATTAGGATATTGTAAATGAAGTTTCGCATCATCTATTGAATTTATTGGGAAAGGATCTCTGAATCCCAATTCATATGTCGGGCCAATACCCATATTTAAATAATGAGACCCTTATGATATTGTTTTTATTATTTATAGATTTCATAATTGTGCCTCAGATCCTGGCTCATATTATATATATATATATATTAATATATTTTGTTCTTTATATAATATATATATATACTTATATATAAATATGTATTCTAGTTCATTGTGACACATTTTCAGAGATATTATTTCTTAGGCCAAAGTATGTAGTGTTGGCTAAATGTCCATGTGGGACCTGAGAAAAAACAAATAAAATTTATATAGTCTATTCATTATTTATTATACTTGAACACTTATTTAATACAAAAGGACTATATTATATTATACAACATTACTAGTAGACTAATTTTTTTATCTCATACCATGTTCAGGATACTGTTTGGTACCAGAACAGACCCCATTACTATAGGTTTGGTTTTATATTTTTCTACTTTCTGTTATTCATTTTTGTAGGATCCACATGATACTGATTTTAGTATCTAAATAATGATGTTGATGCTCAATATACAAGAGGGGTGTAAATTTTATACTTTAAAAATTCATTAGGAAATTTTAAAGAAGTCTAGAATATTTTCTATCATTTAACAATGTTAAACAAGGTAAATTCACAGAACCATTAAGTTATACAAACTTTCTTGATTCCAAAAATGTGGATCCAGACATGAAAGTTAACAAAATTATACAAAACAATGATCCTACCTTAATGTGTATATAATATTATTTAATCTTAGTACAAGTACAAAAAAGTATAAAACAGTTATACTTTCCACAACAACCAAAATGCAGCAGAAATCGTGAAATAATACAAGTAACAAATAATAAATATTTTAACCCAAAGAGAAGGGTATCCAAGAACCCTGGATAATGATCCCTTGATTTATACTTTCAAGAAAGTCTATATTACCCACACTAGGGTAAGCCCTCGATACGAATATCGGTATCTGTCTTGCTATCCCAACAAGACCTGAAACTTCAAGGTAGTCATCACCTATGTCTTCCTATCCCTGAAAGCCCTCGAATGTAATCAACAAAATTCGGAGTTGCATGAAGCAATTCGGAACAAGATGTTAAGTACACACAAAGCAATGAAGTCTCTATCTCTCTCTAGAATTCACTTCAGCAGCATGTTATCTCTAGATTGATCAACTTGTTCATCAAAGTTATCAATGTACGGAGATCCTTCAAATGAGATCCTATTTATAGGCACATATTCAACAGTCAGCTCCCTCCTCCAACTGTCATATTTTTCCATGAATTTCAGAGGTACTTGTACACGTGTCACTCAAAAAATGCATGGTTAAAAAAAAAAATCATGACATCATTTTATAACTCAAACAAGAGTAAGTAAAATTATGGTTGCTTAACAAATTTTTTTTCAAACTATAATGAAAAAATAGAATTCAGAATCTAAGAAAGCTAACCATAAGAGTCTAAATTACAAAAATATTAGGATTCTATTTCTCAGGAATTCAGAATCATAATTATTCGAATCCTGAACATAGAATGTTTGGAGTCTGAACGTAGAATTTTCTGATTATCAATTTAGAGAATTCGGAGTCTGAACTCAAAAAGTTCGGAGTTTGAATTCAGAGAATTCAGAACCTAAATTCGGATCCTAAAAACAGAATGCTCTATATTTAATTATTTATTAGATTCTGAGGTTTTAGTTAAAAATCCAAATTTTATACTTAGAAGTAAAATGAGTTAGATTATAATATAAAAAATGAAAACATATTATGGATAAATTTCCTTGAGGAAGGAAAATTTCCTTATCAAGATGAAACATTGGGGAGAAATGTTTTCCTTAAGATAAAGTGTTTGTGATTTTCAAAACATGAAGGAATAGAAAATTCATAAGGAAACCTTATTGACTCAATAATCTCCCCCTTTTTGGAAAGCATAAACATCCTTATAAAAAAGAATATAAGCAATTAGAAAATATTTTTCTGGAAATTGAAAATAAAAATTATCTCCCTTAACATATGGGGAAAAAGGAATATGACTAACTCCCCCTTAGGCTTTGGAAACACTAAGGATCATTTTCATGATTTTCGGATTGGGACATAGAATTTTATTGCATATGAAAATCTTCTTAAATAAGAACTCCCCATTTGATGAACTCCCCCTTAGGGAAATTTCTTCTCTTACATAGTATTATTTTTTATCATTCATTTATCCCCCTTTGTGATTTTCAAAAAGGAATACAAGGAATAGAAATATGGTACTTGAAATATTATCACTAAACAACCAAAACATATAAATAAAAACCCAAAAGTTCATTATGATTGGAAAATTTTATACAAGAAAGTAATACAACAAAAGATCTAAATTGAACAATTTTATCCTTACTTCTCTTTCGGCACCAACTTCTTTACTATGGTTTTGATATTATTGAATTCTGTTTGGTCTTCCTTTTTGCATTTGAGAAGCTGATCGTGATCTTTTGTTTTCTTTTGTAAGGCCTCGATTTTTTCCTTGAGACTTAAGAACCTATACCTGAGCCTTCAAGGCTTATTCATACATAGAAATATTATCTCCTATCTCAATCCTAAGATACCTTTATCTTTTCCAACTCTGAGAAACTGAATACAACTTCCCATTCCGATCTTTTACTTCTTAAATCTGAGAATTATATTACAGGGTTATCTTTTCCACAAAAACATTTTGTAAGATCCTTGATCTTTATATCTTCAGTGTCAATTGCATCCTTGACACTTTCATGGAACTCATCAAGAATTATAATGTCTTCTATAGTTTACTTTGACCAACTGGTAATCTTATTGAAAAATCTTTTGTGGGCTTCTTAGTTTATGAAAAAAGATTTGAAATCTGCCTCAAGCTTGATGCACTTATCCATCACCATGGATACTGAATCTGATTTCCGATTTAAAGAGTGTTAAAGCATCTTGAATCTGGAGTCTATACTGAGAAATATTTCTATAGTGCCAAAATGCTTCTTCAAGGACTTGACTATGAAATCCTTTCCCAGAGAAGATGATTCTGAATCTGAAATTTTTCTTGGTGAGGATTAATTTTCTATATTAGCAGCTTTCCTCATTGAAGAACCACCAACATCTTTTTTCTTAACCAAAACATTGGTAGGTGTATCAACTACCATATTTTTTCCATTATCAACATTCAGAATGGCTTCCTCTTAGTCAATAGATTCATGCTCACTATCAGATAGAGGTAAAATTTTGTCTTCATCTATCTATTACGTCTCAGCTCTTGCCTCAGCATCCTCTGGGTAGATAAAATATTTATTGATGCTTCCTTCTTCAGATGGTTTATTTACTTCATCTTCAGCTAATTCATCATACTTCCCAGGAGTAACAATATTTGATGATACCTCTTGAGAGGCTCATAATGATAACTTCCGTGATGGTCTTTCCTCCTCATGAAAGTCCTCAACTTTCTTTATCAAGTATTCAGTATCACCATTGCCTTCTTATTATTATTCTTCCACTAAGTTTTCTTGAACTTTTTCCAGAGTTACAAAATCTTTTCCTGGAGTCTTTGGTAATGGTTCTATCAGGAAGGATTCTTGTACCAGAATGTTCTCTGATGCTTTCTCAGCGGCCTTCAGAAGTGATTGCAATATTTCAACCCTTGAAATATTCTTCTTTTTCTTCTTTTATTTCTCTTTCATATCAAGCTCTTCAGCTGCCTTTTCATTAAGATATTTTTCTTCAGAATGATCCAAACAAAAGCTAGGCTCCCCTGCTTTCTTTTTCTAAATTACTTCTCTCCATTTTTCTACTACCTCATCCGGATATGCTTTTTTCTTCTTGGGCTTTGGTTGTGCGGATTGGGTTTCCTTTACCTCTAGTGATTTTTCTTTCTCTTCTACTTCCTTAAGCTTCCTCTTCCTTCCATACCTTTTAGATGGTTCAATTGCCTCCTGTTTCATTGAAATTGCTTCATCTTCTTCTTTAGGCAATTCAAATAATTATCCTGATTCTTTAGAAAAACAAATTTTCATCCTCTTTAGAGTATCACCACTTACCAGCATGACTTTTCAATTTCTTGTCTTAGAACTACTAGGTATTTTGAACGACACTAAACATTGAACAATAATCATTGAGAGAATGGATAGATACATGATAATATGAGCCTTCATATTTCCATTATTTATATTCTCAATAGTAATCAAAATATTCTTAACCAGGTTAAGCATTCTTAGATGCACCAAGAAATCCATGATATACATGTCACTCTTCTTCCAATTATCCTTGCCTCATTTTCTCAGTATGATAAATACTTGAACCCAAAATTCAATAATCAAATAATTTTTAGTCATGTGAACAATATTCGGTGTCTTTACATTTGAAAGGCCAAGTCAATCAATAGCATTCACCTTATAAAATCTTCCTTTAACATCAAGCAACTTATGTGAGCAGAACTCTGCCTCACCATCAAAAGGAACTCCAATCAAACTGACTTCCTTACTGTAAGAAAGAGCCTAAGTATTCTCATAAATCATGAAATAGAATTTATCGTCTCGTTCTTCCATGAAAAAACATAATGACTCATAGAATTTAAACAACAAGTCCGGATATACCAGATCCTGAGTTCCTGGTTTCAATACGCAAACACTCTACCATCAATTCAGCTTGATGTTCTTTGAGATTATAGAATCATACTTAACAAAGAAATTTTTATGTACCAACATTTCTATGTAAATCTACAATTTAGAAATTCAATTGACAGTTGACTTGTCTTTCTGGGAAGATACTTCAATAGACATTCGGAGTTAGGGAAACCTTGAAAATTCGGAATGGGATTACGTAGGAGGGTAGGGCTTCATCATGCAAAAGCATGGATCTCTATGTGGGACAACCATCGGGGGTCCATTATATAGGCATTTGAGGTGAAATTTCATCTCCCAAACTCAATCCAATGGTTAAAAAACCTTCTGATCAGATCTGATGGTTCAGATGATAGTTGGAAGGAAATTTTGATAGAATCTGATCTTTTGAGGATTTTATTAAAAACCAAAAAATTTGGATTTAAGAAAAAGTGAATACGAAAATTTAACAATAGATAAAAATACCAACAAGTAAAAGCTGATTATGATAATTTATGAAAGGAAACATACCTTTCGGATTATTAGGAGGACTATTCGTATTGAGGAAAATTCATCATGAAGAACTTTAGATTCTGAAAATTTGATTACGGAAAATTTTTAAACTAGGAAAATCATCATTAGGAAAAATTTTGAACTACAGAAATATTCATTACAAAATATTTTAAACTACAAAAATCTTGATTAGAAAAAACTTTTTGCAACAAAAATCTTCATTGTGAAAAATTCTGAACTTCAAAAATCATCATTACGAAAAATTTTAAACTTCAAAAATCATCATTACGAAAAATTTTAAACTACGAAAATTTTCATTAAAAAAAATTTTAAACTACAAAATTCTTCATTACAAAAAATTTTAAACTACCAAAATCTTCATTACAAAAAATTTTAAACATAAAAAAACTTTATTAAGAAAAATTTTAGAAATTTAACAAACAAATGTACTCCCCCTAGGAAAAGGATTTTGTTACTGTAAGGAGATAGGTTTTAACGAGAAGTAAATATAGAATATTACATTAAGGTTGTCATACATAACTTCTTTTTAATGTATTCAAATCAATCAGAGGGTATATATTTTGTGAAAATAACACATAGTTGATCTTGTGTTACAATAAATTGAAAAATCATATCTCATTTTTGTGTGTGATCCCTAAGAATGTGATGTCTAATATCTATGTGTTTTGTGTGAGAGTGATGTAAAAGGTTATTACTTAAGGAAATGGAACTATTATTATCACACAAAATATGTGTTTTGGTAAAACCTCATACCATATTCTATGAGTGTGTGTTGCATCCACAACACTAGAGCACAACAACTTCCAGCTGCTACATATTAATCTCTAGTAGTGGAAAGTGATACTAAGTGTTACTTTTTTGAAAGACCAAGAAACTAATGAATATCCTATGAAATGAAAAGTTCTAGATGTACTTTTTCTATCCATTCTACATCCACCAAAATTATCATCCGAAAAACTATCTAGAAAAAAATAATTTCCATAAGTGTAAAGGAGTCCTAGGTCCATGGTTCCCTTCAAGTAGCAAAAAATCATTTTACCCACCTTTAAATGAGATTCCCTAGGATTGGATTGATATCATGAACATAACCATACTGAAAACATTAAGTCTGGATGACTATCTGTCAAGTAAAGTAGACTTTCTCTCATACCTCTAATATGTGTTTGATCTACTGGTTTCCCAGCTTCACCAATATCAAGTGAATTTGAGGTACCAATGGGAGTACTTATACTCTTAGTGTTGTCATATCCAAACTTTTTAAGAAGATCATTAATATACTTATGTTGGGATATATAGATTCCATCTGGTTTTTGAGAAATTTGAAAATCAAACAAAAATTTTAACTCACCCATCATACACATTTCAAACTCAGATTTCATTAGATCTGCAAAGGAATCAGTTAATGATTGCTGATTTGAACATAATATAATGTCATCAACATAAATTTAAATAATCGAAAAAACTATTATCTTTATTTAGAAAAATATTTCGATCATAATTTCCCTCAACATAATTATTTTGAAGCAAAATATTATATAAGTCTATCATACCAAGCTCGAGGGGCTTCCTTATGTCTATACAAGGATTTGGTAAGTTTAAAAACATTTTTATGATGTATTGTATTTTAAATACCTAGAGGTTGTTCAACAAAAACTTCCTCTTGAACATATCTATTAAACAAATCACATTTAACATCCATTTGAAGAAGTTTGAGATTGAAGAATGTTGCAATGGCAAGTTGAATACAAATAGATTCAAGTCTTTCTACTAGAACATAGGTTATTTCATAGTCTATTCCTTCTTTTTTATTATAGCCTTTATCAAACAATCTAGATTTATTTCTTACAATGATTCCATTTTAATCACATTTATTTCTGAAGAACCATTTTACTCTAATAACAGATGTTTCCTTAGGTCTTTCAACCAAGGTCCAAACTTTATTCCTTTATAATTAATTTAGCACATCTTTCATTGGTTTTATCCAATCATCGTCACCTAAAGCTTCATCCGTGATTTTTGGCTCCAATTGGGAATGTAATTCTAGATTTTCTAATTCATTTCTTAAGAAACTCTTAGACCTTATAGGTTTATTTACATCACTAATGATACTATCACTGTGATGATTCTTTAGAAACAACTGATTTGGATTTTGTAAAACCTGTTCATCAACATAGGGTAGGAAGTCTTATGGGGTTAATGCTTCAGAAATATTTTATTGAACATTTTTCTTTATCAGAAGGACCTTCTAACAATGGTTGATAATCAGTTTTTGAAAACACAACAGAAGATGTACATTGAGGTTATTCAAAAACAAAAGGATCCGTTTCATCAAATTTGACATGTACTGTTTCTTCAACAGTACAAGTTTTTTTATTGAAAACTCTATAATCCATAGAGGTTGTGGAGTAGCCTAAGAGAATTCCTTCATCAGATTCTTGTCTGAATTTGTGTAGATTAACTTTAGTATTCAGAATGAATACCTCGCAACCAAAAACCTTGATGTAGGAAAGTCTAGGTTTTCTACCATTCCAAAAATCCTAATTTGTTTTATTAAGAAAAGGTCTAATAAAAACATGATTTATAGTATAACCAGTAGTACTTAGAGCTTCAGCCCAGAAACGTTTGGCTATATAATATTCAGTTAACATGGTTCTTGTAATCTCTTGAAGAATTCTATTTCTTCTTTCAACAACACCATTTTGTTGAGGTGTTCTAGGTGCTGAGAAATTATGAGTATTTCCTTTTCTACTACAAAAGGTTTCAAAATCAGAATTATGAAATTCTCCTCTATGATCACTATGAATAGTCATCAAAGGACAGTTTTCCTCATTATTAACTTGGGATCCAAAAGTTTTGAAATAAGATAAAGCTTGATATTTCTTTGCTGGAAAATAGACCCACATAAATCTAGTGTAATCGTCAACTAAGAAAAATACATAATATTTGCCTCCAATTCTTCCAGTTTGTGTTGGAATAAAAAGATCGATATTCACTAACTATAATGAATCAATAGTTGAGGCTTCAATGACTGATTTAAAACATGATTTATGTTGTCTTTCATAATGACAAGGATCACAAACTTTTTAAGAATAAAATCTATGCTCTAGAAGATCCTTAAATAGTATTTTGATAGAGAGTGTTCATAGGTTCCTAAGGTTACAGTGTCCAAAAATACTATGCCAAAACCAAGAATGATCTTCCATTGCACTAAGGCAAGGTAGATCTTGGCTCCTAAGGTCTTCTAAGTTTTGTGTGTAAACATTCTCTTGCCTAAGGGTAGAAAGAATAAACTCTTCCTTTGAATTGTGTACTAAGCACATGTCATTCATAAAAATCACAAGGTAACCTTCATCACATAATTGAATTATGCTAATGATTTTTTTCTCAATACCTTTAACAAATAAAACATTGGAAATCAAAGTTTTTCCAAGAAGAACAATGTTACCTATACAAATAATTTCTCCCTAAGCATTATCTTTGAAAGTTACTTTTCCTCCTTTCATCTTGATAATATTTTCAAAGAAGTTTTTGTTACCAGTCATATGTTGGGAACATCCACTATCCATTTACCATGTATTGTTGTTGGCACTATCTTTATATTCATGAAAATAAGAATGTTAGACTTTTGGAACCCAAACTTTCTTAGATCTAGAAATTTAAAAAAGAAAAATCATATGCACCCACATTTTCTTTGAAAAATAATCCTTATGAAAACCAAAAGATTTGGTTTTGTTTAAATAACAGTTGTTTTCCTAGTGTCCACCACACTGAAATTTAGTGCAGAAAGGGGCACATTGTGGAACTAAATAGTTATTACTAAAATTTGGTTTTGAAATGTTATAACCAAAACCCGAATTATTCCTTAAAGCTCTGATTTGTGAATGCATCTTATCAAAATTTTCCTTACCTAAGGTAATGTTTGAAAAAAACTTCCTTAAGGAATATTTTTTTCACTTTAGTATAAAAACTAAGTTCTTATCTAAAAAAACATCAGTTTTAGCACTAGAGTTAGGCTCGAAAAAAAATTTCTTAGAAATTACCTTTTCTAGATCCTTTGAATGTTTATCCTTCTCAAAATTAACTTCCTCAATGTTTTTTGAAATAATTTCAAAACCAAGGGTTTTCATATCAAGATCTTTAGAAAGATCTGATATTTGCTTAGTAAGAATAGAAATTCTTGAATTTTCTTTATCAAGCTTTTTCTTCACTTTTGAATTTTCATTCTCTAGGATCTTAGCAAATGTAGAAACTTCTTCATAGAAGGTAAAGTATTATCTTCATCAAAAGAGAATTCTTAATCTGATGATTCGTAGTATATCATATCACTATAATTTGTATTCATGGATACATTGGTTATGGATTCCACATTATGTACCTTATCCATTAAAAATGACTTTCAATATGTAGCATGGCATGTAAACCAAGAATCTTCTGTACAGAAGATTTGTAATCTGAGGATTCATCAGAATAGTCTTATCCACTGGCACTCCCAGTGTCATTAGCTTTCAAAACATTCATAGCTTTATCTTTATAGTACTTCTTTCTATTCCCCTCATAATGCATTTCCTTTCTATCTTTTCTCTTAAGAATAGGACAATCATGCCTTATATGTCTAGCTCTTTTTCATTCATAACAAGTAACTCGAGAGTCTTTCTTATCATTTATTTATTTTTTCTTGTATCTATACTAAAAGTATTTCTTCCGAACTATATTGTTCATCCTTGGAGCAAGAGTATCTAGTTCATTCTCAGAATGTTAACTTTCACTTGATTTAGATAAAATAGTAACCTTCTTAGACATATATCTTGTAACTCTCTCTAGATTCTTAGATTTTATATGATTTGAAGTAGTTGTAAAATCCACACATCCATTCCCATTATTCTTCTTAACATTTTCAGCATCTCTCTTCATTCTAGCCTCATGTTGAAGACGAGTTCCAAAAATCTCATCAAGATTAATCTGTGAGACTTTCCTATTCTCATCTATAGCTGTTCTCTTGGATTCCCACTCATTAGGCATGATGTCTATAATCTTTTATACAAGTGTCTCATCATCTAATCCTTTTCCACCCATGGATATTAAGATATTGAAAATAGTCATAAATCTCATCGGTACCTTACGAATAGGGTCTTCATAAGGAAAGAAAAAACCATAGTACTTAGCTCTAAGCATAGCTCTTCTGTTTCAATAACTTTGGAAGTACCAAACTGTTTACCTTCATGCTTTTTCTAAATACAATTCCCGGCTTCAAAAAATGAAATCCGGCTATATATATTTCTGGTCATGGAACACAACAATGTATTGCGTACCTTATAGTTAAGTTGATATTCTGAATTCTATTGATTAGTTAAATTTCTTACTTCCTTATCAGGAATCTTGTTATCTTCAGTAAGCATTACCAAGTTTTCCACTTCAGTGTTAATGACAAAAGTCATTATACGATCTCTCCAATATTGGAATTAATTCCCATAAAAAATAGGTGGTCTAGTAGGATTAATATTTTCAATTGAACCAACATTCATTCCTGCCATCTTAAAGAAAATATTTCCACACAAAATTGTCAGTAATAAAAGTTTGTAAACAAGGATAAGAATATCCTAAGTAAGGAAAATATAGAACAATGAAAAACTGGGGCAATAAAACGTATATATGAATATAATTATTTATAAGACCTCCACTGATATCAATTGTAGGATCAAAATTATGCTGATTGTAGTATCGAAATAATGTTATAGATGCCCAATATACAAGTGGGGTGAGTTGTATACTTTAAAAATTCTTTAAGAAATTTTAAAGAAGGTTATAAACCTTTCTATCGTATAAAAAAGTTAAACAAGGTAAATTCACAAAACCTCTAAGTTCTATAAACTTGTTTGATTCTAGAAATGTGGTTCTACAAATGAAACTTAACAAAAGATTACAAGACAATGATTCTACCTTAAAGCGTATAGAATCTTATTTAATCATAGTACATGTACAAGAAATTATAAATCAATTATACATTCCATAACAACCAAAATGTAGCGGAAATCTTGAATCTATAAAAGTAACAAGTAAGAAATATTTTAACCCAAAGAGAAGGGTATCCAACAACCTTGGATAAAGTTACCTTGATTTATACTTTCAAGAACGTCTGCCATACCCAAACAAGGGTAAGCCCTCGAAACGAATATCAGAATCTGTCTAGTTATCCCCGCATGCCCTCAAACTTTAAGGTAGTAAAAACATCTGTCATCCAATCCCTGGAAGCCCTCGAAGGTACTCATCAACATTCAGAGTTACACAAAGAAATTCTAAACAATATTTTCTGTACGCACAATGCAATACAGTCTCTCTCTCTAGAAATAACTTCAGCATCAAGTAATCTCTAGATTAATCAACTTGTTCATAAAAGTTGTCAATTTTTGTAGCTCTTTCAAATGAGATCCAATTTATAGGCACATATTCAACGGTCAGCACCTTCCTCCAATGGTCATATTTTTCCTTGAATTCTAAAGGGACATGTACATGTGTCACTCAAAAAATAGTTGGTTATAAATAGAAAGTGCGACATCATTTTATATCTCAAACAAGAGTATGTAAAAATAAGGTTTCTCCACCAGATTTATTTTTTAGAGTCTAAAGAAAAAAAAAATTCAGAATCTAAGTAAGTTATCCTTCAGAGTCTAAATTAAAAGGATATTTGGATTCTGTTTCTCAAGAATTCAGGATCAGAATTCTAATTAATTAGGAGCCCGAACCAAAATAGTCCAGAGTCTGAAATTAGAAAGTTCTGAGTCTAAATATAGAGAAATCAAAGTCTGAACTCAGAATGTTTGGATTCTGAATTTAGAGAATTTTGAACCTGAATTTGGATCCTGAAAACAGAATGCTCTTTATCTACATATTTAGAAGATTCTGAGGTTTTAGTTACAAATGCAAATTTTATACTTATAAGTAAAATGAGTTAGATTATAATATTAACAACGAAAACATAGTAAGGATAAATTTCCATGAGGAAGGAAAATTTCTTTATCATGATTAAACATACGGGGAAAATATTTTCCTTAAGATAAGGTGATTGTGATTTTCAATAAATGAAGGAATGGAAAAGTAATAAGGAAAATTTATTGACTCAAAAATTTAGGGTTATGATGTAGCATGGGAGTGGTAGCTGAGCATGTAATTGGGATCCCCTTCATAGTTGGAGTCTTTTTAATATTTAATCCTTTTTTTAATCCTTTTTTATCATATCACCTAATAAGTTTCTACTTGTTTATACGTTATATCATTTTCATGCATGATTGTGTATTTTATGTGGTGGTTGTTATTTATTAATTTATTATTAATTGTCTTTTATTATGATCTTCTGGTACTCTATTATTCATCTTCTTTCATTACTAATTTATTTTATCTATTTACTTGATACTATGATCATAAGTTCATCTTCTTCCCACCATACCACCATTACTCCCTCGCTATTATTTGGTAGCCTTCAGAGTACTCACAGGCATGCTTCAATCCATTTGGTAAACTAAATCAGGTTATAGTATCAGTGGATCCCATATCAGGACATTACAAAGTGGTATCAGTGCTCTTCTTCTCATTTGAACTAACTATTTTTTGATAGTATATAAGATACAATGAATGTGTTGGAACGTGGTAGATAACTCAGGTTCGGTTCTTCCCAATCGATTCATGGTGTAAAGATCATCTTTTTAGCGATGTGATTATTATTCATTCTATTATTTTCATTTTTTATTATTATTTCAAATTGGGTGGTTTATTTTATTATTATAGTTAATGATTTCTGATATTTTTAGTATTTTACCATTGTACCGATAAGAAAACTATGGATTCTACATTCATCGTTATAAGAACTTGAGGACTTTAATGTCATGTATATGACATTCAATATTTATATTATTGCTTTAATTATCTATAACATGTCTTATGTTTATGTAAATATATATTTGATATTTCTTAACATTTATTATATGTAAAATGAGAAAAATAATAATTTATTAAAGTGTTATAAAAAACATAATTTTTTTCCCACATAGCTTGATTATGGCACCATAATTTACTAATTATATAATTTTTGGGACATAGAACATTGGTTATGTGGGATGAAAAGATTATGGTTGTCATTAAATGGGAAACAATTAAAATTTATAAATGTTATTGGCCTTCCAAATTTGGAAGGGCAACCCATATAATTAAACCATCATATATGAATTTTTATATTCTGAGATTTCAGGTGAAAACCTAGTTAGGGTTTCTTAAAATCTAATTATAACATATAAGGGAAAGTTTCTTTATAAAATTTGAATGTTAATTCATCATACATGACCATGTATTATTATAAAACATTATGAATCCTTATTCATAGAGTAGAAAATTAAATTTTAAAAATGTCATTTTCCTTAATAAAAATATAAATTTTAGATTATGGATCTTAGACATGACTAGACCAGAGTAGGTCAGTCATAATGTTATATGTGTATGAGATAAACTACAATAAGGCAAAGTATTTTGGCCATTACGTGATATTCAAATGTGATAAACCCACTATGGTTGTAATTATTCATTAATAAAACAACTTATATTCTGTTACGCTTAGACATTCCTATGATGGTATTGTGAGACTCATATAGGTCACCATTATCATCGTATGCCTTGCTGCGTAACCCATAGGGGTGGGATTGTGATAAATATATGAAAGTTATTTATTATTTTAGTATCCACATAAATTGTGTTATATAGATATATATGATGGAATCTTTATAAACAGATTCCATTATTATGATAAAATACCTTTTACCAACTTTTATTCATTATTATTATGAAGATTTCATTAATAAAAGTTCCAATTACATCCAAAAGGGTTTTCTCCACTATAGCTTGGTAAATGAAATTTTATTTAACTTATCCTATTATAATCAATTATGTATGAATAATGGTAAAAATAAAATTATAAAATAATTTTGAAAATTGTGATTCATGGATTTAGGTAAATAAAGTGCTATATACCGTTTGAAAAATTTGATCCTTGATTGCCAGTACTTTCCGTTTTGAAATATATATGACTTTTTAAAAGTTATAATAAACGTAAACCAAGGTAATGAATTAAATAAAACCAAAATGTGGTGTTCTTAGATTTTGAATTTTAGTAAGGGTTAGCATAAATAACGTTACCTTAGATAGGAATGTGATCATTTCCCATAGCTCTCAATTGACTTATTTTCATTATAATAGGAATGAATGTTAGACCGATAAGACAAGTGATATTCTTGAGATTCATTAATTATAAGTTTGATGATTTTTTCCTTCCTAATGGAATATACTATGTGAGGTTTTACCCTTAGAAGTAAGTTAGAATTAGTAAATTGTTTCTTAATGTTTTTAGATGAGAGGTTCTATTTGAGTGTTGTTTAAGTCTGGTAGGACTCATAGTTTACAGAATGACACAGGAATTGTGTGGGTTTTGTGCTCTATTTGATATTTTTGGTCACCTGTGCATTTTTAGTTTTATATTTCATATTTTTAGACCTTACTAAAGCATGTTTAGCCATTTTTTGGTCATGTGAACTCACTTATTTTATGACCAGGCTCTGCTTGAGAGTCATAATCCTATTAGTGTTCATATGAGTAACAAGAATTTGAGTTGATACATGTGTATTATTTCATATTTTAGGAATATGTATCAACTGTTGATGTTTTTTAATATCACTATATCATGTGTTGTTACATGTGATTAATAACACGTTAAAACTTTTTGCATTAATTGCATTCATTTTGAGAGACAAGGTTACATAATACTCTAAACCAAGTAATTTCATGATTTATTAGAAAGGGTTGTGAGTACGAGATGGATCCATTCTCTATATATATCTAGATTATAGTGACAAGGGAATGAATATTTATTGAGATAGATGTATACTTGAGCTATCATAAGAAGGATAAATTATCACACATCCTAGGATAATAATGAAAAAGGATCTAGTGAGATAACAATACTAGTCAGATTTTGTTTTTTATTTTATTCCAGGTTTTGATTATGTGTGTGAATTTGAGTTGGAATGAATGTCACAAATGAATCTAAGATATAACGTATTCACACATTCTTATATATTTCTTCTCTTATAATGATATAACTTTCCATACCCTCTTTATAAATTTACATGATATGAATTTGATGGTGAGTCAGTGTGTACCATTGGAAGAGTTAAAAGTTATAGTAAAGTGAAACATAGGAAACTACTAAGTAGGTTTGTTTCATTTTAGTAGTAAAGAGTGTGTCCTTCCAATTAGTGGTAAAAAGACCATATAGGACCATTTGGGAATGGTAAGAATTTTTTTTGGATGACATATGGATGGAATTTTTGATTTATCTAGTCATTAAGAAGATACATGATATATAACTCATTGTTAGTTTAAAATGAGCATTGACATGAGATATTGGAAAGGTATGAATAATTGATTCAAATGTTTGATGCTTCGTTAGTTCCTATATGCACGAAAGGATTCATGATGGTGAGGTGTTTGGTTGAGTACCTGACCTTTAATGAACACTTAGAGTCATGATTAAACATCGTTTTCGACATTGACTGATCATGGATACCTTTGGATTTAAGGAAACATGGCCAGGTTTATTTATTAAAATGTTGTATTTTAAGCTAGACATATCTTAAATATATCATTCTAGAGTGGATAGATTGATTATTTTGTGATAAGGCAAATTGTTTCGGTGTGTTTGACCCAGAGTTAGACCTGGTCACCCATCATTGGGAAACATACTATTAGTGGTTTTTCTAATGAATGTAAGGCCTATTTTTATTATGTGGATAAAGAGAGATAGAGAAAATAATCAATGTAAATACTTGATAATTTTTTCTTGTTATCATAGTTTTTTGATGATCATGACACATATCATGATATTGTGATGGGTATAATGAAAGAGCATCAGCTTTATATTGAGACAATGAAATGATTTTCTGGTTTGGTGGGTGGACCCTCATGTGATAAAAGTCATGTGATCTAGAGGATGGTCTTTAGATAGTTATTTTGGAACTTTTATGATGTTGTATTTTGTAAATAGGGTTGGTTCAGCCCGAAGACATCATTGGAAGTCGGTTATAGACTTTGGTGAGAGTGCTCAGAATGACCTCGGCAAGCCTTGGAATAAATGAATTGAAATCAAGTATTTTGAACGCATAAATAGTTAAATCCATGATTTTTTTTAGAATAATAAGTCAATGATGGTTTGAATTATGTATTTATGGTAAGTTGTGTTTGGTTTATGAGAACCCACAATGAATACATTATTAGAGGGGGAAAGTGTAGTGTTTGAATCAGTCAAGGATTTCAAAGGAATGTCATCAAAACCAGTTTAAGAGAGGTCTAATGGGAATAAAACATTTCAATTTAATCAAATAATAGGATTTGATTTTGCATTTATGAATAGGTTTTTCAATTTGATAATTTTACCAAAATAATCATTTTGATTCTAGGACTATGATTCAATGATAAATTCTGACAGTAGGATTACCAAGGCTCAAAATTTTATATTATAAATTTGAACCTATAGCAGGGAGCACAATATGTTTGATGGTGAATGGGATTATAATGTTATTGTGTCTCTGGTTATTTGGTCTTGATAATTATTGTTTCCTTCTTGTATCATCATTTAATATGAGTATTGGATCGAGTTTCAGTGGCTTAAGTACAGCGTGTTTAAACTAGCGCTTGCAGGTGCATTGGGAATGGGAAACAAAAAACATATGCTTGGGTGGAAATTAAAAACCTTTATAGCATGGGGGATGTTTCATTATTCACCAAGGCTTCCTTGGGGTGGTAATTAATTTGTTATAGAGATTTTATCATCCTTTTTTTTGGACCAAGTTGGAAATTCTAAGGGAATTTGAAATCTTCATTTGGTGGATGGCCTAACTCTTATATTGGGCCTTATAATCTAAATAATAGAATTTAAAAAAATATGCCTTATTTTTATATAAAAATTATGGATTTATTTGTGTCTTAGGTGTTTTGTTATGTTTTGGAAGCATCGGGCTGTGAAATATATTTTCAAGGAAATTAAAGGGCGAGGAAAACGGTTGGTGGGAAAATTTTATTAACTCTATCTCTCAAAATTTTATCCCCTAAATGAAGAATAATAATTCATGAACATATTTATATATTGGTGAATTTACCATGTGAGATGTATTTAGAAAAATGTAGTGGAGAATAGTTTGGGTGGGGCCCAAATTATATAACCTAGTTTTAGCTGTGTAAGGTGTGGTGTACTTCGACTATAGCACAACATAGATGGCTTATGGTTTTCCAAAACTTGTGGAAAAAACATCACATTAAATGGGGAAAATTAAAACTTTTACCATATGACTCCTAAATGAGTTTCACCTGATTTCTACCTTCTTCTGACTAGTTTTCCCCACTATGTGTTTTGTTACACCCCGAGATTTTATAAAAAATATTATTTTAATTTCATTAATGTCTTGTGTTGTACGCTATAAAAAAATTACCTTGTACTATACGCAACACTGTATTAGCTTTCAGTATACGAACACTATTCTTGGATCATGTTACACACAATTTCAAGTTTTTTTAATAGTAGTTATTCTATGAAACATTGAGTGTCTGTATATATATATATATATATATATATATATTAAATGTATAAACAAAATATGGTTGGATTTTGTTATACGCAACAACAAAGGAGTCTTGCACTACACGCAACCCTGACTTGGCTTGCATTACACACAATCACAACCTTCCTCAATAGTGTGTGTTGTACGCAATACCAGGTTTCACTAAACAGTGATATATGGTTATAATATTATTATAAAGTAGCTGTTATAAATAGTAGTAAATAAATTTTGAATTTTATGACATTATAATTCATCTTACACATTTTATAGAATATGGTATGGGACCAAAATATATTTTTCAGGTAAAATAAGTATTTTTTTAGAAAATACAGTTTTTCCACCTTTTGATGGCGCACCCATTTTAAATATAACTTTTGAAAATTTTATAAGTTAAATTTTTACAAAATAAACTTTTTATTTTGAATCAGGATATAAAAATTTACACTGGATAATGTTTTGATAATTTTCTGATAACTTTCATATTTTAATGAATAGTAAAAACACGGTATATTTTAATTAAAAACAAATTTTTTCATCGTAATAATTTATATGGTTAAATTATAATATTGAATGTTTTTAAAGTATAAATAGATAATATTTGTACCAGTTAATATAATGTATGTCATTAGCATTGATTTTACATTGAATTCATAGTTAAAATCATTTCAATCTTTTGCAATGTTTTAACTTTTAAAACTCATTTCCTTAACAAAGGGATTAATTCTAAATTAATTTCTGCAACTTTGGTGTATTGAATTTAGAAAAAGGGATTCCATATTTGGAATCAGTGGGTCCAAATTATGTTAACAGTCTACTCTTTATTTTTGGGCATTATGAATATTAACTACGGTAAATTTTATTTACCATAGTAAAAGGTAAATCGGGTAATTAAGGGTAAATATCATATTATAAAATTACTCTAACACTTATCATAATATAATTTTATGCTTATATTTCGTTCCAAGGCATATTGGGGTCTAAATTCAATCACTGGAACTCACATGGAGGTGATTAAGACCTTTAGTTTATTTTATTTAAATGAAAGTGAAATATGTCTCACTCAACTTTAATAATTAAAGTATTTTTAATATAAGTTTATACAGAATATAAATGTGGTTATAAATACTCATTTTAAAGATAAAATGTGTTTCTTTATCACGGTAATTTATTTATAATTTTTAAGATATATTTAATTACCTTAATAGCTTCTACATTAATGATGCAGAAATTATTTATTTAGTAAAAAATAAGTAATATAGTTTTTATTGAAATAATAATCCCCATTAAAAGGCTCACAAACCTGACAAAAACTTATTGGTAGTGTATAGATACACAATAATCATCCAATGAACGAATATATGACCGTTTAGAGTCTTATAAAAGTGATTATGACACTTATATTATTTTATTTTAAATGATGTCAAAGTTTTCACCTTCATAATTTAATTAATATAACATTTTAAAAGTTGGGTATTTTAGAATATAAATCCAACTAAAAGTATTATTTTTTAATCTATAAGATTTATCTTCATCCTAGTAATTTATTTTTAATTTTTATGCAACAAATAAGTATCTTTAATAATAATAAGAAAATGTTGTAGAAATTATTTTATTAAGAGAAGTATCAAATAAATGGTTTTATAAATAGTAAAATAAATATTATATGAACTATTTAATGTGATCCACTAATTTTATAGATGAATATGACATGTTAGAAGACTATTAAATATTTTATTTCGAATATATCCTTTGTGTGAAGTTTATTTAAATTCAAATAAATGAATAGTGTCAAAATTGACACTATTGTTATTTTATAAAAATAACATATTATTAAATTGTTTAAAAATCAAAAAAATATTTAAAAATTATAAATTGAAATTTATATAGTCTAAAATGTCATAAAGTATCAAATTAATGAAAATTAACAACACATAAGTGATTTTTTATAACCATTTATAATTTATAATTTTATTACCACAAATAAAAATAAATAGTTTAAATAAGGATAAATAAAAATGATAAGGTTTAAAATAAGATAAAAACATGTCTAAATTTGATTTTTTATGATATTACAACCCTATATCATATAATCTTCGAATTGATTCATTTTGTGGAGGTTTTTATGTGGGTTTTGAATTTATATTAAACTAATATTTTTGAGGATTCCAAAGGTGCCCCTCTCCTCCCTTATAAAAAGGCACCTCCTCCCTCTCATCCTCACACCATTTTGAGCCTTGAATCTCGGCCAACCTCTGCCAATTTCACTTCCCCACTTCCCTTGAAACCTTATAGAGGTACTGGTTTTATCAAAATACCAACTCTAGTGCTCTAAGAGGAAGTTCAAAGGAGGCACTTCGAGGAAGAGGTAATACCTTCTACCGATCGTTCAAGTTTCTTTCTTCTTCTACTTCCTATTATTTAGTGGTTTAATTATGAAGTAATAATATAAGTATCCCTCATATACTAATATGTTATTATAAATATGAAACAAAACCATATAACCTTCTATCCATCCTACGGAAAATGAAATCACCGTGCGTGCATACGTACGGAATACAGTCTCCACGCCGTGGTGTAATCGGTTTTTCCACCACCACCTTACTTGGATGGGTATAATGGTGTAAAGAATAACTACATATGATTTTTATAATATCATACTAATTATATGATATTATATCATTCACTCCAATTCCATTCAATAAATATGGGAACGATATCATCGCTTGTGTGTACGTACAGATTACCGTCTCCACGACGCGGTGAGATTCATCTTCCATGTTAAAAATTCAAGAATGATTATAAAGAATATATAATAAGTAATCATGAAATATATGACATAATAATTATATTTTCTTTATTTATATATATATGTATTTCATCTATTTAATTCCATTCAATTCAATTAGGAAATGAAAATAGCGTTTATTCGTACTTACAGCCTACCGTCTCCATGAACAATGTATTTCATTCCATTTATCAATCTATCATATATATGTATATAATGAATATTTATTATATATAAATCATGTTTTAAATTCTTAAATTAATGAAATCCATATATAATTAACAATATCAATAACAACAAGTCGAAACACGTACGATAAATGAAACGATTTTACCCAAAACACTGCTTTAACATGGATTTACAAAAGAACGGGTAATATAAAGTCATAAGTGAACCATATATGAAATAATAACAATGAATATGATTCTGTAATAATTCAATGAAATTATTTAAGTCATTATACATGAGGTTCAGATACATACGAAGCATATCAGAACTAAGGTACGGGATAACTATTTCAATCTCGTTCTTATCCGAGATTGTTTATTCGTAAGTATTTACTGGGGTTATTGTTATCATCAATGTCTATGTTTCCTAAAAATGGTTTCATGTATGTTTAAATTCCTTTTACCCATTTTTGACATTTACTACATGGTATGTAAGGAATCATTCTTTTATTTACTTTACGAGATACTTTTTATACTTTTTCGGAAAAAGTTCGAGAAGAATGTTTTTTTACTTATACGTCATGAAATTATTTTTACGGTTTTATAAAGACTTATTTTCATGAAGCTTCCTCCGAAATATTTCATAACTATTTTCAAAAAAATCATTTTCTTTTAAAAATGCATGACATTTTGTGAAAAGAAAATGATTTTAAAGAATAAAGGATATTTTCCACAAGAATTAATTTCAAGTGTTTTATCAAAACCATTTTCCATCTATGATGACATTATTTAATATGTGTGTGTTTCAAGTATAATGTCTCTATGATTTACATGGTTTAATTTTTCTTATTATGAAATGATATCCATTTCTTTTATATGGATTATGTGATGATGGGATGATGTTTATGATACCCATTTTATTAGTTGGGTTATTATGAAGGATGTATGTTTATTTTGTGGAACAAGTAAGTATGATTTCATTATGAAATGGGTGGGACCTATATCCCCCTCCAATGCATTGGGTAATGATTTATATCTCATGAGATAGACATGGATGGAATGGTAAGTTAATCCGGTTCAGTATTACTGGACTGGAACGAGGAGTGAACTCGATTCAGAAAGGGACTTTGTCCACTAAGATGGTCTTGCCCGCAATGCTTTGGCTACTATAGAAATAATATCATGTTCTTAATGGGTTTCCACAAATACATGTTTTATTCCCATGCTATTTTATCATGATTTATGCCTTATGTACTTCCATGTTTTATGTCGTTTATCAAGATTTTGATGTTTAAACATTATGTTCATGTTTTTAAGCTCAAATGTATATGGTATATTTTATTTTATCTATGCTTACCCTTACTGAGAAATTGAGCTCACCCTTTTTATGTTTTCTTTTCCCCAGGATTTAAAGAAAGGTTTTAGGTAAGAAAAAAATGGGAATATCTTTATGGGAGATGTTGAAAATCTTTCACCATGATTAGATGATTATTTTCTGTGTTTCCAAAGACACTAAACTATTATGGTCCTTGTGTGTCTGTTTTCATTATGTATTAATTATTAGGAAAATGTAATGTAATGTCCATGTACGTCAAGCTTCGGGTCTCTACAGTTGGTATCAGATAAAAGGTTTAGTCAACCTTTGGAAACTGGGATGTGAAAACTTTAGTGAGATCCCTAGAGATATTTCTAAGGTATGTCTAGGGATGTCCCTAAGATTTAGTATAACTATAGGTTACAGTACTAGAATTATGTTGATGATCATGAATAACCTAGGGTGAACCTAATGTGTCATGGATTAAAGAATTTGTGATAAGTTAGACATCCCAAAAGTGACTTTTAATGATTATGTGGTTCCTTGTTATTTTAACTTTTTCTTACACTATGGTTTCTGGTTTTAGTCAATGGAGGGAACGAGAAAGAATTCAGTTAACATTCATTCCGATGGACAAGTTGGTGACTGTGATCAACAAAATTGTGTAATTCCTAGAGAGAAAGATATTGTGATTATTCCGAATCTGTCATCATGATATATGATTAACAAGGTGAACTTTGGTGGTATTCCTAATTCATCAAATAATAGGAAGAGTGAATTTTATGCTTGTTCGCATGATGAGGATCATAGAGAAAGGATGATTGAGATTTCTCAAGAAGGGAAGAAGAACCTTGAGGACTACATCAAATGGAGGGAAAGATGTTATATATGTGGAGAAAATGGTCATAGAGTGACAGACTGTTATGGAGTTCAATGTCTTATTTGTGGAGAACATGGGCATTACCCAACTTAATGACCTAACCTAAGAGGTTACTTCTAAATCAAGGAATGACTTATTCCATGAAAATCATTGAAGAGGATGGATTGAAGTGTTTATGTATCGGTATTCACGAATAATGATGCGGAGGTACTTTTATGGTGTATTGGAATATTTTTGTATTAGTCTATTGTGGTTTTCAATAATTATATGGTATCGGTAACCATGAAAAGTTATTCAAATATTTTGAAAAGTAGATGGTATTCACATAATGAAGGGATAAAGAGAAAATAAAATTTTTGACAATATTCATGAGATCATGACTGATATAAGGAAAAAGTTATATAATGTTTTGAGTATATAGAAATTTAGTGATTTTGGTATGTGGAAAGAGTTGCCTTTTGAAAAAAATTCATGATTTCACTACGGTTCTATGATAATTTATGTTTCAAGAGAATACATGATTAAGGTATTCACATGATTGGAATGTGACTAACAAGACATATCGGGGATAAATGATGGTATTCAAATGCTCGGTAGATGACATTTCAAGTAATTATTTTCTTTATACTATGATCTTGGAAAGAAGTATTTTGGATAAGCATAAAGATTTGAAATGGATTATGTTGGACATAAGTTATTATTGTTTAAGGCTAGAACTGTTTTCGATATTATTGATGGAATTTTATAATTATGTAGTTTTAGAAAAAGGAAAAACTGCAGGATGGGCGACAACCCGTCGCGTCGGACAAGGCTGTGGGAATCGAACCCACAACCGAAGTGAGACAAACCATTATCGCCTACCACTGGCCTACAGGAAGTCCCTAGTTAGTAGAAAATAGTTTTATTTTATTAATCGGTATGATAGATGAAGTATAAGTCCATTTGTTTTGGAACCATATACGATTAATATCACCATAAGATAGAATTATGTATATAACTTTTTCTAACCTTATGTTTGAGACATATGGAATGACCTATCATTCTATCGCATGATCTGCTAACACTTCATGAATAACAAATTCAACTTCATTTCCTTAAGAGATGAAGTGGATATTTTTCAAGGTAAAAACAACAGTATAATTGTGCCAAAATAGTGTAAGTAATCCTTTTAATTAATCAACTTTAGGGAAATGATATTGAAAACCCAAAACTTTGTCCTAGTGTCCTCATATCCGATGAATCCTATGGTACCTTAGATCATCACAAATTTATCGCGTTGTGATTGTTGGATGTTTCATAGCCATGTTCTCTACCACTCTCTATCAGAATATGATGGTTAGATTTATCTTTCATATCCATATTTACACCTATGTTATCCTATGTGGAAACCCTGTGATTAGTTAATTTGTATAACTTTTATGTTTCATACTTTAGTTTTTAAAGATAAGTTTTCGTATTCCTTTTTATGATGTGGGTTTCTATTTAAGAAACTTTCAAGTAGTAAACCATTTATAACCCCGACGAATTTTGAGGGTGAAATTCATTTTAAGGGGGTAGAATGTTACAGCCTGAGATTTTATAAAAAATATTATTTTAGTTTCATTAATGTCTTGTGTTGTACGCTTCAACAAAATTATCTTGTACTATACGAAACACCGTATTAGCTTGCAGTATATGAAACACTATTCATGGATCGTGTTACACACAATTTCATGTTTGTTTGATAGTTGTTATTTTATGCAACATTGAGTGTGTGTGTGTGTGTGTGTATATATTCAATTTATAAATTAAATATGGTTGTATTTTGTTATATGCAATAATAAAGGAGTCTCGCACTACATGCAACCCTGACATGGATTTTATTACACACAATCACAACCTTCCTCGATAGCGTGTGTTGTACGCAACACCGGGTTTCACTAAACAACGATATAAGGTTATAATATTATTATAAACTAGACGTTATAAATAGTAGTAAATAAATATGGAATTTTATGACATTATAATTCATCTTACACATTTTGTAGAACATGGTATGGGAACAAAATAAATTTTTCGGGTAAAATATGTATTTTTCAAAAAATACACTTATGCCTCCTTTTGATGGCGCACCCATTTTAAATATAATTTTTGAAAATTTTATAAGTTAAATTTTACAAATTAAACTTCTTCTTTTGAATCAGGATATAAAAATTTAAATTGGATAAAGTTTTGATATTTTTCTGATAACTTTCATATTTTAATGAATAGTAAAAACACAATATATTTTAATTAAAAACAAATTTTTTCATTGTAATAATTTATATGGATAAATTATAATATTTAATGGTTTTATTGTATAGATAAAATATATTTTTATAATTTAATATAATGTATGTCATTATCATTGATTTTACATTGAATTCATAGGTAAAATGAATTCAATCTTTTGCAATGTTTTAACTTTTAAAACTCGTTTTCTTAACAACGGGATTAATTTTAAATTAATTTATTCAACTTTTTTGTATTGAATTTGAAAAATTGGATTCCATATTTGGAATCAGTGGGTCCAAATTATGTTAATATGATACTTTTCATTTTTGGGCATTTTGAATAGTAACTACGGTAAATTTTATTTACCATAGTAAAAGGTAAATCGGGTAATTAAGGGTAAATATAATATTATAAAATTACTCTAATACTTGTATTAATATAACTAGATTCTTATATTTCGTCATAAGGAATATTTGGGTCCAAATGGAATCCATTGGAACCCACTTGGAGGTGATCAAGACCATTAGTTTATTTTATTTAAAGGAAAGTGAAATATGTCTCACTCAACTTTAATAATTAATGTAGTTTTAATATAAGTTTATACAGAATATAAATTCGGTTATAAATACTAATTTGAAAGATAAATTTTTTTTCTTTATCATGGTAAATTATTTATAATTTTTATGGGATATTTAATTAATTTAATAGTTATACATTAATGATGCAGAAATTATTTATTTACTGAAAAATAAGTAATATAGTTTTATTGAAATAATAATACCCATTAAAAGGCTCACAAACCTGACCAAAACTTATTGGTATTTTATATATACACCATAAGAATCCAATGACCGAATATATGACTGTTTGGAGCCTTATTAAAGTGATTATGACACTTATAGTATTTTATTTTAAATGATGTCAAAGTTGTCACCTTCATAATTTAATAAATATAACATTTTACAAGTAGGGTGTTTAAAATATAAATCCTACTAAAAGTATTATTTTTTAATCTATAAGATTTATCTTCATCCTAGTATTTTATTTTTAATTTTTATGCAACAAATAGTATATTTAATAATTATACAAAAATGTTGTCGAAATTATTTTATTAAGATAAGTATCAAATAAATGGTATTATAAATAGTAAAATAAATAATATATGAACTCTTTAATGTTCTCCACTAATTTTCTAGATGCATATGACATGTTATAATCTTATTAAATATTTTATTTCGAATATATACTCTGTGTGGAGTTTATTTAAATTCAAATAAATGAATAGTGTCAAAATTGACACTATTGTTATTTTATAAAAATAACATATTATTAAATTTTAAAAAAATCACAAAAATATTTAAAAATTATAAATTGTAATTTATATAGTCTAAAAAATCATAAAGTATCCAATTATTGAAAATTAACGACACATAAGTGATTATTTATAACCATTTGAAATTTATAATTTTAATTCCACAAATAAAATTAAATAGATTAAATAAGGATAAATCAAAATGATAAGGTTTAAAATAATATCAAAACATGTCTAAATTTGATTGGTTGATGATATTACAACCCTATATCATCTAATCTTCGAATTGAGTCATTTTTGGAGGTTTTTATGTGGGGTTTGAATTTATATTAAACTAATATTTTTGAGGATTCCAAAGGTGCCCCTCTCCTCCCTTATAAACGGGCACCTCCTCCCTCTCCTCCTCACACCATTTTGAGCCTTTATTCTCGTCCAAACCCTACCCATTTAACTTCCCCACTTCCCTAGAAACCTTATATAGGTACTGGTATTCTCAAAAGACAAACTCTAGTGCCCTAAGAAGAAGTTCAAAGGAGGTACTTCGAGGAAGAAGTAATACCTTCTACCGATTCATTCAAGTTTCTTTCTTCTTCTACTTCCTCTTGTTTAGTGGTTTCACTATGAATTAATAATATAAGTATACCTCATATACAGATATGTTATTATAAATATTAAACAAACCCATTTCACCTTCTATCCATCCTACAGAAAACGAAATCACCGCGCGTGCGTACGTACGGAATAACGTCTCCACGCCGTGGTCTAATCTGTTTTTCCACCACCACCTTACATGGATGGGTATAATGGTGTAAAAAATAACTACATATGATTTTTATAATATCATATTGATTCTAAGATAATATATCATTCACTCCAATTCCATTCAATAAATATGGGAATGATATCATCGCTTGTGCGTACGTACGGATTACCGTCTCCACGACGCAATGAGATTCATCTTCCATGTTAAAAATTCAAGAATGATTATAAAGTATATATAATAAGTTATCATGAAATATATGAAATAATAATTCTACTGGATTTATGTATATATATATTTATTTCATCTATTTAATTCTATTCAATTCAATAAAGAAACGAAAACAGCGTCCATACATACGTACGGCCTACCGTCTCCATGAACGGTGTATTTCATTCCATTTATCAATCTATCATATATAATTATATTATGAATATTTATTATATTTAAATCATGTTTTAAATTCTGAAATTATAAAAATCAGGATATACGTAATAATATCAAGAACAACAAGTCGAAACACGTATGATAAATGAAATGATTTTACCCAAAACGCTGCTTTAACATGGATTTACAAAAGAACGGGTAATATAAAGTCAGAAGTGAACCATATATGATATCATAACAATGAATATGATTCTATAATAAGTCAACGACATTATTTAAATCATTTTACAGGAGGTTCAGATATGTACGAACCATATCGGAACTAAGGTAAGGGATAACTATTCCAATCTCGTTCTTATCCGAGATTGTTTATTCGTAAGTATTTACTGGGGTTATTGTTATCATCAATGTCCATGTTTCCTAAAAATGATTTCATGTATGTTTAAATTAATTTTACCCATTTTTGACTTTAATTACATGGGATGTAAGTAATCTTTCTTTTGTTTACATTACGAGGTACTTTTTTGACTTTTTCTGCAAAAGTACGAGAAGAATGTTTTTTACATATACGTCATGAAAGGATTTTTATGGTTTTATAAAGCCTTATCTTCATGAAGCTTCATCCAAATGATTTCATGAATATTTTCAACAAAATATTATTCGTTTAAAAATACATGACATTTTGTGAAAATAAAATGATTTTAAATAGGAAAGGATATTTTCCTCAAGAATTCATTTCAAGTGTTTTATCAAACCCATTTTCCATCTATGATGGAATTATTTAATATGTGTATGTTTCAAGTATAGTGTCTCCATGATTTACATGGTTTCACTTTTCTTATTATGAAATGATATCCATTTCTTTTATATGGATTTTGTGATGATGGAATGATGTTTATGAATCCCATTTTATTTGTTGGGTTATTATGAATGATGTATGTTTATTTTGTGGCACAAGTAAGAATGATTTCATTATGATATGGGTGGGACCTATATCTCCCTCCAATGCATTGGGTAAAGATTTATATCTCATGAGATAGACATGGCTGGAACAGTAAGTTAATCCAATTCTATATTACAGGACTGGAAAGAGGAGTGAACTAAATTCAGAAAGGGACTTTGTCCACTATGATGGTCACGGCAGCAATGCCTTGGCTACTATGGAAATCATATCATGTGCTTAATGGTTTTCCACAAATACCTGTTTTATTCCCATGAAATTTTATCATAATTTATGTTCCATTATGATCTATGCCTTATGTACTTCCATGTTTTATGTCGTTGCTCAAGATTTTGATGTTTAAACATTGTGTTCATGTTTTTAAGTTCAAATGTATACGGTATGGTTTATTTTATCCATGCTTACCCTTACTGAGCATTTGAGCTCACCCTTTTTATGTTTTCTTTTTCCCCAGGATTTAAAGAAAGGTTTTAGGTAAGAAAAGAAAAGGGGAAGATCTTTATGGGATATGTTGAATATCATTCACCACGATTAGAAGATTATTTTCCGAGTTTCCAAAGACACTAAACTATTACGGTACTTGTGTGTCTGTTTTCGTTATGTATTATGTATTCCGAAAAAGTAATGTAATTTCCATGTATGTCAAGATTCAGGTCTCTATATGTTTCATCTTCTCCCACTCCTCCTCTAAGTTGTTTGCCTCTCATTTATTATCTAATTCAAGAATTTCCAGGTGAGTTGGATGCATAACATTGATTCTAAGACCCCTTCCTTTTTATATGTTTTTATTATATTTTTTATGTTATTTTTTATAGATATATTATTCCATGTTTTCTGGGAATTTTTGAAATCCTATAATCTCTCTCACTTCATCTCAAATCAAATCCCAATATCTGATAAGTTATGTACCCTTGGTATAATTTAGGTGTTCAATATTTCTTCGCATAAAATTACTATCATTAATAACATTTTATTTTACATTGTAAACAAACAATATATGTGTGTATCTTCATAAACATGAAATTATTTAAATTGAATTCTTGGAATGTGACCTATTACCCTCTTACATGGTTGGATGTAGAAGAACTCAGGCCAAACCACCACATATGTTGAGTTCAAAACAATTGCCTTAATACACGTTTAATATTTATTCCATGAAACCGCACCTTTGGGTGATTTTTCCTTTCCACATTGGAATTTATTTAGGGAAATATATGAATGGATATTGATACAATATTGATATTGGCATACAATTTGACTAATAAATATGATGATTAACATAATTAAATTATATATGAAATTGATAAATTGAATGAAATGGACTTTTTTGTGTATTTGATAAAATATATTGGTCCTTATTCCTTAGTCCTTTTAGCTTAATCATGATGATTATTATGGACCAACGTAAATGAGGAATTAGAATATTGTGTGTGGATGCTTCAAATTACATTCCTGATTATTATAAATTATATGGCCCAATTTTGATATGGAACACATACTAACATGTATTTATTTATTTATTATATTTAAACGATAAAATCTAATGGGTAATGTAATAAACTAATATTTTAAAATGAATATATTATTTTCAAGTGTAAAATATACACAAGACCGAGCTTAAACGAACAATGAAATATTATTATTTAAATCTGGTCATTAGAACCTACCCATTAAATTATAATTTATTAGTACGAATAATTTGTTAATGAAATAAATATAAATTTCTTGTTGAATATAAATTAATTGAATAATTATTAGGAAATAATAGCTTTATTTTTATTAATGTAAATATATTTATTAAAAATACATTTTCATAAAAAATGAAATTTTCATATTTTTTATGACTAAATATAATAATTAATATTAAAAAATTTATCTGAATAATTAAATTTTATTTTTGAAATTAGCATGAAAAATTTATCTTATGATTAATTTTTTCAACTATTCTGAAAAAAAAATCAATGAATATTTAAAAAAACTAATTTTTATTGAATAATGTAATTTCCCATTAAACTATTTAAAATTTAAAATCATTTGTGGATTAGTATAAAAATTTCATTAAATCATTTAAATTTAATAAAAATAAATTTATTTTTTAAATGTATTTTATAGTTCAATTTACCATATAAAAATTTCATATTTAGAAGGGAATTTTTCTGAAAACTATTATACATCAAATTTTTTCTACATAAATTTTAAATTAAATTTTACCAATTTTATGTTTTGAAATTAGAAAAATAAATTTTAAATTTTAAATTAGTACTTCCATATTTATTAAATAATTCCATTTTATTTTTTTCAATATGAATACTAACCTTAATAATTTTTTATTACCATAGTAAAGGGAAAATTAGCTAATATAAGGTTACAAATAAAATTATAAGGAATATAAAAATACTTTAACACTTTACTAAATATTTTTTATTGTTATATTATTTCCATAATAATAAAAATGTGTAATTTATTTACTTTAATGGCAACTTTTATGAGATTATGTTATTTATAATATTTTATTGAATGAAAATTCGAACATGTCACCCTCTTGTATTTAATAACTAACATATCATTAACATGGGTTCACCTAGGGGAACTTATCAACTAAAAATATAATTTCAAAATATAAGTTATTTATATTCATTATGGTAATTTATTTTTAATTTTTTAACAAATAATTACCTTAAATGCTTAGAAGATGTTGATACAGTAATTATTTGATTAATGTAAAAAACAATCAAATGGTATTAAAAATATTATATTAAATATATTTTCATATAATAAAATGATCTAATAAATTTATAGATCAAAATGAAAATTTTATGATATATTTAAATATTTGGTTTGAATTTTTGTTGTTTTCATGAAATTACAAAATTCAAAGTAATGAATAGTTTTAAAAATTTACATTATTGATATTTTTAATTAAATTATATTAAAAAAAGAAAAATGATGAGGTCTAAAATATCAAACATGATCCATTTATGAGAATTTTAATATTTTATTTTACCTATATTAACGATCAAATCACAAAACTTCATGTTGTCCTAATAATAGTTAAAGGGTTTAAATGGGGGTTATGACGAAAGGATAAGGGTAAAAACATAAAAAAACAAGTATATTTCGTATTGGATCATATATTTTAGGCCCACGATCATTTTATCTTGGAAATAAATCACTATTATCACTTACTAAATAAATAATGATTTTTATTAATTTAATATTTTGAGAAAATTCTACAGTGTTCGTCCCCTCTATTAAAAAGGGAACATCTTGTTCTCACAACTTCACACATAAAACGCCATTTTTCATCCCAATACCTACCTAAATCACTTCTTATAATCCATACCCTAATTTTTATGGTTCATATTTTAGAAATAACACCATCCTTATAATTTTTAGGGTCCCTAATCAAAGAATACTTCTCAACGATGAGGTATAGTTTTTATCCACATCTTTTTGTTTTATTTCTTCTTCAACCTCCTTCAAATATTATTCCATTATGCTAAAATAATAAAACCATTATATTAAATACAATTAAATATTATTATATTAAAATTATAACATAAATCCATCTCCAACTTTCATGAAATGGGAGAATAATTCGTCATTCGGGAGTACAATGATCTACCGCCTCACAAACTGATTTAATTAGTTTTGTATCACCATCTATCTATAATTGTTGTAATGGTAAAAATAATGATTATATATTATATTCATGAAATATTTAACATTTAAAAAGGTAATATATCATTTAGCTTCTTACCATTACCTATACAAAAAAATGATAACAACGTTCGTGCGTATGTGTGACTGCCACCTCCACAAAGGGATGTGATTCATTTTTCATCACCACATAACATATATAATATATATATATATATAAAGAATTAATATGATATATATGATATTTTTTTACATTATTTAAATATAAAAAAATAATTACCTTTCTTCCATAAGGATCGGTGAAAAAATTGGAAGGTTACTCATGAATATATATGGAATACCATTTACATGATTCTAACATAGTCCATTTTTCAGAAAAATATTTAATAGATAGATTTAAAAGTATTATTTTCATATATAAATTAAAATAAGTTTATTATTATTCTTGTGATTATTTAATAATCACCACATTGACCATATTCAACCTACCAAAGCCATTTCAGACTTATGACCTAAATATCTCTAAAACATCTAATGTAAACATAAATGATTAATTACTCTTATAACATGGAAATAATTGAGATAATATGAATAATAAAAATTAAAAAATGTTTTTAAGAAATTGAATGACAACCCAAGTTTATTATTTAGTAATATAAATAATGTATGTGATGGGTAAAAGTCTAGGTGAGAGTTTTTTGTTTCACTATTACTTATGTGGGAAAAACGCCTTCTACACAACATGATTATTTTTTGTGGTGTATATATTTTGGAGCCAATATTTTTTCATTTCACACTTTTCTGCTGAATATTCAACGACCGTGGAGTGATACATGGAAATGGCATGAAGAAGGGACTTGGATATAGATGAGATCACTTTGGGATTTATGCTCCCTATGGTCTGTTGGCTGGACAAGGATAACTCCACAGGGCATGTTCAACCACTTGTCCCATAAGTGGAGTTATATTTGGAAATGATGTGAAGAAGGGGTTTGGATATAGAGGAGATCACTTTGGGACTTATATTCTATTAATAATTTCATTTTTAAGGGATTTCTATTACCACCCTTGGCCAAAAAATAAGGCCTATAAGAGCCATCCAAACCCTTATGGGACTAGAGGTCAACCATGCCCAGTGGAATTATCCTTGGCAGCCCAATAGACCTTGTGGAGCTTAGATCTAGTTTGTTTCCAATGGACCATAAGGAGCATAGATCATGTAACAGATAAGATGGACTATGTATAGGGCATGTGGTGCATAAGCCTGGAGGCGTGAACACAACGGAGGTCATGCATATTATATGGGTTCTTACATTGTTACTGCCTCAATCTATCTAATGATGTGATATGGCTTATATACTACATGTGAATCATGCCGGGATTTCTATGTGGTGTGAAATTTTATCAAAGTGATTGAATATTAGTCATCCGATCAGCCCCCCCCCCCAAGTTATTTGTGCCTTCTATTCGCACCCTCTTATGATCCCATCTATCCACTTCAAACAAGCTCCTCAAAATTTTGTTTAACATTCATACCATCTCATACCACATGAATTTGAGTCAAGTGACCCTACACACCATGAGACTCCACCTTCAACCACACACTTTGAGGTTTCTGGTTTTACATCTCAAAGATAGTTGTATGATCACTTGATTCTCTTCATCGCCGCCATCACCAGTCCTTTGCTGATGGACATGAGACTGAGACAACCAACCAAGGACACAACGATACTCAATCAAGGATGCCGATAAAATTTCACAAGATCTCCTTCCATCACTTGGACTTCGTCTCAGGACCATCCTTTTTCATGCCACTGAACCAAAGATAATGGAAGAGGAGTTGCAAGTAGTTTTACAACATTGAACCTCTTCCTGCTCTGATGCATTTCATTCATCAGATATAATTCTTATTTTCTAGTATTTCATGATGATATAGAGATAAATAGAGGCATCATTTGATCGGGTGAAATGATCATGTGATTACATGAATAGAGATCGAGCATAGACCTACACCACCTCACTGGCGTATGCGGCCTTCATCTTGTACAAAGAGGTAACATATTCAATTTCCCTCAGCCTATATATATCAATATTCCATCAAGAAAAAATGACCCAAATAGGGGAGGACGAATAGCTATAGAAAATAAGGGAATCTAGTCAGTGCATTCCAAAGAACTCCTAAAGTAATTACAAAGGCTAGTCTCATGATCTTTTAATGATGAGGAAGTTTCATGATGTACCAAATTTTAGTCGATTCCTGATTATGGCATGGTTTTCACTTGATCAGTTGATTCCCATCAGGTTCAGGACTTCAATAAATTAGGTCATTCAATCATGCATCCAGCACAACCTTTGGTCTTGATGTTCTAAGACCTCCCTAGATCGGGTCACTCGTATTCAGCCTTACGCAGTTCCATCTCAGATAGAAAACACATCCTGCGAGAGAAGACATGTGAATCACATGTACAAAAAGGATTCATGATCTCACGATCCTACAATCATGTGGGATACCTCCCTTGTATTTTGGTAACCACGAAAGGTTGTCCCCAATATTGGTGTTCTTCATATGTGATACCATCATGGACCCTCAAACAGAAGACCATGTTGACATCCTTCGTTCTAGCATGTACTCCTTTGCGATTTCCTGAGGCCTCAACAAATAGACCTATACACAGTCAGATAATCCATCATTGGACCCCTTCATGTTTATGCATGTTGCTGGGAGAAATCACACGAGACTCAGAGAGGTGTAGTATGAAGTAAATCCTCGACAATTCATCCTTATTTGTGGACCATGATACAGCCCTTACACATGTTTTCAGAGCCTCTCACCAGTCACTTTGGTGATCATGTAGTCAAATGATTAACATGCACTAGAAATCATACAATCCCTCATGAGACACCACAAAACCTTGGTCTTGCAATGCTCGCACACATCCCACATGATTGACCCTTAGTCTAGGTCTATACATTCCTCCTCACCATGACATGCATGACTTTACCCATTCACAAAGAGGTTTTGATATACATTCCCCACATATCACCACTAGTCTTATCACAAGAACTCGATTGTGTACATGTGATAGCATGACTGGATAATAATATTGTAACTCCTTTATATAGGGTGCCCCTCAAACATGTGTGCCACCATGTAACACACGATAACCCTTGGGAAAACTCTTATAATGGATGTAAATCCCTCTACATGGGCTGATAATTTCCCATGAAGTATATATCATGATACCTTTGGAATTTCAATTATGGGGCCTGGATTAGTGCAAGACCCCAGGAATATCCACGAGACCCCTCTACATGAATGGTTTAAGGACATTCGATCACGATACCCATCGATGGTCTCACAATGTATTTAGGAAACATAATACATTCCATGTTGATCTCAATACAAGCCTCATAAAATTTATTCTAACTCACAAAAACTCATTGACATGTATCTATTTTTGTTTGATGATCCAAGGACAAGCCTAGTCGATCAAGCGATGAACCCTGGACATGTTTGTATTGTCGCTTGTCAATCCAAATATAATTCATATCGATCATGTGAAGAACCTCAGAGTTATTCACCTTTATTGTGAGAATAAATACTCTACTAGGCACTTTAATCATGTGTAGGATTCATCAACATGTCTTAATGATCGTGATATTGTCCATAAACATCTCTATATTAAAATGAGACTGTCTAAAGAAAAGTACGGTCGATCACGAGACAATGCATGATCATGTCTTCTTTGATTATGTGAAATACACTAGACTTGTCAGCTTTAATTAATTAAAGTAATCTGAGAAAATAAATTTGATCATTTTTTAGACCCTAGACATGCATTATTTGGTCACGTGACACATCTTTCCCATGATTCTTTACCCATTCGGAGGAATCCTAGCCATGCCAATTGATTAGGCATAAAATCTTGAATGTTTATACCATGTCAGATTAATTCCCAAACATATTGAGTAGAAAGTCAATTCCTACCAAGTAGATGGACAAGGCATGTTATAAAAATCACTTATGACATTCCCAATTTGTACAGTATGCCAACTTTCACTCATATCATGTGGACCCCCAACTGGAAACCTTCAGTTGCATACCCATTTTATAAGAGAAGTGTTATTGATAACCATAGGTCACATAACAATGTGACATGACCAATATTATTCTCTCAGAAAGATTATCATGGTAATCACCACCTCTCTTTAATCTTACATTGGATAATGAATGAGTAGTCTAATTGGGAAGACAATTATTGTAAGCCTAGACCAACTGGTCAGCCTCAAAGCATAATCCCCAATTATCGATATAATATAATATGTCAACGACTATATGGTATCCATTTTAGTATAAGACCCTACCATTGCTACAATATTAGGGACCATTTTAATGTCTCTGAGTGTGATCATCCACTTTAACCTATCAGCAGTTTAATGGATCACTGAATGATGATAACTCTAATTCCTATTATATTCGGGGTACATATAATTCTTTCCAAAGGCCTGAGATCCAAAGGGAATCCACTTCAATGTAAGTCCCTTCCTATTACAATTATTCCTAGCTCATGTAATTAAGCCCACCATAGGTCTATCATTGTTCCTTGTTAATCAGAGTATGAGAAGATGACTCATACATCGGAATAATTCTTCATATAAGCCCTGATCATGCCATCAAGTACCATATACCCATCGACAGGTTTGGGATGAACCAAACTACGAGAACTCTGATTCTCGCCATACTCGGGATATGTAGGAAGCCTTTCTAAAGCCCGGGATCTATACCATAGCCTTGATAATATTGGTGATCATCCCTCTTATAGTGAAACATTAATGTGTTATCCCCATATAGATATGATCTCAAGCAATGTGTCTAATCTACCGATGTCTCTTGTTTCTCTCACAGATCATGGATCATGTGGGATTATAGACTAGTGAGGATTGCACCTATATATTGATGAGGATCTCCCCAATACGAGATCTCTACCATCATTATGTAAGTATGATTACATACCATATCTTCTCATAGGGCCAAATTACCGATGAAGAAATCCGGGGAAGTCTCATACACAAAACTCCCGCCTATGGTCTCTATTATTGTACCTCTCATCACACAAATTCCTTCTACAAGAACTACATGGAATAAGATTACTATATTGATCAGGATATAAATGATTCCTCATTGAAGTATGAGCCTGATATTCACATCCTTACCATATGACATTAAAATGAAAAGATGGGTCCAGTCATACGACCTTAAACAAAGTAAAACTAACGTTGTGAGTTTTAATTTCTATTTTTACAGTATATGAAGAATGCTTTGTAGAGGTTCAATCCCTTTACCAAGACACTATCCATATACTTGAACACCAATAAACTCTAGAGTTCTCAAACATGGCCATGGCCTAAAGAATCATAATTAAATAAGAGAGCGATAGATAACCCATGATATACACACGATTGTCCCTATCGATACATGTTCATAATCAAGTCATTGGAATAGGGGTAAATAGTCCCATATTGAGTTTTGTGAAGGATGCCATGAATATATAATAAATCTATAAGAGAGTCCCATAGTAGGAATCAATTCTCCCCAAAAGGGTATAATGATGCTGACTTACCATCCTCTCAACCAATGTGAATCCCCAAGAGTCGTTGGGCCTGAATACCCAGATGATCGCTAGCCATTTAAAGTAGTCTTTTACCCATATATGAATGGGGGATACATTGGTAGTTTCTTGGTAAGGTGAAATAAATAGAAAACATGATGTGCAAGATTGATAGAGGCCTAAAACTCCCTGTAATTAAACTATAGAGAGAACCCCATTCAATGACTTAAAACATAAAGAAACAAAATGGTGAACAAGAAGTGAATATCATTTAACTATTTAACACTTTTCATGGGTAGAAAAAGATATATTTTCTAGTGCACATCAGGCTAGTTTATGCTATAGTCATTGAAAAACAAGATGATAATCCAAACATGTTTCTTTTCACCACATTGAAATGGGATACCAATTTACCTTTTAAATTTTAATGACATTGATTGAACATGTAATCTTATATATTATGCTTCATAGTTATGTTTTGTTGTTTTATTCTTAGGACATATCAATATTTCGTGCAATAGAGATTAAATAATCAAATGTGCCAATGGATTCCATGATCATTGGACAAGCTTCTTTGGTCCTGAGGCCCTAACGTACGTTATCACTAACACACCACATATGGTATCTGCTGGTGAATGTATTGAGCCATGAATACCACACCAACATCTCCATCCTGAATCTATAATTGGCACATGAAATCCTTCTTAGGATGACATCCCATTTATCATCTTTCCCACGAAAGGCCGTTGTAGAGGATGTGTCCCTTTTCAACACATTCTACTACTTTGGGGACCTATATATGGAATGTAGCAATTTACACATTCCCTATGTTGGGGAGGTGGGTGATGATAGTTGACAGGATAACTCAATCGCCTAAGAGTATCCCAAGAGGGCTCCCATCTGTTCTGGTCATCATTACCGATATGCTGCTGGGATTCCCAAAGGAGCGTTAGAGGAGGTTGTTCCTACACCAACTATCCAGATCAGGGAACTAGTATGAGAGCCCACATGGGGTATCCAAACAATGTAGTTCTAGAGTAGGCTCATATCCTTACTACTTCCAATCTATCTGAGGTCCACTAGTATTCTCTAATAGTGGCCCAAAATCAATCTTGGATTATTACAATCCAAGATCCAATGACTTCATCACATCTAGCCTTTGTAACTGTTTAATCCTAGGGAACACACCTTCCCACAAGTCTTGTAACACCCTGATATTTGTTGAATTTATTTTTTCAAAATAATTTATATAATCTATATTTTTAATATTACATGACACTAGAAATATTTCCTATATATATATTGTAAACACTAAATCAAAGTTTCCTTTCACGGATCCGACATGGCGTGCACTACACACAATACCAACTTGTCTTTTGCTACAAACAATACCAACTTTTTTTTTCTCTACCCGCAACACTGACATGGAATACATTACACAAAACACTGATGTTTTCTATGAATCAACATTTTATAGTTAAAATAATTTAATCAAGAAAATTATAACCTAGCCATTAAATATAGTATTTTGAATAGCAATAAAAATATTCCAAATATTTTTTATAGTGGTTTCATATAAATAGAACATATTGATAATGAAGGATAGAATTTTTGTTAAAGACCTTATATGTTTAAAAATACTATTTTCTCACATGAACTAAACTTCATGTCCTTATTTGAAAAACAATGAAACTATTCATATAAAAATCTAGAAATTAAATTGGACAAAATGAACAAAAATTTTTAATTTAAAATTCAAAAATTATATTATTGTAAAATTTGGGGATTTTTCTGACAAACATCATTTTTGATGAATACTGGAAAATACTTCTTTTTAGTTAAAACTACCATTTTGTTTTATTATTACTAATGATAAATTATATTTTAATTTTTTTTAAGGTCACATTAGATCAATTACACATATATTAATAAAATTTAGTTCATTATAATCAACTTAACTGTCAAATTGATTATAAAAACTTAATAAACATATGAACGTTTTACTTTAAAAACATGCTTTCTCGACATGTCCCCAGGATTCACATTAATCTTAATTTTTCTATTTAAGTTAATTGAATTTAGAAAAATAAACATAAAACATTGTAATAATTATAATATTCAAAGTCTAATAATATCAACGTAATTTTGGACAAAAAATATTAGTAAAAGTGATTAAAATTAATCATACTGATTAAAGTCAAATTAAGCCTATTTAGGTTCTAAAACATAATAATAGGATCTCGAATGACATAAAAATTTGTTTAAACCCCATGGTCTGGAATGTTTTCATACATAAACCAGAAATTCAAGATTTATTTGGGGTTTAAATGAATTTTATTAGTTAATAAAATGTGTAAACATATCTTGTTTTCAAAACATCGAAATGAGTCCTTTTTCATCCCTATAAAAGGACACCACCTCTCCCCCTTCCTCAGACCTCTCAATTCCCTTGAATCAGCGAAAATCTGGTCAAATAACCTCCCAACATCTATCCATTCTTCCATAACACGTTTTTTTGGATATAAAGTCCTACAAGGAATCCTTTTGTCACAAACCAAAAGGAGTTACCGGATTAAGATGAAGCTTGTATGAGTGTGAAGAGAGTCAGGACACAAGGTTAAGGGATTCATCTCACTTTTTATTTCTGTTAGACAGATGGTATGTTTTATAATATATTTTTTGTATACCACAGATGGATGTATTAAATTATTGTTATAACTAAATTTTTTTGTATTTACATATCCATTCTATTACCTTATTTCATGGGGTTTAAGTTTCAAAAAATACCAAATCAGTAAAATAGTTTTGTCTCATTTTTTCCTTCTTGGAGGCTCATGTTTTTTTATGTTCATAAATTTATTTTGTGGTGTATATAACTCCACTTTATATGATATATCATGAATATACTTATTTTCATGATATTCTAATCTTAATTTAATTTCATTTTCTTACAGGGATAGTATGATCCCATGTTACCAAGTGATAAGAGTTTATTGAAACAACCTCATCTCTTTTATATATTATTAATGATTAATATTTGATGATGAAATCTTATGAACCATATCTCATGAACACTCATGAGTTTTCTTATCCTATATTAATTCAAGATAAATCCATCTAATTGTACCATTTTTCTAGTCAATAGTATTTAGGATAATTAATAAAAAAAATTTAAGAAAAATCTTACTGCATCTCTCTCTATCTCTCTCTTCAGTTGGAAATCTTTTTTATTTGAAACCCATATCTTCAAGCATGTTTTTAAAAAAAATTCAAATTATTATTGAATATAATTTTCAAGGAAAAATTATTATTAATTTTTTTATGGAATTAAATTCTGTCATTATATATTTTTAATGTAAATTTCAATGAAATTGTTTTCAAACCTTTTTGAATCTTTCATTCTAATTTTTTGATATGTTTCCAGTTAAAAAGGTTTTGAAATTTTTTTGAATATTATTTTATATGTTTTCTGGTAATATTGTTTTCAAAAAATTTTTAAGACTTCTTTATATTTTTTCAATGTATTTCCTATGAAAATTATTTTAAAACAATTTTTTTTATTAAAAATATTTTTTCTAAGAAGAGAGGATATTTTTCTAAAGAAACTTTTTTCAAATATATTTCAAAATTAATACCTATCTAAGATGAAATCCATTGATATTACTCATTACCTTTTAATATATTATAAAAAATTTCAATTCATATTCAATATATGAATGGGTTATTCTTAATTTCACGGTATTTATGAAACATGTTTCTCTTTTATAGGTTATATGTTTATGAAACCCATTCCTCTTTCCTAGGATATATGTTTAATAAAACTATTTCTCCTCCACTAGTTATATTATTTTAAAACCAACTTCTCTTCACTGGGTTTTCATTGATTAAATGATTAAGAAACATATATATTTTCAATAGGCTATGATATGATGAAATGTTAATGATCCTCATTTCATTTAATAGGTTATGATTTGATGTTATTAGGACTTATCTCTTTTTAAGGGTCATGATATGATTAATGTTTTATTATCCTGTGGAAGATTTATGAATGATTTTATTATGACATTGGTGGGTCCTATGTCTCCCTCCAACTCATTGGGTATTGATAAGTTGTATATGATCTAAATGGTCTATGGGATGTATCATATGTCCAAAAACAAGATTGTACATGGGTTGTAAACCAAGCCTTAAAAAAGAAGTTACATGGTTTATAGCCAAAACATAAAAGTAAGAGGGTACACATGTTGAATACCAAGACAAAAAACAAGAAGGTACATGGGTTTTATACCAATCCTAATAGTAATAGGGTATATTAGTTGTAGCCCAAAGCTAAAAAGAAGAAGACACATGGGTTATAGCCCAAGCCTATAAGTAAGAGGGTTCATGGGTTGTAGCCCATGACTAAAATTAAGATGGTACACAGGTTGTAGTTGTAGCCTAAAAAGAATAAGGTACATGATTAGTAGCCCATGACTAAAATTAAGAGGGTACATGGGTTGTTACACCAATATCAGTGTAGATGTACATGACATATCCCCAGATTAACATGTTATAAAGGTCTTGGTAGGTTTCCTTGATATAACATTTTCTATTCTTATATGTAGGCCACAAATCCTAGGTCTTATTCCTACCTTATGATTTCATGGAACATGATTTTTATTTACTTATGAATCGTGTCTTATGAACTGTGAAGATTTATCCCATAACTCATGTTTATGATCATTGATATGTAGGGTAAGATCTCTGATTGTTATGATATTTTCTCATACCACAATGTTCATTTTTTTCTTACATGTATCCCTTGTTTACCCTTACTAAGAATCTGATCCCACCCCTTTTTATGTTTCCTTTCCCCATGGTTATGAAGAAAGGTTTTAGTTATATGTACTAAAGGTGGAGATCTTTATGGGATATGTTGATGATATTTCACCAAGATAAGAGATTTTGTATCCACATTTCCAAAGACACTAAACTATTGCGGTCTTCAAGCATTTATTGTTATAATATACTAAATATTCATCTAAAATAATGTAATATCTATTTATATCAATATTTGGTTGATAAAGTTAGTATCAAAAAAATGTTTTAGTAAACCTTTGAAAATTATGATGATAAGTTTTTAGTGAGATAACTATTTGTATATTTAATGATATGTCTAGGGATATCTTTAAGGAACAGTATAAGGATGAGTAAGCATTTATGAAAATGCCCTATTATATTGTTAAAGGAAAGAGTAAGTGTTGATGTAGCAATAAATCCATGTATGGATACTACAATGGGATTTATATCTGGAACAGATGTACCTAGGGTTACCAACATTGATAATATATTATAGGTCTGACTTGGGGTAACTCGGTACATGACAATGGGCCTTGATGGACACTTTGTTTGACCCTCTTAGAGGATATGCTTTGGGAATTCAAAAATTCTTCAAAAAACATCATAAAGGATTTAAATAAAAATTTATATTAATAACCTACGATGATACTATGGTTTCCTTTATATGTAATGTGTCATACTTTAGACATCCCATAAGTAAATTTTAAGGATTATGTGGATTTCTTATATGATATCTGTTTCTCACCACGTGATTTATGGTTTTAGTCAATATAGTGAACTATAAAAAACATGGTTAACATTGAATATTTAATATTTGGAAATAATGGGCATTATGAAAATATATTTCCCAAGTGGAAATATCATGAAGAGAATTAGGATTATGGTATGTGTATTGGTTATACTTCACATGATAAAGAGACCCCAAATAACATGTGAAAAGTATGTGATGTTCTTCTAGTATTTGTTACATTGATCATAAGAAGTATGATTAGATTGAGGTTGAGAAACCTTAATACATGATTCATATATCATGTTCTAGTAATGTGGTATTAAGGGATATGTTCATAAATCTTGAGTAATAATTTATGAATAAAGTTGGATTTGTGAAGTATTTTGGAATTCAAATTTTATTTTATATGAAACCTGAGATGTGTAAGTAATTTTAGTATAAGTTTTCATTAAGGATTAAAAAGGACATGTTGAGTGGTTATGAATACATAGAAAAGTGATTTTATTGAAAGGTGATATTTTGATTAAGGGAAGGTAACACTTAATTAATGCTAGACATTGAGATAATTATGTTTGTATAAAGATATTATGGATATGAATAAGTAAGTGGGATGACATAGAATACCCTAGAACCGATTTTTGTAAAAGTGTTCTATGTCCCCATGGATGAAGTTTAAAACTTATTTTATTTAAATAATATATTCAGAAACCATTTTAATAAGGAATAATTAATGTTTTCCAAAAGTATTTATGGTAATTTGGGTTATTAATATGTTTAAAAATAATATATGATGATGTTATTCACATGTTTTTAATGTGAAAACAAAGATATACATTGTAATATAAAGGGGATCAATGCTAAACTAATTTTGGGACTTCTTTATAATGTTTAATATTTGCATCAATTTTAAGGGTTAAAAGGAAAACCATTTATGGAAATATTAAGAAAATTTTGGAAGAAGTTTTCCAGAATAAATTATTATATTACCACATGAGGATTTATGAATATTAGATAACCTATTATAAAATTGTGGTGTTGATGATAACTGATGATAGATGGGGTGAAATATCATGGATCTCATGATTTTTTAGTACTTGAGGAATAATGAAAAATAATTATCTTCATTTTATATGGTAAGAGATGAAGTGGAAGTCTATCAAAGAATAACCAAAGGCTGGGATTGTATATAAGAAAAGGAATAACACCAATTAAGTATATTTCCTTACATTATTGGTCAATAAATAGAATTCATCAATGATAGTATAATGACAAAAAAAATTGTCATAATAACTTGATTTATGTTGAAGTGATGGCCATTTATCATCATCATAGATGTATGAATTTGAGGCCATCAAATTTTCTTTGATCATTTACTTTTTCTGATTGATGACCTCAATCACTCCCTAAAAATATTTACATTTTTTCTCCATGTCCAATATTCACTCCAAACCAATGTCCTCTTATTTGGAAACCTAGTTATATGTTACATTGGGTAACCATTTTGGTTCCAACTTTCCATTTTAAGCAAAATTTTAGTATTCATTTTTATGATGTGGGTTATTATGAATGAAACAATAAACTATTAGACCTTTGATAACCAAAATGTATTATAAGGGAGATATTCATTTTATGTGGGGCAGAATGTAACACCATAATATTTTGCGATTTTTTTTCAAAATAATTTATATTTTTGATATTTTCATTTCACGTGACACTAGAAATATTTTATATATATATATAAGTCAAAACTTCCTTACACATAGCACTGACTTGGCTTGTGATTAATTAAATATCAATGTGGATTGTGCTACGCAAAATACTGACTTGGGTTTCTCTACCCACAACACCTACATAGCACATATTATATGCAACACTGATGTTTTCTATAAAACATCAATTTATTGTTAAAATTATTTAATAAAGATAATTATAACCTAGACATTAAACGTAGTAATACGAATTTTTAAAAAAAAAATTAAAATATTTTTTATAATGTATTTGTATAAATAGAACATATTAATAATGAAAGATAAGCTTTTTAGTAAATTCCTTATATGTTTAAAAATACTATTTTATCAAATGTATTACACTTCATGTGCTTCTATAAAAAAAGAAATTTTTTTTAGACAAATCTAAAAATTTAATTTCATTAAATTAACTTTCTTTTTCAATTTATAAAGCTTAAATTTGATTATGGTGATTTTTTGGGATTTTTTATAGAAAATTAATTTGTTGATTAATGGTGAAAAATATTTCTTTTATGTTAAAAAATTTCTTTTCATTTAAATAATTATTAATGATAAATTATTTTATAAATTTTTTTACGGTCATATAGTATCAATCATACATCTATTAATACAATTCAGGTCATTAGAATCAATTTAAATTTCATATTGAATATAAATACTTAATAATCTTTGGACATTTTTACTTTCAAAACCCGCCTTCTCGCCATGTGTATGGGATAAGAATTATTCTAAATTTTTCTACTTTAGTGAATTGAAATTAAAAAAAAGACATTTTTTTTATTAGTATAATATTTAGAGTTTAATAATGTTAATTTAATTTTTAACCCATTAGATTATAAAAAATTATTAGAATTAATCACATCGATTAAGGTCAAATTAATATTAATTAAGGACTAAAACTTAATATTATTTGCCCAAATGACCTAGCCACTTGAAAAAAAACCCATTGTATTCCCATATTTAGGACATAAATCTTACATTCATGATTTTGGATTTTTTTTATGACATTATTAGGTAATAACATGTGTAAACCTTACTTGTTTTCCAAAATTCCTAGTGAGTCTTTTTCCTTCCCTATAAAAGTACACCTCCTCTCCCCCTTCCTCACACCTCCTAAGTCTTTTGGATCTCCCAAACTATACTAAAATAATCTCCTGAAATCCATCCCTTCCACCTTGCATATTTTATTTTGGCATAAAGTCTTCCAAGGAATCCTTTTGGTACAAACCAAAAGGAGTTTCCTAATTAAGAGGCAGTTTGTACAAGTACGAAGAGAGTCAAGACACGTGTTAAGGGGATTTCATATCACCTTTATTTCTATGTGATACATGCTATATATTACACTCTTTCCTTTTTTGTAGTGTGTATAAAACCAATTGATGTATTCAATTATTATTATTGTTAAATTTATGGTTATTTACATATCCATAATATTACCTTTATTGCATGTGATTTATGATTCAAAAGTTACCAAATCAGTAAAATAGTTTTGTCTCAATTTTCCTTCATTGAGAATCATGTTTTTTATGATCCTAAATATTTTTTGAGGTGTATATACTTCCATTTTACAAGATATATCAGTAATATCATTATTTTTCATGATATTCTAATCATAATGTGTTTCATTTCTTACATGGATAGTATAATTTCAAGTAACCAAGTGATAAGAGTTTATTGAAGCATTCTCATCACTTTTTAATATAATTAATGATTAAGATTATTTAATGATATATTATGATCCATATCTCAAGAACATTGATTAGTTTCCTTCTCCTCTATTTATTCAATATATATACATGTAATTGTACCATTTCCACTCTTTCGTACTTAAGATAATTAAGAAAATATTTTTAAGAAAAATCTAAGTACATCTCTCTCTATGAATGGGTTATTCTTAATGTCATGGTCTTTATGAAACCCATTTCCCTTTCATGTGTTATATATTTTTGAAACTTTTTTCTATTTCATAGGATTTTTTTTTAAGAAATTTTCTTCTCTTCAAAAGGCTATATGCTATTGCAACATTCTTATCTTCATGGGTTATGCTTTGATGAAATGATAAATAAAGCTATCTCTTTTCCATAGGTTATGAGATAATTAAATTTTAATGACTTTCATTTCATTTCATAGGTTATGATTTTATATTTATAGTACTTGTCTCCTTTTAAGGGTCATGATATGATGAAAGTTTTTTTATCTTGTCGAACATTTATGAATGATTTTATTATTAGAGGGGTGGGGCCTATATCTCCCTCCAATGCATTGGGTTATGATCATTTGTATATGAGCTCAAAGAGTACATGGGATGTAGCGCAAGACTGAAAACAATAAGGTCCATGGGTTTTATCTGAAGCCTAAAAACAAGAAGTTACATGGGTTGTAGCCCATGCATAAAAGTAAGAGGCTAAACGGGTTGTAGCCCATGCCTTAAAACATAAAGGTACATGGGTTATAGCCTTAGCCTAAAAGTAAGAGAGTACACAGTTTCTTCCCCAAGCCTAAAAACAAGATGGTTCATCCATTGTATCCCAACTTAAAAGTAACAGGGTATATGGGTTGTAGCCAAATCCTAAAAACAAAAAGTTATATGGGTTCTATCCCAATCCTAAAAGTAGGTGGGTACACAATATATAACCCAAACTAAAAAATAAGGTACATGGGTTGTAGCCCTAGCCAAAAAGTATGAGGGAACATGGGTTTTCTCTCAAGCCTGATGCAGGTACATGGGTCATAACCCCCACCTAACATGTTATAAAGAACATGGTAGGTATCCTTGACATAAAAGATTATATTCTTATATTTAGGTAAAAAATAATATGAATTATTACCTCATTATGATTTCAGGGATCATGATGTTTATTTCCTTCTTATTTATGTCTTCTGAACTAACATTCATCACTCCATAACTCGTTTTTATGATCGTTTATATGTAGGGTATAATCTACTAATGTTACAATTACATTCTCATAACCCTATGTTTATGTTTATGCTTAAATGTATCCCTTGTTTACCATTAAGAAGATCCTATGCTCACTCCTTTTTGTGATTCTTTTCCACCAGGTTGTGAAGTTAGGTTTTAGGTAGATGTACTAAAGGTGGAGATATTTACGGGAGATGTTTAAGAACATTCACCATGATTTAATATTTTGTTTCAAATTTCTTAATACACTAAACTCTTATGGTCCTCAGGCATGTATTACTTAAATGTACTGAATATTCATCTAAAATGATGTAATATCCCTATATGTCAAGAACCGGTTACTATAGGGATGGTGGATGTTTTTACCCTATTCTACCATGTTATCATATTAATCATGGGCACCAACCCCTCAAATAGTATCATGGGGAAACCCCCCAAAACTATACATCGGGTACCGACCTGTCAAATGAGATACTCTAACAAAGATGAGAACCAACCTTCATGTGTAAGATCCATATGATATCGGTCTAATCCGGGGACTATCCATTAGATCCAGATGAGCATGCTCTATAATGGTATAATTATACCCTCCTACAGTCATTACATTCAAAACATGTCATCCTAGCTTCTTCCACTAGAACAAAATTGGGAAGGCTCAACATTATCCACCAGGATTCAATAGAAGGTGTTTTCAACTAAGTTGATATTTTAGAGGTTAATAAAAATGCATCACATAGATAGCAGTAGGAGTGGATTTAGTCTATGGGGTCCATGTCAGAACTCCCATCATCATCCACTCACCCTAACACCAAAAGTGAAAAGTGCAGTTTCATGGATCCTGTCAGCCAGCCCCTAGAGGATGACAGGGAAATTTCTGTAGAAGAATAGATCACTAAACTCTAATAAAATAATGGGAATATCTAGTGGATAGTTCTGAGAATAGTCCTAAGATATCTACCTCCTGATGATGAGCTGATGTATGCATAAGAAATCCCACCTAGCAGTGAAGTTCCCTATTTCACAGGGTTGGGGGGTTTTCATATTTGCCATCCCCTCATCAAGAAAATCCAAACATTATTCCACATCAACCCAGTCCACAGGTCTGAGGGAATATCCATATTTTCTACCACCTCATTGGGGATTTTCTGAAACCATCTGACCTCAGGTGTCTCCAAAAAACCTTTAGGAGATTCAAGACCTTTTAATAAATGGGAAGAATAAACATCATCCAAGACCCCCAATTCTTCAACAACATCCTCCATACTAATAATGACTGGGAATCTATACCCTTGACTCGATGCTTAGACATATACCCATATGTGCGGTCGCATAGATAACATGCAGGAGAAGAGGTCTGATCTCCCATCTCTTTAAGACATGGGAAAAATAGTATATTCCTTCTAACCCAATCATATTCCAGGGTATTTTGATCATTCCATAGAGAATGGTTTGATAGAGATCCTGATGATGAGATATCCGAGTGAGTCAGGATTGATTGGCCATGAAAATCATTTCCCCAATCACCGACGTCTTAAGAAAACCATAGAGGGTTTATTTTCCTTTAAATACTTTCTTCAACTAAATATGGACTTGGGGATATTAAACCACAAACACTTGAGTCCCCACTATAATCATCTGATCACTCTAATAATGATGCACCAATTATTCAAAAGAGCATGAGCTACCATCCTACCAATGATAAGTGATCATCTTTCAAATCAGGATTGAACAAAGCCTTTTCTTTCCAAAAAATAATGTCTATAAATATTTTTATTATTCTATGGAAAATAGTGTTATGGAACTCTAAACAATGAGAAATCTACATGATGAGGTGTTCATAGGCCATGAAATATCATTTCCCTTAACATAGATGTGTTGGTCACATAATAGAAAGTTGTTTTGCTGTCAAAGATCGGTTAGCGGAATAATTATCTATAATCTTGAAAGATTTGAATGACCTTGAAACTCATGAAATATGAATAAGAGTTTGCTGAGCACTTTCAGAAGAGCCTCTCACTTGATAGGTTACTCATCACTCATCCTAACCACATGATGTTAAATTGTACAGAGCTCATTCTTACCACATGATGTTAAACTGCATGGATCATTTCTTTACTACATGACATTAAACTGAACGGTTTTTGTCCTTACCAAAATTCATTAAACTTTACGCCCTACTTCCCCAATACATGATGTAAAACTATATGGGTTTCCTTGAACTATGTATGTCTTGATTCTCATTTTTAATGAGATTCCTAGGGATACCTTGATCCTATATCTTGTTTCATCCACTACACAATGTAAAACACTCATATCAAATCCTCCATTGCCTATGAATAGTTAAAGGAGCCCTTATAATTTCTTTTTTCTCATACCGATCATAGATCACATGAGTATAGAAATTTTCAAAAGGGTTTCCCCACACAAAACAAGGCATGGATGCTTGAGATAATCTCATCATAGTCCTGAATTAATGATGATAAAAGTCCTACCATGAGTGATCTCTACATGATGTTAAACTACATGGTTAATGTCCGTTGCACGACATAAAAATATATATTTCTGTGGATCTCACTGGAGAATACCACTATTGATGGTATTGGTCTCCTACCAAACCTTCATTTTAGAACTACATATTGTTTGATTCTATTCATAATGAGATAAGAAGAGGCACCTAGATTCTATATACAGGCCTAGGAACTTATATTTATGTCTTTACCACATAACTAAGAACTACACAGAACACATCCTAGTCATGGGATGATAAAATGTGAAACATCTCAATCTATGGGAGACATCATCATCATTTGGTAGGAAGGATAGTATACCACAAAGTGATAGTACCCCCTTCAAAACCTATGGAACCACATATTCTAAAGAAGTTTTTTAAAAGAAGGGATGAAAGTATCCAATAGAATATAATGAGGTACAGGTTCCATCTCATAATGGATTTGGGACCACACCTATGAATCCTTGGAGTATGTTCCATTTAAACTATGTTCTTCCCATAAGTTTTCTCGAGGTAGCATATCTAAGCCCAAATTTCCAAGCCTCTTCTTTCCTTAGTGACAATGTAGAAAGAAATCATTTCCGAGATCTCTTTTCACCAAATCAGATAATAAGAGATAGTTATGTCTCTCATAATATCCTCCCTCACCCTGATAGTGATGGAGAAGCCTTCATATTTCAACATTCTCCTAAAAATAATTCTACTGATTCAGAATGGAAAGAGGAGGAGGATAACCTTAAGAAATCCCACATAAACTCAAGGAAGGTGTGTCCATCACCATATAAGATCTTGGGATGAAAAATATAGAAATATAAGAATACCTACAACCAAATCAGATTAGCACAGTCCTTCCGCTCGATGGTCAATAGATGTACATTTGAATTATAAAGAAGCATCAACATGTGTTCACTTGGAACTACACAGAACTAACCAGAAAAAATGTATTTGTGAAAAAACACTATCTCGGACTTCCCAATGAGAATCGAGGATTTAAACAAGTATCTGGGAAGATTCACCCAACTCCTATAAAAAAGCCTTCAATGTTATCAAGTAGTACTTGTTTCACCCACCATTTTTTATTCTTCTAGTGCAAGGGAGGCCACAAATCTTGGTTGTGGACTCTACGGAATACTAACTAGTATCCCTCATCATATATTAAAATGATGTTGTAAGTGAGAATAATCTCTACTACCTCAGCTGTATAATTCCAGCACTATAAAATCCATCTGATCAATCATATTGAACTGCTCATAATTCAGGGAATGGAAAATCACTGGTTGATTTCGTTGTTGGAAATATAGCCCCAAAAAAATACACAGTAAGACACTAAGCTCCCTACTGAAGAGTTATTCTATGCCCATAATGCTCCCCAAACACGGGAGGTGTAGTTTGATGGCGCCTACCATAGCCCTGTTGTCATAATAAAAAAATCAAAGCTCAATCAGGTTGGTTTATGGATTTCACTTGTCTCTCCATATAAATTTTTTCCCTACATTTTCTCGCTATCCAAAGGCTGCATGAATAATAAGGCAAAATCACAATCCCTCATCGCTAGATTGGAAATGGCCATAAAATTGTATATAGCCTACATGAACATGAAAGGGGACTCAGAATTGGTGATAAAACATATCATTGGTGAATATACCGTTACAAAGGGAGAACTAGACCCCATCAATAGCTATGCTAGGGGACTTATAAAAGAGTTCCCTTTTGAGTCCTAGTTGCATCATGTTTTCACCGACACATTGGTTAATGTAGCCACCATCCAAACCGACCTCAATTAGGGGGAGGATATCATCCATATCACGCATAGAATAATGGAATGGGCATCCAAATCAGGGTAATCCCCATCATTTTTCCAAAGTTCATGATTTTAAACCATGAAAATATTTCCTAAGTACATGATGTTAAATTATACAAATTTGTCCTGACCACATGACAAATAACCTATTTTGAATACGTCCATGCTTCAAGATGTTAAACTGTATGAAATTTTATGAACTTTCTATTGATTGATTCATATCATCAAACAATATATAGTGATTTCCAAATCAATATTCATGGTTCATTCCATAAGATTAATTTCCCTTCACATTGGGTGATCCAACATCCTTACTGAATGACATAAAACTCCACAAATCCACAACATCTGTCTTCATTCACATCATGTCAAACACATCCTAACTACATGACGTTAAACTGCATGGATCATTAGAACTATGTATGGAATGATTCTCATTTTTAATGATATACATATGTATGTCAGGAAATTTTATCTTGGTCTAACAACCACATGATACAAAATTCCCATCTATTTCTCTCAAATGTATCTACATGGGACCCTATTCATTCCTTATTTCCCACACAAATCATGGTTCATGTGGGTTTAGTAATTACAGTAGGGAATTACCCACACAAGAAAGGAATAAACATACACAACAGATCCATTACATTCCTGAATGAATGACCATAAAATGTATATAGTGATTCCTCATCATATGAAATTAAATTGGATGGTCGATGTCCTTACGACAGGATGTTAAAATGTTCATTCCTTCAAGAACAATGAGTTTTTTTATTCTCATTATTGTGAGATACATAATGCTTCTCAGGCCTCCATCTTTAGTCCAAACCACAACAGTTCCATTTATTCATGTCAATTCACCTAAATCTTTACTACATGATGCTAAACTGCATAGAACATTAATAACAACTAGTGGCACGATTCTCATCCTCATGATATTCATAGTAATGTCTGTATATCTAATACTTTCCCCAACTGAAACAATCAGTGGAAATAAATCCCACCCCTATGTATGGGTCATACTTGCATGGATTATTTCCCATTCAAAACTACATGTGACTTTATTCCTATCCTCATAGAATATGTAGTGAAGCTCAAATCTCCAACTCCAAGCTCAGTCACAATGAAAAAATATAAAAATTCCCCCTCATTATGTATGGGATAGACCTATATATGAGGCTTCCTCTATAGCTATGTGTGGATTTATTCACATACTAATGAGATAATTAGTGATTCCCAAGACTCTATATTTGGGTCAAGCTAAAACATTTTCACTCTTACACATCAGTTCTTACATCCATAATGCAAGACGTTAAACTACATGGAAGTACATCCTTACCACATTATGTTAAATTGAATGAAATTATGTCCTCACTACATGAAATTAAACTATATGGAAGTACATCCAAACCACATGACATTAAAATATATGGATGTATATCCTTACCAAATGATTTTAAACTACATGGAAGTACGTCAATATTTCATGATATTATATTTCATGGAAGTGTGTCCTTATAGCATGGAATTAAAATGAATGGAAGTGCGTCCTTTCCACATTATGTTAAACTACATGGAAGTACGTCCTTTCCACATGATGTTAAACTTGAGGGACGTTCGTCCTTACCACATGATGCTAAAATACATGGAATTATGTCCTTACCATAAGATGTTACACTGCACAGAGGCAAGAATGTCCCCACTACATGACAATCAACTATTCCAAACATCCATCATTTTTTCATTCCTTGTTAAAGGACCATAAGAGACATACCTTGGTCATCCAAAGTACGGGGTGGTTCTAAAATCATTTAAAAGTACCTAACTCCATGGGCTACACTTCACATCTTGTATGCTTCATATTTCTACAATCCTTTCATTTACCTTGTAATGGAAAAAATAAATCTCTCAGTCACCCATGATACTTATGAAAAAAGGGATTTAAACCCACCGAACGATGACATCATGGTCCAATACAAAGGCCCTCTTGATTCTCATAAGCCCGATGTCACTGAGGTGGAACCAAACATCTGAATATGTTTCGAGACATACATGGTATAATTTTCCAATATAATTTCTTAGGATATTAAGAACTTGATCCATGATTTACAACATTTCCATCTCCTGATCATACGGTTGATGGAGTACTCTTGACCCTAGGTATCCAAATTAAGATCTTGTGTGACATATCCCATATTAGTTCCATGTGATTCATGACCTTAAACATCCAGCACAATGATTAAAATTATATGATATTAAAATATTTCCTATCATCATCAAAATTGCAAGACCTTAAACTCTTAAAGAAAGTGACACAAAACTTGTTAGGTCTGAACCCCACAATGGGAGACCTAAGAAAAACTCATGTCTCATCCCACTAATATATTCATATATATATTTTAGGTAAAAATTAGGGATCAAATAAATGGAATGAATCACATAGTGTCTACTCTATAGCCCAAGTAAAATCCAATCTATTCTTGCTAGACCCCCTAGCCCAAAAAAGTTAGACAATTGATTTGTCACATTTCCATTCCACAAGAATATGTTCAATACCTGGTGGAACAACTTTTAGGGTGCTCGAAAAATTCTTGGATCTTAAATTTTCCATAAATCACACTTCATGATTTAAGGCATATTGGGTCATCGCAAACCTTCATAGCCCTTGAATAAGAAAAGATATCTCTCAATTCATCTATGTTACAAACTCAGAAGGGATTTAGACCCACAAACTAGATATATCTTGGTGTGAACTAAAGGAATTGTTGATTCTTATTACCCTACCATCATTATGTCATAACTGAGCACCCTATAGTGTTTTAAGATATCCCTGATATGATTTACCCATACCTCCCTCATAAACTAGGAACTTCGGATTATGATTTACATTCTACATACCATAATATTAAAGAAGATCTGACATTCTTGATGTTGCATCACCATGTTTTGTACCCGTTATCAAGGCTATAAAGTGACACTTCAACCTCTATGTTTTGATGGCCCAGACCTCATGATTTGAAACTATAGTGTGTAGGGATCAAGATTCATAACATAAGAGTTGGATTCCCCCAGGTGAGAAATACCTTCTTTTGTAGATTAACATATATATCCAACTTAATCAACTATACATTTTAGTCTTCAAAATCCTTTTATTACCCATGGTAAGTATTTGAGATCATCTTTTCTTCCATGTAATCCAAACATAAGGGATTTAACCCACAAACTAAAGGAATATTCTCCATAAAAGAGATGAGTTTCTGATCGTTGTGATACCCAACAATAACAAGTCATAACTGAACATCCAAAAATGTTATGGGACATACATGGAATGTCTAACCCAATCCATATTCATATACTCAGACTTTTGGGTTGTTATTTATATCACCCACACATCAACTATCTAGAAGGGTCTCGTCTCCCTATTATTTTTCCCTTAGCCAAACTTATTTCCATAAATAATCCACATCCCTTGGAAAAGATTGTAAATTAGATTTTCTTGACCATGATATTGATATATAAGGGAATTAAAAAAGATAAATAATGGGATTTCCTACTTGCAAGAAGGGAACTCCAATCCTTATGAGACCTAGATGCACCATAGTGAAACTCAACATCTCATAGTGTTTTGAGTCATCCTTGGTCTACCAACCCAATATTAAATAAAATTCATAGTGTTATGAAGTTATAATACATGGAATCCCAAATATCTTGGCTAGAATACCTTAAAATATAGAACAAAAAATGGTTTGATCTAAAAAACCAAAAACTATAGTACACCAAAAGTATCAAACTAGATGACCCTAAACTACAATACACCAAAGTTCTAAGTTCAAAGACCTTAAAATATTCCATAGAAATGGTCTAACATTTAGGAACCTAAGATAGTAGGATACATAACATTCTCCAAGATGAAAACCAGATAATGGCATCTTGGTAAGAAGTCAAGTTTCTACTCACTATACATATTCTTTGTGTTATCCTAGAAATATTGGGAATCTATAAAATAAGAAGAGGTAGATAAAAAATTCCAGAAAAAATAATCTAAGAATGATATCTACAAAAAATCCATGTCCATGGCCACTAATTCTTCCTCCACATGAAGCTTTGGAAAAAGATATGTCAAATAAAATAAAGAGATACAAATATTTTTGGCACACCAAATGGCCTTAGATAAAATTCAAACTATGTTTTATAAGTACCATGAATTTGGAAAAAAATAGTTGATTTTAGCTTTGGGAAGGATATCATGTCTAAGATACCCTTGTAAATTAAACAATATCTAAGTCTACTATATCAGGTGCATCATGGAAGGATTTAATGTCAGTGGGAATTCATGAACATTTCTAAAAACGAATCCTATTAAAACTCAAGTAATCAAATCTATGAAATCAGATCTATTTGGTATTACACACAAATGATGGGAATATAGGATGATCTTATCAACATCTCTAAAAGGACATATATTTTAACCAGGGTTTATTCACAAAAATAGTGATATGCCCATTCTACGTATGAGTTAGATATACATAAGAAAATTCCTCATAGATTTATTTATCCATGAACCTTAGTCTCTTATTCATGAGTTATATCTACATAATGAAATATTTCAAAACTATGTCCAGATTGATTCCCATCCTCAAGGGATATGTAGAGACATTCAAGTTCTTTGAATCGGATATAGCATCATGTTCCTTTCCACCCAATCCATGTTCCATTCTGTAATGCATATACATTCCAATTTCAGGGTATCCATGCCCTTAGTTAATGCTACTTCTTATATTTGATTAATTTGAGCAGTTGGGACATAATGTATCATATTCATTACAATTTAGAGTTTCTCTAACATACTTGAGATAGATCATCTAATGAAGTTCTGTATCTTTAATCATCATATAATCAGATATGTGTCGAAGTGATTTATGTTTACCTTATAATCACATTCTTTTCATTCTGATGAATCTCATTCTATGGGGTGAATTTTTTTAGAAACGATATTTGAATATTTCACACATTACTGTAGAATATTCAAGGACCTTGGAGTAACACTTGGAAATGTCATGAAAAAGGGTCTTTGATATAGATTAGATCACTTTGTGGCTTATATTCTTCTAAAAAATCATTCTTAACTGGTTTATTTTACCACGGTTATCCAAAAAATATGCCCTAAACTAGATAGTTAGGATAATTCAACCATAGGACCATGTGGGACTAGAGGTTGACCATGCCTAGTGGTAGTAAGAATGGGCCTGCTAGTGGACCACATGGAGAATATATCCCACAAGAGACAGGTGGAACTGTATATAGGGATCATAGTGCACAATCCTGCAAGCATGCACATATAGCCTGAGACATAAGCTTTGTGGGTTGAGGCTTGTGTGATGGAGTTGATATATATGGTATGGGTGCCGACGTTGTTACAAGTTTGAACTAACTGAAGCCACAAGATGGATTATATATCGAAGGGAATGTTCTGTGGGATTTCGATGTGGGATGGAATTTTTTTCATAAATACCAAATCTCAACTACTTGATCATGCCTCCTAGAAATCAACACCATATGATCGCACCCTCCATTGATTGATATTCATTTTTTAATGGCTGTGAGACCAATAAAACCAATAGAGGGAACTGTGAGAATCATGCATGGATGCTAGTAACATTCTACATGTGACCCTGCTAACTATTCAAAGCTGTCGCATGATCATCCTTTCATTATGAGACCAAACTAAAGATAATGGAAGAGGAATCAAAAGTAGTTTGATAACCCTGACCCCTTATTCCCCTGATGCATATTCTTCATCTGATTTAATTAAAATTTTCTAGGATCATGGGATTCCATGGTGAGAAACAGAGACATTGCATGATCATATAAAATGATCAAAAGACATTTCAATAAAAGATCAAGTGCAAACCTACACTACCTCATTGGTGCACGTGGACTCCATCCTGTAAAAAGTGACACAATATTCATCCACCCTCAACCTATATATAATGATCTCCCATCAAGAAAAAAGGACATTAACAGGGGATGAGGAAGATATTTAGAAAATAATAGGGGTTAGTCACTGCCTATTATATAACTTCTCAAGTAATCATGAAGGTTGAACACATGATAATTTTATGATCAGGCGGTCTCATGATGAACCTGATATCATGAAACCCTAGATTCTTTCATGGCTTTCAACAGATTGTGTAATGCCTGTGAGTTTTGTGGCTTCACCAATGTAGGGAATTCTACCATGCTAGCAACCCCCCATTTGATATTGTATGCTAATACCTATCTATCTCGCATCACTTGCATGAAACCTTAGGCATGGACATTTTGGACAGAAAACATATCTCATATTCTCTAGGTGGGATGGAAGAATTCATTATGGGACCCTCTGTTGAAGGCATGAGAATCACATAAAAACCAGGGTTTCATGATCTCGTGATCTTGTGATCACTTGGAAAACCTTCTTTGGAATTTAGTCACAGAGATAGGTTGTCCCCGGTATGGGTGTTCTACATAAGTGATCCCCTCACGCACCCTCGAATAGGTGGCCATGTTGACCTCCTTCGGACATTCATTTACAGATTTTCTAGTACAAGATTCCTCAACAGACAAAGCCACTAATGGTCAGATAATCCATCACAGGACCCCTTTGTGGTCATGTGAGTCACATAGAGAAATCATGTGAGACATCTATAGGTGAAGTAAAAAATAAAAAACTCAACCATGCATCCTTATTTTTGGGCCAAGACACATCCCTTACATGTGTTTACATATCCTCTCACCTAACTCTTTAGAGATCATGTGACCACATTATGGACATGCACCATCAAACATGCATGCCCTTATGGGAAAACATGAACCATTAGTCTAGAAAAACTCACACATAGTCCCCACACTTGTCCATTGGTCACTATCCATGAATTCCACTTAACTATTTAGTGCATTCCATTACCCATGAACGTGAATGTTTTGATATAACCCCCCCCCCCCCTCATATCACCAATGGGCCTATCGAAAGAACTTGATTAAGGAAATGTGTTCCCATGAGAAGAAAATAATAATCTGGATCTATAATTCATGGTGAACCTCAAACATGTATTCGACCTTGGCACACACAAGATCCCATGGGTAGACCCTTACAATGGTCATGCATCCCTCTATATGGACTGATAATCTCCCAAGAATCTTATGGTATGATCTCTTTGGACATGTGCTTGCGACACTTGGATGAGTGCAAGACCCCAGACATATTTGCAAGACCCCACCGCATGAATGGTTCAAGGAAATGAAATCGCAAGACCCTTTGATGGTCTTGTGATGCCCTTAGGGATCCGTTGACATGCCATGTTAATTATAAGACAAGCCTCAGGCAAGTCTGTCTAACCTCTCAACAACCCATTGACATGTCAACAATGTCATGTGATAATACAAGGAGAACACAAGTTGATTAGGCTACGACCACTTGACATGTTTACACTATCACATGACAACCCAGAGACAATTCATGTCAGTCATGCAATGCACGTCAGAGTTGTATTCCTTGATCATGAAAATACATCCCAGACTATGAAATTTAATCATTCAAAGGATTCATTAACATTTTGTAAGGAAAATGTGATTGTATATATACATGTCCTTATTGACATACGGCAATCAGAAGACATGTTGGGTCGATCATGATACAAAACATGATCATTTCTGCTTTGATCATGCAAAAAACCCCAGACATGTCTTCTATAATTAAGAGAAGTCATTTTATACAAGTTAGTTGGTCATGTGTGAGAACTTAGACATGCCTTCCCTGGTCATGTGAAGCATCTTGGACATGATGAATCACCCATTCGAATTCATCCAAGTCATGCCAATTGATTAGGCTGACACTCTTGAATGTGTCTTCCAGGTCAGATTAAAGCCCCAACATTTCAAGAAGGCATGTAAGACATTCCTAATATATCAAGAAGATATTTCATAAAAAATCCTTACAACATGCACACTTTTTATGGTGGACCTACATGGACTCATATCAGGTGGACCCCTAACAGGGAGCCCTCATCTGCATACCCATTTTTATAAGGGATGTGTTCTTGATAAGACTGGGTCACACACTTATGTTACCTAAGTAATATTATGCTATCAGATAGACCATCATGGTCATCACCACCTCTCCTTAATATGCTCTAGGATAAATAATTAGTAGGACTAACAGGCAATCTTGGAGTGTATGCCCTGACCAATTAGGAAGCTTCAAAGCATAATCCCGAATTATTGACACAATATAATTTGTCCCCGGATATAGGAAATCCAATTTAGTATAAACCCCTATAATTCTTAAAATCTCATGTATATTCATAATTTTTTTGAGTGTGATCATCCAGCTTAACAAATCAGTGGGTTATGTGATCACTGAACTTTGGGAACTCTAATTCCCACCGAATCCAAGATATGTAGGATCTCTTCCCAATGCCCGAGATCCAATGGGAATCCACTTCATTGTATGTCCATTACCATTCCAATAATTCCTATATCATGGGATTAAATCCTCCCATAGGTCTTCCATTCTACATCATCCGTCAACGGATGATAAGAGGACTCATACATGGGAATAATTCTACCTATATGCCAATATCATTCCTCCAAGTACCTCAGACCCATCAGTAGGTTTGGGATGAATTGAACTGTGAGAACTCTGATTCCTACCATAATCGTGATATCTAGGAAGCCTTACTAAGGTACAAGACCCATACCATATCCTATATAATATGGGTAATCATTTATCTCAAAGGGAATCTTTAATGTGTAATCCATGTATGGATATACACTCATGAAATGTGTCCAATCTACCATTATCTCTTATTTATCACACCAAGAATGGATCACATAGTCTTAGAGGACCCTAATGAATACACCAATTGCATTATAAGGATCTAAACCTTAATATAGGATCTTCTCTATTGGGATGTAAGTCTGATTACATCCCATCTCTTCTCATAGTACTATATTATTGAAGATGTAACCTAAGGGAGTATCATACGCTTAAGTCCCACCTAGGGTATCTATTGTAATATCTCTAATGACATAGATGAATATTATAATAACTCTGTGTAATATAAATTCTTGTATTGAATAGGATACATAGGATGCCTCATTGAGTTCTAAGCCTAATATTGGCGTCCTTGCCTTATTAAGTTAAAATGAATGGATGGGTCCAATCATATGACCTTAAACTATATAAAATTAACTATGTGGTTTTTTATTTCATTTTTTTCCAAGATATGAAGGATGATTCATAATGTTCAGTCCCATATCCAATACACCATCCATATCCATAAATAGAAATAAACTCCAGAGTGCGTGAACATGGCCATGGCCCAAAGCAGCATATTTAAAAAAGAGAGAAATAGTGAACTCGTAATATACACATGATTGTACATATAAATACATGTTCATAATAAAGTGATCGGAAAAGAGGTAACCCATCCTATATTGGGGTATAGGAAGGATTTTAGGAACATGTCTTAAATTTTTAAGAGATTCCAAAAGTAGGAAACATTCCCCTCAATAGGGTGAGATGAGCCAGACCTCCCATCCACTCGACCAATGTGAGTCCCCAAGAGTCAGTGAGCCTAAAAACCCATATGACTGATAAAAATTGGAAGGATGGTCTGTACCCAACTACTAATGATGGAACTATTGGGAGTTTCTAGGGAAGATGAAATACATGGAAAACCTGATACACACGACTGATTGAAGCCTTAAAACCCCTCGAAATAAAACCATGGAGCGATACCCATTCCATGTCGTAAAACCCAACGAAACAATATAATACCTGTGAAAGTATTCTATGGTTATTGTAATAGAAATTAACATAAATACATACTCATGTAAATATATTTCTATCATGGGGATTATGATTCAAAATATAAAAAAGTGGTAATGGTTTATTATATAGTCTCAACATTATTTGGGATTTTTTTATGTCTTATCAGAGAAATATTTCTATACCATTTTTTTGTGAATATTATAATTTTTTTTACTATTCTCCAAAAAAATATTAAAATCATTTTTACCCATTTCGTTACTTATTACAACATAGTTTGAATAGAATATTTTTTTCCAAATGAGGTACTTTGTAACTTTTCAGAAAAAAAATACCGAAGGAATGTTTTTTTAACTTATATAGAATGAGAATATTTCCCCACCATCATGACAACTCAATTCACTAATTCATCCCATACATGTTTAAAGGTTTATTTTTAGGAAAATATTTTCATTTTTATGTGAATAGTTTTTAAAAAATATAAACTATTTTATAATGGAAAAGTTATTTTCCTCTATAATTCTTAAAAGTGATATTTCTAAATGATTTTTCCAACAAAGATGATATCTATTTATGTTAAATAATATTTCTTGTGAATATGATCTAGTAAAACCATTCATATTCATTCAATATATGGTTTTTTATAGGATGAAATAGTTTTCATGAAACTCTTTTATTTTCTGCAAGTTATGTTATGATGGAATATTTAAGAAACCTATTTTCTAATGAGATATGATTAGGTGAATGTTTTATAATATTATGGAACACATATTTATGGTGTTAATTATGTGATGGTGGTTATGTTATAACCAAGGAAGGTAGTTACATTATTACCATGTATGGTGGTTACATTATAACCAATGATGCTTGGGACCTATGCCTGCCACCAATGAATTGGGTGTATATTGATATGTTAGAAGATAAAAATAAATATAAGTGAGAGTTAATGCAGTTTAGTAAGGTAAATTGAACCATATGATAGTGCGGGGAGAAAACCTTTACTACTATGATGGTTTGGGGAGTGAACCCATTCCACAATTATAGTCTATATAAACAGTCGCGATTACTAAGTAAATGATTATATATGCTTATGTGTATGCTATAATTCCATGTATTATGACACAATTATTATAAAGGATAATATTCATTAATTCCACTATGATTCATGTCTTATGAACATCCATGCATTATTCAAGATCACAAAATTGTGATCTATGATATGTAGTTTATTGTTTTAAAATGATAATATCAAATTTTCATACCCTTTATATCATGTTCAGCTTACATTATCAATAATATGACCCTTATATACCTGTATGAAGAATTTTTTCACAATAATATTTTATGTTTCATTTAACTTGGAAATGATGAAAGGTTTTAAGTATGTTAATCCTAATCAGGTACCCAGATCTGAATATTTTAGTGGTACATGATGCTGAACTTTATGAACCAATTTTTTGAGATTCCAAATTGTTAAGAGATTGTCCAAATTAATTTAAACACTTAACCTAAAACATACATAGGTGTCTATCTGATCAAATATTTCATTTTATTGATGTATGTTTTTGATGGAAAATATTTGGTCACATTTATCAGTATCAAATCCATAAATGAAATATTTAGTTTTTTCGCACCGGATCTGGAGGTGTGGGATTTGGATAGCTATAGTTGGTATCAGAGTATATTTTCGAAAACTTTTGATATTATTATGTTTTCCTGAGAATCTTTCTTAGGAGTTATGTATACCATAATGGCTGTATAATTTCTAGGTTGACTATATTTTTAGATCCTTATAAAACCTCTTTTATGTTTAAGTGATGATATTTTAAGGCAAATAATGTGATTTTGGGAGACATTTTAATGGGTTAAGGTATATATAACCCTTAATATTATCATGGGAATAAGATTATTTGTCGAAGAATTATATTTTAATTTTTGGAGATAATATTTAAGGTATGGAAAATATATATGGATTATAATATCTTTGATTTTGAAATAATTATCTGTTATTAGATTTTTAGAGATAAAAATGATGGGTTTGAGGTAACCTGTGATCTTATAACATTTTGTTAATATTAAATATAATAATTTTATTTTGAGTATTTTTATAAAATTTATGTAAATTTTATAATGATTGTATTGATATTTTTTTAGAAAACTACAACCCACAGGTCGGGTGACAACCCGTAATATCTTGGAAGGCAACAATGTATGAACTCATAACTGAAGGGAGACATGGGTGAATCGCCTACCACTAGATTCCATAATTTCCTAGTGAATACGAAACTATTTTTCTTTATTTAAACTATTAGACAAAAAAAATTAATTTTATTTTGGGAAAAATATGTCTTATTATATAAATAACCATGGAATTAGAGATTCATTTGACATTAAGTGATTAGTGATATTTTAGAACACATTAAATATTATGTGAATGCTAAATTATTAAGGTAAAAGGAATATTATATAATATTTTATTATGAATAAATGTGAAATTTTATTTTAGTGGCATATATGATTTATGTAGATTCATGTTATTTATGGAAGTGGTTATCATATTTGGGATATTATATGTTTATGGAAAGAAAATTTTGGGAGATAAATACTAAATTTATACTCGAAGAATATGTGATCAAATACTTATGATTTATTGGTTTAAATGATAGACTATAATATTTTTAGGAGTTTTAATGATATTTATATATTAAATGATCTTTGTTAAATTTTGGTAATACGATTGAATTTTGGAAATTAAAGTAGATTTCCTCTTATGAAGGTTTTAATATTTAGGTTAATCATCACATTGTGCACTAACCATTTTAATTTTTGTTAAAGCCAAAATATGGGTGTACTATATTTTTATTCTTTTATAGATTATGAGATCCATTATAAGTTGACTGTAGCATGATTAATTCATATTAAATACCCATATTTGGAGGAAAATGTTGTAATTTTGGAGGAAATAAATTAATGTATGAAACTCTACTTGTCAGGTAAGTATGTTTCAAAAAACAATATACTAAAAAATAAAGTAATTCATCAACTCCATGGAAAGGATATTGAACTAAAATGATATTCTTTTACTTTTATTACTGAGAAATCAATGGCCTTTCAACGCATCATAGAATTATGGTTTTTTATGGTTATATTTCTCATTACCATGTTCTTTATCAATCTCGATGAGTTATTAAGAGTTTGTTTTCTCTTTCATACCCAAGTTTTCACTTCCCACCACTGTATTCCTACATAGATACCTAGTTATGTGTTATTCCAGAGGACCATCATTTTTCTCATTCCCTATTTTTAAAAGAAGGTTTTATAGACCCTTTTTATAGTTTGGGATTTGAAAAAAGGTATTTTTAAAATTAAAACCCCTAGTTATTGATACCAAATTAAAATTCCAAGGATTAAATTTACTAAAGGGGGAGAATATAATACCCAAAAAAATTAAATGGAAAGACAGTTTAATGGCTTACAAGATACACAACAATGAGCCTAAATGAACCAATAAATATTATTATATAAATGTTACTTTTATAAACTAGCCATTAAATTAGAATATTTTAATAGGATTAAATGATTTCTGAAATAAATATAAATTTAATAATCAATATTTATATATTTTATAATGATAAGGCAATAATCTATTAATTTTTATAAAACATATTTAATTATTCGAAAATATTTTCTCTTCAAAATTGATTTCCTCCTATTTTTATGAGTAAATAAAATATTTAATTTCAGGAAACAATAATTGAAAAAATTAATTTCTTTTTTTGATTGATATTGTAATATTTATATTGAGATTAATTTTTTATAATTTCTTGACAAGATTTATTTTTCAATGATAAGTGAAAAAAAATGTTTTTTATTAAAAATTATATTTTTATTTTTATTTATTTAGAAATTCATATTAATTTTTTATTATTTATCATTAATTAGTTAATTTTGGTTTAAAAGTGTTCAATTAGTATTTTTTAAATTGATTTTATGGTTTATTTCAGCAAAAAAACATTTTGTATTTAAATGGGGCATTATTATGAATAACTATTTTTTCATATTGTTTTTACGATTAATGTTAAGTTAAATTCCTTCACTTATGAATTTAGAATTTCTAAAAATGGATTCTAGTTATATAATAATTATTACCAAATTTATTAAATGGGTCCCTTTTATTTTTTGGTTATTGTGAATAGTAACCATAGTAGTATTTATTACCATAGTAGAAGTAAGATCAATAAATTTAATGTTAAAGATAAAATTACAAGGAATATAAAATAAAAATAACACATGAATAATTATTATTACATTATTAACTATCATACATGATAATCCAAATGTCTAATTTTTGTGATTTTAGTGCCACTTAGATGAGATTGTGACTTTTATAATTTTTTATCTAAATACAATTCTGACATGTCACCCTCTTGTTTTAAATAACTAAATTATTTTCAACATAGGGTTATCTGAAGAAAATTCATAAATGTAATTATTTATTTTAATTATAATGGATTTATACCCATCATGGTAATTTATTATTAATTTTTGGTAAAGAAAGTTTTGCCTTAAATGACTGCACAACACTAATACATTAATTGATCAATTAAGGAAAAAATAAAAGATATTAACAGTATTATAATAAATATAATTAAAGATAGTTGATGTGATAAATTAATTTTATAGATATCCACAATATATTATCTATAATATAAAATATTTTATCAAATTATAGATTTTTTCTTGATATTATTAATTTTAATGTAATGAATGGTTCTAATAATTGATATTATTTATATTTTATAGTAAATAATATTTTAATAAAAAGATATAAAATTTCAAAAAATATAGAATTTGGGAAATCTACTACTATATGGTTTAAAATATATAACTCATTAGATTCATGATTTTATTTTTTGAAATTTTATAGTTACAATATTAACCCCCAAAGAATAAAAAATCATATTGTTGTAGTAAGAGTTAAAGTGGTTGAATGTGTGTTATAATTAAAATATAAGGGTATAAACTTATAAAAAACATGCCTAGTTTTTATTTTATGAGAAAATTGAGACCCATATTCGTATTTTCTTATAAATATATCCATTCTGATTTATTTTTAATTTAATATTAATATAGATTAATTTAATATTTGGAGAAGTTTCAAGAGTTCCCTTCCCCTCTCTTATAAATGGGAACTGAATCTTCTCACTAATTCATAGTGAAACCCCAATTTTTTCATCCAATACCTAACTATATACCCTAATAAAATCCATAACCTCATTCTAGAAGTATTATTTTTGTCTTAACCCCATCCATATAAGTCTTAATGTGCTAATCAAAGAAAGTCTTCCAAAGAAGAGGTATAATTTTTATTTGCGTGTTTTAGTATAGTCTCTTCTTTATCAACCATAAAATATTATTAAGGCATGATAAAATAATAAAAACTATATTAGAAATATATTTTTATTTTATTATTTTAAAATTAAAACCTTTATATTTCTCTAACTACAATCAAATTGGATAAGAATTCAGTATTTGTGTGTACGGCGGACTATCTACTCACGAACTGATGTAATTAGTTTTCCATCACCATATCTGAAGACTAGTTGTAATTGTGTAATTGGTGTTTAATTATGATATTGAATAAAAAATTAAAATTCTAAAAATATAATATATAATTTACCTTATTTCAATTCACTGCATTGAAAATTATATAACATCGTTCATGCGTATATGTGGACTACCACCTCCACGAAGCGATGTGATTAGTTTTTCATCACCACATCACTTGGATGATATTCATATAATTATATTTAAGTAATTAATATTATATATATTAAATTATTATAATTCTTAAATGATAAAAATAAATCTTACATTATTTTCAAATTAATTATTGAAAATTAGAAATGTTACTCATGCGTATGTATGACTTACCCAGTCCATAATTGTAACGTAGTTCATTTATCATATCCATATTTAAAGGTTGTATATAAAATTATAATTGATGTATATAAATTATAATTATATAATTATTATTATTTTATAGATTATGTAACAGTTTCCTCTATGACCATATTCAACCTAAAAAAATAATTACGGGTATATTATCAAAATATCACAAAAACTTCTGAAGTGAATGTAAATGATTACCTAATTGTTATTACATGGTAATAAGTGAGATTAAATGAAAAATAAACCTGAAAATTTTCATTAAAAAATTAAATAATTAACCTAATTTTTTTATTTAGGATGATAAAGACGGTACGTGACAAGTCTGACTCAATAAAAATTCACTTTTATTTCTATTGGGCAATTCCTTTTACACAACAAGATTATTTTTGTGGTATATATAATACCTATGAATGTATTTTATGATAATTCATCTAAATGTTATCTAAAATACATATCTATATAATTATATTTCATTCATGGGGTTTTTTGTTCAAAATTTACCAGTGGTAAAGATTTATTTTACAATCACATCATTTTATGGGATTATTTGTTTTTAAGGCTCAATTGAGGAATATTTATCTTCAACATCCTTGTTTTCAAAAACTATTTTCAATATTTTTATAATATTCTTCTCTAACTATTTAAAATAATTTTTTCCTATTTTACATTTTACAAAATTGGTTGAAAGGGAAACCATTTTTTTCCAAATGAGGTATATTTTGACTTTTTCGTCAAACAACACAAAAGGAATGTTTTTCATTACTATTTTGGAATGAGTGGATTTTCCCGGAATCATGATGCCTTGATTATTTAAAAAAATTAAATGTTTTATAGATTTTTCATTGGAATATTTTTCTAATATAAGTGCATAAAAAGTGAATTTATTTTTCAATTGAAGAGTTATTATCCTAAAATATTATTCAATATTATCTTTAAAAATAACTTTCTATCTAAGATGGTATATTTTTCTTTTACATAATCGTTGTTGGGGATATGATCTAAGTATGATATCATTATTCATTATATGGATGGTTTATGTTTATAATGCCATGGTTTTTATGAAACCCATTCATTTTCCACGAGTTATGTATTGATGGAATTTTTATGAAACACATTTCTATTAAAGGGTTCTAATTTGATGAATATTTTATAATATTATTGTACACTTATATATAGTTTTCATTATGAAAGTGTTGCTACATTATAAACAATTAATGTGGTCATGATATAAACATGGATGTTGGTTATGTTAAAACCAATGACAGGTGGGATCTATATCTTCCTCCAAAGAATTAAGTAATGATTGATATATAATGAGATATACATGATTAAAATGGGGATTGAACCAAGTTCAATAGGTAAAATTTCAACTATGATAGTATTTGGAGTAAACATTGACTAATATGATATTTTTCTTGTAAACCATTTCCACTATGATAGTCTATCTAAAGATCATTCAATGCTATGGAAATAAATTTACTTGTTTATGTATATGCCAAAATTCCTTATCTTAATATAATGTTATGATCATGGATTATATAATATTTTATATCATTGATTCATGTATAGTTTAATTAAATTTATTATGAAATAGTTGAAAATTATGATATGTGATTTAGAGGGTATGATTTTGAAATGTTAAGATCATGTTCTTATACCCTTTATCTCATGTTATGCTTATATGATCATTAATATTTTCCCTATTCACCCTTACTGAGCATCTGAGGTCACCTTTTCCTTAAGTTTCTTTAATTTGGTCCATAAAAAATGGTTTTAAGTATGTTAAAAATATAAGGGTTACTAAATGTGAAGATTTTTATGGGAGATAATGATGAACTTTTTGAACCAATAGATTTTAAACAATAAATGTTATTAGTTTTTCCTAATTATATAAAACACTAAACCGAAAAGGTACATAGGTTTTTATATGATCTAATATTTAAATTTTAAGTAGAATGTTTTTTATGGAAAAAATGGGTCTCATTTATCGATATCAATACCAAAAATGTAAATTTTATGTTTTTAGTAGAGGATCTGGAAATATGAATTTGGGGTTGTTATAGTTATAATTTGGGAGAGGTTTAGAAAATAGTTGATATTATTATTTTTTATGAGAATTTATGTTAAGAGGTATGGATAAAATTTTTGGTGTATAATTGTGAGGATGACCAAAAAGTTTAGTCTCTTATAGATCCATTTTGAGGTTTTATACGATGAAATTTGAAGGTTATTAGTGAGCTTTTGGGATAATTTTTACTTGGTTGATGTATATATAACCCACAAGTTTATCATTTAAAAAATTTTAGTTTATAAAGAATGATATTTTCATTTTTTGGACACAATTTTAATGGTATATAAAACATTTTTGGTTTATCATATTAGCGATTTGAGGTAATTTTAGGTCATAAAATTGTTGGTTATACAAAATAAAGGGTGTCAAATAACTATTAATGTTTAAATATTTAATTATTATTTAAGAAAATAATGATATTATGGGTATTTTTATCATATTTCTATGACTTTTATAATGATTATATTAATATTGTTTTATAAAAAGTACAACCCAAAGGCCAGGTGACAACCTGTTGCATCTGGTAAGGCTGTGAGGCATGAACTCAAAATTGAAGGGATAAAAGGGGGCATCAACTACCACTATCCTATGTGATTTCTTGGTTATTATGATGTTATTTAAATTTATTTTAACTATACAAAATATAAAATTTATGTTGATTTCTAAAACATATGTTTTATAATATGGATAAAAATGGGATTGAAAATAGATATGTTATTAAGTGATTAATGTTATTTCGGAAAATGTTTACTAATTTGGGAACCCAATATGATTAAGGTAAGCATATTATTATGGAATTTTATTTTATTAATAATGGTTACATTTTGATTGGGATTTATATATAATTTATGGTGATTCAGGTTATTCATGGAAATGGTTTGCATATCAATGAAATTATATGTTTGGGGATTGCACATTTTTTAAAATAAATATTATATTTATATTATAGAAGTATATTATCAAATCATTATGATTTTTTGGTCTTAATATTAACCATGAATATTTTTTGGACTTTTAAGGATAGTTATTTATTAAATGATCTATATTGGTATTTCGGTATTACCATTGAATTTTTTAGATTAAAATAGTTTTCCTTATATGAACATTTAGGGTTTTTCGGAATCATATTATCATGTATTGACTATTTTGGATATTTTTAATTCCAAAAGATATGGAAAATATATCATTATTATTTTATGGATTATGAGATCCATTACAAGTTGATTTTATTATGATTAACTCAATATAAATAATTTTTTTAAAAAAAGAAGATATTATAGAGAAAAATAATTATTAGATAGAACAGTATGTGTCAAGTAAGTATATTTTATCATGTTCTTATACTAAGTGTTAAAGTAATTCATCCACATTAGGAAAAGGTTCTTGAAATAAATCTTTATATATATACTTTTCATATAGAGAAATCAATGGCCATTTAACCCATCATAGAATTATTGTTTTGTTACGTTTACCATTATCATGATTGTTTTATCTATCACTCTCTATCAGTCAGTGGGAGTTATTTTTCATAAAATCCATGTTTTCACAACCCTCCAATGATTTCCTACAAGGAAAAATTTTTATGTCTTATTCTACATGAACTTCATATTTCCCATTCTCTCTTTTTAAGGGGATCTATTGTTGAACCTTTTTAAAATTTTGGATATTAATAAATCGAATTTGAAAATTAAATCCACTTGTAATTGGAGGAAAGATCAAATTGAAATAATGAAATTTATTAAAAGGGGTATAATTTAATACCTAAGTATTTTAAAATTAAATATTATGTTCAATACCATAAAAAATACACAATACTGAGCTTAAAAAAATAGAATATTTTTATTTCAATGTGATCCTTATAAAATATCTATTAAATTAGTTTGTATGAATTATAATGAATGATTTATGAAATAATTATAATTTTTGGAATTAATATAAATGTATTTAATAATTCTTATTAAATAAGTTTTCTTTTTATTAAAGTCATTTTATTATTCAAAAATATATTTTATTCAAATATGAGGGTGCATGTTTTCTAAGAGTTAATATGATAGTCAACATCCAAAAAACTTAATTTATGTTTTTTTATTTAATTAATCATTTCAAAATTATCATAATTTGAGTTTTCAGAAAGTTTTGATTTTTTAATGAATAGTGAAAAAATTATTTTTATTAAAAAATATATTTTCCTTTTAAAGTATATACAAATTAAAATTATAATTTTTATTACTATTAAAATTTTATTAAATAATTTATATTTACAATAATTCAATTATGGGTTTTCAAATGTATTTTATACCTGAATTTAGCATAAGTATAGTTTATACTTAGAAAGGCATTTTTAAGAAAAATTGTTTTCATTTCATTTTTTCAGTTTAATTTTAATATGAATTCTACCAATTTTCTATTTTTAATATGTAAAAATAAATTATATATTGGTAATTAGGATTTTAAAATACATTATATAATCCACTTCTATTTCTTATCAATATTAATATTAACCTTAGTAATTTTTGTTATCATGGTAGTGGGAAAATATAGTAATTTAAAGTTAAAAATAAAATTATAAGAACAATAAAATTTCATTAAAAGTTGTATTAATATTATTTAACTCTTATATCTCATCCATAATAATTAAAATGCAAAATTTATTACTTTTTTGGGCCATATTTATGAGATTGTGTCTTTTATAATATTTTATTTAATGAAAAGTCAAACACATCACCCTCTTGTTTTTTAAAAATTAAATGTTTTTAAAATGTGGTTACGTAGAAGTAATTTATGATGTTACATATTATTTTAAAATATAAAGTATTTATCTTCTTCATGATAATTTATTTTTAATTTTTAGTGAAAAATAATTATGATAAATCCTTACACAATGGTGATGTAGTAATTATTCCATAAATTGAAAAATGATATAAATTTTATTAAAAACATTATATCAAAAATAAATTGAGTTCAATAATTTCACAAAATAATTTTCTATATTACCATTACATCATAAAGATATAATAAAATATTTTATTCTAATTTTAGGTGTTGTATTGATATTACTATTGAAAAATTAATGAATACTTCTAAAAATAGACATTATTGATATTTTATAGTAAATAATATTTTTTTAAATGATATAAACATAACAAAAAAATTAAATTCATCCCAGTGATTAGAATTTAGCCAAAATATCATCTATATACCCTTTTTAGATCATTATTTATTTTATATTAACTATATTGACCATGAAATAGTAAATATTCATGTTGTCACAATAAGAGTAAAAAGGGATAAATGAGAGGTTAAAACAAATGATAAGGGAATAAAAATAGTATAAGAATGTTTTTTTTTATTTTGAGATATTATTTATACCCATAATCTTCCTATATTATAAATAAATAAATTTTTATCCAATTTTAATTGAAAATTAATTTATATTAATTTTATATTTTGATAAATTACAAGAGTGTCCTTCCCCTCTCTTATAAAGGGGGGGACTTCTTATCACATATTAATGGTTAAAAACATATTTGTTTCATCCATTACATACCAAAAATACATAATATAATTAATTAATAAATTTTATAGGACTTATGGTAAGAATAATACCAAACTTATAATCCTTATGTTTATAATCAAAGAAGGTTTTCGAAAGAAGTGTTGCAATTTTTATCCACTTGTTTTAGTTTTGTTTCTAATTACTCCTCCTTAAAATATTATTAAAACATTATAAATGATAAAAATAGTATAATACATATACATAGATTTTTATTAATTTTAAATCATAACCAATATCCATCTCCAACATCTACCAAATGGGAGAAGAATTCATCATTTGTGTGCACGGCAGACTACCTCCTCACAAACCAATGTAATTTGATTTCTATCACCATCTCGCAATACCTATTTTAATTAGGGAATTAATGTATATATATTATAATCATGACATATTTTTAATTATAAAAATAATTTATATCATTTAACCTCTTATAATTCCATCCACTGACATATAATAATGTCATTAATGAGTAATTGTGAACTACCACCTCCACAAAGTGATTTGATTCATTTTTTATCACAAAATACCATGGATGATATATATATATAGTATGATATATATGATATTATTATCATTAAATAAAAATAAATATTATACTTACATTCATTTCATAATGATCATTGAAAATGGAAATGTTACGCATGCGTATATATAGCCTACCGTGTCCATGATTATAACATAGTTCATTTCATCATAACCATGACTAATAGTTGTATTTAAAAGTATAATTTATATATATTAATGATAATTATTTATGGATAATTATTCTTGTTATGATGGAATAATGAACTCATTCACTATAGTGAACCTACCAATTTCATTTTGGAAGTTTGATCAAAATATAGCTTAAATATTCGATGTGAACATAAATGATTTTGTACTTTTTATAACATAGTAATAAGTTATATAATAAGAATTATAAAAATATAAAATTTATTAAGAATATACATAGTTAACCTTATATTATTATTCATGAAGATATATAATGTACATGATGAGTTAGACTCAATGTAAGAGATTCATGTCTCACTTTTATTTACATGCTACCCATGCCTTATACACAATATGTTTCCTTTGTGTTGTGTATATATTAATCATGAATTTGTTTTATAATCCTTACCAGGAAAATTATTAGAAATTAAAATACATCTATTTTTTATTATTTCATGGGTCTTATGATTCAAATGTTTCCAAAGTGGTAACAATTTATTTCATAATCTCATCATTATTTGGGATTGTTTAGTTTTAAGTCCTAATTGAGGAATATTTCTCGTCTATTTTCATATCTTCTAAAAACATTACAAATGGTTTTCACTATTATCATAATATTATTTTAAATAATTTTTTTCCATCATTTACATTTTACAAAATGGATTGAAATGAAACTTTATATTACTTTCCAAATTAGGTACTTTATGATTTTTTTTAAAAAATATATAAGGAACATTTTTTAAATTTAGGAATCATGACCATAATTTCCCACCATCATAACTCATCAATGATTTGATTCATAATATTAAAATTTCACACTCTATTTTCAAATAAATTTTTTTCATCATTATGTCTATAGTTTTTTAAAAAGATATGTGATTTTAAAATAAAAAATTATTTCTCCTCAAGATTTATTCCAACTAATATTTCAATTTCATTTCCATATAAGGTGATATATTTAGATTTTACATAAGCTTTACTATGGATTTTATCTAATAACATCCTCGTTATTCAATCTATGGATCGTTTTTTATAATGACATGACATTTATAAAACTTGTTTTATTTCCACGGTTTATGATATGATTGAATGATTATGAAACACATTTCACTTCATGGGTTCCAATTTGATTAATGTTTTATAATCGTATGTCAAAACTATTTATGGTTTTCAATATGTTATGGTGGTTATGTTATAACCAAGGATGGTGGTCACGTTATAACCAAGTATAGTGTTTATGTTATAACCAATAATGGATGGAGGATAAATCTCCTTCTAATTCATCGAGTAAATATTGATATATCTTCAGATTAACAATACTAGAATTGGGATTGAACCCAGTTCAATAAGGGACATTGTCCACTATGATAGTCTTATGAGTCAACAATGACTTCAATGACGGTATTTGGTGTGAATCCATTCTAAATTGATAATTTAGAAAAATTAACTTGACAACTAAGGAAATTATTTTCTTTGATTATTTGTATTCCAGAATTATGTATCCTATGCCAATGTTTCTCTCATTCAATGTGTTCTTTAATTCCATTATGATTCATTTCTCATAAAATTCCATGATTTTTTCCATGACTCAAAATTATGATCAAGGTTACGTATGGTTTGGTTTTCAAATGTTAACCACAAGTTCACATACCCTTTATCTCATGTTATTCTTAAATAATCATTTATATCTCCATTATTTACCCTTACTAAGAATTTTAGGTCACCCTTTTCTTATGTTAATTTTCTCTAATCCATGAATAATGGATTTAATTATTTTATGCCTAAAAGGGATAGAAGATGTTAATATTTTAATTAAAGATAACATTGGCCTTTATGAAATAGTATTTTGGGAACCTAAATTTTTAAGAGTTTTTCCTCATTCTCTACAACAATGAACTAAAAATAATAGAGAATATAAGTGATACAATATTCATTATTATGTTGTAAGTTTTTTATGGAAACAAATTTGGTTACATTTTTGTGTATGATAGAAATAAATGTAAATTTTATGTTTTTTTCATTGGATTCAGAATTTTGTGTTTTGGGGAATTACAAAAAATCCCATGGACAATGATTAAATATTAAATAAAACGCACCTATTTTCTTATATTCCACTTTGGTTTAACCATAGATTCCCTAGTAGGAATACCATGGAATATGTCATAGGTCAAAGTAATTTTATTACACCTTTATAAATACTTGGTTCCTCTTCATAGAAATCATTTTTATGGGAACATAGGGATACTGGGATTCCCTTATACATGATTTTTACTAAGAGGCCTTTGTTAGAGTTTTTTGTAAATGATATTTCACACTCCCTTAGACCAATTTGATAAAAATGGAATGTCACATACATTTGGGTGGTTGGACGTGATGTTTTATTCCCTATGTTTAGGATATTGGACATGTAGTTTCACATCACTTATTTAGATGGTTGATAATGTCTCTCCAAATCATTATTTATATTTTTTAGCTCCAAAAAATATTTATATAATGCTACCCTTCTGATATTATTGTGATTATGCATAGACACTTGATTTATGAAATTTTTAATTTATAATACAACTTATCTATATATATGTGTGTGTGTGTTTTTTTATATATATAGTATATATATACATGCATACTAAAATATAAATATGTATTTGTATACATGAAAACACTTGTTCAGATATATTTCAGCTTCGAGTGAAGCAGGTGTGGTCATCCATGTGTTCAAGAGGAACCTGATTATCCCCTGAAGGAGGCTAATATAATTTATTTACATTATAATATTCATGTGATTAAATTTCATGACCCATCCCCTGGGGCCCGTGTTGCGACTACCCCATGCCCGCCTTCCATAGGCCAGGGGTTGGAAACTATCATCGGAAAGGTGTATCACTAAAACAGGAAGGCATTGACTTTAAACATGTACAAACACATAGTCCACGAACACACCAAGATAAATAAATTAAGTAAAACTACATTAATAAAAGTGTGTACTGAAATTAAACGGGCCAGAGTACAAGCCCAACTGAAAATATAAATCTTCTATAGAAAATAGTAAACAGATCCTGAGAATGTCCACCAAGGATCCTACCTGAAGGGTGGCTACAGCTCATCTCCACAGGTCTCCATGTCAACCGTCACCGCCGTCCACCATCAAGTCTTAGCTCCCCGATTCTCAGTCAAGGCTGCTCATTGTCTAAACAAGACACAACAATGTGTGGAAAAATCCCATACATGGGTGAGTATAAAAATACTCAGTAGGGACCCTGGGACCCCCAAAGCTATATCTGAATTCTAAAAAGGAAAACAAAAATTCATGATCTCAATCACAAGCACACAGAAAAGGACTCAGCTCAAACTAGGTTTAGAACTCATAGTTCATGAATAAATAAGATTAGTATTATGTTATATCATTTTATTTCATGAGGAATTCTCCACAACTAAACCATGATGGATTTGTTCCAATGTCGATCCACATAGGGTAATATGTTTCTGATCCACAATGGGCCGCTCTAAGACTGGTCCTCATCGAGGTGCACACTGCTGATCCACACAGGTTCGCTAGAATTCTGATCCACATAGGGTCACTAGATGTTGATCCACACAGGGTTATTATGAATTTTGATCCACATAGGTTCGCAATGATACTGATCCACACAAGGATTCTATGATGTTGATCCACATAGGTTCACTATAATGTGGATCCACATAGGGTCGCTAGATACTGATCCACATAGGGTTTCTACGATGTTGATCTATGAAGGGTCTCTAGATGCTGATCCACACAAGGCCTCTATGATGTTGTTCCACACATGGTCGCTAGGTGGTGATACACAAATGGTCACTACGATGCTGATTCACATAGGGTCGCTACTCAGATGACAACCAGCCATAGGATTCTGCACACCTGGTGTGCTTGAGTTCCATAGTATCAGCTCCTCTAGATATCGATTGTTCCTCAAATTCTACGAATTCCCACGAAGAAGTAACCCAATGACATTTCATGTCATATGGGTTTCAAAACAACAGATAGAGCGTCAATAAGACGTCCGGTCTGAGTGTTGTAGGAATTTTAGTGTCGAGGGCCCGGATAGATTATGGTACGATCCAACCCGGCCATACTCCAACATTCTCCAAAACTCAGGTGGAGTATCGTAAAACATCTTTATTGCTCCAAGGATCCTAGTTCCATTGATGGTTCGTTAAATAGGCATCTGGTTCGCAAGATACGACTTTTTAAGGGAAACTGGGCCCGAAAGGGGTCTGGGTCCGGTCCGACCTGGCCCGGCCGACCCAACATGGTTTGGGTCGACTCGACCAGGTCTGTTTTCGACCCAATCTGAACTAGCCCGACCTGCCCCGGCTGTGCAAGGCCACGACTGCTCAGCCTGCCGGTTGGCGCGACCCGCGGGAGGGTCGCGTGGTTCGCCTCCCTTACAGCTCAAAGAGCCATTCATATCTTGATTGTCGGAGCCAAGTGGCGCCTCTTAGATGTCTGCGGGAACCGTTGGGAGTGGGTCCCCTACCTTCGATGTGGCTTTGAAGCCCTGATTTGCCTCCCCATAGCGTGCGACGACATGCTTCTTCCCACCTTCGCGGTAGGCCGAGGGCAGGCTGCCTGTCTGTCCACCGCGATGCAGAGCGGCACCGCCCTTTTTGGCCGACTGCGAGTGCCGGCCACTGTTCTCCAGTGCTAATAAGCTTGTATCTCACTAACAGAACCCCTGCAGGCCATCGGGTGAGCTGCGGTGGTCGGTTTTCCCTTCCGCTTGCACCTATGGACATCTCGAGATGTCTCTTTTACTGCGTGCCTCCCGGTTTCAAGGTTCTGTCTAGTTGATAATTTCTCCCACAAAGAATTCATCAAGAAAGATGTGGCGGAGGGTCTGGGCCTTCATCGTTCAGCCCAAAAATTTCCCGTTAGCATCATAATAAGTGGTAAAAATAATTTCATCATCAACCACTTATAATTAAATCAATTCAAACCCCTTACCTCAAGAATCATTGGAGGTTTCACGATTGTGGTGGAAGGAGAATCCTCATTGGATGAATTTGTTGGGGTTTGTCAATCCTGGATCATTGCCGCCTAAGCTTCTATCCTCTACCAGTGGAAGTTTCCGCAGTACTTCTCCATAGGTTACTTTCTTGATTATGTCATGTCAAGAACCCCAACCTAAGCTCCATTTAAATAGACCGAGGATGAGTTTTTAACACAATATAATTTTAATGAGTTTTATTAATAAGTTAATTAATGCACCTTGCATCTCTTAATGGATTGGTTACAAAAACAAAGGGTCAATCCATTATATGGCTTGACAAGTCCTCGGTCTCTCCTCCACCACCCAATAGTTACATATAAAAGAAATAAAATATCTTTTTTTATGTTTTTATTTTTTTGAAAAGTTCAAAACTATCTTTTTCAACCGACCCAGTGTGGTCTAAGTGAATCCTCCATTAAGCGAATCTCGGTATTGCAAATTCAACGGTGCCCTTAGATTTTTAATCCGAGCATTATTTCAAAAGATCAAAAATACTACCCATGTGTTTACTGAATTTAAGTAAAAAAAGTTCAAAAATCTTTTCTGGGCACACCGTGCCTCAAAATCAAGTGTTGTCAATTTTCTTAGACTCTTAAAAACCCCAAATAATTAAACAAAATTATGGAATTTCCAGTTCTTTTCATTCTCCCTAGCTTAGGGGTTTTATCCCCAAAATCTACAATAAAACTAGGGGAAGAAATGGGGTATTGAGCATGTATATGATCCTAACACTCCCATGTTCTCTCATAGATATTCTCATACTTCCATTCCACTTTCACTAGAGGAATCAACCACACATGAAGGACCTGCTCCTGTTGATCCTCTATCTTCACTGGGAACTCCGAAAATCCCACCCCATTGTCATTGTCAAGATCGCCGCAGTTGATAACGTGTGATGGGTCATCCATTTATCTCCTCAGCTGTGACATGTGGAAAACATTATTCACCGGGTGCATCTGTGGAGGATGATCTAGATGGTACACCACCTCGCCTACTCTGTTGAGGATCTGGAATAGACTGATTAACCTCGGTGATAGTTTTCCACCCTAGCCAAACCTCTGTAATCCTCATCAGGGTGAGACTCATAAGAAGTCATGGTCTCCCTCCTTAATCTCTATGGGTCTCTATATCGTATCAACATAAGGCTTCTTTAGGATTTGTTCTATATTCATCCGCTCATGGATGTTCTTCACCTTCTATGTGGTAGCATGTTCCAACTCTGGACCCATAAATGCTGACTCCCCTGGGTCTATCTAGAAAAGGGGTGATCTACATGGTCTCTTGTACAAAGCCTCAAATTGAGTCATGACGATGGTGGAGTGGTAACTGTTGTTGTATGAGAATTCCAACAGGGGCAGGTGGTCCTCCCAACTAGGGCCAAAATCAAGGACACATGCATGAAGCCTGTCATCGATTGTCTGTATGGTCCACTGCATCTGACCATATGTCTAAGGGTGAAAGGAGTTTCCCAATCACATATGAGTCCCAAACACCTCCTATAATCCCTTCCACAAGAGGTATGTAAAACCTACGTTGTGATCTGAGACGATCGTTGATGGAACTCCGTGAAGTTTCAAAATCTCAGGCATGTACAGGCATCCCAAGCCTTCAACAGATCCCTGCTCTCTAATGGGTAGGAAGTGGGCCAACATGGTGAACCGGTCAACGATTGCCTAGATGGAATTGTGGCCCCTAGACGTACGTGGTAGCCCGGTCCTAAAGTCTATAGAGATACCATCCCACTTCCACTCTGGTACCTCAAGTGGATGAAATAATCCTTCTAGTACCTAATGCTTGGCCTTCTCTTTCTAACAAGTGAGGCATCAGGATACAAACTCCACCTATAAGGCCCCAGCCTTAAACCTTACTTAATATTGAATTAAATGAATAATTCACATTGAGGATCTTTTCAGGTTTAGAGTTTTATAGAATTAGAACATAACTATTACATCTTAAAAGATTACAAAGTAGACACTTCTACTAAGTCTCCATAAAATAAAAACTCTTAAAAAGAAAGATGTCTAGATTCCATGTTTTAGATAGCATGAAATTCCCTTGATCTCATCCTTGACCTTATTCCACATTAAGTCCTGTGAAAAACATTTCGAAAAACTTGGGGTGAGCATAAAAAGCTCAGTAAGGGATACAAAGAGAATGAAAACTGTTAATTTTTCAAAAATCAAGTAAACCATGTATACTATATCAAAGTAATACCTTCACCTTTATGAAGTAGTAAAAACTCTTCACTGAATAAAGTATCATTAATTACCTTTCTGTAACCAAAGTATTACCATAAAACCCATATAAAGAACACATAGAATATATAAAGGTAACTTGGGACATAAACATACTTAAGTGGAATAACCATATGGTCGACTTCCACACATATCACTTAATGGAATAGCCATACGACCAATTTCCATACATACATAATGGAATTGCCATACGGCCGACTTCCATACCCAATGCATTGGAGGTTATAACGTAACCACTCGTCCTGGTATTCACGGCACCACCCGTCATATGGTTTATAACGTAACCACCCATTAAAATATCCAAGTACCAGTATAAAATCATAAAACATAAAACCAATATAAAGGAATGATAACATTTCCACATTTCAATCACAATATATCATAAATATATTGACATAATAGAATCCTTTTTCAAAACCATTTTCAATACCAAAATACATAAAAGAGTATATGGTATTTATTTTATTCTAAAAACATTACGGCTTGTTGAGAAAGCCAAAGATCAAATAATACTCGCGGCGGCGGAAAAAGGTCGTTGTCACCGCGTACGTTAAAAAAAACATTCCTTTTTGTCGTTTAGTAAAAAGATTCGTAGAAAAAGATTCCTTTTGTATAAAAGTAAAAGTCAAAAGAGTTTATACACCGTATAAAAGAAAGTTGTGTATAAAACGAAATATGCCTCAATGAAAGGAGATTGAGACGAAGTCCCTTAACTCGGGTCCGACATGACTCGATCGTTCTTTAACGTCCTGAATAATAAACTTGAGTTAATTTATACTTGATTAAGAACCTTTTTAAAGTTCATTGTTCCTTTTATATCACTTATTTCCATGTTACAAACATTATGTAACCATTTAAGTTAATAATGTTTGTTTTGTCAATATTTGGTTCTTAAGTCGAAAGTTGACTTCTTACAATTACATGTTGTTCGCGTGGTCAAAAGTTATTTATATCCAGAATGAAATTACTGATTTGGATATCATATATATCATATATATCCAGAATATACATGTATTTATAATATTACATAATCATTTAGAGGTAAGAAATGAAATGCACCGTTCATGGAGACGGTAAGCCGTACGTACGCATGAATGCTACTTTCATTTCTTTGTCATATTAATGGAATTAAAACTAAATGAGAGGTATTTATATTTTAATTCCAGAATTATATTCGTAATTTAGATATATCATTAATTATATATATACATTATATACATGTACTTTTAATAGTACATTACATTTGGGGATAAGAAATCAAAATGCACCGTTCATGGAGACGGTAAGCCGTACGTACGCATGAACGCTATTTTCATTTCTATCTTATACTTTAATGGAAATAAATAATAATGATATAGAGGTATATAATAATTCCAGTATAACATCATATATAATAACATTAAATCCATCCTTTATACGTCCCACGTATGACATTAACGAATCAAATCACTTTGAGGGGGCGGTAGTCCGCACTTCCTTAAATGAAGATATCGTGTTTACCCATAATGGAAACCATAAATGTATGCCAAAAATGAAAAATACAGAATCTTAAAGAAAACATAAACATATTATATATCATATATAAAAATATTGACATCATAATGGCCACCCTTGAAGGTGTTAAATGAGTATTGAACAATCATCGTTTCGGGAGGCAGAATTTCGCCATCCACGGAAACCGTATGTTCTTTAACCATTTGATGTAGTTGTGTGAGAGTTTAGCTCAAATAAATATTATAACAACGTCCTAGTATATTGAAGATACTGGTTTTGTTACAAAATAAGTAAATAAAAAGAGTTAAGAGGGTTGGAGAAGCAAAATAAAACAAATGAACAAGAGAGAATGAATTACCTTTAAAAGTGTAACCCCCTTTTGATTTGAGCCTAAAGGCTTCCATTGAAAGGATTCTGCCCAAAGGGAATCCTGTAGGATGAGGAGATGGATGTGGAGAGAGTAATTGGGCAGGGGTTGGCCGAGCCAAAGGCTTGAGAAGTGTGTGAAATGAGGTAGAGGTGGGGGCCTTTTATAAGAGGAGAGGAGGGGCACTTTTGGAAAGTAAAGAAATATTACTTTTTTTGAGAATGTGTTTCGGTTTTAAAAGGTCCCACATTTATATAATTCATGGATAAGGTGATAAGGGTTCGAAATCCACTCATCCAATTGGTTTTGGCCATGTGTAGGTTTTATATGTTTCATTATCTTTCCATTTTATTTAAATCGTCAAATAATGATGTCATCGCTGCGTCATTATTATGTCATATATAATTTAATTTATTTAATTTCTAAAAATTATAAAACAAATACTATGATGTAGGAAATCTTTTTATCTTTCCAATGACTATTTATAATCAAACTTTGGACTGGTATAACCCCACTCAAAAATTATTTTAGTAAAACAATTTATGTTAGTGTCATTTTCACTTTAACATTAAATAAAAATATATTAATTTCATTTTCCAACTAAAGTGGCTCCATGGGGTCCCCAAGTTGGCCCATGGCTTTTCTTGGTCGTCCATGACTCACCCAATAGGTGTAGGACAAGTTTCATGGTGTTTTCACATTTTTATAATATCATTTTTACATTAAATTACACTAATTACCTCTAATCACGATTAAGAACTTAATAAGTTACTATTCACCAAAAAATTATTATAATCTCATTGAACCACATTTTACTTCTTAATGACAACCATGTATGTCGGATTTTCAAAATTCAATACACATTAGTGGTAAACTTTCATTTAACTGAAAAATCAGTTTGCTTGATTACCACTTAGTGGTTTCACTATTCATCAAAAATTGAAGTTTTTCAGAAAATTAACAAAAATTCACCCTAAGATATATTTGATATTCTGAATTCAAAAATGAAGTCCATTTTACAAAATTCAAAAAATATAAGTCAAATTAATTAATTTAATAATTAATTCCCGCTGTCATGACAAATAGCGTGTTTTTGTGAAACAATAAGTATCAAAAGATTGACACCAGTTTAAGTCCAATTTCAAAGTGAAATTGATTCCAATGACCACCATTGGATTAACTGGTAATGATATATTCTAATTTCACTTCAAAACCAATTCAAAAGATAATCTAATCATAAAAATAAATTAGATTAAAAAGAGGTTTTGAATTAAATTACAACATTTTACACTATTCATTAAAAAAAAGAACTCTAACAGAAAGGTACCAAAAATTTACACAAAGTAAATTTTGATGTCCCGATTCTAAAGAAGAGTTATATTTGGTCCAATATAATTTATAAGATCAATCAAAACTATATTTAATGACGGTTCTCCATCAAAAGGTGATAAGTGGACCTTTCGTGAAAATTAGGGTATAAATACCTAAAATTGAACTCTTTCTGTATTTTAAGCCTTTATCTTTTATTGGGTAAATGTATAAACATTTAAAAACATATCTAATCATATTTTAGTTATTTCTATCCATTCCTGCCAGTACAACAGCTACTTGTTAACTAACATTTAAAATAATATTATTTTATTACTAGTGTGCTACGTAAGTTTCAAAGAAACTCATCGTTGCGTACCGAGTATGCTATCGAATGTAGAAACCCATTTTAATTAAAATTAATATTTAATTCGTAAATATTAATAAATATGAAAATTCTTTATTCTTAATTTACCTGGGATGTTACATCCTTCCCCCCTTTTGGGAATTGCGTCCTCGCAATTTTATTCACTTATCAAAATAAGTGGGGGTATTTATCCCTCATAGCATTTTCAGATTCCCACGTTGCCTCTTAAATCACATGGTTTTTCCACAAAACCTTTACCTGATGAATCACCTTATTCCGTAACACTTGCTCCCTGTGGTCAAGAATCTGGACTGGTTGTTCCTCATAAGATAGGTTCTCTTCCAGCTGAACTACCTCTGGACTCAAAACATGAGATGGATCTGGCATATACTTTCTCAACATTGAAACATGAAAAACATTATGTACCTGAGATAAACTCGGAGGTAAAGCCACCCGGTATGCAACTGATCCAACTCTCTCCAGAATTTCATATGGTTCAATAAACCTTGGACTCAACTTTCCTTTCTTACCAAATCTCATCACACTTTTCCATGGAGAAACCTTGAGAAAAACATGATCACCTACCTCGAAAGATAGATCCTTCCTCCGGTTATCCGCATAACTCTTCTGCCTGCTCTGAGCTGTTCTCATGTGCTTCTGAATCAACTGAACTTTTTCTGCCATCTCTTCTACCAATTATGGTCCCATCAGCTTCCTTTCACCCACTTCATTCCAAAATGCTGGAGTTTGACACCGCATCCCATATAATGCCTGAAATGGTGCCATCTGTATACTGGAATGAAGACTGTTATTATAAGAAAACTCAACCAAAGAAATATGTTGGTCCCAACTTCCCTGATAATCCATCGAACAAGCTCGTAGCATATCCTCCAAGGTCTGAATGGTTCGTTCTGACTGCCCATCTGATTGAGGATGAAAAGCTGTACTAAAATTTAATTTAGTACCCAACGACTTCTGAAGGCCTTTCCAAAATTTAAATGTAAACCTGGGATCACGATCCGATACAATGGAGAGAGGAACTCCATGTAACCTGACTATCTCTTTAAGATACAGACAGGAATGTTGATCAAGAGAGAAAGTATCTCGTATAGAAAGGAAATGAGCAGATTTGGTCAAGCGATCAATAATAACCCAGATTGCATTATTACCTCGAGATGTCCTCGGTAATCCCAAAACAAAGTCCATGGATATGTTTTCCCATTTCCACTCTGGCACTGGTAAAGGCTGAAGCATCCCTTTCGGTAACTACTGCTCTGCTTTAACCTGTTGACATGTCAAACACTTCACAGTAAAATCAGTAATGTCTCTTTTCATTCCATCCCACCAGTAATACTCCCGCAGACCTCTGTACATCTTAGTACTACCAGGATGAAAAAAAACAACTCATTCTTCAACTGTGAATCACAATGCCCACATAACCTCTTCACAAACCTCAAAACACAAACACAAACTTATCCAAGAACTCATGGAAAATTTTATTCATAAGGTCCATGAATACAGCAGGTGCATTGGTTAACCCAAAAGGCATAACTAAAAATTCATAATGGCCATATCTAGTACGGAACGCAGTCTTCGGAACGTCTGCTTCTTTTACTTTCAACTGATGGTACCCCGACCTCAAGTCAATCTTCGAAAAATACTGAGCTCCATGGAGCTGATACCACTTCATTCGATGGCCCAACATCTGCTGAAGTTGTTGCAAAGGATTTCACCACCCCTTTCTGCTTGTAGTCTGGCTGCATTCCCCCAGTTGAGTTCTTCGTTGGACACTCGTTTGCATAATGACCCATTTCATTACACTTAAAACATCTTACCGTTGTCTTTTCATTTCCTGCTTGATCATCTTCCTTACAGTTACGAGCAATATGACCAGACTTACCACACCAAAAGCACTTACCAGACTTGGATAAACATTCTCCAGGATGCATTTTACCACACTTCTCACAGGATGGATATTTGGTTTTCTTACCTCCTTGCTTCTTTGATGAATTCTTCCCCTTTGCCTGCCAACTAGACCTCTTATTCTGTTGTTTGTCATAGAACACCTGATTATCGGCAAACTCCATTTCCACCTTCTCCGCACATCGAACAAGTTTTTCATAACTTTTGAACTCACGAGAAGCTAAAGCCCTTCGATACTTTGGCTTTAACCCTGAGTAAAAACGGTTTATTTTACTATCAAGATCTCGTATGATGTTTGGAGCATACCTTGCCAATCGAGTGAACTTTTCTTCATAAGCAGCCACTGAATCATCCTCCTGCCTCAATTCTAGGAACTGTTTTTCCATCCTAAGACAAACCACCTTAGGAAAATATTTCTCAAGAAACATACCTTTGAATTCGTCCCAGTGAAGATCCACAATCTCATCACTATCCCTTATATTTTTCACCATCGACCACCACTGATCAGCTTCACCTTCAAAACGGTAAACAGCAAGACTAACATTTTGATGTTCTGAACACCCCATGACATCAAAAATCTTCTCCAGTGCTTTAATCCACCCTTCAGCTTGCACAGGGTCAGATGATCCTCTAAATGATGGGGGATGTTGCCTCATGAAATGTTCCACCACTAACATGTTCCTCTGCGGTTGATCTGGCTGATCTCGTGCATGGATACCACCACCATTTATAGCCTGAGTCAACTGTGCCATCACTGCAACAAACTGTTCAGTTCCGATTCTGACTATCTCAGGTTGCTGATTTGGAAGGTTATCTTCCTCCTGATGTCGTCCCAACATAGCTGCTTTGTTTCCTCTGCGGAAAACCATTCTAAACACAGAAATATCTTAGGTGAAGCAACATGGTAATCCGTAAATGCTATATCATTTCAATCATATTATAATTTAACACTTTTCTAACTCCTAAAGTTGTCTAAACCGACCTCTAATACCAACTATAAGGCCCCAGCCTTAAACCCTACTTAATATTGAATTAAATGAATAATTCACATTGAGGATCTTTTCAGGTTTAGAGTTTTAGAGAATTAAAACATAACTATTACATCTTAAAAGATTACAAAGTAGACACTTCTACTAAGTCTCCATAAAATAAAAACTCTTAAAAAGAAAGATGTCTAGATTCCATGTTTTAGATAGCATGAAATTCCCTTGATCCTATCCTTGACCTTATTCCACTTTAAGTCCTGTGAAAAACATTTCGAAAAACTTGGGGTGAGTATAAAAAGCTCAGTAAGGGATACAAAGAGAATGAAAACTGTTAGTTTTTCAAACATCAAGTAAACCATGTATACTATATCAAAGTAATACCTTCACCTTTATGAAGTAGTAAAAACTCTTCACTGAATAAAGTATCATTACTTACCTTTTTGTAACCAAAGTATTACCATAAAACCCATATAAAGAACACATAGAATATATAAAGGTAACTTGGGACATAAACATACTTAAGTGGAATAACCATACGGTCGACTTCCACACATATCACTTAATGGAATAGCCATATGACCAATTTCCATACATACATAATGGAATAGCCATACGGCCGACTTCCATACCCAATGCATTGGAGGTTATAACGTAACCACCCGTCCTGGTATTCACGACACCACTCGTCATATGGTTTATAACGTAACCACCCGTAAAAATGTCCAAGTACCAGTATAAAATCATAAAACATAAAACCAATATAAAGGAATGATAACATTTCCACATTTCAATCAAAATATATCATAAATATATTGACATAATAGAATCCTTTTTCAAAACCATTTTCAATACCAAAATACATAAAAGAGTATATGGTATTTATTTTATTCTAAAAACATTACAGCTTGTTGAGAAAGCCAAAGATCAAATAATACTCGCGACGGCGGAAAAAGGTCGTTGTCACCGCGTACGTTAAAAAACATTCCTTTTTGTCGTTTAGTAAAACGCTTCGTAGAAAAAGATTCCTTTTGTATAAAAGTAAAAGTCAAAGGAGTTTATACACCGTATAAAAGAAAGTTGTGTATAAAACGAAATATGCCTCAATGAAAGGAGATTGAGACGAAGTCCCTTACCTTGGGTCCGACTTGACTCGATCGTTCTTTAACGTCCGGAATAATAAACATGAGTTAATTTATACTTGATTAAGAACCTTTTTAAAGTTCATTATTCCTTTTATATCACTTATTTCCATGTTATAAACATTATGTAACCATTTAAGTTAATAATGTTTGTTTTGTCAATATTTGGTTCTTAAGTCGAAAGTTGACTTCTTACAATTACATGTTGTTTGTGTGGTCAAAAGTTCTTTATATCCAGAATGAAATTCCTGATTTGGATATCATATATATCATATATATCCAGCATATACATGTATTTATAATATTACATAATCATTTAGAGGTAAGAAATGAAATGCACCGTTCATGGAGACGGTAAGCCGTACGTACGCATGAACGCTACTTTCATTTCTTTGTCATATTAATGGAATTAAAACTAAATGAGAGGTATGTATATTTTAATTCCAGAATTATATTCATCATTTAGATATATCATTAATTATATATATACATTATATACATGTACTTTTAATAGTACATTACATTTGGGGATAAGAAATGAAATGCACCGTTCATGGAGACGGTAAGCCGTACGTACGCATGAACGCTACTTTCATTTCTATCTTATACTTTAATGGAAATAAATAATAATGATATATAGGTATATAATAATTCCAGTATAACATCATATATAATAACATTAAATCCATCCTTTATACGTCCCACGTATGGCATTAACGAATCAAATCACTTTGAGGGGGCGGTAGTCCGCACTTCCTTAAATGAAGATATCGTGTTTACCCATAATGGAAACCATAAAGGTATGCCAAAAATGAAAAATACAGAAGCTTAAAGAAAACATAAACATATTATATATCATATATAAAAATAGTGACATCATAATGGCCACCCTTGAAGGTGTTAAATGAGTATTGAACAATCATCGTTTCGGGAGGCAGAATTTCGCCATCCACGGAAACCGTATGTTCTTTAACCATTTGATGTAGTTGTCTGAGAGTGTAGCTCAAATAAATATTATAACAACATCCTAGTATGTTGAAGATACTGGTGTTGTTACAAAAGAAGTAAATAAAAAGAGTTTAGAGGGTTGGAGAAGCAAAATAAAACAAATGAACAAGAGAGAATGAATTACCTTTAAAAGTGTAACTCCCTTTTGATTTGAGCCTAAAGGCTTCCTTTGAAAGGATTCTTCCCACAGGGAATCCTCTAGGATGAGGATAGGGATGTGGATAGAGTAATTGGGCAGGGGTTGGACGAGACAAAGGCTTGAGAAGTGTGTGAAATGAGGTAGAGGTGGGGGCCTTTTATAAGAGGAGAGGAGGGGCACTTTTGGAAAGTAAAGAAATATTACTTTATTTGAAAATGTGTTTCGGTTTTAAAAGGTCCCACATTGATATAATTAGTGGATAAGGTGATAAGGGTTCGAAATCCACTCATCCAATTTGTTTTGTCCATGTGTAGGTTTTAGATTTTTCATTATCTTTCCATTTTATTTAAATCGTCAAATAATGATGTCATCGCTGCATCATTATTATGTCATATATAATTTACTTTATTTAATGTCTACAAATTATAAAAAAAATACTATGATGTAGGGAATCTTTTTATCTTTCCAATTACTATTTATAATCAAATTTTTGACTTGTATAACCCCACTAAAAAGGTATTTTAGTAAAACAATTTATGTTGGTGTCATTTTCACTTTAACATTAAATAAAAATATATTAATGTCATTTTCCAACTAAAGTGGCTCCATGGGGTCCCCAAGTTGGACCATGGCTTGTCTTGGTCAGCCATGACTCACCCAATAGGTGTAGGACAAGTGTCATGGTGTTTTCACATTTTTATAATATCATTTTTACATTAAATTACACTAATTACCTCTAATCACGATTAAGAACTTAATAAGTTACTATTCACCAAAAAATTATTATAATCTCATTGAACCACATTTTACTTCTTAATGACAACCATGTATGTCAGATTTTCAAAATTCAATACACATTAGTGGTAAACTTTCATTTAACTGAAAAATCAGTTTGCTTGATTACCACTTAGTGGTTTCACTATTCATCAAAAATTGAAGTTTTTCAAAAAATTACCAAAAATTCACCCTAAGCTATATTTGATATTCCGAATTCAAAAATGAAGTCCATTTTACAAAATTCAAAACATATAAGTAAAATTAATTAATTTAATAATTAATTCCCGTTGTCATGACAAATAGCGTGTTTTTGTGAAACAATAAGTATCAAAAGATTGACACCAGTTTAAGTCCAATTTCAAAGTGAAATTGATTCCAATGACCACCATTGGATTAACTGGTAAAAATATATTCTAATTTCACTTCAAAACCAATTCAAAAGATAATCTAATCATAAAAATAAATTTTATTAAAAAGAGGTTTTGAATTAAAATACAACATTTTACACTATTCATTAAAAAAAGAACTCTATCAGAAAGGTACCAAAAATTTACACAAAGTAAATTTTGATGTCCCGATTCTAAAGAAGAGTTATATTTGGTCCAATAGAATTTATAAGATCGATCAAAACTATATTTAATGACGGTTCTCCATCAAAAGGTGATAAGTGGACCTTTCGTGAAAATTAGGGTATAAATACCTAAAATTGAACTCTTTCCGTATTTTAAGCCTTTATCTTTTATTGGGTAAATGTATAAACATTTAAAAACATATCTAATCATATTTTAGTTATTTCTATCCATTCCTGCCAGTACAACAGCTACTTGTTAACTAACATTTAAAATAATATTATTTTATTACTAGTGTGCTACGTAAGTTTCAAAGAAACTCATCGTTGCGTACCGAGTATGCTATCGAACGTAGAAACCCCTTTTAATTAAAATTAATATTTAATTCGTAAATATTAATAAATATGAAAATTATTTATTCTTAATTTACCTGGGATGTTACACCACCACCGCTCTCTTTATCCCTGACTAACAGTACTAACGCCGGAGGTCCTGTTACATCTTTTCCACCCTAGGATGTACCACCAAATGGGTTGTGTGTAAATCCATCAACACCTTCTCATGAGGTGTCACAGGTACCATGGTGCATCCTCTAAAAGGAATGACGCACTCCCCACCTATATAAAATTCATTAATAGCCTATCCTAAGGATATCTGAGCATGTTAGGCCTCGTAGTCCCCATCACCAAGTTGTGCCTCCTGAACTCGCTGAAGAAGTTGGGGATTGATAGTCATAGACTGGAGATAATATGCTCCATCACTATTCATGAAGGATAACTGAAACGTGGCTAGATTCCTTGTCGCCTCACTCAGTAACTATAAACTAGACCTTCTACTAAGAGTGTCTTCTACTACATTACCCTTCACAAGAGTGTAGACTATCTCAAATTCATAGTCTTGGAGGAACTCCAGCCATCCCCGCTCTCTCAAGTTCAGGTCCTTCTATGAGAAGATATACCTGAGACTCTTGTGATCTGAGCAAAGAGTAAAATATTCACCAATCAAGTAGTGCCACTATATCTTAATTGAAAGGACCACTGATGCTAACTCCAGGTCATGTGTAGTGTAGTTATACTCATGTTGTCTCAACTACCATGAGCCATAGGCAATTACTACTCGCTCTTGCATCAATACACAACCTAGTCTAGTCCCTGATGCGTTGCAATATACTACATACCCCAAACCCTCTTCTGGAAGCCTCAAGATGGTGGCACACGTCAGCATCTGCCTCAGATTCTGAAAACTCCACAAGCATCTCTCCATCCGCACGAAGTGCTATCCCTTCTTTTTCAAAATTGAAAAGTGTTTCGCAACACTTCAAAGGATGAGTACAAATCTACGGTAGTACCTAGACAATCCCAGGATACTCTGCTCGATGGTCACACTCCTAGGTGGATCCCAAGCAAGCACTACCTTTATCTTCTCTGGATCCAATGCAACTCCATCCCCTAAGATAACATGACCTATAAAGTGTAATTCTTGAATCCATAACTAGAACTTCAAGATCATTCCATAAATCTGGTGCTCTCTGAGTGTATTTATAATTTTTTGTAGGTGTGTGGCATGATCCTCCTATGACGCCGAGTATATCAATATGTCTTTAATGAAGATGACTACAAAGTGATTCAGGTATGGCGGGATGATCCGGTTCATGAGCCCCATGAGCACTGCTGGAGCCTTGGTTATGCTGAAGGGAATCTCCAAGAACTCATAATGACCATACTGACACCTGAAGGTCATCTTCGATATGTCCAAATCCCATACCCTGAGCTGGTGATAGCCTGATCTGAGGTCAATATTCGAAAACCATCAAGATCAATGCATCTGGTGGAAGGGGTAATCAATCCTCATGAGTGGATACTTTTTCTTCATATTCAACTAGTTCAGGCATTAATATTCCACATAAAGCCTTATACTCCCATCTTCCTTCTTGGAAAACAAAATCAAGGATGCCCATTGAGAAACATTGGTCCTTATGAACCCCTTCTTCTGCAATTCCTCCAATTATTCCCGCAACTCATGAAGCTCCGTGGAGGCCATCTGATATGCTGTTGTAGATATCAGTGTTGTCCCTAGATACAGGTCGATGTATATGTCTACCTCTCTATGAGGAGGTATTCTCGAAACATCATCAAGAAAGGCATCAACATACTGGTCCAACAATACAGAATAAATCGTAATCCTCAAGTCAACTACTCTGAGTCTAAGGCTACTCATCTATTGAGTGATCGGTTGCACCCTCCTCTGGAAAATTCCATCCTGTGTTGCTAAGGTTTCCTTCTCACTAGTGAAGGAAAAACTGATCCCATCCTCACAGACACACTACACTTTTCCCCTAAAACATTCGATCTAAGAGTGTACTATGGATAGTGAGTCTATATCCAAAATGATGTCTTATGGCCTCAACACTGCTACTAGAAGATACTAGACAAAGATCACGCCTCCTAGAGTGAGCTCACACTATCTCCACTAGTGTGTAATCATCAAATCAACTCCCGTAGGAGTCTATAATCTTATGTATTGAGCCAACGACCACATCTAAATCTCCGATCTCTGAATGATTGTTGTGGCAATGAATGATTGACTGGAACTTGTGACTATAAGTACTACAACTTGGGTGGAATAGACATGGATCGACCCTCTAATAATATCTGGAGAGTCGTGGTCATAGGCCTCTACCGCCTGTAGCTATGCTCAACCCTTTCCACCTGCTCCCTATGGATGGGGTGGACCACCTAGGAGTGGTGGTTGTAGAACCTCAAATCACCACCCACCACCTGTTGTATGACCTTCTCCTCTGCCAATGTTGCCGCCCTACAGACCTCCTCGCTCAAATCTCTACCTCTGCCTCAACGGTCCCTTGATTGTATGTAGATCATCAGTAAAATGGGGCACACTATCGCGATCCATGTGGCCCTTCCTGTCGCACATGAAGCACAGTCTACTTCCCAGCTTACCCCCTCTACCTGTCAAACTCTACACCTCCAACCCTGCATCCTGGGGTCATCCACTGGAGGTTCTGGCCTGCTTGGACCTCTGCGTCATCTACCTACTGCCTTCTGCAAATGAAACAACTACATTCCGTTTGGTGGGGGCTCTCACTATCAGTGCCTGTTCAGCTAAGAAGTTCTCCACCAACAATGCTCTCTCGAGCACTCCAGTCTACTTCAGGATATTCAACGATAGCATCGATGCTCTAATCTCTCACCGGAGACCCTGATCAATAGTACGGGCCCTGGATAATGGTTCACGTACATTGTCGGTGGAGTAGCATGAGAGGTCATTAAATCTCACCGAGTACTGGGCTACTATTAGACTGCCCAGTTTTCAGTGTATGAGCTCCTGAATACACACAGAGCATAGTGTCTCTAGAACGTACTCTGCCCTGAAGAGGGTATCGAATTCCAACTAGGAAAGTGTCAAATCCTCATGTGAATATAGAGTTAATCTCCACCATCTTCATGTTGTGCCCTGGAATAGACTATTTTCTAGGATCACCATCTGCTCTATTGGTGTCCCAACTATGCAAGAAAACTCTGGCTACAACCTCCAGCACATCCTCAACTGCTTGGGGATCTGTCTCACCTCAAAAACTCGAATTATTCTATCTCTGGAACTCATGAAACACCATAAGTTGGCATGCACCATCTTCCATTAGGACTAGTGGAAACTGATTCCCAATAGGTGGTGGTGCTACTGGTACACCACCCAATGGTGCCAATACAGTAAGAGGGCCCTTCACCAAAGCCATGTCACTCATTGGGCCTTCATCGTGAACTCTCTCGTGAATCATGGTTGGTTGTCTATCTGGTGGAATCCTGAAAACAAATAGGTGCACCATGGTAAATAAGTTATACCTGGTGAGATGACTCAAAATAGATCACGTAAAATATTTCCAGAACACATGAAATCAGCGTTTCTATTCACCAAGACAGAAATAAGAATTTAGGGTCCTGGTGTATGGATATGTCTGCCGCCGCACCACCCCTAGACTCCCCGAACTTAAAAACACACTCAAAACACATAACACTATTTCTCTATTGGAAATATCAGTGTCCTATTTCTTCAGTAGAACCTACTCCTTTGATACCACTTTGTCATGACTCGTCCCCCAGGGCTCCTATCGTGATTACCCCAATCCAACCTTACAAAGGCCAGGGGTTGGCGATTAGCACCAGAAAGATGTTTCCCTAAAATTGTAAGGCATTTAATTTAAACCTGTATAAATGCATAGTCCATGAATACAACAATATGCAACCATGATGTAAAACAACAATAGTAAAAGTGTGTTTTGAAAGTAAAGGGGTCGGAATATAATCCCAACAGAAAAGATAAAATTGCAATAGAAAATAGTAATCAACTACTAAGATCGTCCACCATAGATCCTAGCTGAAATGTAGGTATAGATCGTCTCTACAGGTCTCCATGTCAATCGTCACCGCCATCCACCATCGGGTCTTATCTCGCTGAGTCTTAGTTAAGGCTAACTGTCATCTGCACAGGACACAACAAGGTGAGGGCAAAGTCCGTGCATGGGTGATTATAAAAATACCCAGTAGGGACCTCAAGACCCTTGAAGGTCTATCATAATTTCACAATGGAAAACCAAAATGGATGATCTCAATCACAAGTAAAAGGAAAAACACTTATCTCAAACTAGGTATACAACTTAGAGTTCTGGAATAAGATGATTAGTCTTATACTATATCATTTTATTCCATTAGTAATTCTATAAAACTAAACCATGAAGGATTTGTTCTAATGTAGATCCACATAGGGTCGTTTGTCACTGATCCACAACGGGCTTCCCAAAGGCTGTTCCTCATCGGATCAGGCACTGCTGATATAGACATGGTCGCTAGAATGGTAATCCACACAGGGTCTCTATAATTCGGATCCACATTGGGTCACTAGATGTTGATCCACAAAGTTTCTCTATGATTCTGATCCATACATAGTTGCTAGATGTTGATCTACATAGGTTCTCTTTGAATGCTGATCCAAACAGGGTCGCTAGATTTTGATCCACACAGGGTCTCTATGAATGTGGATCCCAATAGGGTCGCCATGATTTTGATCCACACATTGTCTCTATAATGAGGATCCACACATGGACTCAATGATGTTGATCCACATAGGGTTGCTAGATGTTGATCCACATATGGTTTCTATGACGCGGATCCACACAGGGTCTCTAGATGCTGATCGACATGGGGTCTCTAAGTTATGATCCACACAGGGTCGCTAGAATGCTGATCTACAGAGGGTCGCTACTCGGATGACATCCACCCATAGGATTCTATGCACCTGGTGTGCTTGAGTTCCGTAGTATCGGCTCCTTTGGATATCGGTCATTCCTCAAGTTCCAGGAATTCGTACAAAGATGTATCCCAATGATTCGTCAAGTTATATGGGTTCCAACGCAATAGACGGCGCATCAATCAGATGCCCGGTCTGAGATCTATAGGCATTTTAGTGTCGAGGGACCTGTTGGATTCAGGTAATTTCCATCCTCGCCATACTCCAACATTTTCCAAAACTCAAGTTGAGTTTCTCAAAAGGATCGTCTCACTCCAAGGATCCCAATGTAGCATATGGTTCATCAATTGGACGTCAGGTTTTCATGATACAGTTCTTTAATCAAAACTAGGCCGAAAAGGGGTCTGGGTCCGGTCCGACCCTACCTGGGCCAACCCAGTTTAGGCTCACCAGACCTGATTCAGGCTTCCCAACTCGTTTTAGGCCACCTCCAGCTAGTTCGAGCTGACTCGACTCGGTCTGGGTCTAACCTGGCCCGCCCTGGTTGGGCTGGGCATTGGCAGCTCAGCCCACCGACAGGCGCGACCCGCGCGAGGGTCGGGCAGTCCACCTCTCGAACTGATCAAAGATCCATTCAGATCTTGATTGGAGATGAAAGGTTGTTCCAACTAGATGTCTGTGGGACCCGCTGGTAGTGGGTCCTCTACCTTTAATGTGGATTTGAAGCCGTGGCCAGCCACACCACGACGCGCGACAGCGTGGCACCTCCCGCCTCCGCGGTCGGTCGAGAGCCATCTACCTGTCCATCCTCCGTAGCACCAAGCGGTGCCGCCCTCTTCCATGGATGGTGTGCATTGTCCTTTGCCATCACCATTAGCACCAATTTCCGATGAAAACTCTGTGGGCAACCGGGTGAGCTTCGGTGGTCTGTTTTCCCTTCCACTTGCGCTTATGGGCCTCCTGGGATGTCGTCGTCCCTGCGTGCCTCCCGGTTTGAAGTTTCTGTCAAGTTGAAAATTTGTCCCCTGAAGAATGCATCAAGAACAAAGTGGCGGAGGGACTGGGACAGGTTATTTTGGCCATTTCCCTCCACATAAGCATTATAACAAACTACAACAATAATTTCATCACCAACCACTGAGAATTAAATCAAGTCAAACCCCCTACCACAAGAATCGTTGGAGGTGTCGCAGTTGTGTCATAAGGAGAGTCCATGTTGGATGATGTTTCCAATGTTTGTTGATCCCGAATCATTTTCACCCAATATTCTGTCCACTTTCGGTGGACGTTTCCACAGTACTTCACTAGACATACCTCCCTTGATGCAACCATGTCAAAAACCCCAACCCGAGCTCCATTTAAATAGATGGAGGATGAAATTTTAATGCAACATAGCTTTAAGGAGGTTCATTAATAAGTTAATTAATTAACCTCCAATATCTCAATAGAGTGGTTACAAAAACAATCGGTAAATCCATTAGATGGCTAAACAAGTCATCGGTCTCGCCACCACCATTCAGCAGTTACAAAAAAAGATATAAAATATCATTGTTGTTACTTTTTTGTAAAGTCCAAAAAACAATCTATTTCTCCAAACCCACTACAGTCAAAGTGAATCCTCCCTTAAGAAAATATTGGCTATATTAATTCAACGATGCCCTCATATTGTTAATCTGAGTCCCGGTTCAAAAGATAGAAAATTCCGCCCATGCGTTTACCGAACGTACATTAAGAATAGTTTAACAATATCTTCTAGGCACACAGGGCCTCAAAATTAAGTGTCATCAATTTTCATAGGCTCATAAGAATCCAAAATAATTAAAAAAAATATGGAATTTCAAAGTCTTTACATTAAATGTTCATAAACATGTATGCTAGTGCATTTTACAATTTTAAATTCCTCTCTTAACTTGTTTATAATCCTTTCTTAAAATACACAACTGGATGGTACATTTTTTAACACCTCCCAAAACACCCCATGGTATTAATTTTATTTTTAAATTTCATTTATAGGTCTCCCATTCCATTAGAAACATTCTATCCTTCTGGATATATTGAAGTTTTGATTGGGAAAATGACCAAAGTAGGCCTTTAATAATGAATATTTTGAGTGATGTGAACTAGATAACATACCAATAAAATTATATTTGGGGACAAGATGCAATATAAATGTCTCTCAAATGTGAAATGGAAAAATATGAAATAATGGGGAACATTTAATTCAATAGTTTCTTGAGCTAATTTTGATGTTCTAATGGAGTTACAGGAAGCCCGTGTTGAAGATGAAATTTTGGGGCAAATTCAATGGCACAGAACAATACCCCACCATTTTTATTATATCCAGAAAAAATAATAAAATTGTACTTATATTTTACAATATATTAAGGTACATCTTGAGCATCAATTACTTAATTTATTGGAACCCCAAATTTGGAAATCTAGAAGCTCGTTTGGACACATATCTCAAAGGCATGCAAGCTTGATTCGATTTCGTGTAAAGGTTGGAAAATTACACATTCCACAAACCTTCCACCACCCTAGGCCTTCAATAATAAGGTGGGGAGACATTTAATTTTGGAGACTCGTCCCAAGGCCTCCAAAATTCTTATTTAAGTTAGTGTTCATGAAGGTGTTGGGGATGATTTGAGTTATTTTTTCATTGTAAAGTTATACTTCCACTTTTTTATTATAGTGTTCTTCTGTCAATTGAATGTTATTAGAATCGAATTATATTCTTAAAAAACATATTTTTCTTCTCATTTTCAATTATTTTTTAACACATTAGGTGTTTTTTGGCATGATACCATGTTCCATTAATTAATTATAAGGATCTTAACACCATTTCTATAGTTGTATGGTAAATTAGGGATATATATTAACGTTTGGTTTGATTAATCCTTAAATTTTAATTCAACCAAATCTTGGATGTTTCAATTATTAGTTAATAATCAATTATGATGATGTATTATTTATCCTAGGAGGATGCATTATTTAATGTTTTTATCAGGTTGTCATCCTTTATTTTAATTTTAGAATGAAAACTAACAATATGGGAATAATGTGATATTTTCAGTTTTCACCACTAGATGTATTTTCATATGATAAAAATTTACATTTTATTTCGTTATATTATATTTATCAATAGTTATTTAAATTTTATTAAAGTGATTAAGATGCAAAATTGATCATGTCAAACAATTTTAAATGAAAATGTACATTTTTTTATTAAAAAGGTAATACAAAAAAATAACCATCATCAAATTATAATACTCCAAAATAAATATTTTATTTGAGTTTTGAATCAATTATTTACCCTAGTCTAGTTTTATTTTATTTTTCAAAAGTCATTGAATCATTATTCCATCCGCTGGGAAGTATTATTTATTAATTATTCCAAAATTTTGAATTGATTCCAATTTCAAATGGAACCATATTCCTCACCATTATACTAATGTATTATACAAATTTGGGAGGGAGTTTTTTCATGAAATAAATTTTTAATTAATTGTGGCTTACTAGAGAATGGAAATTCATTATTTTAGGTTTGAAAAAAATTAATTAAATATAATGTTTGTGGGGAATTAACTATTATTTTATATTTTAAACTACTATATTATTAATCATTATTTTATTGAATGAATTTATTGATAATATTTAATTATGATATTATACAAATAAGACGAACAGAATGTTCTTAGGTTTATAAAAATCCATCAAATTATTTTTGATAAATTTTAATAGGAAGATTTACATTCTAAAACATATAACTCGAATTCTTGGGAATAAAAAATGATTTAGAAATTGATGTTCTCATATGATAGACTACATACCTCATGAATCTATTGAGGTATTTTCTTTTATTGGGTTAAATATTAGTAATTATAATTTAGAGATTATATTTTATTTTTCAGAGGATAACCTATAGTTATGCTAAAATATAATTTGAATTTTTATTTATAACATTTACCACAAGAGAGGTATTATAAATAAATATCCAATTAACATGTTTGAAGTTAATTAGATACATGTATTGATTGTTATATTATGTAGATAAGTACCCTATTTGAAAAAGCTCCCTATAATTTAGATGCATTTAACATTGATTTATATTTTTTAATTTTTTAGGATCAACGAGATGATATGATGTTGATATATATATTCGTGTATATTGTGGGAATAAAAGAAGTACATGGATGGGATGGAGAACTATAGTCTATGAATAGTCATTGATTTATATAGAAAACATAATTTTCCAAAAAAACCATAGATTGAATAACTATAGAAAAATTCAAAAACCAAAAAATTTGGATCATGTAATTTATAATTAGTTTATGAGAATATTTAAAATTACCTTAATTTTTAATTCCCTCTTTGATGATGATCTATTTGACTAGATCTCACCCTTCCATCATTACACTATAGAATCTATATAGTTAACAAGGATTATCATACATAGATATTACATCTTTTACGATTAATATTCAATACAATACACAAACACATTACTAAGGAACGTAATATTTTAGTGCCCTTGGATAATAGGTAAAAAATCATCTAATTTGGTGAAATATCTTAAAAATATCCCATAATGATAATCCCCTTTAGTACTCTTCACAATCATACCCGACATAATAATTTTATTATAACCCAGGGAAATGAGATATATGAAATGATAAGATTATATACTTAGTAAGGTAAAATAAAGGTGATGCACAAGAATTAAATAAATATAAGAGTATTAGAACAATATGAAAAAATTTGGAAACCATACCCTACATATAAAATATCATAATCTTGGGTGATGGCATAAAGATTGGTAGCTTAAATGATTTGAATAATAAGGAAATAAAATTACATGATCCAAGATATCATATCATTGGAATAAGACATTGATTTGTGGAATATAAATAATCATATAAAATACTTTTTCAATGCTACCCACCATGAAATTCATAACATCTTAGGCGTGGGTAACATCCAATGTACTTGCTTTGGGATTTGAATAACCTCCCATATATCCTATTTCAATCATGGGATAACCTACCCTGTTCCCTTTGATAACATATAAAATTAATCATTACCCTATACAATGGGTGGATATATTGGTTCCACCCTTCACATAAAAAAAATTAGACACATGTGTTCCGTAAGTTCATAAAACATTCATCATATCAGAATGCATGAAAGGAAATGGGTTTCATAATTATTTCATCATAGAATAACCTAAGGAAAAGAAACCAGTTCATAATCATTTTCTTAATTTATCTTATCAATCCCTATAGTAAAATAAAAGGATTCGCAAGAATTTTATCTTGGTATAAACTGTAGAAAAAGAAGTTATTTTTATAGTTATTTTATCATTGAATAACTTGTTGATGAGAAATGGGTTTAATAAAAATATTTATCATTGAAAAACCATTAAAAATAGTAAGATTTTTATCCTTGGATCATACCTCTGGTAAAGAGTATGTTTCATCAATCAATGCCAACTTTTATGGGGAATGATTTTTAATGTTCACTTTAAACAATTCATGATGAAAATTACATTTCTTTCAAAAACACTTTTAAAATCATAAAATATTTTAAGAATTATTTTCTTTTGAAATAACCTCTAGTACTTATAAATTAATATTTATAAATCATTTAAACTATTTTATGAGTAAAATATCATTTTCACTTTAAAACCCAAATTTTTTAAAACAAAAAACAATTTGAAAATAAATTTTATTTCATGTTCATTATTTCAAAATCTAAAAAATTCCCAAAAAATCATAGAGAAAACTTCTTTTAAAATTAATTTTAAATAATGTAATGGATTCTTGAAATAGATATGTAGTCATTATATTATAAAATACTATTCATATCATTATTATTAACAACTATAATTAATGTCATATTTTCATTAAAATCAAAATGAACATTTTTTTGTAAAATTACATGAAGATTACTTAAAAAATCAGAAAAATAAAAACATGGGAATAATTGTATTTAATAAATAATTTTAGTAATGATAGAAACATTTTTTGGTAAAATATTTAAAAAAATGGTTTTGAAATAAATATGTGCTTTCGATTTAATATAATAATGAAGGAGATTTTTTATAAAAAATCATTTTAAACTCATTACTACTTAAAGAGTGGTAATATAAGGCTTTACATGTATTCTCTAAAAATAAATAGAGGAAGATAAGATTACTTAGTTTCAATAGATTTATATCATTATTTTTCATCATAAGAAACATAATCATAAAAAATAACAATAAATAATTGGATTGTAACATAAAATCTTTACAACATTGTTAATATTGAACTATATGACCAATTATGGAAAGGAAATAAATGAAACTTAAAATATCATGAGAATAAATAAATTCATGATATTACTTATAGAGGGGAATGTATATACACTTCATTTAAGAATATTGGGCATACGCTCAATCTTTATCATTTTAGGCCCCATGGGATTTTCTCTTCCGTTGTGCTCCCAGTTCAACACTAAATGTTTTTAATAAATAAATAGTGGTGGTGGTGGTGGTGGTGTATAATATAACATAAGTCAAACGGACAAAAAATTTAGACAAGAATACCATACCACTTTAGTAACAATTGAACCATAAAACCCATGAAAGATAGATCCTAAAATTGCTATGTAAATCTCAATAATTATCAAGATAATAATTATAAAATACATTAATGGTTATTATATACACCACATAACATAAATAGATTGTTAATGTGAATTGTGTCACAAAGATTGAAAAAGTGATATGGACAACCCTTAGCATAACTGTATTCTTTTGAGTTGTTATCACCAATAAAAAACAAAATGAAATGAAATTTTATATATCATTAAAATAATTATATTCAAGATATAATTTTCTAATGGTTCAGTATATAGACTACATAAAAGGAACAAGTGGTGAACTTTTATATTTCTCCCAAAAATAAAATAGTGTCTAGAAATCCCTTACCTTAATACATGATATCCATCATGCACGTCAGAGCTTCTTGTATAATAAATATAAGTTTATTATAAATCTATTATAGAAAAATATTTTAATATCATATATCATATATGATTTACATATGACCATTTATTACCCATTATTTTCCAAATCCTTGTTTACACCAGGTTTCCTGTAATAACCACTCTGTTTTTCATATATATTCTGATTTTTTAGGCCATATTACATTGATAATGTTTCAATAATATATAGAATAATAATCCTGAAATAATTATCATATTTATACATCAATTATACTTTTATGACCAACAATGAAATATTGTTTTGATAAATGAATTATGTTATAATCACAGAGATGGTGGGTCATATATATGCATGAGAATCATTTACATTTTTCAATAATAGTTATGTATAAGAGGTAAATAATAGTTTATAATTATTAAATGATAATAATATCATAAATATAATATTATTCCCTCAAATTTACTTATACATATCATCCATGTGGTGTGATGATTAAAAGAGAGAGTCGCATCGCTTCATGAAAGTGGTATTCTACAGGTACATGAATGATGTTATCATCTTTCAGTGAGTGAAAAGGATAAAATTAAATGATATATTATATTCTAATAATTATAAATATTCTATTAATTTCATAATTATGTCATTTATATCAAATATATTCATTAACATTATATGTATTCTCATCTATGTAAAGAATTGGTTAAAAATGAATCGCAACACATCATGTGAAGGTAGTCCAACGTACACACAACCAACATTATCATATCTCATAAGTAATGAAAATTATAAAGTTATAAATGATATAATTAATCTAGAGGAATATTTATGTTTTAAATATCCTATATATCGTTTATATCTTTCATCAAACACAACCATGAGTGATCGTAACGGAGAAAAAATGGCATAGGTTCATGAGGTGGTAATGTCTGTAGATCAAGCCCTTAACATAACAAAATATAATTATATAGATGATAATGAGGATTTTATATCCACATTTCTTAATAATAATTTAAGGATTTTGAGGAATAAAAAAAATAAAAATTCTCATTGAAGAAAATTACATCTTTTTCAGGTATCCTCCTTGGGTTCCAACCAAAAGCCTTCCAAGGATGTATTTCTTCCAAAACTAAGGAATCTAGGATAATATGAGGGATATTTTTATGGGATTTGGGGAGGTATTTTTTGAATTATATAGTTTTTAAGGTGTGAAGAATATATTATGTGAAGGTGGGTTGGGTTTTCCTTTTATATGTGAGTTGAGTGGTACAATTGTAATTTTTTCAAAATAAATGTGTACCCACATTTTTCATATTTCAAAATCCTCCAAAATAGATTATTATCGAGTATTACAAATTATAGGGTCTAAATATAGCCATAAAATATATTATACACAATTATTTAGGTCATATTAACCCTTATCTATTTTGTTTAACCCCCATTAAACTCATTTTTACCTTAACTACTATAAATAATTTTTAATGTTTTTACTATTCATTAGAGTAAAAAATAAAGATGAAATTATTAGATAATATTTTTTATTTAGAATCCAAATATGAAATTAAATTTTTGAAATTCCATTTTGACACATGTCTTTTATATGGTGTGGAAAAATAAAATATAACTTTTCTGAATGCATCATCGTGGATTTCTAGGGTCGTCTCACTCAAGGAGAATAGTAGTCATTCAAATCACTAATCCTTTCCCAAATAATATAACCATTTTTTTTTATTATTTATTAGTAAAAAAATAAACTTTTGTTTTATTTTATTGAAAAATAAATTCAATGCAATAAAATATCTCTATCAAAACATGTAGATAAACTAAATGAAATTAGGGAAGAATGTTATTGGTACTAGGGTTTGATATATGGGTGTATTCATTAGTTATTGTTTGTTTGAACACAATTTTAAAATCCACTTACATTATAAATGGATTTACACATTCTACCTTGATTGTGTGTTTTTCTTATCTTAGAAACCACTTTGGTGAAACAAAGGTTCACCTCTCTGATCGCGTTGTCGAGCGCATCAAATTAGAGGTTATGTTTTTACTAGAATTTCTACTATATAGCAGGAACCCTAGGTCGTCTCTCGATGAAGACTTAGATCACTAATTTCAAAAGAAGGTTCTAATTATGTTAAAAAAACTGAAATCAAATTAATTTGTTGGGGGTTCTATGATTTTAAAATAGAAATTGAAACTATACTACTAAGTGAGAGAAACTGGTTGGAGAAATTGTGATCAACCCTAGTAAGTGTCCCTTGATTCTCAATCCGTCGTCGCTCTCAAGGGAATGGGAAGGATCATTGATTCCATGATTTATACCCACTGAAACCAGTATTATGTGAGTTTTTACTAGGTTACAACCTAGGATTTGATCGATCAACGATATTGATTATTAGTGACCGTTGATAATCAATAAAACTATGTCGAAGTAAGAACTGAACACAATCAAGGAATCACATCAACAACGTGATGAGATGTCCAGATTTGGGTCTTTATCAAAATTGATATCAATAAAAAAATGCATATTAATGGTTTATAACTTCTGGATATCATTAAACAAGTCAATCCAAAAGCAAACTCATGAAAAATAAGAGGTGAGAAAAGAGACAAACGCACTCAAATCATCACAAGATCGGGGTTATGCATGGAAGCAAAAGGATTCATGTTCCTTTGATTTGTATTTGATCATACCATAATAAACACAAATTCATAAGGTAAAATTTAAGAACAATTGACAAAAAACCTAAAATTAAATTACCTTACGAAGATTACAAATGTGGAGCTCGGGATTACCACAATGGACACCCCCAAGTTGATCACTAAGAAACTTAGAAGTACATGAGCGAGAAGATAACTGAAACGGGTGAAATAAGATCTCCAATTCGACTGACCGTTCACCCCTTGTCTTTCGACATTATATAATAAGGGTGAGAGGTGTTTTCATGGACATAAACATCACACTTTCCACAATAGAAGTCAAGTGCCTAAGAGACTAGGTCGCTATTCAAGGAAGACTTTTTACTCTATTTTATCCAGATGGTTGACCGACAAAAACGCGTGAAAATGACTTGAAATTCGTTGGAGAAGTGTACCTTCACGTTAGCTATGCATGTGAGGTGGAATCATCCCAATTGGATATCCTAGTCCCTAGTTATGTCCCAAATACAGAAGGGTGTTCCAATCTTGTCTGCCCAGAATTTATTCACATTGTGAGCCGATTTTGGGCCTTTAAATGAAAGAATTGGGCTCTATTGTCATCTAGGGAAATGTAACCAACACAATTTTACTTTCATACACAAATTTTTAGCCCAATTTAATTTACGTTGTATCCAAAGTTTATTTTTCTGTCCACATAAATGCTTGGGCCTTTGCGCAGTTTGGCTCGTTTTGCTTGATTTCCATCATGGGCCCTCTGAATCACCTCCTCCTACAATTTAAACACTTAAACAAGTAAAATATTCCTATTAAATAGTAATAAAAATTAATTCATTAAATCAAACAGTATGTTCAATTTATCATTATATTTGGAATATTCATTACAAAACCAGTTTAAAACAGTGGTGTAAGGGAGAAATAAAGAAGTGAATCGTGGTACGATCACACCCCCACATCTAAACATTTTCACTCCTAAAAAAAGTCACATATCGAAATAAAATTATGCATATAAATATTCCAAAAATCATGAAGATTTAATATTTGTGCAAACATTAGTTAGAGTAATGTAATCAATGCACGAACCACACCAAGGAGTTATTCTTAGTGAAAATAGAAAATGATGTCTCATAAATCATATCATGGTGAAATTCAAAAAGATTCCTGATACCAAATTGAGAAAGGAATTCAGAAGTCAACCATGACACTAACTCTCCATGTGTGTGTGTGAAAACCATTCCATGCAATTCTTTCCACATGCTATCCAATAAATATAGGTTATTTTAAAAAAATTCTGCTTAAATGATTTTATCCACCGAACCTACCCTACGTCCTATGCAATCATATTTCAAGAACCACTCACCTAAGAATTCCCAGAAGTCAAACCATAAGCTCCCGAACTAGATATCCCCAAATGATGCACATTTCATCACTCCCCTCATTGATTTATTTTTTTAGAAGTTTCATATGGAACTAATATCACACTCATATCTTAACCCTTGTTTAACCTCCTCACAACATTAATTGCAATAGTTATAATAATATCAAAGTTTGAGGAGGATTTGTTTTTGACCAGCCCAAGACACAACCATTTTTTTGAGGGCGTGCAATAGTCGGACTTTAGGTACACACGCATAGGTCATCTGGTACATTAATGAAACAGATCAGATAAGGAATGAAGTATGGAAATATCATTTAAAGATGAAAAATATTAACATAACGTATATTTACCTTATATTAAGTAAGAAAATTCACCCTGTGGTTTGGTGAAATAATTTGTGAAAATATTTTTGACACGGTTTTTCCAAAAACTACTCACACGATGGGAATAAATCATCTCAAAGGTTTCACATAGATAAAACCATGTATATCATTGACATATATCCAATTCACTAAAAAAGTAAATCACTCCCTGATGTTCAATCCATACAAATATTATTCTTAGCCTTTGTTATGGTATTTTTACTTTCCCCCCTCTATGGTCATCAAATCATGGAACTTAGAAGTTGTTGATGGGGAAAAATGAAAATACCATAAAGAAGGCTAAAAAGAGAAGAAAGGAGAAAACAATGAAAATTCCAAACTAACCCCGGAATGTATCCACCCCCACACCTGGAATGTGTAGTGTCCTCACTGAAATAATTAAGAATGTGAGAAGGAACAATAAAACATTGTGTGTTTTATTGGTATGATTCATCAAGAAGGTGGATTTCCTCCACCAGATGTTTCGGAAAATCCTCATAGAAGTGTTTATGTCACTGAGCATTGACAGTAAGACTTCGTCCACTCTGATCATGAAAAATCTGCATTGCACAAAAATTGTAAACATTAGTAACAGTATAAGGACCGAGCCATCAGGAGCAAAGCTTACCTGGTTGGAGATTTATCCTGAAATTATACATGAGTACCTTCTCACCAATTTGAAACTTCCTCTGATGAATCTTCCCATCATGTATTTCCTTTGTCTTCTCTTTGAAGATTTGAGAGTTCTAATATGCATCACATTGAATTTCTTCCAACTCCTGAATCTGAAAATTTTTATACTCTCCTGCATCTGAGAGATTCATATTACATTTCTTAACGACCCAATATGCACGGTGTTCTACCTCCACCGGGAGGTGGCAAGCCTTTCCAAAAACAATCATGTATAGTGATATTCCTATCGGGGTTTTAATAGTAGTACGGTACGCCCAAAGTGCATCATCCAAGCGCAAAATCCAATCTTTCCTATTGGGTTGTACCGTTTTTTCCAAGATTCGTTTAACTTAATAATTTTATATTTCTTCTTTTCCATTAGTTTGCAGGTGATATGCAGTGGAGAATTTATGAACAACCCCATACTTACAAAGCACATTTTTCATGTTATGATTGCAAAATTTTGAACACTGATCACTAATGATGAATATTGGTAGCACAAACCTACTGAAAATCTGGGACCTCACAAAATCAACAACAACTCGGGAGTCATCGGTCCTAGTAGCCTTTGCTTCCACCCATTTAAAATCATAGTCAACAGCTAGTAGGATGTACACAAAGCCAAATGAATTTGGAAAAGGCCCCATAAATTCAATTCCCCATGCATCATATATTTCACAGAATAACTTGGGCTGTTGGGGCATTTCATTCCTCTTGGAAATATTCCCTGTGAATTGACATCGAGTACATGATTTACAAAACCTATGGGCATATCTATACAATGTTGGCCCACATAATCCTGAGTCAAGGACCTTTTGAGCGGTATGTTAAGAGCCAAAGTAGCCCCCACAAGCCAATGTGTGGAAGAAGCTCAAAACTGAGGTGAAATCATGGTCAGGGACAGACCTACGAACAACCTGGTCACTACAGATCCTCCAAAAATATGGGTCATCCCAAATTTACCGTAGAGAATAATGTTTAAGTCTCTGGTATTGTGAAGTGCTAAAATCAGTGGGGACCCTAGATGTTGCTAGAAAATTCACAATGTCCGAATACCATGGGGTAAGGTCCACGACATCACAAAGGTTATCATGAGGGAAGAATTATCCAACAGGGAGAGGTGATTCAATATGATGGTCCAGTGGTGGGGAAATCCTACTAATGTTGTCAGCTACCACATTTTCCACTCCTCTCTTATCTCTAATCTCAAGGTCAAACTCCTGGAGGAGGAGCATCCACCGAATGAGGTGGGGCTTAGCTTCAGGTTTCTTATGGATAAACCGAAGTGTAGCATGATCGGAAAAGACAATGATTTTTGACCCAATGAGATAGGAACAAAAATTTTCCAAGGAAAATAAAATAGAAAGATTTTCTTTTTCAGTGGTTGTGTAGTTCACTTTGGCAGGGTCAAGGGTACGTGAGGCATACGCAATGACATTAGGGGACTTCTCAACCCTTTGTGATAAAACTGCCCCAACTGCAAAGTTAGAGGCATCACACATAAGTTCGAAGGGTAGATCCCACCTTGGTGGTTGGAAGATGGGAGGTGATTTGAGACTCATTTTTAGTGAATTGGAAGAATCATAATAATTTTAATCAAAAACAAATTCAGAATCCTTTTGTAATAACCGAGATAAGGGAAGTGCAATCTTACTAATGTCTTTAATGAATCGGAGGTAAAAAATCGCATGACCCAAGAAAGACAGCACCTCACAAACACATTTTGGAAATTGAAGAGATGAAATTAATTCAATTTTAGATTTATCAACTTTAATTCCCTTATTTGAAATGATATTCCCAAGAACTATCCCTCACTCAACCCTGAAATGACATTTTTCATAATTTAAAACAAGATCTTTTTCAATGCAGTGACGGAGGACAGAACCTAGGTTTTCCAAACAATCATCAAAATAAGAACCACTTCCATAGAACTCTTAAGGTACTCAGAAAAAATAATCAACATACATCGCTGAAAAGTACCAGGAGCATTACATAGACCAAAAGGTATTCTTATGTATGTAAATGTGCCAAATAGACAGGTAAATATGGTCTTTTCATGATCCTCAAGGGCTATATGGATTCTTAAATAAGCTGAATAGCCATCAAGGAAACAATAATGGGACTTACTAGCCTGTTGTTCTAACATTTTTTCAATGAAAGGTAATGGAAAGTTGTCCTTCCATGTGGCTTAATTCAGTCGACAGTAGTCAATACAGACTTGCCAACTATTTTTCACATGCATTGGAACCAATTCATTCCTTTCATTTGACATAACTTTTATTCCTGTTTTTTATGAACAATTTGAACTGGGCTAACACATTTACTATCAGATATAGGATAATTGATCCCAGCAGTAAGTAATTTACTGAGTTCCAATTTTACCACTTCAAGGAGAGTGGGATTCAACCAGCATTGAGTCTGCCTTACGGTCTTAGCCTCATCTTCAAAAATTATATGGTGCATGAAAATAGTGAGATAATCCCAGTAATATCATCCAATGTCCATCATATTTCCTTTTTACACTCTCTGAAAACATCAATCCGTTTTGATTCCTGTTGTTGAGAGAGGTTATTGGCAATAATGACGGGAAATTGGTCAATACCCTCAAGAAAGGCATATTTTAAAATCGATGGAAGTAGTTTTAATTCCAACACCGGGGGTTTTTGGATTGAGGGAGTTGATTTAGGGGGAGTAAGGTCCCTGAAACTATCTATCTGCTCATGTTTATTCTCAAAGGAAAGAGAATTTATTGAAATGATATTTTCATAATCATCGATAGTCATGGGTATCTTAGAATAAACACACTCATCAATTAAAGAAAAAATTTTAATTTTTATGAACCTACACAACATTCAAAAGAAGAACCAAAACTCAAATAATCCTTGGGTGAATAAGATGAAAATAAATCATATGATGGGTCGCAGATAGAATTTTGTTTGTGTTTGTTGTTAGAGAGAACTTCCCTCGAATAGATAAGAAGAGTGGAGTTCTATTCAATGGGGTGTTTCATATCCTCAATGCTGTTAAAACTTATATTTTCTCCACCAAACTCCATGGACAACATACCATTGTGAACGTTGATGATCATCTTTGGTGTTTTGAGGAATGACCTCCCAAGTATAAGAGGGGTATGTCCTTGGGTTCGGGTACCTTCCATCTAAAGAATGTCAAAGTCTGCAGGGAATATGATATTCTTATATTTTACTAGGACATCCTCGACCACTCTTGATGAGTGTGTTGTGCTTCGGTTAGAAAGTTGCACGACAATTCATGTTGGTTGAAGCTCTCCAAACTGCAAAGAAGTATACACAGAGTGAGGCATTACATTAATAGAAGCACCTAAATCTATCATAGCATCATAAAATAAGGTCTCCCCTATGGTACAAGGTATCATGAATATTCCCCGATCCTTGCATTTGGTTGGCATTGCTGGTTGAATCAAGGCTGAGACATTCCATCCCAGGTTGACTCTCTCATTCCGCTTCAGACTCCTTCAATTGGTGCAAAGATATTTAAGAAATTTGGCATATCGAGGGATTTGTTTAACTGCAACCAATAAAGGAATGTTAACTTGAACTTTTTTAAATGTATCCATTATTTCTTTATCAATATCATTATCAAATTTATTCTTATATTTAGAGAGTCTTTGAGGGAAATGAAGAGGAATGTATTGTTCATTTGAATCATCAATGACAACTCGATTACCATTTTTTTCTTGTTTTTCATTATATGAAATTTTTTAGTGTTGGGAAAGAGAGTTTTCATTAGGGGGGCATACCTGCTGTATAGAATAAGTAGAAGGAGAAACTTCTTAACTACTAAAAAGTGTAACTGCACATACATTACCTTTGTACTTCGGATTGAAAATGGTTTGGGATGGTAGTTGTCCAGAACCTTGCATCTTAAGCTCACCAATGGTGTTTTCCAATTTCACCACTTGAGTTCGCAGGTCTTGAATAGATGATTGTGTGGTTTGTTGGAACTGGAGGTTCTGGGTTTCCATTTTCTTTACCATATCCTCAAGGCTTGGTTCAAACTTGGGAGGAGGAGGATTGTTTTGATATGTTTAAGGATAAGAAGGTTTCATACCTTGGCCTTGTTGATACCAGTTCTGCTTGGGGTAGCTTGAGTTTCCTAATTGTCGGTATTGTGGTATTTCTTTCCACCCGGGGTTTGGATTTGGCCTGAATGGTTCTTGATTGAATGGTGGTGCTTGTTGGAATGGATTCCCAGGGAACACTACAGCAAAAGACTCAGATGAATCCTGAATTTGTGGGCACTGGTCAAAAAAATGACTATTATCAGAACAAATACCACAATGTAATGGAACAGGAGGAGAGTGTGAGTTACCTTGTTCTTGAGCTAATTTCCAGATAATGGTATATATCTCATCTAGTTTATTATCTACCTTTTGTTCTATGGATGAATGACTTACCTCATGAACTTCTCGGGTTGGTGCAATAGTTTGTGTACCAAATTGTTGTGCATTTTGAGCCATGTTGGCTATTAAGTCACAATCGACAGAAGGCGTTTTGTCAACTAGGGCACCACCAGCTGCATCATTAATCATTCCACGATCCATAGGGATAAGTCCCTCATAAAAGTATTTAATTAAAATTTGTTCACTAATCTGGTGGTGGGGGAAACATGAATAAAGTCTTTTGAATATCTCCTAGCATTCATGAAGGGTCTCACCTTGTAATTGTCTAATGCCACAAATTTCTTCCCTAATTGATGTTGTTCGGGAGGCAGGGAAAAACTTCTCTATAAATAGTCGTTTAAGGTCATTCCATCCACTAATTTTGGTAGGCAGATAGTATAGACAGTCTTTCGCTACACCATCATGGGAGAAAGGGAAGACCCTAAACATATTGAGGTCATCAGACACATTTTGGGGTTTCATGGTGGAGCACACTATGTGAAACTCCTTTATATGTTTGTGAGGGTCCTCACCGAGAAGACCATGGATTTTTAGAAGGTGGTGGATTAGGCCTGATCTTAGCTCAAAATTGGCCACTTCCCCAGGATATTGGATGTACGTAGGTTGTTACTCCACATCCAGGGTGGTCAGTACTTTAAAGGTTTGGTTATTTGCATCCATGATCTCTGGGGTTTGATTTGGTTCAATTTTTTATTGGTTTAAGACCACTTGAGGTTTCAAATTGGGTTCCTTAGTGTTACTTGATTGTCCTACTCTAGATGAACATATTTTTTAGTGGAGTGACTTTTCAGTTTCAGGGTCAAATTCGAGTAGTGTTTCTTTTCAAGATCTTCTCATGTAACAACAATGTCCAATTTGATCGATTGTTTGTTTTAAAAAAAATTTATGGAAGGTGAATAAAATTAAAAAAAAAATATGAAATTAAAGGATTATATAAAATAGAATGTCATACTACAAATTAGAGAGATAGAGAAAGAAAAAGAAGAAGAAGAGGAGAGAGAGAGAAAGAGAACACACAAAAACAAAAACAAACAAAAACTAAAACAAAAACTATGAAATGGGGGGAATATTGAATAGACTACTTATTAAGAAGTAAAATATATAAATAAAATGAAATAAATTATCTTCGATCCTAGGAAATGGCACCAAAATTTGATCACGTTGTCGAGGGCGTCAAATTAGAGGTTAAGTTTTTACTAGAATTTCTACAGTATAGCAGGAACCCAAGGTCGTCTCTCGACGAAGCCTTAGATCACTAATTTCAAAATAGGGATCTGATTATGTTAAGAAAATTTAAATTAAATTATGTTTTTGGGGGTTATATGATTTTAATTTAGCAAATTGAAACTATACTACTATGTGAGAGAAACTGGTTGGAGAAATCGTGATCAACTCGGGTAAGATTCCCTTGATGCTAAATTCGTCATCCCTCTCAAGGGAATGGGAAGGATCATTGATTCCTTGATTTTATACCCACTAAAACCAGTATTATGTTAGTTCTTACTAGGTTACCACTTAGGATTTGATCGATCAATGATATTGCTTATCGGTGACCACTCATAATCAATAAAACTATGTCGATGTAAGAACCAAACTCAATCAAGGAATCACATCAACAATGTAGAGACCTGAAGCTTGACGTACATGGACATTACATTAATTTTGAGGAATACTTAATACATAACAAAAACACACACACAATGATCGTAATAGTTTAGTGTCTCTGGAAACTCGGAATATAATCTTCTAGTCGTGGTGAAAGATCTTCAACATCTCCCATAAAGATCTTTATTTTTTTTAAACCTAAATCCTTTCTTTATGTCCTGGGGAAAAACATAAAAGGGTGAGCTCAAATGCTCAGTAAGGGTAAACAAAAGAAATATCAATCACGTCATATTCATAAGAACATATCTTTTGGAAATCCTAACCTGCAAAAGAGATCATAATTTCATAACATGGGATAAATCATAGTAGTGAAATGAAATACCAATAATCATAACATGAAACTTTGTGGCATACACACATAATCATAGAGAATCATATCTTATTAGTCAAGACTCATTGCCAAGACTATCTTAGTGAAAAAAGTCCATTTCTGAACCGAGTCACCCTCGTTTCAGTCCTGTTTCACTGAACCGGTATAACCTACCATTCCAGCCATGTCTATCTCATGAGATATAAAATCTTTACCCAATGCATTGGAGGGAGATATAGGTCCCACCCATCTCATAATTATACCATTCTTATGTGTGCCACAAAATCAGAAAAACCATACATCATAGCATAACCCATGTAATAAAAATGGGAATCTTAAACATCGTGACATCATAAAAAAATTCATATAAGATAAATGGATTCATAAAAATATAATTCCATCACAAAATAATCAAATCAATGTAATAATAGGGATAGAAACATAACCCTTTATTATCTTAGATGGAAAATAATTTTGATAAAACATTTGAACTCCATTCTTGAGGAAAATATCCTTTCTGCTTCAAAAACACTTTTCCTTTCTTAACATGTTGTACAATTCTAAACTAAAATAAGTTGATTAAAAATAAACATGTAAACTTGTAAAGTAAGCTTCTTGGAAATATTGTTTTAAAAATACATTCATGCCGTATAGGTTAAAAAAACATTCTTCGTACTTTTGTCGGAAAAGTCAAAAAGTACCTCGTACGAAAAATGACAAAAGATTCATTTCATATCCTTTACAAAAAACTCACCGAAGGGTAAAATTGGATTTAAAAAAATTTAGGTGAATGGAAATAATATTACATATTGAGGAAACATGGATGTGGATGATAAAATACACCCCAGTAAATTCCAAAGTATAAACAATCTCGGATAAAAATGAGATTGTGATATTTCCCTTACCTTAGGTCCGATTTGCTTCGTAAGTGTCCAAACCTCCTGTATAATGATTTAAATAATGTCATTGACTTATTAAAGAATCATATTCATTGTTATTATATCATATATGGTTCACTTATGACTTTATATTACCCATTCGTTTGTAAATGCATGTTAAAGAAGCGTTTTGGGTAAAATCGTTTCATTTATCGTAGGTGCTTGGACTTGTTGTTCTTGACATTATTATTAAATGTAGGTGTTTGGACTTGTTGTTATTGACATTATTATTACTTATATCATGATTTACTTACTTCCATAATATAAAAAATGATTTATATATCATATATATATATATAATAAATAGATAAATGAAATGAAACACACCGTTCATGGAGACGGTAGTCCGTACGTACACATGAACGCTGTTTTCCATTTCCTTATTGTCTTGAATGGAAGTAAGTAGATGACATACATATATATATACATAAATCCAGTAGATTTACCATGTCATATATTTCATTATTATTCATTATATATACTTTATAATCATTCTGGAATGGTTAACATGGATAATGAATCTCATCGCGTCGTGGAGACGGTAGTCTGTACGTACGCACGAGCGATGATATCATTCCCATGGTCATGGAATTGTGTTGAAGTGTATGTATACTATTTCAGTATCAGTATCACTTTATGATAATAATATATAGTTACTCATTACACCATTATACCCATCCAATTATGGTGGTGGCGGAAAATAGATTACACCACGACGTGGAGACGGTATTCCGTACGTACACACGCGCGGTGATTTCCTTTTTCCGTAGGACGGATAGAAGGTTAATTAGAGTTGTTTCATATTTATAATAACATATATGTATATAAGAAATACTTACGTTGTTACTTTACCATGAAACAACTAAAGAAGAAGAAGTTTAAAAAGAAAGAAATTGAAAAAGATCGGTAATGGATATTACCTCTTTTTGACGCACCTCACTTAACCTCCACTTAAAGAACTAAGGATGGTCTTTGAAGAAGACCAGGACCTCTAGGATGATACTAGGGAAGTGGATAAGATATTTTGTTAGGGTTTGTATGAGGTTGAATTCTCAAATTGGTGTGAGGAGGAGAGGGAGGAGGTGCCTTTTTATAAGGGAGCAAAGGGACACCTTAAAAAAATCTCAAAATATTATTTTATATTAAGGTCAAATTCGGTTTATAATGGTTCCAAAGGGTCTTATTTCGAAGCTAAAGTGGGGAGGGGTAGAAATCCTCTCATACAATAGGATTTAGACAAGTTTAGGGTATTATTGTAACCTTATCAATTAGATTTAACTCTAAGTTAAATAATTTAACTTTTACCGTGTCTTTTTGTTTTCTTACACTATATGGTTAATAAACTTACCATAACAAGCCAAATGAACCTCAAGTTGTTTATTATTAATATATCTATCTTTATCTATGTCATTTGGACGATCCTTATATTTTTAGGAATTAAATAACAATTAATAATATAATATTTGTTTTAAAAACTAATTTATGTCAATTTTGACACTATTTGGTACATGATTTTTATGAAATTCATAACATAATGATAAGTTCTAAAAAAGTTACTTAAATAAAAAATAACATGTCATAGTAACCTAGAAAATTAGTGTAAGTCATAAAAAGTCTCAAATTACATTTATTTGGGCATTTATAACATCAATTATGTCAATATTTCATAAATAAGACAATTATTGCATCATCATTGTGTCATAATAGATGATAATTATTTAATCCCTAAAAATTATAAAGAAATTACTATGATTTATATAATTCTATTATATTTCTGGAGATTATTCATGTTCGAAGTTTCATGATGTTTATCACTAAATTAAAATTATTATACTTATAAGATTTAAGAAAGTGACATGTTGTCACATTCTTTGGTTTTAATAATAATTAAATTATCTTCATGAACTAAAGTCCATAAAATGAATCTAATCAGACCCTTAGGTGGTATGGGTCGACTTTTAGTCATCCAATAGGATTTTGACATGTGTTAGGGTAATTCTATAATATTATATTACCCTTAATTACCCAATTTACCTTTAACTATGGTAAATAAAATTTACCGTAGTTACTATTCAAAATTCCCAAAAATAAAAAGTAGCTTATTAACATAATTTGGATCCACTGATTCCAAATATGGAATCCATTTTTCCAAATTCAATACAGAAAAGTTTCAGAAATTGAATTAAAATTAATCCCGTTGTTGAAAGAGAACGGGTTTTTTTTAAAACTTTGCAAAAGATTGAATTGATTTAACCTACGAATTCAAGGTAAAATCAATGCTAATGAAATAAATTATATTAAATGGTAAAAATATATTCTATTTATACTTTAAAACCATTAAATATTATATTTTAACCACATAAGATATTACGATAAAAAAGTTATTTTTAATTAAAATATAGCGTGTTTTTACTATTCATTAAAATATGAAAGTTATCGGAAAAATATCAAAACTTTATCTAATGTAAATTTTTATATCCTGATTCAAAAGAAGAATTTTATTTTGTAAAATTGAACTTATAAACATGTCAAAAACTAGATTTAAAGTGGGTGCTCCATCAAAAGGTGGCAAAACTGCATTTTTTGAAAAATACTTATTTTACCCGAAAAATTTATTTTGTTATTATACCATGTTTAGAAATGTGTATGATGAATAATAATGTTATAAAATTCAAAATTTAGTTAACACCATTCATAACGGCTAGTTCATAACAATATTATAATAATATATCATTGTTTAGTAAAACCCGGTATTGCATACAACACACGCTATCGAGGAAGGTCGCGATTGCGTGTAATGCAAGCCAAGTTAGGGTTGCGTGTAGTGCACAACTCCTTTGTTGTTGCTTATAACATAATGCAATAATATTTTATTTATACATTGAATATATATATATACACTCAATGTTGCGTAAAATAACTTCTATCAAACGAACTTGAAATTGTGAGTAACAATAGCCAAGAAAAGTGTTGCGTATACTGCAAGCTAATACAGTGTTGGGTATAGCGCAAGATAATCTTGGTGTAGAATACAACACAAGAAATTAATGAAATTAAAAGAATATTTTTCATAAAATCTCGGGGTGTTACATTATACCCCCCTTAAAATGAATTTCACCCTCGAAATTCGTCGGGGTTATAAATAGTTTACTACTCGAAAGTTTGTTTAATAGAAACCCACATCGTAAAAAGGAATACCAAAACATGGCTTTAAAAACTAAAGTATGAAATGTAACGGTTACCCAAATTAACTAATCACTGGGTTTCCATGTAGGAGAACATAGGTGAAAATATGGATATGGGAGAAAAATCTAACCACCAAGTTCTGATGGAGAGTGGTAGAGAACATGGCTATGGAAAAGCCAGCAATCACAAAGCCATAAATTTTTGATGATCCAGGGTACCATCTGATTCATCGGATATAAGGCACTAGGATAACATTTTTTGGTTTTCAAGATCATTTCCCTAAAGTTGACGATTTTGAATTAGAATAAATACTTACTTTATTTTGGTACAATCTCTCTGTTGTTCGTGCTTTGAACAATTTCCACTTCATCTCTTAAAGAAATGAAGTTGAATTTGTTATTCATGAAGTATTAATAGATCATGTGATAGAATGATGGGTCATTCCATCTGTTTCAAAAAAAAGGTTAGAAAAGTTATCAAAAAATACATAAGTCCATCTATAGTGAGATTAATCATATATAGTTCCTAAAATGGACTTATACTTAATATATTACACTGATTAATAAAATAAAACTACTTTCTACTAACCAGGGACTTTCTATCGGCTAGTGGTAGGCAACAAAGGCCAGTCGCACTTCGGTTGTGTGTTTGATTCCCACACCTTGTCCGACGTGATGGGATGTCGCTCGTCCTGCAGTTTTTCCTTTTTCTAAAACTGTATTACTATAACATCCCATCAATAATATCGAAAAAACTTCTATCCTTAAACATTACTAACTTATGTCCAACATAATCTCTTCCAATCTTTAGTCTTATCCATAATACTTCAGTCCACTCTCATAATATAGTGAAAACGATTACCAGAGATTTAATACCATCGTTGATCCCCATATATCATAAGATATGTCTTGTTGGACACATTCTAAACATTCAAAGGCCTTAATAATGTATTCTCTTGAATACCCATTGAACCTTAGTGAAAACATGAATGCAGTTAAACGTTAACACTTTCCACATACCAAAATCCTCAAAATTCTATATACTCAAACCATGATATAACCTTCTCCTTATATCAGTCATGAGCTCATAAATACTATCAAAAATTTAATTTTCTCCTTATCCCTTCATTATGCGCATATCATCTACATTCCAAAAATATCTAAATAACCTTTCATGGATTCTGGTAACATTAATCATACACTTTCAAAACTCAAGGAAAGACAACAGTGTAACAATCCTTAGATGTCTCTTTATTCCATAGTACCATGAGATTACTTATACAACATTACACATGATAAACATGTAATCATTCCACCACATTCTTAAACCATTGACCGAGCTTCAGCAATTCTTTCATCTCACATATCATTTGTAGTCTCTTCATCATCATCCACGTAAATACTACCCATACGATCATACTGATTCTCTTCATGAGACTTTCCCTTAGGGAATTGGTTTTCATAATGCCCGTACATTCCATATTTAAAACATTTAACCATTGTTGATGTCGTAGCAATACCATTATCCTCTTCCCTGGTGTTAACTGAACCTTTTCCTTTGCACTTATTGGCTTTGTGTCCTTCTTTTCCACAACCAAAGAATCTCCCAGTTCCTTTGAAACATTCTCCTTGATGCCTCTTCCCACATGATTTACATAGGTGAAATTGAACTTTCATTCCTCTATGATCATCATGAAACTCCATCTTTCTCTTATTAGCTGAGTCAGGAAACTTACCAAATTTTACTTTATTGATCATATTATGAGATTGCTGATTCGGCAGAACAATGATGTTTGGACTTCCAAATCCCATTTCATTTGGTTTCTCATGAAGTATATCATTCCATTGTACATCATATCCTCCATTATCGTGAATCATCTTGTTTCCAGCCATTTTCTATAACCCAAAAAGAATAGTGTGAGAGGAAAAAATCATAATATAGGGGGAGTAACTTCAATATCTAACATATTTGGTTTAATCTAATATTGTTACCATAGTTCTAGGACTATATCCTATACGTATACTTATCCTTAGGGACATCCCTAGACAAACCTTAGAAAAATTTCTAGGGATCTCACTAACGTTTTCGCATCCTAGTTTCCAAAGGTTGACTAAACCTTTCCACTGATACCAACTGTAGAGACCCGAAGCTTGACGTACATGGACATTACATTAGTTTTGCGGAATACTTAGTACATAACAAAAACACACACACAAGGATCGTAATAGTTTAGTGTCTTTGGAAACTCAGAATATAATCTTATAGTCGTGGTGAAAGATCTTCAACATCTCCCATAAAGATCTTCTTTTTTTTAAAACCTAAATCCTTTCTTTATGTCCTGGGAAAAAAACATAAAAGGGTGGTCTCAAATGCTCAGTAAGGGTAAACAAAAGAAATATCAATCATGTCATATTCATAAGAACATATCTTTTGGAAATCTTAACCTGCAAAAAAGATCATAATTTAATAACATGGGATAAATCATAGTACTGAAATGAAATCCCAATAATCATAACATGAAACTTTGTGGCATACACACATAATCATAGAGAATCATATCTTATTATTCAAGACTCATTGCCAAGACTATCTTAGTGGACAAAGTCCATTTCTGAACCGAGTCACCCTCGTTTTAGTCCTGTTTCACTGAACCGGTATAACCTACCATTCCAGCCATGTATATCTCATGAGATATAAAATTTTTACCCAATGCATTGGAGGGAGATATAGGTCCCACACATCTCATAATGATACCATTCTTATGTGTGCCACAAAATCAGAAAAACCATACATCATAGCATAACCCATGTAATAAAAATGGGAATCTTAAACATCGTGACATCATAAAACAATTCATATAAGATAAAGAGATTCATAAAAATATAATTCCATCACAAAATAATCAAATCAATGTAATTATAGGGATAGAAACATAACCCTTTATTATCTTAGATGGAAAATAATTTTGATAAAACATTTGAACTCCATTCTTGTGGAAAATATCCTTTCTACTTCAAAAACACTTTTCCTTTCTTAACATGTCGTACAATTCTAAACTAAAAGAAGTTGATTAAAAATAAACTTGAAAACTTATAAAGGATGAATCTTGGAAATAATGTTTTAAAAATCCATTCATGCCGTATAAGTTAAAAAAACATTCTTCGTACTTTTGTAGGAAAAGTCAAAAAGTACCTCGTACGAAAAATGACAAAAGATTCCTTTCATATCCTTTACTAAAAACTCACCGAAGGATAAAATTGGATTTAAAAAATTTTAGGTGAATGGAAATAATATTACATATTGAGGAAACATGGATTTTGATGATAAAATACACCCCAGTAAATGCCAAAGTATAAACAATCTCAGATAAAAATGCGATTGTGATATTTCCCTTACCTTAGGTCCGATTTTCTTCATAAGTGTCCGAACCTCTTGTATAATGATTTAAATAATGTCATTGAATTATTACAGAATCATATTCATTATTATTATATCATATATGGTTCACTTATGACTTTATATTACCCGTTCTTTTGTAAATTCATGTTAAAGAAGTGTTTTGGGTAAAATCGTTTCATTTATCGTAAGTGTTTGGACTTGTTGTTCTTGATATTATTATTACTTATATCATGATTTACTTACTTCCAGAATATAAAACATGTTTTATATATCATATATATATATAATAAATAGATAAATGAAATGAAACACACCGTTCATGGAGACGGTAGTCCGTACGTACGCATGAACGCTGTTTTCCTTTCATTATTGTCTTGAATGAAAGTATGCACATGAAATACATATATATATACATAAATCCAGTAGATTTACCATGTCATATATTTCATTATTATTCATTATATATACTTTATAATAATTCTGGAATGGTTAATATGGATAATGAATCTCATCGCGTCGTGGAGACGGTAGTCCGTACGTACGCACGAGCGATGATATCGTTCCCATGGTCGTGGAATTGTGTTGAAGTGTATGTATACTATTTCAGTATATATATCACTTTATAATAATAATATATAGTTACTCATTACACCATTATACCCATCCAATTATGGTGGTGTCGTAAAATAGATTACACCACGGTGTGGAGACGGTATTCCGTACGTACGCACGCGCGGTGATTTCCTTTTTCCGTAGGACGGATAGAAGGTTAATTAGAGTTGTTTCATATTTATAATAACATATCAGTATATATGAAATAAGGATGTTATTACTTTACCATGAAACAACTAAATAAGAAGAAGTTGAAGAAGAAAGAAATTGAAAAAGATCAGTAATGGATATTACCTCTTTTTGACGCGCCTTCACTTAACCTCCACTTAAAGAACTAAGGATGGTCTTTGAAGAAGACCAAGACCTCTAGGATGATACTAGGAAAGTGGGAAAGAGATTTTTTCAGGGTTTGTCCGCTCTTGAATGCTCGAATTGGTGTGAGGAGGAGAGGGAAGAGGTTCCCTTTTATAAGGGAGGAGAGGGGCACCTTAGGAAAATCTCAAAATATTATTTTGTATTAAGGTCAAATTCGGTTTATAATGGTTCCAAAGGGTCTTATTTCGAAGATAAAGTGGTGATGGGTCGAAATCCTCTCATACAATAGGATTTAGACAAGTTTAGGTTATTATTTTAACCTTATCAATTATATTTAACTCTAAGTTAAATAATTTAACTTTTACCGTGTCTTTTTGTTTTCTTACACTATATGGTTAATAAACTTACCATAACAAGCCAAACGAACCCCAAGTTGTTTATTATTAATGTATCTATCCTTATAAAAGTCATTTGGCTGAAACTTAGATTTTAGGAATTAAATAACAATTAATAATATAATATTTGTTTTAAAAACTAATTTATGTCAATTTTGACACTATTTGGTACATGATTTTTATGAAATTTATAACATAATGATAAGTTATAACAAAGTTACTTAAATAAACAATAACATGTCATATTAACCTAGAAAAGTAGTGTAAGTCATAAAAAGTCTCATATTAAATTTATTTGGGCATTTATAACATCAATAATGTCAATATTTCATTAATAAGACAATTACTGCATCATCTTTGTGTCATAATAAATGATACTTATTTAATCCCTAAAAATTATAAATAAATTCCTATGATGTAGATATTTCTATTAGCTTTCTGTATATTATTCATTTTCGAAGTTTCATGAAGTTTATCACTATATTAAAATTATTATACTTATAATATTTAAGAAAGTGACATGTTGTCACATTCTTTGATTTTAATAATAATTAAATTATTTTCATGGAAAAAAGTCCATAAAATGAATCTAATCCGACCCTTAGGTGATATGGGTCGACTTTTAGTCATCCAATAGGATTTTTACATGTGTTAGGGTAATTTTATAATATTATATTTACCCTTAATTACCCGATTTACCTTTAACTATGGTAAATAAAATTTACCGTAGTTACTATTCATAATTCCCAAAAATAAAAAGTATCTTATTAACATAATTTGGATCCACTGTTTCCAAATATGGAATCCATTTTTCTAATTTCAATACACAAAAGTTTCATAAATTTAATTAAAATTAATCCCATTGTCGAAAGAAAACGGGTTTTTCTTTAAAACATTGCAAAAGATTGAATTGATATAACCTACGAATTCAAGGTAAAATAAATGCTAATGACATAAATTATATTAAATGGTAAAAATATATTCTATTTATACTTTTAAACCATTAAATATTATAATTTAACCACATAATATATTACGATGAAAAAATTTGTTTTTAATTAAAATATAGCGTGTTTTTACTATTCATTAAAATATGAAAGTTATCGGAAAAATATAAAAACTTTATCTAATGTAAATTTTTATATCCTGATTCAAAAGAAAAATTTTATTTTGTCAAATTGAACTTATAAACATGTCAAAAACTAGATTTAAAGTGGGTGCGCCATCAAAAGCCGGCAAAACTGCATTTTTTGAAAAATAATTATTTTAACCGAAAATTTTATTTTGTTCTTATACCATGTTCTAGAAATGTGTAAGATGAATAATAATGTTATAAAATTAAAAATTTACTTAACACAAATCATAACGGCTAGTTCATAACAATATTATAATAATATATCGTTTTTTAGTAAAACTCGGTATTGCGTACAACACACACTATCGAGGAAGGTCGCGATTGCGTGTAATGCAAGCCAAGTTAGGGTTGCGTGTAGTGCACAACTCCTTTGTTGTTGCGTATAACAGAATCCAATCATATTTTATTTATACATTGAATATATATATATATATACGCACATACTCAATGTTGCGTTGAATAACTTCTATCAAACGAACTTGAAATTGTGTGTAACAATAGCCAAGAAAAGTGTTGCGTATACTGCAAGCTAATACAGTGTTGCGTATAGCTCAAGATAATATTGGTGTAGAATACAACACAAGACATTAATGATATTAAAAGAATATTTTTCATAAAATCTCGGGGTGTTACAAACAACGTGATGAGATGTCCAGATTTGGGTCTTTATAAAAATTGATCTCAATAAAAAAACATGAATATTCATGGGTTATAACTTCTGGAAATCATCAAACAAGTCAATACAAAAGCAAACTCATGAAAGAGAAGATGTGAGAAAAGAGGTAAACGCACTAAAATCATCACAAGATTCGGGTTATGCATGGAAGCATGAGGATTCTTGTTCCTTTGATTTTTATTTGATCATACCAGAATAAAAAAAGATTTAGAAGGTAAAAATTAAGAACAATAGACAAAAAACCAAGAAATTAAATTACATTACAAAGATTACAAATGTGGAGCTCGGGATTACAACAATGTATAACCCCCAAGTTGATCACTAAGAAACTTAGAAGTACATGAGGGAGAAGCGAACTAAAATAGGTGAAAGAAGCTCTCCAATTCAACTCACCTTCACCCCTGGTCGTTCCACATTCGATATTGGGGGTGGAAAGTGTTTTATGGCCATACACATCACACCGTCCACAAAAGAAGTCAAGTTTCTAAGAGACTAGGTCACTATTTTGGGAAGACTTTTTACACCATCTTTATTTGGGTGGTTGACTGACCAAAACGCTTGAAAATGACTTGATATTTGGTGGTGATGTGGAACCTCAAGTTATATGTCCATGAGAGGTAGAAACATCACAATTTAATCTCTGAGACCATAGGTATGGCTCAAATACATAAGGGTGGTCCAATCTGGCCCGCTGAGAATTTCTTCACATTGTGGGCCTATTATGGACCATTAAATGGGAGAATTGGGCTCTATGGTCTTCTAGAGAAATGTTTCCCACATAATAGTACAATCATAAATCAATTTTTAGCCAAATTTAGTGCATAGAATATCAAAAGTATATATTTTTGTCCACATAAATGCTTGGACCCTTGTGCAGTTTGGCCAGTTTCTCTTGATTTCCATCGCGGGCCCTCCGAATCACCTCCTCCTTCAATGTAAACACTTAAACTAGTCAAATTACACTATTAAATAGTAATAAACATTAGTTCATTAAATCAAACAGTAAGTACAATTTATTATTATACTTGGAATATTCATTACAAAACCAGTTTAAAAAGTGGTGTAAGTGTGAAATAAAGCAGTGAATCGTGGTATGATCACTCTCTCGGTAGAAAGAAGGAATGAATTAAAGATTAATGTTGTGGTTGAAGTTCACCATACCCATGAATACAACTCTAATCCACTAAAATAATAATAATATCATGAAAGAATTTATATTGAAATAAATAATAACATCATGAATCCTCTCCCAGGGATAATCCTTGGTTTAGTCACTTTCCATCATAAATTGAAAATAGATCTTGGTGGATGATTGGGACTGAGAAAGAAATAAAAAAGAGTTTTTAAGAGATAATTAGGTTTGGAATAACAATAGGGAAGAAATTTTAATAATATTTGAATAATATTTACAATACAAATGGAATTGAAAACAAAAAGAAAAGAAAAACTAAAAGCATAAAATCCCTAACAGCACTTCTTAGTGGAAGAACCGCCCATAGTTGAATGATCCATTTCAAATCCACCCAATATTTTTATTTATATCATTTCAAGGTTCTTTGGCCATCATAAATGGTTCATTGTGGGATCATATCATAAAAGGGTTATCCGTGATAAATTTTTGTCAAAATTCTTATTTTTGGGTACCGTCCAAGGGGTTCACATCATGAATGATATTAACGATGTGTAATGTGAAGGAATTGAGAAATAAATTCCAATATATTTCATAGTGTGAATATCGGATTCATGATGTGTAATTTGTGGTGATGAACTTATCACATCATGTCTCATAGCTTGTACTCTTCCATATTACACTTCAAAAATGTCCTCTAAGATGTGTAATGTTATTTTCCATCTAGGATTTCTCAATTTTGGCATAATTATTCATTTTCAATATTCACACATAGTCATTGACATTACCTTGAGTCTATTGTATCATCAATTTACCTTTAAAAACCTATTTTCATATAGTTCTTCTTCCCGATGTGGTGACAAGTATATTTATCCTGCTTGATTCATTCTTTTTGAATGTATTCCAAATATTTTTGGTACGCTTACATAAATAAAAAGATAAATTAAAAATAAACTAGTATAATAAACTAATTTTTAAAACATAATTATTTATATAAAAAATATATGAAAAATATGACTCTATCAGATTAAAAAAAGTTGAAATTTTAAATTTAAATTTTATCCTGAAGATGTGAGGGAAAACATATTTTCAAAAGGAAATTTTTCAAAATTTTAAACAATTATTAGATCAAAATTTGATATAAATCTATCATCCAAAACTGGTTTTCCCCTTAAACTATGCTCTAGGCTAGTTGGTACCTGGGCTAAAGTTGTGCCTTCATATATGAGAAATGCTACCGACTAGTAGTGAGGGTCTGATTAAGTTATATTAGGGAGACTATCCCCTCTGGTGATGGTAATAATTATGGCCCATATATAAATAAGACAGTGGAATAAAGGCCACAACATCAGAATAAAAAACAATTTCAGTGTAATAAAAATAAAACATTTTCAATATTAAACAATCCTAATTGAAAAATACCATTTTTAGATGCATAGACTACAATTCAATTAATACAAAAAGATAGACATTCATGGTCTCCTGTGACAGACCATATAAGTACAAAAATATATATATATAACCCAACATTAAGTAAAACCATATGTAGAGGATCCACCAGTTCCACTGCCCTTAATCCCATGTAAAATTTATATCTATGATCCCTGAGGTCCACTTATCAGATTCGAAAGACATAAAGTCTATACGCGTCCTAAATTTCCTGATGTGGGTATGAACTCATTAGGCCAATACCAATGTTTTTCTATCTTACATCCATAATTATACAGGTGTATATAAAATATAAATAAAAAAATTTAACATCTAATTAATAATTAAACTTCTCCACTAGTTCTCAATGACCACAAGTGAGTTTGTACCTACTTCTAACAATGTCGGAATATCTCTGAACACATGCCCTCAAATATATATAGAAAAAAATACGTGACTGTTTAAATATATTTATGTAGTGGTGATGACCCATTGGTTAGTTCTATGGAATCCCAACAAGAATGTAATACCTGGAGAATCCTCGGTACCTTCCACAAATACATCACTGGAACACCATTCCATCGGAAAACTCATGTACACCTCATGTTCCATATATCGAGTAATCGACATACAAATGGCATTCCCATGAATATGTCCTAGGTACCTTGGACCACAACTCAGAAAGCCATTATCATCTCAATAGCCCGACACCTTGAGGAAAGATGACGTTCATCCCCCAATATATAATTAATCTCCTTCTGCTCAACATCCTGACTTCCTGAGGCATGGTGATATCCATCATCAAATAATATATTCACATCATCCTTAAGTACAAGTATGAGTCTCATCCCACAATCAGTGGTATCAACACCATGTCCTGATGAACCATCACTATCCATGATGTATTTCTATGATAATAACCTCCAACATAATCAATGGTCAACACAATATTCATAGACATAATATCTACAGGGGTCTCCACCCATAATGAGTGGTAAGAACCACTTAAACTGACTCATATTTGTATGAACATGACTCCAATGTTGTATCATCCAACAACATTGATAAGTAACTCACCAAAAAAAATACCTAATCCACAACATCTTGTACCTCATACTGATGTGACCACATCGTTATGTCCTTATTGTTAGAACTATCTCAAGTCCCATATTACATTCCCTCAACTTGAAAAACTCACTACCTCAAATAGATAACCATTTCACCTCAACCTAGTTATCATTATCTCTCCATGTATCTCAGGTCATGCCCTCATCCTGATGACTGTGTTTCCTCAGTCTAATTGATTAACATCACCTCAAATACTCAGTCCATTACTATCACATTCCCACAAAACCAATAATATCATATAAAAAATTAACTTATTTTCAATCTATAAACGTCCTAACATTCCTTTTTGGTCAAAAGACTCTTACCATGTTTGAATGATTTAAACTCGCTAGAGAATACCCATCGTCATCCCATAATAAATTTCAATCAATTAGAGATATATAATTGATTAATGGGTCTCAATCAGACAACCCAATGTGAAAAATTAAGTAAACACACAAAAAAACTAGTAAAATTATAGATAAAACTAGAAACCACCAACCATATACTTGTAGGGACTCAATCGTCTAACGTTGGCCTCTAACATGAGCTGAAAATTGAGAAATTTTCGATTTATACAAATTCCCTGAAAATAAGGAAAAATATATCACACATATTTATCATTATGTATGGAAATATAAACAAAAAATAAAATTAATGGGATTGAATTCATTATTGATAGGCTTCAAATGAAATTGGTGTTCTTCAATTTAGTGCTCGGATGAGTATAGGAGGACAAATTATAAAGCAGGAAGAGAAATGGGAGCCCCCCTTAGTTGTGTATAGGAATAGGAGGAGTAATGAGAAGAAATAATAAGAAATGATGTAGGTGTAGGTTGGTCATTTCACCCATTTAAATGATCAACGTGATTTGGTCACAGGTTTTAAATAATGATGCACCAACTGTGCGGTTCTCATAGCCGAAGAATCTCTCCCCTCATAGCTAGGTTCACTATTTTCCAACCCATGTGCAACCTATTCATATCATCTCTATCAAAAAATGTATACATTCTTCATGGATGTGCACCCCTACTCACACGGTTCGAAAATATATGTCTAGTGAAAAAGTAGGCTACATGATTTTCCATTGAATGACACATAGTTTGATCAAACTATTGGCATCTTCCTGTGCTCTCCTGAAACTCAGTTTCCAGGTCAAGACATGCCAAAAATCATCTAAAAACAAGAATCACTATCAAAGACATAAAAACCATCTAAAAAATTCCTTATCTCAATCAAAATCAGGGAATTAGGTTCTGAATCCCAAAAGAGATGTTGGAATATCCACTAAATACAAAAGTTAAAAATGGTTTGAAATTTTGAACCACTCAAAAACCAAGGAATTTACAGTCTCACCACCTTTAGATAACTCATCCCCTTGATATAAGTTCCCACACTAAGATGGTACCAAACATACCCATATCATAAGAATATACACATTCTAACTCGATAATTAGTCACTGGTCAATTACTTTTTTGGTAGTATCCATCTTGGTAATTTCCTACCCAGTCACTTACTAATCAATAATTCATCATTTCAATGGTTTGACCAACCATCTTAACACATAAAATTCCTCACAATGACATATCATCATTCTGTCACCTCATCATGTGCTCAATTCATGCACATGACATAAATGAAATCTATCATTTCGTGCGTCTCCTCAAATTCTCATGTCATACATGTCCCATAAACAACACTCAACAAAGCATGCATCTCATCAGATTCCCATAAGTCATCTACCTCAATAGATGATCACAAATAAGTTGCATCTTATATATATATATATATATATATATATATATATATATATTCTCATGATATTTCTGACTCCTATTTACCCCTTACATATCATGCATCATAATTGATGCCAACATACAAACCAGCATACAATTAGTAAAAAATCAACATACATGCACATCATGTACCCAAAATGTCCATACAAAACCAAAGTATAATGTTACACCATAATCATGGAATACCTATAATAGAAATCGGAATTATGGAATACTCTAACCCAAGTATCTCAACATCATTCTCTTGTCCTGAATCCCAACTACATGAGGTCTAAACTTCATGCGGAGTTGCGCCATCTACCATATTTTACCCTATTATTGGGACTTTATTTCATTTCCACAACATATGCATGTAGTCGAATCCTATCTAGAAGCTCCTGGTACAAATCCTAGTCCTACCTCAGATTACAGAGTCTAAACTGATACCTAGTCCCCAAAATAACCAGTCAAATTCCTACAGAAACTCTCTATATTCCCCATATGATAACATGTCTGACACTTCTTTGGATCCCACCCACACTAAGTCCAAACAAGCCTCTTATGCTTGCACTAAAAGCAAAACATTGAAGAACCATGCCATGGTGTTTTAACTATGTATATAGAATGACCGCCGTACGGAAACACCTCATTATCATGCTTCCTTATACCTAAAGAATCATCTTTAAGCTCAACTGAAACACTTTCCCATCTCGAATAAGACTGTTAAATCATGTTACTCTCAGCAATAAGCACCAAATTGACCACCTATGAGAATGAGCTAATACTAAAGATATTTACCTTCACCCTGATATTTTTTTGTAAACTATCCTATAAAATATTCAATCTAGCGTTGTTTTTTCCAACCATATTAGTTGGAAAATGGGAAACGTATGTGAAATTAACCACATAATCCAAAATATATGTGCCTCCCAACTTTGGGTTCATGAACTCACTGACTTGACCAACCCTCAATGTCTTAGGGAAGAAGTTCTCTGTGAACCTCATCTATAAATCCTTTAAATCTAGTCTTTCAGGTCTTATTGTGTATACCTATACATGCCACCTGTGATTTTTTAGTCTTTTTAGGATATACGTAGTCATCTTCACCCCCTAACCTTTGTGTGTCTCAAGATGATCGAAGATATTCTACACTAAATTGACCTAGTTATCATTATCATGTACTCCACCTTCACCCTAAAATAACAGTGTGTGATGATAATAAAACTCCCAATATATATCATCCAAGGATGGATCAAATCCCTAATCTCCCCTATCAATTCTCTATATGACTAAAACCAATATTAACCTGGGCAACTCATTTAACCATTAACCAAAGTATTCCATATCCTACAATGTTCCTACCTGTACTGGATAATGTACCTATGCCTCATGATCAAATTGATCCTCATGGGCCTCATTCTGACACTCACGGCCTCATCCTGTGTAGGTTCTAGTAGAACCATATCACCAACCTCCTAACTCTCCACCGAAATCTATCTAGGTGCCATCATGATGAAGACCTAATTTCATGGTCAGAAAATCATAAAAATATATATATATATTATAGGGGATGTTGTGATGTGAAACATAACCTACCAACCTTATAGTCCCCTAATAAAACTATATCACATGGAATCCGACCTCATGATCCCTTACCTACACTTAACAGATTTATGTATCATATATAATCTAGCCTCGTGGATTCATTCCTACCCAAAAAAGATTTTGGAAGAATGTATAATCTAGCCTCATGGATCATTTCCTACCCATAATAGAGTGAGTAATCATATATAATATATATCAATATAGAATAATTGTGTATAATGGCACCAAAAAGCTAAGCATAAAACACTATTTAGATTAGTTGTTAACACTTTAAACAAATCACCCCCTTTCATCGTCTATTCCTACCCATACCAAGGTTAGGCCCATACATACTTTATAGACATATCATCACATATATATCTCATCAGAAACCATATTTCTGGGATAGATGTGTATAATTACACCAAAAATTCAATGCATGAATTCATTTTTAGCTTCTTTGTTTATAAATTCAATAACTCAACCCCTATTATCACATTTCAGGTTCCCATGAATAATAACGGGAAAAAACACATTATATGAGAATAAGTGCCTATCATCATGCATAAAAAACCCTCCCTTATCATATCAGGCCAAGGTTTAAACCATATAATCCAATAACATCACACCCAAGTGCTCCACTCAAGGTGGAAATCAATGAACATTAAAATCATAAAACATAACTTCAATTTTCCACCCGTGGAAACAAGGTTTCTTCCTCATGCATGGGGCTGCAGGCACCCAAACATGAGATATTTACAAAATTCCAACTAAAACCTATTATTTCATCTAAAATAGGCCAATTAGTAAGAACAAAAAGGATAATAAACTCTTATGATACCATTTTTAGTCTCTTGACTTGTTTTTTAATTAAATTATACTCTGGGTCGGTTAGACTCTAGGCCTTAGGCATGCCTCCCCATATATCAACGACTATAAACTAGGAGTGAGGGTACGATTAAGTGATAGTGGGATGTTTATAGAATCTGTTTATGATAATAATAGGGGTTCATATATATATATATATAACACAACATAATAAAGACCACAACTATTGAAGAAAAAACCAAACTTAATAGAATATTAATAAAACAACAGTAGTAATAAACCATCATGATGGCATGATACCATTTTTAGATTAATAGACAACAAGTTAGGTCATACAAAAATATAGAAGACCAATGTTTCCCATGACCGACAATATCAATACATACACACACATATATATATAAACCAAAATAATTTCCATCCTTATGTAGAGGAACCAACAAGGCCATTTTTATCCATCCCATAAAAAAGTTACATCAGTGATCACTATGGAAAAGCCCTCATTCATGATCCTATAGTAAATCTCAAAGATATAATGTCTACACATGCCCTGAGGGGACCTTGTAGGGTTTGAGTATGATCTTAGAAATACACCACCAATGTGTGCCTATCTTACACATATAATTATGCAGCTGTATGCAGAATATAAAAAAAAGGAAATTCACAACCATTTACTGATTAACCATCTCTATTTGTGCTCAATAGACACAAGTGAGAGTCTTCCTATTTTGAACTACGGAATAATATATCTCAACAAATTACCCCAAAATATATATATGGAATAATATACATGAATGCATATATATTTTTTTAGTTTTGAGCACAAATTAATTAGTGCACAAGTGTCCCCTGAAGAAAATAATACATGGAGAGCCCTCAACACCTCCCATAAATACATCACTAGAAACATGTTCCATTCAACACATCTTGTGTAATACATCATGTAACCATCATATAAATAAAACACCAATCAATATGCCTCAAATCCCTAAAACCTCTACTCAAAAAGTCATTGCCGGCTCAAAAGACAAACAACCCGAGCCATGGTGATGTTCACCCTCCAACATATAACTAATCCTCATCAAATCAATAGCCTGATGTCATGAGGAAAGTTTATATATATCCTCAAATAATTCATATCCATTATCCTCAAGCATAATGGCAATCCTTATCCCCAAATGATGGTATTAGCACCATCTCCTAATGCCCAATCATTGTCTACCATGGATTTATATAGTGAGCACATCTTACATAACCAATGGTCAAATAGATCACATAATACAAAACATCTATAGAGGCGTCCACGCACAATGATTTGTCAACTCCACCTCAACTGAGTCCTATCTGTGTGCATATGACTCCAATGGCACATCAACTGAGAACTGTTGGTGGAAATCACCAACATGTACCAAATCCACATCATCTGTCACCTTATGCCCCTATAAAGATGTTGCTTATTGATGATCATAAATAGTATCTCAAGTCTTCTTACTCTCAACCAGAATACCTCATCAACTCAAATGGATGTTCATGTCTCCCCATATTTGTGGTATTCCCCACCCCATGTATCCCATACCATTCCCTTAGCCTGACAACGAAGTCAGCTTTGTCCAGGTGATCAATGTAACATTAAATCCTCAGGCCATGCCTGTAATGTACCCTTGGAACCAGTGAAATAATATAACAATTTAATTTATTTAAAATATAAAACCATAATAACATTACTAGTTGTTAAAAATCCCCTTATTCGGCCTATCATGATCTAAAATAAGTTGGGAATACCCATTGTCATTAAAACAACCCTACTCTTTAATACACATGTAAACATGATTTATTAAATAAAATTTCAATTAATATAACTCATAAGATAGAGAGTTATAGTGTATTTGTGGATTAAGATCATTACATACCAACTTTAAACATAAAATACAACATCATTATTGAAAAATTCTTTTACATGACCACAACATTCCTTCATACTATGAATTACATGGTATAACCTGAGGATATAAATAAGAAAAGGGTGAGCTGTAAAGCCCAGTAAGTGAGTAAAAAAGGAATAACATAAAGAATAAAATACACATTAGGAATAGGAATATCAATGATTCACAAGAGAAACAAGAACATAAATTCTTGATATAGTGTGATTATCATAACATGGAAACATGGCTACAACCTAAAACATAACATCATTAACATAAAGGAATCAGGTAAACCATTGTCCCAATATGATGTAAAAATTACTATAAAATAATGTGGTAAACCCAAATCCTAACATGATGAATCATGATACTAAAAATTACCCAATGAATTGTAGATCTATCAGGGTGCACTCTTCATAATCATTTCAATCTCATGCTTAAGTATGCCACATAGGTCACATAACATGGATTCATTAAACATCATCATTTATTACATTATAAATTAATGTTGAATAAATACATGAAAGTATATAATCAATAAGTATATTTTCATAATTTTGAATACCCTTGATAGAGAAATAGGCATGGTAATCACTACACGATGATTTTGGTATGGAAAATCACAGTGCAATTTTTGGCAGCCTAACAGCGTGACATAAAAATTCATAAAAATAGTTCATGATAGAAAAAGGGGAATATCATAATACATACATTAAATGGAATATAATGTGATATTATAAATATGTGTCCCAACACAAGTAATTTGGAAATAGATTGCGTAACATAATAAAGAAACTTGAAGACAGAGGAGAAATGGTATAAGTCTTAGGAAATGTCATCATGGTAACGGGTGTACATAAGAGGGATTAATGAGAGAGAAATGGGTCTCTCATCATTCAAACATAATAAGGGTAGTATGGGGGAGGTGAAAAAATATACCACATCATTTTTAATTGAATAATAAAATATTATAACAATATAAGGAACCATGGACAAAAAATGAGAAGGGAATGTGAGGCTCCCTTACATGGATGTGTGATACCAAAGGCTTGAGATAGGATTCTTGGGAGCTTGTGGCACCATAAAAGGACTCTAGGGAGTATGTATCAGAGGTTGATAGAGCTCCAAATGATTTGAGTGAAGATAAATGGTAGAACAAGTGGGTTTATATAGAAATGGAGGGGGGATTCTTTATTATTTATGTTTTGGACACTACACAAAAAAATATTTAATACAACCAACCAATGGTTTTCTCCCATGGTTTATGGAAATAGAGATTGTAATTCAATATTTTATAAGGAATGGGGTGAAATTAATAAAATATTTCTCTTTATTATGTAGAGGTGAGTCACACTTTTGTAGAAATGAATTTAATATCTTAAAATATTTTATAAGCCTTGGAGGGCCCACTAAGGTATTATAACATAAATCAAATAAACCTAAAATTACTTTATTTTATTGGAAAAACATATATTTTTCCTAATATATCATTTATAGTATTTTATCAAATCACTATTGGATCATTATGATGTCATAAAACAAATTATATATTTATACAGTATTTAATGTTCTACCCAAAAATTCGATTGTCTCGGAAAATTATGGAAAATTCACCATTGGATAATTTTGACATCTTGAGTTCAAAAATAATATTATTTTTAAATAAATTATTTTATAAATCTTTGAATTATTGCTTTTAAAAAGAGAACCGATATTTACTAAAAATTAATGGGTTTTCACAAAAAACGTTTTTTAACCTTAATAAAAATTACACTTGACTTCATAAAAATTATATGAGCATTTATATTAAATAAAATTAATTTAATAAAATATTTTACTTAAATATTAACTATCTTAAAAATACATTAATTAATCAAAATATATTTATTAATTGAATTTGAATATTACACAAAAATACTATTTTTGCTTTATTATATCAAAATAAAATTATTATTTTCTTTAAACTGAGTACATACAAAATTATAAAATAAAAATAATAAAAAATAATAATAATAATAATTTTAATGAAAGTTAAATATAAATATTCATACTACTAATGTTACATGGATACTACCTTTTCAAATTATTATTTAATGTTAATTATCCTATTTTCCTTTTATCGTGATAATTAATATATACTACAGTTACAAATCACATTGTTCACATATTAAGTTGGTATTATTAGATAAAATTTATTATGATGACTTAAAATATGGATTAAATTTTATTAAAATCAATTTTATTTAATATAAAATCAACAAATTTTATGGAAAACCGTTTTCAGAAAAATACATTTTTAAGGAAAATATGAGTTCAATTTAACTATCAAAATACTAATATTAATTTTATTATTTTAAATTAATTAAGGTAGATATATAATATAAATATTTCATTTAGTTAATTTATCCTTATAGGTTATTTTAATTAATTAGAAATGGAGATAAATTATGCATTTTATACTAGTTTTCGAAAAAAAAATGAAATTTTAATCATAAAAATAAACTTATAATAAAATCTAGAATAAATATTATTCACATGAATTTAATTAAATTAAATATAATTAAATAATAATTATAATATATTAAAATAAAAATAATCCATTTTCCAAAATAAATGAAAATTTTGCAGAAAAACTATATTTTCACTATTCACAAAACAAAATATATATTTTCCAAAAAAATACCAAATTATTACGCTAAGTTAATTTTGATATGATGAGACCCAAAATTTAGTTTATTTATCAAATAAATTAAATATATGTTATAGAAAATGTTTATAATAAATAAATAAAAATCATTTTTAATGAATAAATATTTTAAAAAATAAAGACATTACAAAAATTTGATTGAATAATCAATAATTATTAATTAATATATTTATGACATATATATTTGATAAAATATATAATACTATTTATATCATAAAACTTAATGAAAATTTTAAATTTTTCATATTTAAATAATAATTTTTTTGGTTCAGTATTGTGTATTTCATTGGTTATCGATCATAATTTTTATTTTATTTTAAAAACATGGGTGGTTAAATTCTTCCCCCTTTAATAAATTGTGTCCTCAAAATTTAAACATTAACTCATTTCTTCAATATTCTCATCTATTTTCTAGAATAATTGGAAAAAATTAAGGTTGATTATTTTTAAACTATTAAACACGTAATGGGGAATCTATTGACATTAAAGGGATAACTTATAAATTACATTTATTTCCTTAACTTATAAATTTCTAGGATTAAATCTAAGTTATACATGATCTATTTCCTAACATATATTATAATGTTTTTTTGGTTTTTCTTTTCCCATAATAATGGTTCGTACTATGCTTATGAATTTACCAAATCATATCCCCATGGAGTGTCAAACCAAGAGTGCAACAAGGCCCATTGTCATGCACCAATTCCCGTTCGAGTCAAGCTCAAAGAATATTTTAGGGGTTTTTCCTCTAGATACATCTATGCCTGGGTCACCTCTACATTTTCGTATCCAGACAGGGATGTATTTTTTTGATAAACCACTTACACTATACTCACCAAATTTTAGGGGTGTTTTCTTATACTTACTTTTATCCCTAATGCTTTCACTATGGTTTTCTAATCATAATCCCAAAAATATCTACACCCAACCTCTGATACCAACTATAAATACCATTATCTTTATTAAACACTTAAAAATGATTTAATACTTAAAATTATACTTTTTACAACTCGTAATGTTGTTATTTCTAATGGCTTTGTGGATTAGGAACATTCCATAACAACTACATAAAATACATCATCTTTATTGAAAACCTCTTTTACATGACCACAACATTCCTTCATACTTGACGACATACTTTGGAAAAGGGTGAGGTATAAATTCCAATAAGGTTTTAAACATGAAGAATACAATACACGTTAGGAAAAATTCATATCAATGGAGAACAAGAGAAACATGAACATAAAGTTTTGATATAGCATGATTATCATAAAATGGAATTGTGGAAACAACTTAAAAACTACATCATTAACATAAAGGAATCAGGTAAACCCCTATCCCAACATGATGGAAAAAATTACTATAAAGGAATAAGGTAAACCCATATCCCAACATGACATATCATGATACTAAACATTACCCAATGCATTGGAGCGCTATTAGGGGGCACCCTTCATAACCATGTCAAACTCATGGTTAAGTGTTCCACATATATCATATAACATGGATTCATTAAACATCATCATTTATTCCATGATAAAGTAATTTGGAATGCATAAATAACATTCTATAATAAATAATTATATGTTTATAAATTTGAATACCCTTGATAGAGAAATGGGCATGGTATTAATTACATAATGATTTTGGCATGGAAAATTGCGATGCAATTTCAACAGCATAAAAACGTGACATAAAAATTCATAAAAATGGTTGATTAGAGAGAAATGGGTCTCTAATAATACATAAATGAAATATAAAGTAATGGGGTCATATTAATACATGTCCAAAAATAAGTTATCAAGAAATATATGGCATAACATAATAAATAAATATGAAGGAGGAGAAATGGAAAAAGTCTTAAGAAATTTCAGCATTGTAGCAGGTGTACATGGGAGAAATTAATGAGAGACAAAGAGTTATATCATCATTAAAACATAATAAGGTCTGTATGGGGTAGTTTAAAAGATATACCCTGTCATTTTTAATTTAAAAATAAATGAGTATAACAATATAAGGAAACTTGGACAAAAATGAGAAAGGAAAGAAACTGAAGATCCCTTACTTGGATGTGTGATAACAAAGGTTGGGTATAGGCTTATTGGGATCCTGCAGGCACCATGGGAGGACTCTAGGGTGTATGAGGAAGATTTTTTTAGAACTCAAAATTGTTTGAGTGAAGTGAAATAGGAGATTGGGTGGGTTTATATAGGAATAAAGGGGGGGATTTTGTTATTATTTAATTTGTGGACACTACGCAATAAAATATTTAAAACCAAAAACCAACTCATATTTTTTGCCCATGGTTTCTATCCTAGGGGATTGGAATAGAAAATTTATAAGCTAAAGGTATGAACTTAATAAAATGTTTCTCTTTCTTATGTGTAGGTGAGTCACACTTTCAAAGAAATGAATTTAATATCTTCAAATATTTTATAAGTCTTGGTGGATCCACTAAGGTATTATAAAATGAATAAAAAAAACATAAAATTACATTATCTAAAAAACACATATATTTTCTGAATATATCTTTTATAATATTTTGTTACATCACTATTGAGTCATTATGATGTCATAAAATGCATTATATATTTATACGGTATTTAATTTTGTAACCAAAAATTCGAATATCTCAGAAAATTATGAAAAATAAATTATTGAATAATATATATTTCTTGAGTCCAAATATAATATATAAATAATTTATAAATAAATTAATTTTTACTTTTAAAAATAGAATTGACATTTATTGAAAATTGACTAGTTTTTGAAAAAAAATAGTTTTCAACCTTAATAATAATTACACTTAAGGCCATAAAAATTATATCATCATTTATATTTAATAACATTAATTTAATAATAATATTTTACTAAAATATTATTTATTTTAAAAATACATTAATTCATTGATATATATTTCTTAATTGAATTTAAATATTAAAAAGAATATTATTTATGCTTTATCGTTTCAAAATATAACTACTATTTTTTCAAACTAATTACTTAAAAAATTATAGAATAAAAATAATAAAATATAAATATAATAATAATTAAATTAAAATGAAATATAAATATTTATACAATTAGGCTTACTTTGATACTATTTTTTTCAAATTATTATTTAACGATAATTATCCTATTTTCCTTTTATTATGATAATTAATATTTACTACAGTGACTAATCATATTGTTCAAATATTAAGTTTATATTATTATATAATATTTATTATGATTATTCAAAATATCTAATAAATTTTATCAATATTATTTTTTATTTAATATAAAATCTGTGAGTATTGTGGAAAATGGTTTTTTGAAAAATACATTTTTAAGGAAAATATGGGTTCAATATAACTTTATAACTAAAAAAATAAATTTTATTATTTTAAATTAATATATATATATATATATTATTTCATTTGTATTTATGGGTTATTTTAATTAATTAAAAATGGAGACACAATATGCATTATAAAATAATTTTCAGAAAAATGAAATTTTAATCATAAAAATAAAATTATAATAAAATATAGTATAAATATTATTTATATGTAATTAATTGAATTGAATATAATTAAATAATAATTTTAAAACCATGTCATAAAATTAATTCATTTATCAAAAGAAATGTCAATTTTACGTAAAAATTATATTTTCACTATTCATAAAAAATTGATATTTTCTTAAAAATACCAAATTATTAACATATGTTATTTTTTATATGATGAGAACAAAAATTTAGTTTATGTATCAAATAAATTTTATATATGTTCTAGAAAATAATTATAATATATAAAACAAAATCATTTTTAATGAAAAATTATTTTGAAAAATAAAAAGACATTACCAAAACATGATTGAATAATCAACAATCATTTATTAATATATTTTATACATATATATTTGATAAATTAGATAATACTAATCATGTCATAAAATTTAATGTAAAGGGTAAAATGATAATATTTAAATAATTATAGTTTTTTTAGTTTAGTGTTGTGTATTGCATTGGATATTGAATATAATTTTTATTTTATTTTAAAAACTCAAATCGTTACAGACATCCCATAATAATGGTTAATCAATTAAAAAGTAATGATTAATTAATTAGGGGTCTTGTTCAGAAAACCCAACGTGCGCATTTAGGTACACACCCAAAAACACAAATAAAATTAAGGAGGATGTGAGGTACCCCAACCTCATAATCATGGGAAATCACTCATCTGATATCAACTTCAAACTTGTGATGAAATGATATAAATCATGGGTTTAGAAAAAAAACCAAAAAAGAAAAAACAATATTTCATGGATTTAGCATTCTATATGGGGTGATAAAAAAATAAAGGGAATCAATAGGATTATAGGCCTTATCGATGGGTTTCCAATTAAAAAAATGGTGTTCAATTTAAGGCTAATATGATGAGATGAGACTAAATCTAAGAGGAGGAGGAGAAATTGGAGCTCCCTTATACATTGTTCATGAATGGGATGAGAAATAAGAAGAAATAAGTAAAAAATTAGGAAGGGATGTTTGGTCATTTCACCAACTTAAATGACCTCTTAGTTTGGATGCACGGTTTGGAAACCTATGTTCCAACCATGTAGCTCTCACTGTCCAAGAATCTCAACTAAAACTACTAGGTGCACATCTTTCCATACCATGTTATTTCTGTGTGTATCCCCTCTATCAAAAACATCATAATTTCTTCATGTCTATGCACTCCAATCTACACGGTTTGACAAACCGTTTCTAGTATAACAACCAAATGATTTATTATATTGTTCTTCTAGACTAAATTAAATTTTTCTAGATATATTTATATGCAACACATAGCACTGATATTCTATTTTAGTACACACACCTCTATGATATATTTTATTACACACAATATGAAGTTCATTTATTATCTTGTGTTGCATGCAAGACCGAGCTTCACCAAATAAAAATATATTATTAATTTTATTATTTAATATGATAACTATAAACTAGACATTCTAATGAAATATAAGAAAATTATTAACTAAATTTGGAAAATATTTTTTACATGTGTTTATTATTTGGTGTTATAAATGAATATATAATCTAATTGAATTTAAAGGAAACTATTTTATAATAAAACTATTTTATAAAACAAAAGGTTTTTTCTTAATAAATCAAATTAATGTCAATTAGTGAATGAAATTAATAAATTATATATTATATCTTGAATTAATTATTTTTATAAATTCATCCAATAGGTTTGATAGGCATAAGATAATAAAAAATTTCATTTTATGCTTAAAAATCTATATTTTAATAAACGCATTTTTGACATCTTTTAATGTAGAACCTATTTTAAAGATAAATTAAGTCAGTTTTATAAATTATATTTTAAAAAATAATCCTTATTTTTGAAATATTAATTTAAAAATAATATTAGTATTAAATTAATGTATTTTTCTATAAAGTATCATTTTGGGATGAGTAGTGAAAATACTGAATTTTAATTGAAAACTAATTTTTCATTTAAATAATATATAAGGAAATATTATATTATTAATTTATTTTAAATTTTTATTAGATAAATTTTAAATATATTAATCCATATCAGATAATTATGATCAATTTTAAAATTACTTTTTATATTAAAATATTTCAATCTATTGTACATTTTCACTATAAAACCCAACTTGCTCATCCCTTCTACGGGATTAATTTTAAATTATTTTCTATCACTTCTATGATTTAAATTTGAAAAAATGTATTCCATATTTTTAATAAGAATAAATTATAATTCACACTAAGGTATACTTAGTTTCTGAAAAAAAATATTAGCGAAAGAGATAAAAATAATTTACAGTGATTAATGTAAAATTGTGTTTACTTAGTGGTTAAAATTTAATCATAAGGGGCCAAAGGACCAAAAAACATGTAAAAAATTCATTTTATTCCCATATATAGACCATATACTAGAATATATCTAATTGTTTCATTAATTTTGTCCCATGACATAATGGAGACCTCCCAATACAGTTTAACTTTTTATATTATCAATAATGTCACACCACCTCCACTTTAAAAGAGAACTCACCCCCCCCCCCTCACTTCTTAACACTTACCCAGTAATTTGGATCATCCAACCCCTAACCAAATATTCTATTAATATCCTAAAATACATTGAAGAATTGTCACATGGGGTTGAAATCCAACCAAGTATTTTCTTTAGTATAAACAAAAATGAGTTTCCTGAAAAAGAGATAATATTCTTCAATGAGAACTTTGGTTTTATTTATTTATCCACCACTTATATTATTATTATATCTTACATATATAATAAAAAAATTATCATCATTATACTGATATTTTTTAAAATTAAAATTATGACCAACACCTTCATACACCTCCATCAAGTGGGATATGCAGTTATCGTCTCTGGGTATAGCGGACGACCGCCTCCCGAATTGATATTCTTCGTTCATCCATTAACACCATTAATGGTTGTAAATAATGATTGTTTTGTAACATATATATGTTATATCTCATATATATAATGTATTTATATTTTTTGTATGTTTTTATGACCCATAAATTCATGATTTCCATTTTGTTAGAATACGATAACAACATTTATAGATGTGTGGATTAATGCCTCCTCAAAGTGATGTGATTCATTCATTCCTTACATGGGATATATTAAGGATAGGTTCCAAAAATATATGATAAATTTATAAAATAAATATGATTTTGTAATTATAATACAGACACACATGCACACATATATATAAGTTGAATTTCATTGTTTCAATATGACAAGAAAATGGAAACACCGGTCATGCATACGGATGGCGTATTGTCTCCATGAACTGTGTATTTCATATCCTATCACCAAATATTTTGGATTACTATGAATACATTCTTACATAATATATATTATATAAATGAAATAATTATGGAATTATTAACATATTTACCTTTCTATTAATATAACATTTCATTTTATTCATTACCCTTTCACACACTGAAAAAGTGATAACGTTTTTCATAGACATGTTGACTGTCGTCTCGTCAAAGCGATGTGATTATATTTTCATCACAATAATTACATATAAAAGTGCATGTTATTAAATAATAATGTATTTGAGATATAATAATAATTTTCGAATGAAAAATTTTACTTACCTTCTTTCCATAATGATCATTGAAAACAGAAATATTGCCCATGTGTATGTACAACCTAACCTCTCCATGATCGCAATATTAGTTCATTTTTAGTTACCACCATCAATGATTGACTTTAAAAGTATAACTAGTGTATAAATATAATATTTATTTCATGATTGTTATTATATATATTTATATATAATGACACCATTGACCATATTCAACCTACACAAGTATTTTTTGTCACATAAACTTAATATGGTCAAAACATCTAACTTGAACATAATTGGATATGTAGTTGTGTATAAATTGTAAATATTTGAAATGAAATTAATAAATAAAAATTAGAATGTTTCAAAAACATTTAAATAATTAAAATAAGTTTATTATTCTTGAAGATAGAAACACATGTGATAAGTCATACTTAAGGTAAGGCATTTCATCTCAATTTACATTCCATTAAGACATATTTGTTTTTTTGAACCAATTCAATTTGATGTGGTATATATAAATAAATTTTCATTTAGTATCATTATAATATAATAATTTATATTATTATTTGTTTCACATTGAATTATCTAATCCAAGGGGGTTTGACATGAAAATTATCAAGTGGTGAAACTTATCTTTGCAATCTCACTTTGTTTTGTGATTGTTAAATTTCTATTGAGACAGTCACTACCTTGTGATCATTGTTTATTGTAAATTAAATTTATCTTAAATATCAATATTATTGTTTAATGGATATCATTATTTACTAAATTTTATAAAAAATTTACGTATGGTTTTAAATTTTAATGTTATTTGATTAACTGAGGAAATATTGATAAATTTGTATCTTGTACTCTAGTGGAAATTTGATAAGGAACACTATTTATGAATTAAGTCGATAATTTAATATATGAGAAATTATTTGGACATTAATGACATGGTTAGGGGACTGGTTAATGTAAGAACTATAGGATGGGTATCGATTAATGTAATCCCTAAGGTTTGGGGACCCGTTAATTCAAGCCCCATGATGTTTTGGTAGTCTCATGAGATGAATCTGTTGGCCAAATCAGATGGGTTTTCTCCCAATATATTGTAGAAAGTCCTCAGAATAGATCACGAAGATGAAGGCATCATGTTCTTGGGAAACATAACATCTGATTATTAAGAATTTTCACCATACAGTATTTAGTTATTATTATCTAGAGAAATTTCACTATGATAAAATAAAAGGATGAATTTTATTCTCTGTTTATTGATTAAATTTCATGTGTGTTTATAAATTTACCTTTCCATATTGATTATGACCATTGATTCATTATTTATTTTATTGTAAATAACCCTTACAGATCATTTGGTCTCACCATTATTTTTATTCCTTTCACAAAGATATTAAGATGAATTCTTGGAATGAGTTTCAAGGCTTTAAATTGTTATATTTTTTTATATAATATGTTTTTTTATTTTCTTAATGTAAAAAATATTTATCTTGTATGTAATATGATTTTTCCAAAACTAATAATTGGTTCAATATTTTAATATCTGATTCTTGTATCAATACCAATGTAATATAGTAAGGCACCGACTCTGAGATTTCTTGGATTGGGCCATTATTTTTGGTATCAAATAAATTTTCGTAGAAACCATGGAAACTAGATTTAGGACAAAATAGATAATAGAACATAAACATATGATAAAATTTGAGGATAATTATATAATAACATCCTTAAAAACATTTTTTTGTGAGTATGTTATTAGATATTCATAATGTTTTCAATTTATGTAATGTATTTCCCTAGTTTTCAGAATATACATTATGTTTCATTATTTTATGGTCTAATATAGTGTATTATATTATTTAAAAATGGACCCTGGAAGGAATAAGGGTTTCAATACATATACCCAATGTATATATTTACCTACCGAGATATCCAATACGACTGGTATTTGAACTTTTTGAGTAATTGATATATTTGGGTAGCGTAATCAGGTTCAGAAAAATAATCATTCCTAGATGGAACAACCTATTCTACAATGTGATTCTTCAATGTTGTTTTACTAAGAATTAAATTGTAATCATAATGGATTTCCTTTGATGTTTTGGTTGAAAGGGGAATTTTAAGTTCTCACAAAATTGAATGCATTGGTTTTTTCATATGTTTCTTCATTCCCTAGAAACTCTATTTTTGATGATTTCGATGGGGCACACACGTCCATATGTTCGAGGTCGATGATGCTGTTTGTTGCCCTAAATTCTCACTTTCCGAAGACAAGTTGCATCTGTTCTTTATTTAGGGATGTTTTCTCCTTGAATGGAATGTGATGATGGGATGTCGGTTCTTCCTTCCATGGATTCCTCCTCAGAACTCGTCACCTAATTTGGGTGTGCCTTATATATTAAGGCATTGATGGAACCAACGTGATGATGGCCGAGACTGCTGGGTGTTGGGCTTGAAGCTCAGGGAGGCTTCATACGTACCTTGACATGGAAAGGATCAATTTTTTCATAGTTCAAAAGGGTGGATGTAGTTTAATGTCTTCAAGGAAAAAAAGGGGGGAATACTGTTTAACACAATGAATGTTTAAGGTGGTTTGAAGTGAATGGGGTTGAAACCAATGGTAGTTGTGCTTGAAACTTAGGTAGGCTTCCTACGTACATTGCCTTGGAAAGGATCAAAGTCCACATAGTTTAGGTTGGTGTGGGTGAACCAATGTGGAGATGGTTAGGACTAATTGGTGGTGGGATTGAACCTCGGGGAGGTTTCCTATATACCTTACCTTGGCAATGATCAAAGACCTCATAGTTCAGGTTGGGTTTGGTGAACTAATGTGAAGATGTTCGGGACCAATGGTTTTTGAGCTTGAACCTCAGGGATGCTTCCTACGTACCTTGACCTGGTAAGGATAAAAGACCTCATAATTCGGGTGGGATTGGTGAGCTAACATAAAGATGGTTGGGACCAATGGTTGTTAGGATTGAACCTCAGGGAGGCTTCCTACGTACATTGCCTTGGAAAGGATCAAAGACCCAATAGTCCAGGTTGGGTTTGTTGAACTGATGTGAAGATGGTTGGGACCAATGGTTGTTGGTCTTGAACCTCAGGGAGTCTTCTTATATACCTTGCCTTGGAAAGAATCAAAGTCCATGTAGTTCAGGTTGGTTTTGGTGAACCGACGTGAAGATTGTCGGGACCAATGGGTGGTGGGCTTGAACCTCAAAAAGACTTCATACATACCTTGCCTTGGAAAGGATCAAAGACCTCGTAGTTCAGGATGGGTTAGGGGCTTACACTCTAAGGTAGCCCAGTGAGGATTTCAAGTTCATTCCTTGCTCTAAGCCAACGTGAGTCATGCTCAGTGTGAGAAATAAGAGACAGTAAAGACTTAAAAATCACATTGTAGAAGGGGCATCTGTGGGAAGTGGAATGGGGGGATTATTTGTGGTTAGTGGCCCATTGAGGAAATAGGGGCTTACGCCTGGTTAGTAGCCCAAGGTGATGGAGATTGGGACTTACTCCAGGATGGAGGCCCGGGTGGTAGAAAGGCCCAGTGGGAGAGGGATTTGGAACCCAGGAAGAGAGGAGGAGCAAGGATGCTACCTCCTGCAAGAAAAGCTACGGGATTACACCAAGGTGGTATCCCTTTCCCTGCGGATAGACACTACTCTGATAAATAGGATCTCATTCCATGTGGGGAATGATCTCACTCTAGTGGAGACCGGTGGGAATGCAGAATGTCTAAGGTGGGGAACCCTGCATCCGACACTTGAGGTGTGGTCCCAGTTTAGCATCATGTGCTGAGGATGATGGTGCTTGGAAGTTTAATGTTCTGCAGCTCAGACAAGGTGACTTTTCTCCGCACCCCTATGACTTACATAACTGATACCCACCCACCCTTGAGGGAAGGAAGGCATCGGCAAGTCGTGCCGAGGGGGTGTTATGAATCAATCCACTGGTGGGTTCACATTAGTGTGGCTATGTGAAGAAGCAATATCTGTTAGCGTGCCTATGTTAAGAAGCATGAGTAAATGAAATGAAACTGGAAATATTGTCCAAGGGATTATGAAATTTCTTCATGAAAATATGAAGGGTTATGCGGGAAAAGGAGTTCCAGTGAAAAGGGCTTCATATGTAGAAGCATTGTAAAACTCTGGTGACCCATGAAGTGTAGGGGCTTAGTGAAGGGATTTGCTTTGAGAATTGAAGTTTCATAGCCTAGGTATAAGGAATTGGTGCATATAGAAGGTTATTTACAAAGTGGAAAGTCATTCGTAGAGCAAAGCCTCTCGAAGCTTGGGTGCCTTGCGAAGCAGAAAATTGTGAAGTAATGTGCTTCCCGAAGCACAATGACCATGCCTTACCATGTGGACCACATGTGTATGAATGTTGTTTCACAAAGCATAAACATGATGACCTGAGTCCCCTTGGGGATATCCTTCCTTCTCGGAGACCCGTGGGATCCACAAAGGGAATCCCCCTTTGAAGAGTGGTGGAATTCATGCAAAGGGGAAGGCCCTTCATGATGAAAAAGTACCTTGAAGAGCTCATGGTTCACAAAGCAGGAATTGCTTCGGGATGTGGGATCTCAGAAGGTGAAAGGTCGGAGGATCCATCATTTGGGATTTAGGGGACCCTCGTATTTATACAAAATAGGAGCCACAAAGCAAAGCTCCCTCAGCACGAATACGGGGGTAGCTCCACGGAAGATTCACGAATATCAAAGAGGTTTGCTAAGCATCATGCCTCATTGCTCCACGGAGAGTTCACGAACGTCAAATGGGTCCATGGGGCATCCTGACTCCTTCATCCATAGTGGGTTCGCAAACATCAAATGGGTTAGTGGAGCATCCCGCCTCCATGCTCCGTGGTGGGTTCACGAAGGGAGAGCTTTGTGCTTGTCGTGGGGCTCCGGGGCTCCGCAAATATTTTTCATGAGGCAGCCCCTAATGCTCTTCTTCTATTATTTCTTTTCCTTGATTTTGGCATAAAAAAATACCCCCTCCCCCCGGACTTGGAGTTGAAGAGAAATCGAGGGTCAAATTCTGAAGGTCAATAACCAAAATTCCTCAACCATCGCGAATTGCCCCGCAAAGATGACCTGTGAAGCCGAGCAGTAACGGGAGGCTGAGTGTGCCGCGAAGCTCACCCTGGATCAGGAGCACTGTGAACCTCATGGGGTCCTATCCTATACATTGGGGATCTGACCTCTTTTTTTTTCATTTCTCTGCTTTTCATTTTTGGCATATAGCTTCTCGATTCGCAAAGCTCTACATACTCCACGACTGCTCTCCAAGAATGGGCCCTTTTGCTACACGGTGCATAGCTAGTCTTTGACTTTGAATTGGGGTGCTCTGTGAACTGAGTTTGATGGCCAGGGAATGCCTCTGTAAACATACTTCATGACCAAGATCCACGAACTTGCTCCGCGAAATATATTCACGATCAAAACTCGAAGAATGTCCAAAATTCAAAACTGAATGGGTCACTAGGAGGATTCCAGGGGGGTCCTTGTAGAAGATTCCCGAAGGGATGAGATGGAAAACAACATGGGTATAGGGTATTTGATACGGATCCACTCTGACCATAATTAGTTGGTGGATCTACGGTTAGAAAGCTAGAGGAACTTTCCGTTGAATAAGAGGTTGTCGCTGTATGGCTTTAGGCTAAGGGATGATGTCTTCATCCTTGAATTATGTAGGGATGAACTGGATTACTGGTTTAAAAGAACATTGTGCCAGCGTGAGTGGTTCTCGGTGACTGACTACCATGCCTGGGAGGACATCACACTAGTTGTTGTTGAATTCCTATACAACCAACTGAAAAAGTTTGACAAGAAGGAATTGTAGCCGGAGACATCCTCCCCTCTGTACCAGACGATCTTGAAGGTGACCCAGAGGAACCCATCTGTTTCTGATACTTTTGTTGGGTTGCGTCTGTCCGTCTCATTTGGGGATGAGGGGCATGGTTTTGTAGCCCTGCATTCCCATTTTCCAAAGTCAGGCGGCATCCACTCCTTATTCTGGGATGTATGCTCCTTGATCGAAACGGGATGATGGGATGTCGGTTCTTCCTTCCAGGATTCCTCCTCAGAAATTGTCACCTAGTCCAGGTCTCCCTTATAGATTTAATACGTTGTTCATCTTCCTAGATCTATATCTTTATGCACACCAGTTAATTACACTACTTCTGTCAGGACATTCCAAGGGTTCTAGTCAGGACAGCAACCTTCGGTCAGGGCAGTAGTCATGTTCGGCATCACTGGGGTGTATGGACACTAGGGGATTGGTGTGTCTATCATTTTTCCCTTATTATATGGCTTCTTGAGGGCACGTAAGCTCAAGGAATCCCACATAGAACACGTGGAATCATATTCCATGGGAATGTATCTGAGGTTTTCCTCAGCTTCCCATGTTTAACACAGGGTATTCTGCAAGTTTAATGTCCAGCAGAGATGGATCAGACTGACCAGAACAATGACTGGCGTGGATCAGATAGGTGAAACCCCTGGAGGGAACACTGATATTGGGGCCAACATGTGGGTGGCTTCTCGATTGTCATTTAGGGGAATAGGGTATGAGGCGGCATGATCCAACCAGCATGTGGTGGCTTGGGTAAGAATCAGGGTGAATGATGGAGCATTTGAATGAAGTGGGTGGTGAATGGGATGGAATCGCCATGAGGATGATGATTTTTTTGGGCTTCAGCCTCGAAGAGGCTTCCTACGTATCCTGGTGGCAGGAAATCAGAGTCCACGTAGTTCATCTGACGATAGATTACCGCCAATTTGGGATCAATGAATTGCCGCTGGATGGGGTCGCAATGGATTACTGCTTGATAAGAATGTCAACAGCTTACCGCTGAATATGATCACAACGGCTTACTGATGACTGATTCCCACCGTTTAACGTCATCCAGGATGGGGGTGAACTGACATGAAGGGGGTCGAAACTACTGGGTGTTGGGCTTGATCCTCATGGATGCTTCCAACATACCTTATCTTAGCAATGATCAAAGTACATGTAGTTAAGGATATGGGAGCATTTGGGGCTTACGCTCTGAGGAAGCCCAGGGTATCGGTGAACCGACGTGAAGGAGGACTAGGTGTTCAATGGATGTTGGGCCTGAACCTCGTTGAGGCTTTCTACATACCCTTCCTTGGAAAGGATCAAATACCACATAGTTTAGGTGGTGTGGGGCTTATAATCTAGGCTGCCCAGGGTGTCGGTGAATCGATGTGAAGGAGGACCTGGTGTCCAATGGATGGTAGGCTTGAACCTCGTGGAGGCTTTCTACATACCCTCCATTGGCAAGGATAAAATATTTCGTAGTTCAGGTAGTGCATGGAATATACTCTAGGCTTCCCAGGGTGTCTGTGAAGAGACATGGAGGAGGACCTGGGGTCCAATATTTGTTGGGCTTGATCCTCGGGGAGGCTTCCTATGTACCATGTCATGGAAAGGATCAAAGACATCGTAGTTTATGTGGTGTGAGGGTTATACTCTAGGCTACCCAGGGTGTCAGTGAACCGATGTGGAGGAGGACATAGGGTCCAATGGTTGTTGGGATTGAACCTCGTGGAGGCTTCCTACGTACACTACCTTACCAGGGATCAAAGACCTCGTAGTTCATGTGGTGTGGGGCTTATACTCTAGGATGCCCTGGGTAGATGTCATTGTTTTTGCTAACTCTAAGCCCATGTTAGTCATGCTCGGTGTGATAAACAAGAGATAGCATAGACCTGATGATCACGTCGCGAAAGGTGTGTCCGTGGGAAGTGGAGTGGGGCTTACACGTGATTGCAGCCCAAATAGAAGCATGGGAATATGCATGGTGAGCAGCTCAAAGAGGTTGGGACATACTCTAGGAGGGAGGCCTGACCGGCGACAAATCCTGGAGAGAGAGGGAATTGGTACCAAATAAAATAAGGATTCGGTGTCCATTTCTCCCCCATGGTCCTTGGGACCAACGAATAAAGGAGGACCATGGATGCTACCACCAGCAAGAAAATCTACAGGCTGGCACCAAGATGGTTTCCCTTTCCCCGCGGACAAATGCCACTCTGATAAGGAGGATATCATCCCCTGTGAGGAAAGATATCATCCTCATGGAGACCAGTGGGTGTGGAGAATGTGCTTGGTCGGGGCACCCCGCGTGCGAGGCACGAGGTGAGGTCACAATTTAACATCATATGCTGAGTACAATGGTTCTTGGCGGTTTAACATCCTGCAGCTCAGACGAGGTGGGTTTTCTCCGCACCCCTAGTACTTACATAACCGGTACCCTCTGCTCCTTGGCGCATAGAGGGGAGAGGCAACATCATGGCTAGGGGGTGTCATGGAGCGAACCATCAGAGGGTCCACGTAAGTGTGGCTATAAGAAGAAGTAATAGCCATTAGCGTGCCTATGAGAAGAAGCAAGATGCGAAGAGACGCAATGGGCAATATCATCTATAAGGCCCCAGCCTTAAACCTTACTTAAAATTGAATTAAATGAATAATTCACATTGAGGATATTTTCAGGTTTAGAGTTTTAGAGAATTAGGACATAACTATTACATCTCAAAAGACTACAAAGTAGTCTCTTCTACTAAATTTCCATAAAATAAAAACTCTTAAAAAGAAACAAGTCTAGTTTCATGTTTTAGGTAGCATGACTTTCCCTTGATCCCATCCTTGACCCTATACCACGCTAAGTACTGTGAAAAACATTTCAAAAACTTGGGATGAGCATAAAAAGCTCAGTAAGGGATAAAAAAAATATGGAAAGGAAACATGAGTACATGTATACATAAGAATTAAATCATACTTTACCCATAAAACATAGGCATATAAAATCATGAATAAATCATAGAAATCATAAGACATAAAAGGTAACTTGAGGCATTCATAACATTCTTACATAGGGAGTAACACTCTTGGTTACGTTTTGGAATACCCATCACAGTATATTCCCTAAATCTCTTCGGAGAAACCTTAACGTTTCACTCCTTCGCGTTACCCAATGCATTGGAGATCTATATCGGGCTCACCCGCCCTTAGTTTATCACGGAACCACCCGTTTTCATAACAATGCCCAAGAACCATAACATAAACGTATCACATAAAACATGCATAAAGGAAAAAAACCTTTCCACATTTCAATCACAATATAACATTTTAGTATTTTGAAATAATGAATCCATTCAAAAAGAAACCATTTCCAAAACCATTTAAAACATTTAATAAGGAGAATTTTGAATCAAAGTGTCCCATACCACCTTGAAGCTTTTAACATTTTAAACCATTAATATCCATATAAATAAATCCTTAAAACCATTTTCAAAACATGGATATTAATAAGAACAAGTCATTAAAACATTTAAAACGATATTTTGGTTAAAGGGGTTTTACCAAAATTAGAGACACTTGAATACAATAATTGAGGAATAAAATTTAGTCAGAACTTTATAATATCATGAGAATAAATGGATTCATGATATAATACTCCAAAGGACAGTATATACACCATATAAGAGTGAATTGGTGCATAACAACAATGAACCCTCAATAGAAATGTCAAATGTGATGAAATTCCTTATAAAGAAGGTATCCTTAAATTAAGGACAAACCAATCTCAAAAATATGTGTGACAAATATAAATACACCCAATATAAGTGGATATTAAGTGTAAAACAATAAAAGTTCATTCACACATATTCAATGGATGACATATTCAATGACTACATGTTGAACCCAAAGAAATCGAAATTGGGTTAAAAATTTCCCTTGACAGCCTAACGGCATCACATCAAAATGAGTTGATGAGAGATAAAAAGTGTATCTCATCACTTGGACAAAAAATTTACATCAATTAGGATATATGAGAACATATCCCAACATAAAAATATGTAAATTAAAAGACCCAACAAAAGAAGTATTTTAAAAAAGAGGAGGGTGAAAGATTCCCTTACCGACTTGGGTATCTTTCAAAACATACACCCCATGAAAGAAGGAAAATAGATCATTGATGTAAATACTCATAAGCGAAATTATATTACACAATGATTATAATAGTGGGAAGTACATACACCACTAAATGGAATTTGTGGCAAATGTAGCATAAATCTCACGGGAATAAAAGTGAGATAAAAAATCCCTTACGAAAACTCGGCAGCCTAACGGCGCCACATAAAACTTACAAAAATGGATTGATGAGATCAAATAGGTTATCTCATCACATTGCAATAAAATTTACAGCAAGATGAATATAAAATAACATCCCACATCATAACAAAGAGGAGCTTAAAAGAAGTGACATAAAGGAGAGTACTTAAAAAGAAGGAGAGGTGTAGGATCTCTTACGAAAGTTCGGCAGTCTAACAACGCCACTCAAAACATCCAAAATAGATTGATGAGAGAGAATAGGGTCTCTCATAACATGAACATAAAAATTACAGTATGTTTAATATAAAAGATCATCCTAATAACAAGAAATATGCGCTTTAAAAGGAATGACATAAAAGTGTGTACTTAAAAAGAAAGAGAGGAGTATGATCCCTTACCTCGGGTCCGACTTGACTCGATCGTTCTTTAATATCCTGAATAATAAACTTGAGTTAATTTCTACTTCCTTAAGAACCTTTTTCAAGTTCATTATTCTTTTTATATCACTTATTACCATGTCATAAACATTATGTAATCATTAAAGTTAATAATATTTGTTTTGCCGATATTTGGTTCTTAAGTCGAAAGTGGACTTCTTACAATTACATGTTGTTCGTGTGGCCAAATGTTTATTATATCCAGAATTGTATTCATGATGTAGATATCATATATGTCATATATATCCAGTAAATTCATGCATTTATAACATTACATAATCATTTAGAGGTAAGAAATGAAATGCACCGTTCATGGAGACGGTAAGCCGTACGTACGCATGAACTCTACTTTCATTTCTATTTAGTATTTTATAGAATGGAATAATAATGATATAAAGGTATATTATAATTACATTATAATATCATATATAATATCATAGTTCCATCCTTTATATGTCCCATATATGGTATTTAACGAATCAAATCATTTGGAGGGGGCGGTAGTCCGCACTTCCTTAAATGAAGGTACCGCGTTTACCAATAATGGAAACCATAAAGGTATGCCCAAAATGATAAAAAAACATAACCTTAAGGAATACATAAACATATTATATATCATACATAAAAATAGTGACATCATAATGGCCTCCTTTGAAGGTGTTAAATGAGTATTGAACAATCATCGTTTCGGGAGGCAGAATTTCGCCATCCACGGAAACCGTATGTTCTTTAACAATTTGATGTAGTTGTGTGAGAGTGTAGCTCGAATAAATATTATAACAACATAATAGTATATTGAAGATACTGGTGTTGTTACAAAATAAGTAAATAAAAAGATTTTAGGGGGTTGGAGAAGCAAAATAAAACAAATGAACATGAGAGAATGAATTACCTTTAAAAGTGTATCTCTTTTTTATTTGAGCCTAAAGGCTTCCTTTGAAAGGATTATGCCCAAAGGGAATCCTCTATGATGAGGATAGGTATGTGGAGAGAGTAAATGGGAAGGGTTTGGCCGAGCCAAAGGCTTGAAGAGTATGTGAAATGAGGTAGAGGTGGGGGCCTTTTATAAGAGGAGAGGAGGGGCGCTTTTGGAAAGTAAGCAATATTACTTTATTTGAAAATGTGTTTCGGTTTTAAAAGGCCCCCAATTGATATAATTCGTGGATAAGGTGATAAGGGTTTGAAATCCACCCATCCAATAAGTTTTGGACATGTGTAGGTCATAGAGTTTACATTATCTTCTCATTTTATTTAAATCGTCAGATAATGATGTCATCGCTGCATCATTATGATGTCATATATAATTTAATTTATTTAATGTCTAAAAATTATAAAACAATTACTATGATTTAGGAAATCTTTATATATTTCCAATGAATATTTATAATAAAAAATCTGACTTGTATAACCCCACTTAAATTTTTTTTTAGTAAAACATATCATGTTTGTGTCATTTTTACTTTTACATTAAATAAAAAGTTATTTATGTCATTTCCCAACCAAAGTGGCTCCGTGGGGTCCCCAAATTGACCCATGGCTTGTCTTGGTCGGCAATTACACATCAAATGAGTTTAGGACATGTGTCATGTTCATTTCATATTATTAAAACATTATTTTTACCTTAAACTACACTAATTACCTCTAATCGCGATTAAAAACTTAATAAGTTACTATTCACCAAAAAAATATTTTTATCTCATTGAACCACATTTTACTTCTAAATGACAACCATGTATGTCAGATTTTTGAAATTCAAAACACAGAAGTGGTAAATTTTCATTTAAATGAAAAATCAGTTTAATATAAGTACCACTTAGTGGTTTCACTATTAATCAAAAATTGAAGTTTTTCAGAAAAATACCAAAAATTCACCCTAAGCTATATTTGATATTCCGAATTCCAAAATTAAGTCCATTTTACAAAATTCACAACATATATGTTGCATTAATTAATTTAATAATTAATTCCCGCTGTCAGAGCAAAAAGCGTGTTTTTATGAAACAATAAGTATCAAAAGATTGACACTAGTTTAAGTCCAATTTCAACGTGAAATTAATTCCAACGACCACTGTTGGATTTAATGGTAAAAATATTTTCTAATTTCACTTTAAAACTAATTCAAAAGATAATCTAATCATATAAATAAATTATATTAAAAAGAGGTTTTGAATTAAAAACAACATTTTACACTATTCATTAAAAAAATGAACTTTATGAGAAAAATAACAAAAAATTACACAAAGTAAAATTTGATGTCCCGATTCTAAAGAATAGTTTTATTTAGTCCAAAAGAATGTATAAGAGTGATCAAAACTATTTTTAATGACAGTTCTCCATCAAAAGGCGATAAGTGAACCTTTAGTGAAAAGTAGGGTATAAAAGCCTAAAATTGAATTCTTTCCATATTTTAAGCCTTTGGATAAATGTAAAAACATTTAAAAAACATATATAATCATATTTTAGTTATTTCTATCCATTCCCGCCAATACATCGTCTACATGTTAACTACCATTTAAAATAATATTATTTTATTATTAGAGTGCAATGTAAGATTCACAAGGAACTCATTGTTGCGTATTGGGTACGCCATCGAGCATAGCATCCCCTTTAAAGTAATATTAATATTTTATTCACAAATATGGATAAATATAAAGATTCCATATTCTTTATTTACCTGGGGTGTTACATCCTTCCCCCCTTTTGGGAATTGCGTCCTCGCAATTTTAAAATTGGGCTTGGAAACATCCTTGAAAGTCCCACATCAGAAGAAGAGTCGGTAAAACAATCACATTAAAATAAAGAAAGATAAGTACAAAGGTCACCTGATTTAACACATACTAGGATTCCATGTATGAAAACATGGACATGGAGGAGAAAACATAGGGTCATGTTCTGATGGAGAGTGATAGAAAACATGTTTAGGAGAAAGTTAACCATGAGAAAATCACAAACTTGTGATGGGTTAAACGGTATTCGATTCCCCAGTAGGAAAAGTTAATAGACAACATTTTTGTTTTAAGTTACTTTTTATTGAGGAATTTATTCATAAGGAAACAGAATCACTTATCATGTTAACTTTAAACTTTTATTAGATTCCTTACACAGACTCATATTTTCTCCAAAAGGCGAGTATTTAGGAAGACTCGTTCACATTAAGAGTACTATAAACAACTTCTAGAGGATCACCTAACCCAAAAAAAAGAACTATACACTTCCCATGTCTTTAGACTTTAACCAAAACCAAAACCCAAAAGGTTAGTACAAGATCAGATAATCCAGAAAAGGATAACACTTTATAAAAAAAAGCTATTCTTAATCTCCAAAATTTGTCCAACAATACCCAAAGTTCAACGAGGACCATTCGATAAACAATTTGTCCCTAAAATTCTTCAATGTAAACCAAACTAAGGTTGAAACCCAAATATTTGAAGGTTTTAGTCACATAGTCTTCCAAGTTAAATCGTAACATTTATCTCCAAACAAAATCAGTTGCTCTTAATGTCTCGTATTGAAAAGTAATTAACCTAATCACATATCCTCGATGATAGGTTAATAATTTCCATTGAAAACCCAAAATAAACTTACTCTTGATTCCTAAAATCATCCAACTAAAAGGAATCAGTCAAACTAACTAGGGACTTCACGTAGTCTTGTGGTAGGCGATAAATACCAGTTGCACTTTGGTTATGGGTTCGATTCCCGCAGCTTTGTCCTATGCGACGGGTTGTCACACGGTCTGCATGTTGTCCTTTTTCCAAAACTATACAACTCTTAAAACATTCCCCAAAATGAGATAAAATCTTCAAAGATAATCATAACATATTTTAACCTCATGTTTATCTCATGCCTTTCATTTTCCATCATATCATATAATAACCCATAATTACCTCAAGAGTAAGGATCATATAAACTCTAATGGTTACCTTTATAATTATTACCTGAACTTCCACATAGATTGGTCATCTCATACATGATGCATCACAGAACATACCAAGGTTCAATTGTTTGATCATGACTCCTTGATAGTTGGTTTAGAACAACCTCGAGTTTCCTCATTGAATTCCCCATTTTATCTTGTATCTTAATCAGAGAACCACCACAGTTTTTTTCAAACCTGTTGTCTCTTTGGTGCCTGCTAGATCCATCCATTTACTAAAACCAAAAAGGGTCAGTGTGAGTATAAAAACAAAACCATCATGTACTAATGAGGAAGATAAACACTAAGATATTCTTACTCATTCACTTTATCTAAAACTAGGACTCTGTCTGAAATCCTAACCATTATGGTAATGTCACTTATGCTTAAAGAATACCCTAACCTCTAAAGTTATCTAAACTGACCTTTGATACCAACTATAAGGACCCAGCCTTAAACCTTACTTAAAATTGAATTAAATGAATAATTCACATTGAGGATCTTTTCATTTTTAGAGTTTTAGAGAATTAGGACATAACTGTTACATCTCAAAAGATTACAAAGTAGTCTCTTCTACTAAATTTCCATAAAATAAAAACTCTTAAAAAGAAACAAGTCTAGTTTCATGTTTTAGGTAGCATGACATTCCCTTGATCCCATCCTTGACCCTATTCCACGCTAAGTCCTGTGAAAAACATTTCAAAAACTTGGGATGAGCATAAAAAGCTCAGTAAGGGATAAAAAAAATATGGAAAGGAAACATGAGTACATGTATACATAAGAATGAAATCATACTTTACCCATAAAACATAGGCATATCAAATCATGAATAAATCATAGAAATCATAAGACATAAAAGGTAACTTGGGGCATTCATAACATTCTTACGTAGGGAGTAACCCTCTTGGTTACGTTTTGGAATACCCATCACAGTATATTCCCTAAATCTCTTCGGAGAAACCTTAACGTTTCACTCATTCGCGTTACCCAATGCATTGGAGAGCTATATCGGGCTCACCCGCCCTTAGTTTATCACAGAACCACCCATTTTCATAACAATGCCCAAGAACCATAACATAAACGTATCACATAAAACATGCATAAAGGAAACAAAACCTTTCCACATTTCAATCACAATATAACATTTTAGTATTTTGAAATAATGAATCCATTCAAAAAGAAACCATTTCCAAAACCATTTAAAACATTTAATAAGGAGAATTTTGAATAAAAGTGTCCCATACCACCTTGAAGCTTTTAACATTTTAAACCATTAATATTCATATAAATAAATCTTTAAAACAATTTTCAAAACATGTATATTAATAAGAACAAGTCATTAAAACATTTAAAATGATATTTTGGTTAAAGGGGTTTTACCAAAATTAGAGACACTTGAATACAATAATTGAGGAATAACATTTAGTCAGAACTTTATAATATCATGAGAATAAATGGATTCATGATATAATACTCCAAAGGACAGTATATACACCATATAAGAGTGAATTGGTTCATAACAACAATGAACCCTCAATAGAAATGTCAAATGTGATGAAATCCCTTATAAAGAAGGTACCCTTAAATTAAGGACAAACCAATCTCAAAAATATGTCTGAAAAATATAAATACACCCAATATAAGTGGATATTAAGTGTAAAACAATAAAAGGTCATTCACACATATTCAATGGATGACATATTCAATGACTATATGTTGAACCCAAAGAAATCGAAATTGGGTTAAAAATTTCCCTTGACAGCCTAACGGCATCACATCAAAATGAGTTGATGAGAGATAAAAAGTGTATCTTATCACTTGGACATAAAATTTACATCAATAAGGATATATGAGAACATATCCCAACATAACAATATGTAAATTAAAGGACCCAACAAAAGAAGTCTTTTAAAAAAGAGGAGGGTGAAAGGTTCCCTTACCGACTTGGGTATCTTTCAAAACATACACCCCATGAAAGAAGGACAATAGATCATTGATGTAAATACTAATAAACGAAATTATATTACAAAAAGAGTAGAATAATGGGCAGTACATACACCACTCAATGGAATTTGTGGCAAATGTAGCATAAATCTCATGGGAATAAAAGTGAGATGAAAAACCCCTTACGAAAACTCGGCAGCCTAACGGCGCCACATAAAACATACAAAAATAGATTGATGAGATCAAATAGGGTATCTCATCACATTACAATAAAATGTACAGCAATAGGAATATAAAATATCATCCCACATCATAAAAAAGATGAGATTAAAAGAAGTGACATAAAGGAGAGTACTTAAAAAGAAAGAGAGGTGTAGGATCTCTTACGAAAGTTCGGCAGCCTAACAACGCCACTCAAAACTTCCAAAATGGATTGATGAGAGAGAATAGGGTCTATAATCACATGAACATAAAAATTACAGTAAGTGTAATATAAAAGACAATCCTAATAACAAGAAAGATGAGCTTTAAAATGAATGACATAAAAGTGTGTACTTAAAAAGAAAGAGAGGAGTAGGATCCCTTACCTCGGGTCCGACTTGACTCGATCGTTCTTTAATCTCCTGAATAATAAACATGAGTTAATTTCTACTTCCTTAAGAACCTTTTTCAAGTTCATTATTCCTTTTATATCACTTATTACCATGTCATAAACATTATGTAATCATTTAAGTTAATAATATTTGTTTTGCCGATATTTGGTTCTTAAGTCGAAAGTGGACTTCTTACAATTACATGTTGTTTGTGTGGAAAAATGTTTATTATATCCAGAATTATATTAATGATGTATATATCATATATGTCATATATATCCAGTACATTCATGCATTTATAACATTACATATTCATTTAGAGGTAAAAAATGAAATGCACCGTTCATGGAGACGGTAAGCTGTACGTACGCATGAACACTACTTTCATTTGTATTTCGTATTTTATAGAATAAAATAATAATGATATAAAGGTATATTATAATTACAGTATAATATCATATATAATATCATAGTTCCATCCTTTATACGTCCCACATATGGTATTTAACGAATCAAATCACTTTGAGGGGGCGGTAGTCCGCACTTCCTTAAATGAAGATATCGCGTTTACCCATAATGGAAACCATAAAGGTATGCCCAAAATGAAAAAAAAAGCTTAAGGAAAACATAAACATATTATATATCATATATAAAAATAGTGACATCATAATGGCCACCTTTGAAGGTGTTAAATGTGTATTGAACAATCATCGTTTCGGGAGGCAGAATTTCGCCATCCACAGAAACCGTATGTTCTTTAACCATTTGTTGTAGTTGTCTGAGAGTTTAGCTCGAATAAATCTTATAACAACATCCTAGTATTTTTACTATACTGTTGGTGTTACAAAATAAGTAAATAAAAAGAGTTTAGGGGTTGGAGAAGCAAAATAAAACAAATGAACATGAGAGAATGAATTACCTTTAAAAGTGTATCTACTTTTGATTTGAGCCTAAAGTCATCCTTTGAAAGGCTTATGCCCAAAAGGAATCTTCTAGGATGAGTAGAGGGATGTGGAGAGAGTAAATGGGCATGGGTTGGCCGAGCCAAAGGCTTGAAGAGTGTGTGAAATGAGGTAGAGGTGGGGGCCTTTTATAAGAGGAGAGGAGGGGCACTTTTGGAAAGTAAGGAATATTAGTTTATTTGAAAATGTGTTTCGGTTTTAAAAGGTCCAACATTGATATAATTCGTGTCTAAGGTGATAATGGTTCGAAATACACCAATCCAATAAGTTTTGGACATGTGTAGGTCATAGAGTTTACATTATCTTCTCATTTTATTTAAATCGTCAGATAATGATGTCATCACTGCATCATTATGCTGTCATAAATAATTTAATTTTTTTAATGTCTACAAATTATAAAAAAATTACTATGATGTAGGAAATATTTTTATCTTTCCAATGACTATTTATAATAAAAAATCTGACTTGTATAACCCCACTTAAAAATTGTTTTAGTATAACATATCATGTTTGTGTCATTTTTACTTTTACATTAAATAAAAAGTTATTTATGTCATTTCCCAACCAAAGTGGCTCCGTGGGGTCCCCAAGTTGACCCATGGCTTGTCTTGGTCGGCCATTACACATCCAATGAGGTTAGGACATGTGTCAAGTTAATTTCATATTATTAAAACATTATTTTAACCTTAAACTACACTAATTACCTCTAATCGCGATTAAAAACCTAATAAGTTACTATTCACCAAAAAAATATTTTTATCTCATTAGAACACATTTTACTTATTAATGATAACCATGTATGTCAGATTTTTGAAATTAAAAACACAGAAGTGGTAAATTTTCATTTAAACGAAAAATCAGTTTAATATAAGTACCACTTGTGGTTTCACTATTCATCAAAAATTGAAGTTTTTCAGAAAAATACCAAAAATTCTCCCTAAGCTATAATTGATATTCCGAATTCAAAAATGAATTCCATTTTACAAAATTCACAACATATAAGTTTCATTAATTAATTTAATAATTAATTCCCGCTGTCAGAGCAAAAAGCGTGTTTTTATGAAACAATAAGTATCAAAAGATTGACACTAGTTTAAGTCCGATTTCAAAGTGAAATTAATTCCAACGACCACTATTGGATTTAATGGTAAAAATATTTTCTAATTTCACTTTAAAACCAATTCAAAAGATAATCTAATAATATAAATAAATTATATTAAAAAGAGGTTTTGAATTAAAAACAACATTTTACACTATTCATTAAAAAATGAACTTTATCGGAAAAATACCAAAAATTTACACAAAGTAAAATTTGATGTCCCGATTCTAAAGAAGAGTTTTATTTAGTCCAAAAGAATGTATAAGAGTGATCAAAACTATTTTTAATGATAGTTCTCCATCAAAAGGCGATAAGTGAACCTTTAGTGAAAATTAGGGTATAAAAGCCTAAAATTGAATTCTTTCCGTATTTTAAGCCTTTGGATAATTGTGAAAACATTTAAAAAACATATATAATCATATTTTAGTTATTTCTATCCATTCCTTCCAATACATCGTCTACATGTTAACTACCATTTAAAATAATATTATTTTATTATTAGAGTGCAATTTAAGATTCCCAAGGAACTCGTTGTTGCGTATTGGGTACGCCATCGAGCATAGCATACCCTATAAAGTAATATTAATATTTGATTAACAAATATGGATAAATATAAAGATGTCATATTCTTTATTTACCTGGGTTGTTACATCATCCATGGGACTTTGAAATCACAGCATGCAAACCTAGAGTGTTGCACGGGAAAATGAATTGCAAAGCAGAGGGGTTCATAGGCAGGGGACTTGTGAAGCTCTGTTGCTCCGCATGGGGGAGGGCACTTGAGAAGGGGTGTGCTTCGTGATGTGGGGTGCCTCAGCCTAAGCATAACGAAGAGGTGCATATGAGAGGTGATTTAAGAAGTGGAAAGGCATTCTCGGAGCACTGCCTTGAAAGGAAAAGGTGCCTCGTGAATCAAGGCATCGTGAAGAAATGTTCTTTGCGAAGTACAGCGACCCTGCCTTGGCATGTGGATCATGTGTACATGAAGGGTGTTTCGTTAAGCATAAACGCTCTACAAAGACCAAGGTCCCCTAGGGGATCCCCTTCCTTCACCGGAGACCCTTATGCTCCACGAAAGGCATCCCTCTCGAAATTGGGGATCAAAACTAGGTAAAGGGGAGGCACTTCGCAGAGCAGAAGTACCTCGCACAGCTCATGGTTTGCAGAGCAGAAGGATGCTTCAGGATTCAAGAGCTAAGAAGTCGAAATATCGGATTTTCCACCCCCTGGACTCGAGGGGAGTCTGGTATTTATAGGTGAGAGGCTTCATGAAGTAGTTATCACTCGGAGTGAAGAGGAATTCATTTACTCCGCGGCACGTCGTGAACGGAAAATGGGTTCGTGGAGCATTACAACCTCCTTGCTTCATGGCGGGTTGTCAACGTCAATGGAGGTCACGGAGCATTACAGCCTCCTTGCTTCATAGCGGGTCATGAATGTCAAGGGCGTTCGCGGAGTGTTACCACCTCCTTTCTTCTTGGTGGGTCGCGAACATCATGGGTGGTCGTAGAGAGTTACTTCCTCCTTGCTTCACGGTGAGTCGCGAATGTCAAGGGCGGTCGCGGAGCGTTATGGCCTCCTTGCATCATGGCAGCACGGTGTGACTGGTTCTCCACGAATCGGCTTCGTGAGGTAGATGTAGATTCTGTGTCTTATTCTCCTCCCCATATTTTGGCATCAAAAAATCCCCCCCCCCCCTCAGACATGGTGCCGTGGAGAAATCAAGGTTCAAAGTTTGAGGTTCGATCGCCAAATTCTTCGGTCTTTCTCGAAGAAATATTGAGAAGAGGGCTCACCAAGTCACAATGAAAAGCTCCAGCCGGACGTGCTGCGAAGCTCACTTTGGTCAAGGCATGCCGTGAAGCTCCGAGGGTCCCCCGCCTATAAATATGGTACCTGGACTCTCTTTTTTATTTTCTCTTCTACGCGATTTGGAAATTAGCGATCTCTATTCACGAAGCTTTGTGTACTCCGTGATTGATCTCTGCAAATCAGGCCTTCTACTTCACAGCGCTTCCGTGAGTCTTTCACTCAGTGTCTCAGCGCTTCGCAAATCTACGTTTGAAGGATGCTGTAGGGCTCCATGAATGTTCTCCGTGAACATCCTCCACGAACTAGCTTCGGAAACCAACCCGAAAAGCTCCCGAATTTGAAAACATAATGGCTCATCAAGAAGCTTCTCGGGCGTTCCTACGTATCTCATTAGGATGATAATCAAGCCTTAAAATATTCTACGGGATGGCACGGTTGGGTGCCAGTGCTAGGGATAAAAGGGGTGTGTGGGTGTGACCCTCGCACCAAAAGAATTGGTATTTGATGTATCTTGTTTGTCCTTTAAGGTGAATTTTTTTTGAAGCAAGAGGCCTAGGATAGCAAGTCTTGGTTCCACTACATGAATCAAGCCATATGAAGGCATTGAATAATGGTATGGTCTGTGACTGATACCAAACATGGTGTCCCCTTGAGTGAGGACATCACAATGCAGTTCTGTTTTTCATCATGCGGCCAGGACGATAGTTTCATAGTTTAGGGTCATGTGATGGGACTAGTCATGCCTTTTAACATTGTGTGGAATAGACATAGTAGAGACAAGGTTAATGGGGGAATGTGCATGGTTCATTAAGACATATCTGACGTGAATGAGGACATAGTCACATACCAAACCATATGCAATTTCATGACAGAAACCTCGGGCTAAGGGGCCAAAATAGAGGTAAGAGGGTAAGGGCCAGGAGAAACTATCTTCCAATCAGGATAGTCCCAAAAACAAGACGTCTGGGTGTTCCTATGTATCCCATAAGGATGGTAATCAAGCCATACATAGTTCTAAAAGATATCTTTGTTTATGGTCTTAGAGCTCGGACCATGGAGAAGAGAAGTCAGTGTTCAGCCTTGAACGACGCCTTTACTGCGACTTTGTCCTCCTAACATGCAAATGTGCACTAAAGGACCATGTCAAGAGTATTAAACTTCCACTTGGACATGATGGGGTAGAAAATGATGTGAACCATGTAACCCAAATTCATGGTTTAATGGGGTTGGTGTGACGGTAGAGGATGACTGTTGACCATGTTCAAAACACAGCATCCATGTCGCGTTATCCTGTAATGAGGACAAAAAAATGGGCATCGGGCGCTGACCATATTCTCAACGTGGGAATTGTATAGATTTTTTGTCTGACACCCTCGAGGATTTTGGTCCATGATCGTAGGAGAGACCTTAGGCCTAGCATCCATGCCATTTGGGGGTCCCTTCACGTGTGGAAGATTATGGAAGCCCAAATTAAGGGGAACACGAAGCCTATAAAATGGGAAAAATCATGTCCACGCAAAATCCAACACTCCAAACTCTGAAACAAGGTACTCTTAAATGGATTGGTGCATTGCTGACAGGGGTCGTGTAGGGTTCTCAACTTGAGAGTAACCAATTTGATGGGATGAGTATAGAATAACAGGATAGAGAACTCTTAAGAGGGAGAGGTACGTGGCGTGGACATTATAAACCCGACGTGAATGAGGACATATTTACATAGAACACCATATACTCCCCTCCCTGGGAATGGGTAGGATAAGGGGCCAAGGTGAAAGGTAGATTTATGAGAGATAGATCTGGGCCCGAATTCTAGGCATTCGGGCGGTCCTACGTATCCCACGAGAATGAAAATCAAGCTATACGTAGTTCTACAAAGGGGCAGTAGGAAAAGATCTTATTTTAAGGTCTTAGAACTTGGACCTATAGAGAATCGGGACTATCCCAAGAAAAGGCGGACCTCAACCCAATCCCTAAGCTTGCATGAGTTGAACTCGTTGTAGGAAACAAGGGAGGATAAGGTGTTTTCAATACATGAAATATATGAAAAAGGGGAATCGGTGGAGCCCTAAATGATTTCCTCATCACAGATTTTTCCTCTTAACATGCAGATGCACAGTGAGGAATAGTACCAAGAATTTCTAGGTTCTACTTGAGAATGATGAGGTGGAGAAGGATGTTAATCATGTAACCGATATTTTGGGATCAATGGGGTTTGTGTGACGATAGAGGATGACTGTTAACCATTTTCGAAACACATCTTCCATATCGCCTTAGACTGTAATGAGGAAAAACAAATGAGTGTCAGCCGCAAACCATATTCACAACGTGGGACTTGTATCGATTTACCCTCGAGGATGTTGGCCTGTAATGGTAGGAGAGCCCTTAATACTAGAATCCATGCCATTTGGGGGTCCCTTTGGTTTTGAAAGGTGATGGAAGCCCTAATGAAGGGGAACACAAAGCCAGAGAAACAAGTTAAAGAATGTCCGAGTAGAGTCCGAAATTCTATGTAATAAACCAGATTACTCTTAGGCACATTGGTGAATTGTCGAAAGAGGGCCAACGGGCCAGGATAATAGGGACACCCCTAAGAGGTGGGGCTGGACCCGAAGTCGAGATGCTCGGGTGATCCTACATAACCCATAAGGATGGGAATCAAGCCACACATAGTTCTGGAATCACACATAGGGGTAAGATAACCTAATGAGGGGGGTGTACGTCATGACGAATAACCCGATACGAATGAGGATATAATCTCATACCACACCTTACAACCCTAAATATGAACTTGGGCTGGGGGCTCGAAAAGGACAAGGGGCCTGAGGTTGGGCCTCGGTCGGGAAGGCCCAATCAGTTTGCAGTTTAACATCTTGTAGTGAGGACAAAGAGAGGATTAAGATACCCCAAACAAGGGAGGTGTACGACATAGTGAATATCCCGATGTGAATGAGAACATAATCCCATACCACACCGTACACTTCAGGTAAGAACTTGGGTCGGGTCCCAAGAAGGCCAAGAGGCCTGAGGCTGGGCCTTGGTTAGAAAGGCCCGACTAGTTTGCAGTTTAACGTCTTGTAGTGAGGAAAAGAGAGGATAAGGTATCTCATCCAGGGATGTGTATGACACAGTGAGTAACCTGACATGAAGGAGGATATAATCCCATACAACGCCGTATACTCCCATAAGAGAGAATCTGTGTCGGTGGCAGGAAAAGGCCAAGGGGCATGAGGCCGAGCGTCTTGACCAATGGTGGCCATACATCCTCTTATGCGATCACCACCACATCATAGCTCCTAATCCCATGTGAGTAGTGCTCGGCGTGGGAAAAAAGGAGCTGGTCTCGGTTCTCCCCGTCATATGGGTATCTAAAAGCTAGCTTTTCCCGAAGGGAGTTTGTCTCTTGGAGATACAACGGGGAATAATGAACCACTACACTCAAAGTCTTGGACATCTTGGGGTGGTTCCAATGACGCAGGATAGTTGTTGACCATGTTCAAAACACAGCGTCCCTATAGTGACCTGAAATGGGAACAACAAATGAGCATTGACCGCTGACCATATTCGTAATACGGGACTTGTATGGACTTGTTTCTCAAAATCCTTGAGGGAATTGGCCCGAAGTGGTAAGAGAGTCCATAGGCATAGAATCCATACCATTTGGGGGCCCTTCTGGATGGGAAAGATGATGGAGTCCCAATCATAGGAGTGGGTGAAGCATAGTTGTACCCATCTATGAAAGAGGCGAACGTCTCCAGGGAGTGGGACATATGGCTGGATCGAGATAAACTCGACGTGAATTGGGGAAAAAATTTTCACCCCACAATATGTCTTGACCTTATGGGGAGATATAGAGTTTGGGCTAGTCGAATAGGTGAAATTTCCGGGCGTTCCTACATATCCCATAAGAATGGGAATCAAGCCATACGTAGTTCTTGAAGGCCATGTAGTTTAACGTCATGTGGTGAGGACGTCAGAGGATAGAATAATGGGGAGTGGGAACATTGTGCAACCACTATAATCCTGGTATGAGTGGGGCTAAGGAAGACTACATGATATCATGCAAGGATCCGATGAGAGAACTATACCCAGGGGAAATAGACAAATAGAAGAATTTAGGGGAAGTGCTCAAGATGAAACGCTTGAGCATTCTTATGTATCCAATGCGGATTGGAATAAATCCATACATAATTCTAAGGGTGAAGTTTAATGTCTTGAGGGATGATGCACAGTTTAACATCATGAGGGACATTTTATAGTTTATAGTCACGTAGGACCAAACATTTTTAAGGTCATGCTGGACCGAACAGTTTAGGGTCATGCCGGACCAAACAGTTTAGGGTAATGCTAGACCCATAGACTCAGGAAAAGTATTTCTCTAGAAACTTGGCATTGGTGGGAGGAGTTATACACTCACCATCCATGCTCACCAGAGAGTATACTCTATTGGGGTAAACCTTGTGAATTTTGTATGGTCCATCCCATTTGGGTGCCAGTTTGGGTGGTTTCCTGCTAGGGATCATTGGCTCCCGGAGTGCCAATACCATGACGCCTTGAAGAAAAGAGTGGAGGAGAACCTTCTTGTTGATGTCTCAAGATATCTTATTCTGATGCCTTTCCAGATTGTACAGGGCACAAAGCCTATTCTCGTCAAGTGCTGCTAATTCAGCCAGATGAATTTCGGCTACCTTATCTGGTTCTTGCTAGTCATAGATCATTGTGCGTAATGAAGGCAGCTGGATCTCGATGGGTAGGACGACCTCAGCTCTGTACACCAGGGAATAGGGGGTCACCTGAATGGAATTATGAGTCGTCTTATGATAGGCTCAGAGGGTGTTGGGGAGCTCGTTTGACCAACACTTCTTATTCTGACCCACCATTTTTTTCAAAATATTATAGTGGGTTTTGTTGAACAACTTGATCTGCCCATTTTCCTATTTGTGATAGAAGGAGGTATGGTTCGAACAGATGTTGAAATTGGTGTACAATTTCTTCAACTCAGTTTCACAGAAGTTGGTGTCATTATCGGTGAGGATGGCGTGAGGGACTCCAAACTGGTAGATGATATTGGATCTCATGAAGTCGATGATAAAATGGGCCTTGACCTCCATGAACGGAACAGACTCTGCCCACATGGAAAAGAAATCCATAACAGTCAGGATGAATCTGCAATGGCAAGCTGTCACCAGTGTATATAGTTCCAAAACATCGAGTCTCCACACCACAAATAGCCAAGAGTACATGGTGAAGTGGAGAGGTTCTGGAGGCCGATGCATAATGTTAGCATGAATTTGGCACACATGAAATCTCTTGGTGACCTTGATACAATCATGGATCTTGGAGGGCCAAAAGAACCCAAGTCTCTAGATCTGATGGGACAGCTTTGGCCCAACCCGATGAGCCATAGAGGAATCGGCGTGAACCTCGTGCATGACCTGAGAAATCTCGACTCCTTGGATGCAATGGAGGAGAACAACATCAAACCCACACTTTTATAGGATATGATCATGACTAGGACCACTCTGGAGGGTGAACTATAGCGTGTGGCATCAGATTCGCTGGCGCTCGGCCGGATCAGCTTAGAGGTAACCATTTTGGAGATACTCAACAAAGGGGGATCTCCAGTCAGGTGTTGCTTCAACCACTACATCTAAAGAACCTAGGGGTCCTGACGTGGAGGATTCGGTGGTAAGAAGGCTTACTCACAGGCTGTTGTTATCATCAGGGGTGATGGGAGGAATGACTCTCCGATGTGCCATGTGTATAATCAAACCATCCTGCTCAGGTTCTGAAAGTGATGCAGCTAGGCTGGACAGGGCATTGGCTCGACCGTTCTGAGATCGAGGGGCATGAGTAACTTCCAACCATGATAAAAACCGGGCCATTAGATGGAGGGTGTGCTCCAATAATGGTACAATCATTGTCTTTCGGACAACATAGTCACCATATATTTTCTTGATGACTAGTTTTGAATCCCCTTTAACATGTAGATGGGGCACATCGATCTCGAGGGTCAGCTCGATGCCATTGATAAGAGCCTGATACTCTTCTTCGTTGTTGGTGCAGCCTTCCCACAATAGGAATGAGTACGGTAGAATGGATTGCTCCAGGGTATTGAAGACAATACCCAGGCCTACTCTGTTGAGCCTGGGATCATTAAGCCTCCTGTTGGTGGGGCTCTGGGAGGCACCGTCAAAGTGCATATGCCAACATGGGATGAAAGGAGTTACCGATAGGATTGCCTTGTCGGGAAAATATAGGTCCAGGTACTGGTCCGCAGGGGTTGGTTGGGTAGCAATAATATCTTCCAATGCATGTTCCTTAATAGCCTTTTGAGGAATGAACCTAATGTTGAACTGCTGGAAGATTACCACCCACCATGTTAGGTAGCCGGCCAAAATGGGGAAGTTCAATATATACTTCATCAGGTCTACCCGAGACACCAGCTGTACCTCATGGTGCTATAGGTAATGCCGCAACTTCTGTTCTGTAAATTCCAGTGTAAGGCAGATCTTCTCGATGGGGGAGTATCTGGTCTCTGTATCGAGGAGCATGCAGTTGAGGTAATAGAGGTTGTTTTCCATCCCCTCATTGTTCTTCTGGGCAAGAAGGGCACCGAGAGATCATTCTAGGGAAGTCACGTACAGGATCAGTGGTTTTCCAGAGACGGGTGGAATCAAGATAGGAGGCTAAAGTATATAATACTTGATTCCCTCGAACGCGGTATAACACTCTTCGTCACATTCATAGGTAGATCCTTTCTTCATGAGCTGAGATAAGGGCTTACACTTTACGGCCAGATTCACAATGAATCAATGTATATAGGCTATGTGGCCTTGGAAACCCTAAAGCTCCCGAATATTTCTTAGGGGAGCATCTATCTGATGGCCTTGATATTCTCTGGGTTGATCTCGATGCCCGGTACCTAACAACAATTCCAAGGAACTTCCCAGAGGTGACCTGAAGTCACATTTCAATGGTTTCATCTTCAGGTGGTGGGAACAGAGGAAGCCAAACACTTTCTCAAGGTCCTTGAGATGGTTCTGGCGCTGGTGAGATTTGACCACCAGATCGTCCACATAACATTCCAAAAAATGTCCTGAGGATTGGCTTTAATATGCGATTCATGATCCGCTGATAGGTGGAACCTCATTCTTCAGGCCGAAGGGCATAACTTGGTAACAGAAAGTACCTTGGGGCCTTGGGGGCCATATAGATCTGATTATATCCAGAGTATACATCCATTAGGAGAGGTCTTGGAACCCAGCCATAACATCGATCAACAATTTTGTCACTGGAAGGGGAAAATAATCCTTTGGACAGTGACGTCGTGACCTCGGAAGTTGATGCAGACTCTGATCTATCAGTCCTTCTTCCTGACTGGCACAATGATGGTTAGCCACTTGGGGTACTAGAACTCCTTGACAATGTTTTCTCTTAGAATATTTTCATCTTTGTACTCGACCATGGCACCGTGAGATGAGTGCATCTTCTTGGGAGGATCCATGAACCCGCGATGATTTTTCGGGAGTCCAAGGCGATGGACAACTACCTTAGGATCTAGTCCTAGCATCTCATCGTAAATCCCGGAAAACACGTCACGGTGCTTTTTAAGGAAGTCTGCATACCGATGATGCTCTTTGAGGGACATGGTGGAACTGATCAATGTGGTTCTTGGATCATCCTCGCTACCAAGGTTCACCTACACCAGTTCTTCGACTGTGGCAGAGACGCCTTCTTCAATGGTGGGGGGAAACATCCATCGGATACTCTTCTTCACTTGCGGAGGAGATATTCCTAGCGGGAGAAGCTTCCTATAGGTCGGTAGATCCTGACATGAGGCTGGTACTAGCCTGGACAGCAGTGGGAAACATATTGGGAGATCCACGTGTTGCTGAAACCATAGAAACGAAGGCAGTCGATCTGATCCCATCTGGTCTTCAACCCATGGGGCCACTCTTGATGATATAAAAGTAATAGTTGCGTGTCAGCTGGAGTCTGTCAATCCTAGCCTGACAAAATAGACACATATGATGTACTATCGTTGCCATCGTCCAGACATCACGATACCATACAGGGGTAGGAGGATCCAGGATCACTTGGTTCTAGTTTTTATAGGAGTACAAGGTGATTTTCCGTCATTGCTTGGAGTTGGGAACTTGCTTCCCTCTTGTACCAGAGACAACAATGAATTTCCCCATATAGGTGGTTGTGGCCTCCAATCGATGGATTAGAAAGATGTAGGCATCATCCGGACTTTCCCAGGGGTCAGTTTCGATCGTGACAGGTTTAACCTCACTCGCCTTAGCCGGTTTGTCCTTGCTCTTCTAATAGTCAGCATCTAGGTAGCTTGATTCACAAGAGTTTAAAGGAGATGCATCACCTTGGAGTACACCTACTTGACCATTAAGGGAGTACTTTAGGCACTGGTGATACGACGAGGGGACACCCGCATGCAGGTGGAGCCATGGTCTTCCCATCAATGCATTGTTTGCGTTGTCCTGGGAGAAAACCATAAACTCGGTACAGGAAAGTAGGCCATTGAACTAGGTATTAAAAAATATCATAATGATCGGGGTATGATTTGTCTTGTCATATCCATGTATCCTTAAATCGGAGGGAGTCAGGTCATCTTCGGATAACCCCAGCTTCCACATCGTCTGTGTCGGGATAAGGTGAATCCTGGAGCCGGAGTCAACCAGACAGCGGCGAACCTCCACGCTGTTAAATTGGCCGGTGATGTACATGAGGAAGTTGTGCCCCTATATGGGGGAGCCTTCATCATCTCCATAGAATGAAATGATGGTTTGGAATTTGGCATTCTCAATTGCTTCCGCATGAAAGGCTTCTGCACCTGCTACCTCCATCTCAAACTGGAGGGGGATTCTTAAAGCCTCAACGAGGGAATCGCGCATATCTGACTACAAGATAAGGTCTTCAAGGATTGAATGCCTCACTGGGATGCTGTAAAGGTTCTTGAGGACATAATCAATCTACTCCAGTCTTGAAATTCTTCTTGCAGGAGGCCGCTCTGTGATAGGAGGCAATGCGGGCCCTGCCGGCTGGACTAGCGGCTGACTGGTGCTGGACATATCATGCTGCTCACTAGTCGAAGCCCAAGGAGTAGATTTTGGATGAGTAATGGGTGACTGGGATCATCCTGTATCAAGGAGAGGTTGGTCTAGGCCTGGACGAGGTAGCTCTGCCAGATCCAATAGCACAAACTGTGGTGGATGTGGGCCTAATGACACCGGATGAGAAGGCTGTGCGTGTTGGGTTCTGCACTTGGCCTACTGTATGGTATCAATGGCATGCAAGACCAGGCTGGAGATGCCAAATTATGTGCCCCAAGGACCCATATAGTTGTGGCTCCACCAACATTGACATTAGCTGGGGACGATGGGGAGGTTCTCCCGGCACTCCTCGTCGTCGGAAGTCATATAGGGGTTTACCAACTCCACGGTATTAAACGAAGCGTACACTTGATTATCACTTAAATTGTCCTCCACTACAGGGTGGATTTGAGGAGGAATCCTCATCTTTGGGGGCATGAAGTCGCTGAGAGTATAGGAAGATGATGACATTGGAGGGGCACATTGTTTTCCCTTATGCTATCGATGCTTGCTCTTCTGGGAAGAGGCCAACTGAGATGATGATGCAAAAGTGGTGGTCGCAGCTTCTAAAGGCTCCTGCTAATTCAAGCATGCCCGAATGCTGCCATGGGCATGGGTAACCATATTTCAATCCATCCAGTCATCATTCTTCTGGGACCCGTGGTTGTAAACCTACTTCCACTCACTTTCACTGCCGCTACAGCTGTCTGACCTTACAAAGACACCCGCCACTTGTGTCAGGGCCGGGCCCAACATGACTATGTTGTTATCGACTTGGTCTTGAATCCAATCTTTAAACACATAGCACTATTTGAGGGTGTTCCCTAGGAATGTATGATAGGGGCAATAGTTGGGGCGATCAGTGAGGTTCGCCTCTTCTGGCCTTCATCACTCTGGAAAACACATGATCCCTTGTTCCAAGGCACTTTTGAAATAGATTGGAACCTGATTTTCATTTAATGAGTAGGTATGTTTTATTCTATCTGGAAAGGGGGCCCTTGGGTCCTGGCCCTGATAACGAGCCGGAGGGTCCTGTCGAGGAGGTGGAGCTTGGTTGTCCCACCTGGGCGGTGGTGGCGCATTCTGTTGAGGCTCTAGTCGATTCGGAGGTGGACGCTTCTGAGCCAGAGGCTGCGCCTAAGGTGGAGGGCCTCTGTGGGATTGTGGGGCCGGTGCCACTGGTAGTAAATCCTACTGTCTGGGGGCCTTTATTTGGGCCACCATGGGGGCTTGGATCTGGCAACCCTCCTATCTGGAATTACATGGGGCAACGGTTATGCCTGGATGGCCTATTGTAGGGCTTCCTCCAAGCGCTGGTCCTTATCAGAGAAGTCTCGGAATCCCCTAGGGTAGTTATGGGTTATTAGAGAGGGAACCAGCTCTGGCTTGACGTTCCCTACACACATCGTTGGTAAATTTTCCTGAGTCAGTGGCATATCAAGGGAGTATGTGAGCCCTTTCCACTAGGTGATAAAGTCCGCAACTCGCTCATCAAGTCTTTGTTTTCACTTGAAGAATTCTGCAATCCTCGTTTTATGGGTGGTGGAACTGAAACGGTATAGGAATTGCCTAAAAAGTTCCTCCCAACTAGTTATGGATCCAACGGGGAGCTGGTTGTACTAGACGAATGTCAGCCCCTCCAATGTCTGAACAAAATAGCGGATCATGATAGCCTCCTGCTACACTGGAGTCCCTAACATGGGCCCACACCTTGATTTTAAGTGGTAAAGGTGCAACGACAGGTCCCCCATCCTATTAAGGGGGGGGGGGGGGGGGACGTGGGATTCTTGTAAACCATAGATGCCGACATATCATCCACCCACGCAGGATATGGCTTACCATCAGGTGGAATTTCCACCTGTCCTGTTTCCAATTCCTCAGGGTAGGTTATGAGCACCACCATAGTATCATCTGGGCAGGGGTCCTTGTCTTGATGGGGATCCTTAACTAAGATCACGTTGGCGGGTTCTTCAACATGGTAAACAGGCTCAGCGGCTCGTGGAGCGGCTCGTGGAGAAACTTGCTGGGAAGAATGATTCAGGGCCAACCCATTGGTTGCAGACATATTCGGGTGCCTAAAAGAGGACCTAGGTGTTCCTAAGGAGATGAATAATGATTGAGGGTCTATGTCAACTTGTACTCTTGGAAGCCAGAGTGCTTCAGAGGGGTCAATGTGGGAGGTGGCAGCTTAGACAATACATGTTTTTGGTGCCAAGTCTCAGGTTCTGGGGTACTCTGTTGGAGTAGTGGGCATAATTTCTATGGGTGAGGCGGGAATAAATATGTGTTCCTACACTATGGAAGTGTGTGATTTTGGTAGAAGCAACTCAACATGGGGGATACAGTCTACTAGCGAGAATAAGGATAAAGAGGGGCAGGATTGGGAGCAGACTTCATTTGGTAAAGGCAGGTCGATGAATTCCAAACAAGAAGCCATCCCAAGGAGGACCTTGTCTTGTCTAAACATAAACATATAGTTTGAATGTTTGAGTAATGAGGGAGAGTTTAAAGGAAATATCAATTTCCCTATGAGATCGATTCTGATGATGTCAGGTTATCCTTAGACGGTAATGGATTGGGAAGGGCCATCAAAGGTCTGCACAGTCAAAGAAGGAATAAAGGGAATAAAGAAAACAGAGACCTGGGGAGCTGCATTGTCTCCAAGAAGCTGAAACCAAAGGGGCGTAAAGATTACTCATATCTCCCAAGGCTAATGGAGACCCGGTCGGCCAAAAAAGAGGGTAAACTCAAAGAGAACGTGCCCCTTCCAGTGGAAGGAGAGGAGGGTCAGCAAGGTGATGTAATCCAACCCCAAGAACAGGAGGAAGAAACATCTAAGGAAGAGGACCAATAGGAGGAGATGATCTGGAAATCACAGGAGGTAATGCTGGTGGTGGAGGATACCACTCCCCCTGGACAGAGGTGTGAGGTAGGTCCCCTTGGCATCTTGCAGGGTCTGAAATATGTGGAGGTGGATAAGCAGATGGAATTACTCATGCATTCTGGTGAATAAATGAAGGAGGAATTTCTGGTGATCAATGCTACGAGGGAAGATATTGATCAAATTATGGGAAGATTAATTCAAGTGGAAATTACCAAAGATCTAGATGATTGGATTGATAAGAATGACTGAATACTGGTTAGAGGCTTTAATGCGAAGAAGATTAGCAATGATGAGTATATGAAAGCTTGGGATTATCTTGAATGACATTATGAAGAAATCCTGGAGGCTGATCCAGACGGCCATGTTAGTTACTTTACCTAGAATCTGTTTAGGGAAACAGATTCCAATCACCTTAGACTTGTGTTTAATAGGTTAGTTGTATCCATTAATGCTTGATCTGTTTTATCTAGGAGTGTTCTAAAATTCCCCTTAAATGTGTTGGAAATTAAAATTTTTAATTTCGAGGAGGAGGGTTTGACGAGATATATCGCGCCTTCTTTCCGTGAGCTCAGGATTCATCCCTATATGCAGGGACAACATGATCAGTGTTTCACGGAGGCAGCTCATCGAGGGGAAGTTGTTCCTACACCTGATGTACTGTCCTAGGATTGTCATAGTCAGGTCGTATCTCTACAACGCGTTCATCCAAGAGTTCATCGACCACATTCTTCTGCCTAGCAAGTTTTTGGCGCAATTTGGTCTCCTCAGGGTCCTCCTCCTTCTTATGCACTGAGGTGGATGGGTCGGAGTGTTTGGCAGCTCTGACGTACTCTTTTCCCATACCATAATTCTGGTTGAGTACCAATGCTTCGATGGGCGCAGGGAGACCTAGTTGGTTCCCCTACTCGCTAATAATCCTTCCTGATGGGTCCAATAGTGGTGGCATTCCCTCAAGGGGTAAGTCTCCATTGAGAGTCTCTAGCTCGTTCTCCTCATTCACTAGGATGTCCATGTTGACCAAGACCCTTCCTGGGGGCATGTCCTCGATATCGCCTAGCGAGTCAGGCTGCCACCGAATAGAACTGAATAGGAGGGTAGCATACTTCCCCTAGCCACAGATTTTCAAATGGGGGTAGCCTCCATGATAATTTTGTGGAGTATCGTGATAATATAATGGAATTGATGTTGTAGGGACTCACAGCGACCTCGTGACTCGGGGCGCTAGGCCACAGGGAGTGCGGCCAAATCAAATAGACGGCATTGCTCGCTGATGTCTCTGAAATGCATTTGGATCCTGTGGTAAACCACTCACTGATGACGAAGACTAAAATGTGTGACCTAGAGGGTTTAGCGGAAACACTCAACTTCCTCCAGAGTGAGGGATTCTGGTATACATAAATTATGCACTACCATGGGCCAGAACTTCTCAGGGAAGTGGTCCGCTGTTCGAATGTTCCAAAATCTCCTTGGCTCAGATTCAGGGTCTGGCCCTTGATTTCCCCTCTAGTAAACTAGGGGTGGTTGAGGAACTGGCAGCGGTACTGAGGCAGACTGCTGGGACCACAGGCTGGTCGGTGGAGAGTATGGAGAACAGGCTGACTGGCCACCATATATCGGGCTATCTTCCGAAGAGTGTAGCGACCTAGCCTCTACGTTGTTATAGGATGGGTTGATGTCCACTGTTCCCTTCTTAGGGGATAGGGATACTGGTGATAGTCCGCGATGCTGCTCACGTGCCATTGGTCCCCAGAATAGCTTCCAGTGATCTCTTATGGAGGTAGAGAGGGCTTTGAGAGATTATGGAGGTGATTGCACTACCATGACCTGCAGGGTCTCTATATTCTTATCCTATTGTATATACCTGTGGAGGGAGTTGGGAATCATACGAACCTTGCATTCTGGGAGCACCAAGCTGATGCACCTCGTTCCTTCCCGACCCTTGACTCAGATAAGCGAAGGGAGGGTTGCAGAGTTGATTTGTATTCTGCTTCAAATTCTGAGAAGCAGACCAGTCTAATATTTTTCCGGACCTCTCTTTAATTCCACTTATGGAGGCGACGACCCGCCTTCTAGCCCCTTGGTGGCTCCTCATGACAGGGCATATTTCTAACATGGGATCCTTCGGCTGCACTGCTACCGGGGTGAAGAAGGTTTCCACCTGAGAAAGTCAGGGTGCGAGGAGCACCGGGACAAATATCTAAGGGGACATGGGTAGGACCCCCATGGGTAGCACTAAATCGAGAAAAACCTCTACTGGAACTAAAAGAAGCATGCGGAGGACCTCCGCAGTTATTTTCCCTGGTGAGATCAGTATGAGTAGGGTCCTTTTACGGGTCTAGCTGAACACGGGTAGGACCTCCGTGCTGGGTGCTAGTGAGGAGAGCCTAGCCTTCACCCCTCTGGTTGATGAGGCGAGGAGGACCTTAACAAGATACGAAGAGGAAGTAGAGAGGATCCCCATGTTGGAGAGAGACCGTATGGGCAATGTCCCTACATCGGCAGTCAGGGGCTATAAGAATGAGTCCATACCCTATGTAATGGGCACGGGAGAGGCTTCCATACTGAGTATCACTGACACGAGGAAGACACTAATTTGGATTGAGGGTGGCACAGGGCGGACCTCCATGCTACGCCTCGAATCCGGTAAGGCCCGTGTACCCCTATGGTAGTGGAATGGGGAGGACCTCCGTACTGGGTGGCATCCATGCGGGTAGGTTCGCGATGACCACTGCTTGTGCCTGCAACCAAGAGAGTCGACCCAGCCTACCCATGGGGTGGTTGGGGCCTCGATCCCGAATGGGCGTATAAGTGCGCGTGATCATTTTATGCAGGTAAATGATGATATGCGTCAGCAGTGGCTCGGGCCACACTAGCAGTCGACGATGAAGCCCCTTGGCGGGCATCCTCCTCATCTTATGTCCGATGATGGCATAGGGTCGATGAACTGGGGCCGGTGGCATAGCTATGTAGCTTACCTTCTCCACTTCTAGTAAGACCAGGTGGCGGCGTTGACGCAACCAGGTGGGAGCCCTTGCTGGGAGCCCTTGGATTTGGACTCTAACCGGGCCTGACCAGACGTCACCTACCACATCAGCATAAATCAGGGAGTCGTCAAAGCGTACTAGTGAGAGGCTCCGAAAACGGTTGTATGTCGGGGTGGGGAGAAATGGACCCCTGTGCGGCCCTCAGGGGCGGCTTTGGAGACGAGGCAAAGACACCTCTAGATCCAGGCGGGCAATATCCCCAGTCGGGATTATTCCCTCATCCTCGCAACGTCTCACGAGGTCATTGATAACCTTTATTTGGATGACCTCGGATGGGGAGAGGGGGCATGGGAACCCCATGGTCATAGATGTATAGGTTTTCATGGAAGAGGTGATTCTACATGGAACGGTCGTATTGGCATTGCTCCGGCCCATGCGTCGATGGGCAGGCAGTGATCACGTCCCTGGTGAAGCAACCTGATTCCTCAGAATCTAGGAGATTAACTCATCAGTGCTGAAAGGAAAAGGAATTGACGACCAATGCCCCATCGACATACCATCTTCCATGGCTGGTAATAGGTATCCACACTGACAACATCGTAGAATGGGATGTCCAATGTTCTACTACCCCATATGCTGGTGAATTTCATGTCAGGCCAGCTATTTTCTTGGCAGGACCTGGCGCCGAATAACTGGATCTGGTGACACGTCATTCCATTGATACCTCGAGCACTAAAAATCTCCATATTGAGGAGAAAACATTCACGTTGGGTTCACAATTTCTGTTTGCGACGCTTTAGTTGGGGCGCGTGCGTTCGTCTCATTTTGGGACGAGGGGTGCTATTTTGTTTCCCCGGATGCCTACTTTCCAAAGGTAGGCGGCATCTGCTCCTTATTCAGAAATGTTTGTTCCTTGATCAAAATGGGATGATGGGATGTCGGTTCTTCCTTCCGTGGATTCCTCCTTGGAACTCGTCACCTATTATGGGTCTCCCTTATAGATTTAATATATTGTTCATGAAACTATTCCTAGCACCATATCATCATGGACACTAATTAATTACACTACCTCTGTCTGGACATTCCAAGGGGTCCAGTCAGGGCAGCAACCTTCGGTCAAGGGTATAGTCAAAATGGGAATCACTGGTGTGTCTGGACGTTGGGGGACTGTTGTGTCTGTCTTTTGTCTCTTATTATAAGGCTTCTCGAGGGCGCAGATGCCTGATGCATCCCACATCGAACGCGTGGAATCATATTCCATGGGCATGTATCTGAGGTTTTCCACATCTTCCCATGTTTAACACAAGATATGCCGCATGTTTAACGTCTAGTGAAGACAGATATAACTGATCATAAAACTGACTGGAGTTGATCAGATGGGTGCAACCCCCTGGAGGGAACAACGATATTGGGGCCAACATGTGGGTACCTTCCCGAGTGCTGTTGAAGGGAATGGGGTATAAGGCGGCATGATCCCACAGAGATGTGGCATCCCGGGTAAGAATCCATATGGATGATGGAGAATTTGAATGAAATGAGAGGTGAATGGGATGGAACCTCCATGAGGATAAAGATAGTTTTGTGCTTGATCCTTGAAGAGCCTTCCTACATATCCCCATGGAAGTGAATCAAAGTACACATAGTTTATCTGATGACAGCTTACCGTTGATTGGGGTTCAATGGCTTGCTGCTGAATGGGGTCGTAACTGCTTACCGCTGGACAAGAATGTCAATGGATTACCATTGGATAGGATCACAATGGCTTACCATTGACTGAGGCTCATATTTTAACGTCATAAATGACGTGGGAAAACTGACATGAAGGGGGAGGAACTACTTAGAGTTGGGATTGAACCTCATGGAGGCTTCCTACGTAAACTACCTTAGCACAGATCAAAGTCCACGTAGTTCAGGATATGGGGGAATTTGGGGATTACACTCTAAGGAAACCCAGGCTATCGGTGAACCAGTGTGAAGGAGGACCTGGGGTCCAATGGATGGTGGTCTTGAACCTCATGGAGGCTTCCTATGTACCCTTCCTTGGCAAGGATCAAAGAACTCATAGTTCAGGTGGTGTGAGGCTTATACTGTAGGCTGCCCGGGGTGTTGGTGATCCAACGAGAAGGAGGATCTGGGGTCTAATGGATGGTGGGATTGAACCTCGTCATGTCTTCCTACATACCCTGCCTTAGCAAGGATCAATGACCTCGTAGTTCAAGTGTTGTGGGGCTTGTACTCGAGGCTACCTAGGGTGTTGGTGAACTGATGTGGAGGAGGACCTGGGGTCCAATTGTTTTTGGGCTTGAACCTTGTTGACACTTCCTACATACCCTACCTTGGCAAGGATCAAAGACCTCATAGTTCCGGTGGTGTGTTTCATATACTCTAGGTTTCCCAGGGTGTCGGTGAACCAACGTGGAGGAGGACCTGGGGTCCAATGGTTGTTGGGCTTGAACCTCATGGAGGCTTCTTACGTACCCTTCCTTGGAAGGGATCAAAGACCTCATAGTTTTGGTGGTGTGGGGCTTATACTCTAGGCTTCCCAGGGTATATTTCATGGTCAATGCTCACACTAATCCCACGTGAGTCATGCTCTGTTTGAGAAACAAGAGATAGCAGAGACCTGACAATCACATCGTGGAAGGTGCGTCCATGGTAAGTGTAGTGGGGCTTACATGTGATCACAACCCTGAGAGAAATAGGGGTTTATGTGGGATTAGCATCCCGGAAATGATGTTACTTACTCCAGGAGGGAGGCCTGAGCGGTGAAAAAGCCCAGCGAGAGAGGGACTTGGTACTGAAGAAAGGAGGGATCCAGTGTCCATTTCTCCCCCCCCCCCCTCCCCCGGTCCTTGGGACCGAAAAATAAATGAGGAGAAGGGATGCTGCCTCCGGCAAGAAAAGCTAGGGGATTACACCAAGATGGTTTCCCTTTCCCCGCAGAAAAATTCCACTCTGATAAGGAGGATATCATCCCCTATGAGGGGAGATCTCATACTCATAGAGACCAGTGGGCATAGAAAATGTCAAAGGTCGGGGCACCCCGCGTGCGAGGCACGGGGCGAGGTCACAGTTTAACATCATCTACTGAGGACGATGGTGATTGGCAGTTTAACATCCTACATCTTGGACAAGGTGGGTTTTATCCACACCCGTAGGAATTACATAATTGGTACCCTCTGCTCCTTGGTGAAAATATGGGATAGAAAACACTGTGGCTAAGGGGTTTCATGGAGCGAACCATCAGTGGGTCCACGTTAGCGTGCCTATGCAAACAAGCAACAACCATTATCGTGCCTATGTGAAGAAGCATGAGGTGAAGTGGCCCAATAGGTTGTATCGTCCAAGGGAGTTTGAAATCAAATCATGGAAACCTAGAGGGTTTCATGGGAAAAGGAATTGAAAAGAAGAGGGGTTCATGGAAAGGGGCCTTGTGTAGCTCTGTTGCTCCACGTGGTGGAGGGCACTTGCGAAGGGTTGTGCTTCGCGAAGTGGGGTTCCTCAGCAAAAGCATAGGGCAGTGTTCTGTACGGAATGTTCTTTGCGATGTGGAAAGACATTTGCGGAGCACTACCTTGTGGATAAAAAGTGCCTTGCAAATCAAGGCATCATGAAGCAATGTGCTTCGCAAAGTATAGTGACCCTGCCTTGGCATGTGGATCATGTGTACATGAAGGGTGTTTCGCGAAGCATAAATGATCTGCAACAAACCACGTCCTCTTGAGGATCCCCTTCCTTCGTGGAGACCCATATGCTCCACAAAAGGCATTCCTCTTGAAAGATGGGATCAAAACGAGTCAATGGGGAGGCACTTCACAGAGCCGAAGTACCTCGCACTGCTCATCGTTCGTAGAGTAGAAGGGTGCTTCGCGATTCAGGAGCTAGGAAGTCGAAAGGTCAGATTTTCCACCCCCTAGACTCATGGAGTGTCCGGTATTTATAGGGGAGAGGTTTTGCGAAGTAGTGATCACTCACCGTGAAGAGAACTTCGTTTGATCTACGGCATGTCATGAAATTCAAATGGGTTCGCAGAGCGTCACCGCCTCCTTGCTTCACGGCGGGTCACGAACGTCAAGGGCAGTCGTGGAGCTTTACCGCCTCCTTACTTCGTGGTGGGTCGCGAATGTCAAGGGAGGTCATGGAGCGTTACCTCCTCCTTGATTCGTGGTGGGTCGCGAATATCAAGGGAGGTCACAGAGCCTTACCACATCTTTGCTTCACAGCGGCATGGTGTGACCGGTTCTCTGCAAATGGGCTTCATGAGGTAGCTATCGGTTCTGTGTCTTCTTCTCCTCCCCAAATTTTTTCATGAACACTGTCGAAGTGATGGTTGGATGAGTGGGATCTACAACAGGGTGGAAACTTTACAGATGACTAGGCCTGGGCCTACTGGGTAGGTTCCTCGGGTGAAAAGATCGGGACAAAGCTTAGGTGAGTGGGTCTGTACAAGGCGACTTGGGCCTCCCAATTTCATATCTACCAATGGAAGCCACTGATGCCGTATTTGTTAATCAGGTGTTCATCAGAGACCAATACCTTCCATTTTCACCATGGAGAGGTTGGCATCAGTTTATGGGACATGCACCAGATCCTGGGGGTCCCAATACTGGGGGAGATGTATGATGAATTCCTCCCTATTATGGGTGTGTGGGAGGATCCGGAGCAAATGTCGTCGTTGGAAATGGAGCTGATAGAGCTGGTGCCGTGAGAGGACAGGGAAGCAGTGGGAGATATCCACTTTAGATGGTGGTTCAAAAAGTTTTTGAACTTCCTACAATATAGACAGTTTCTGGTGAGACCTCATACTTTCCCAAAGGGGGCTCAACAAGGCCTGGAGCACTCGTACTGGCGGCTCCAAAAAAACTACTAGTGGAAAACCTAGGGGTTCAGTTTCTGCACTAAGTAGCAACTGGTAGTCAGGATGGAGGCATTCATTCCTGCTCTCATTTATGGTTTGATCATTTCAGTGAAGGATACAAACATGGGAGTACGACTAAGCACATTTATCATGGAGTCCATCTTGGTGATTGGAGGGCGGGTGATCCTTGGAATTTCGATGCTCTCCAGGCTGTACAAGATGATATGGCATATCAGCGAGGGGAAGAGGCCTCAGAGGATATGTGGGTCCTTCCACCTCCTGTACGAGTGGATAGAAGTGCACATCAGGGGAGTATATGAATATCCGAACCCCATATTCCCTTCAAGATTGAACTTTTTTCCGTCCATTCTGAATGTTGCAGGGAGATTTCCGGCTGATTTGAAAATGGAAATGGTACTGAACCATGTCTTGAAGATAGAGGAATTCAACTTTCATATGTTCCTGATACCAATGGGTTCTTTTACTGATGGTGGAAGATGAATGAAAGCACGCTAGTCCTATCTCCTGGCTTTTCAAGGTAGAGTTCTGGTGGCAGAAATAGACTGTGAGCCTCTCTGCGAGCCATGCACCCCGCACCGGTTCTCCAAGCTATTTCGGTGTATGTAATGGATAACCCCAAATGTATATTTATGGTTGTGTCATGAGGGAAATCTATGTGTGATGAGTCAGATGTGGCTTATGTTCACACGGTAAGATGGAAAGATTCGTAATAAATTGCCTCTGCCCACGTTTGCCTTCGGGTTGGTGAAAGAGTATTCCAAAGGTGGGAGGAAGCCTAATCTAGATAGAAGTTGAAACAGCCAACCGTTTCGGCCATTGATGGTGTGCCTCCCAAACCTCGAACCCAGCTCTAGAGTACGACAAGGGCATCCCAGGGTGGCGGGGCTACCGTGACAGCGAGGCCCATACCGGCTGAGGGGGAGGCAGTAGTAGCGGATCCAGAATCGGTGGCAGACCTGATGGTCCTAGAAGAAAATAGTTATCCAGAGGGGAGGCCATCAAGAAGACGTTGTAGAACATACACCAATGATCTAGGGAAGTGGATTCTCTATATAGACATGCTGGTGAATGTCACCTTCCCGAAGGCCTAGGACATCTAGGATGTCAACATGAAGTTACTCAGCTCGTCCGAGATGAGGCAACACTTGAAACATCTTGGGATGGACATTCACGGAATTGGACCTATCAGGGCCAGATTTGCAGTACCCTAGGAGGAGGTAGAGAAATATTTGGTAGATTTGGAGGAATTTTTTCACTCTCGAGGTGCCCTATATTCAATGATAGATGGGTTGAAGGTGTTGTTGAATCAGATATCCACCCCCCCCCCATAGTTGTCAGTTTCCAAACTAAGGGAGCTCTATACTTTTTAGGAGGAATCAGATGATTCCTAATGGGGAGAGGAGTCCGTTATAGGGATCCTATTGGAGGAGGGGGAAGTTCGAGATCAAGACTCGGACCTTTAAGAGTTTGCATAGGCCCTTGAGGTTATATCCCAATCCCCTTTCTCAGGGTCTACTTCCACGTCATTCTGAACTCCTTACTAATACATGAACTGTACATGAAGATCCTATACATAGAACATGTTCTTTCCCCTCAATATATGTAGTTGCGAGACCTTGATGATCTACTCATGCTGCAACATTGATTGCCGCATCCGGTGGAGCCAAGATAACTAAGGTGGATCCTCCAGAGCATTTAGACCTTCGGACAAAATACGGGGGGCAACGCCTGGGGGTTCCAATGGAGTCAACCCAATAATGAGACTAGCAATTCAATCTCTATAAGTCACCCCAAACAAAATCACGACTTTCAACCATTGACTATTTCAATTGCGGTTCGTTCCCCTTTTTGGTGTGCACAGTTCTTCAAATGGAGTGGGCCGCCTTGGCGAGGTTGGACAAGACTTCTGGAGGTGTCTTTCGAAGGGGTATGTCGGTGATCGTGGAGGCGGAGATCCGAATTGACCATGTGGAGGCACTCCCGATCACTGGTGAGACCATTAGAGGGGTTGAACCCGAGATCATTGAGGTGGGATCCAATGATGAGGATCGATCGGACAGCCCAGGCCCTACCATACCCGGTTAAACACCAGATGTGGACCATGATGATGAGTTCCTTGGGTAGTTCCCTGCATATGAGCATGCCAACCTTGCTGACTGGGATGAGAAATCCTCTAATGAAGAGGACAACAAAGTAGTCTATTACCGATCATTGAATCTGATCAAGCGCTTCATTGATGACACCCCCCAAGTGCAATGGCTAGATGATATGGATAGACTTTGTTCATGATTTTGTGAACTATGTGTTGGGGGAGTAGATTCCCATCATCCCCACATGATCATCTGATATCTTATGGTAGAGATGATTTGGGAATATGACTGTGGACTCAGTGTGGGATGGCAGTAGAGGAAAGCGGTAAACATCAAGAGGCTCCGGGAGGCTGAAAACGAGGTTCAACAGTTGTGGGTCTAAGAAGATGAGAACTCAACCACCATCAATGTGAAATTGGATCTAATATTGTGATTGAATGCCCAACTGGTAGAGGCAAAAGAGCGCATGATACAAGCCTGGATAGAAATGACTGTTATCCGGACCGACATGGAGCAGGCCCGAATTGTCGCTAAAGAATTGCGCCCCATCGCTACCGTGGAGGAGTGGGATATTATCTTGTGGCAGAAAATACTAGACGCCACAAGCCATAGGGCGGCGGAGTTGCAACACTCTTTTGAGGGGGTTAACCCATCCATGGGGGGAATCGACCCTCTGGTACTGTAATGATTACAAACCATCAAACGTAATTTATTACATTGAATTTCTTATTCCAGATTCATGCAATACTCTCGCTATTTGTATTAGTTTTTTTCATTCCCGTCATATTCATGGAGCGTCCAACGATTAATCCCTAAGCGCACATTATTCGGGCCTGGTGTGAGAAACAGGGGATGACCACTTTATTATTATACCCAAATGTAAGAGTGAAAACCAAGAATCAGGCATCCAGGGGTTTTGAACAACCAATCTAGATTTTTAGGGAGGAAGGGAGAGGCCCAGATGGAGGATGAGGACCTCAAAACACTCGAATCAGTGCTTTCCCAATGTTCACTTGTGCACAAGAAAGGTAATTCCCAGGGCGTTGGAATTAATCCAAACATAGGGGAGTGGAATTTTTGAATCACGATACCCAAAATTTGGAACACTGTAGGATGTATTGAAAATGAATAATAGTTGTTGATCACATTCTAAACACAGTATCCCTATTATGTTATCCTAAAATGGGGATAACAAATGAGGGTCAACTGTTGACCATGTTCGAAACACGGGGCATGACTCAAAATTCCATCCATTTATCTTTCAGAACAATGGCCCAAGATAGTAGGTGAGCCATGGGAAGAGCATCCATACTGTTAGGGGGTTCTTTCAGGCCTGAAAGAGGATGATAGTCCGAATGAAGGGCATGAAAAGCATGGAGTTGGAATGATGGGTTATTCAAATGGAGTCCCACACTATGGAAATCATGCCCCCATGATGAAGGAACATTAGGTGGGTGAATCTGTCAGATCATGGATCAAAAATACTTTTGAATAGGACCTCTTTAGCAAGGGATCTGGTGCATCCCATGATCAACATGGGGAATCCTGAACTTGTTCAAGGTAAAATTGCAGTTTAGTGTCATGCGCTGAGGACATAAAGACTCATGCAGTTTAACGTCGTACGATAGGATGAAGGGTGAGAGAGGAGAACCTGGGAAGGGAGTATGTGGTCTGGTAGATATAAAACCGATGTGAATGAGGACATAAGGAGTCCACGCCACACCACATATCCCTGAAGGAAGTTTTTTAGGTCAAGGGAATAAAAGTGAATGTTAGGTTTGGCCTAAGGCAACGTTCCCGGGTGTTCCTACGTAACCCATGGGGATGGGAATCAAGCCAATCATAGTTCTGAGGGAGAAGTTTAGCATCATGTAGGATGATGAAAGGCATGTGTGACATGATAGTGCTAGTACACGTCCTACCAGAACTACTAAGCCCACATGAGTCATGCTCGATGTGGGAAATAAGGAGTAGTGATGGTACTTTCATAGCACATGAAGGAACATATTTGGGGAGATGGTACACTAGGTGAACGATGTCCCAATGATGCTGACCCACCTATATAATGCACCTAGATGCACATAAGGGAAAATACGAGTATGTTATAATTCCACTTGAACATAAAGAAGTGGAAATATGTAAATTAATATTCTCGAGATCTAGACCAAAATGATGGTGGCGTGACAATAGGGGGGACTTGTTGACCATGATCGAAACAAAATATCCATATCATGTTAGCCTTGAATGGGGAAAAAATAAGGGTCGACCGCTGACCATGTTCAAAAACATGGTACATATCGCAAATGTCATCTTGGGTCCTTAGGTACTTTGGCCCAAGTCAGTAGGTAAGCCAATGTGGCGTGAGACCTGGCCGTAAATTGGGTCCCTTTATACATGGAAGAGGATGAGGATCCAAATAATGGGCTCACGAATCTTGTACATGGAATGAGGGTAATATCGCCTTGAAAATTCCACACTTCAGGCTATTTTTCAAGATGCATCTAAATAGGAATATAAGACGTATCAGATAGAGGGATTCGAGTCCCTTATAGAGGAAGAAGGTCATGGGGAACACGCTTCCATCATAAGGTCCTAGGGTGGACCATTAAGGGGGGGACTCGATTTAATGGACTGTGCATAGGGCAGAAATATAGGCAAACCCAACGCGTAGTTCCCATAGAGAGATCGTAGATTTGGGTCATAGAACTCAGACTAGATGGGAAACATCCATTGGAGGCACATGGAATGACCATTGAAAAACCCTACGTGAATGAGAATCCATGTGGTACTTGGCACACCACATATTCCCAAAAGCGTTCGGGCCAAGAGGCCAAAAGAGGGGTTACATAATTTTGGATTCCTAGGGCTGGAACCAAAGATAGGATAACTGGGCATTCCTACATATCCCATGAGGATGGGAATCAAGCCATGCGTAGTTATGGAAGATGTTGTGTAGTTTAATGTCTTGCGGCATGGATGGAGAGTGATCTTAGTTTATGGTCATAGAGCTCAAATAAAGATGGTAGAGAACGCGGTCGACACATGGTGAGGTAATTATAAAACCCGACATGAATGAGGACCTGGAGTTCAGATCACCTTGTGTTCCTTGGGGATGTTTTTGGTCGAGGGACCGAAAATGAAAGTTAGGCTGGGCCCAAGGAAAAGTGCACGGGAATTCCTACAAACCCCATGAGGATGGGAATCAAGACACACATAGTTCTAGGCATGGCACAATAGGATATTAGTGCTAGGGATGATAAGGTCATGTGGGTTTGACCCTACCACCAAAAGAAGCAGCATTTGATAGATCTTGTTTTTTCCTTTAGGATGAATGATTGTTTTTTTGTGAAGCGATGGACCTAGGATAGAAAGTACATGCATCACCATGAGAATAAAGTTGTATGTAATCATTGATAAATGGAATGGTTTGTGACTGATACCAAACCTAATGCCTCCTCAAGTGAGGATATCATGGTGCAGTTCTATTTTTCTTCATGCGTCTAGGACTATAATGTCACAATTTTGGGTCGTGTGAGGGGACCAACCATGCATGTTAACATTGTTCAGTACATACATACCAGTTTAAAGTCATGTTGGACTAGGCATAAGAGTTTAAAGCCATATGGATCAGACATATACGGGATAGATGAGGTTCCATAGGGAATGTGTGTAGTGTGATAAGGCATACCCAACGTGAATGAGGACGAGGTCCACATCATACCGTGTGTGATTCCATGGAGGAAAAATTGGGCCAAGGGTCTAGAAAAGGTTAAAGGATATGTGACAAGAGAGGCTAGCCCCTGTTGAGCTGGCCCCGAAGAAGAGATGTCAGAGTTTTTCTATGTATCCCATGAGTATGGGAATCAAGCCACACGTTGTTCTTGATGGTGCCTTTTAACTCCCCGTGAGATAAAAAACAGTTTAATGTCATGTGGGATAGTGATTAGAGGGGGATAACTCCTAAAAATGGGTATACGTGGTGCGACAATTGCAAACCTGATGTGAATGAGGGAAAAAGCCCACGTGAGACATGCCACACTGTCCTATAAGAGTCAGAGCCCAGAAGGCAGAACAGAAGAGATATATTAGTGGAACTCGAGTTGGACCTAAAGACGATATGTGTGGGAGTTCTAAAGGAGATCTTTGTTTAAGGACTTAGAGCTCAGACCCAAGAGAGGAAAAATCCTTCCATGTAGGCGTAGACCTCAATCCAATTCCTAAGACCACATGAGTAAAACTTGGTGTGGGAAACAAGGGTAGAAGAGTTTTTTTCAATACCTAGAACGCAGGCTAATGGGAAGTTGGTGCGGATCATTGAATGATGCCTTTACTGTGGATTTATTCCTCCTAATGTGCCAATGCACACTGAGGGATAGTGCTATAAGTTTGGAAATTACATTTAGACATGGTGGGGTGGAAAATAATGTGAATCATGTAACCAACATTTGAGGCTTGAAGGGGATAGTGTGATGATGGAGGATAACTAATGACCATGTTCGAAACACAACATCTTTATCTTGTGTCCTGAAATGGGAACAACAAATGAGTGTCGACCACTGACCATATTCTCAATGTGAGACTTGTATCGATTTTTTTTCTAAAACCCTTGAGTACGTTAGCCCATAATGGTATGAGATCCCTTAAACCTAGCATCCATGCCATTTGGGGGTCCCTTTGGGCGTGAATGGTAATGGAATCTCAAATGAAGAAGAACACGAAGCCAAAAAACTGGTTGAAATCTTGTCTACATTGAATCTGACACTCCAGGTTCTAGACCAGAGTAATCATGGGCCAATTGGTGAATCACCGGAGAGGGCCAAGGAACCCAACTTAAGGGAATTCGACTAAAATAGATGAAATTAGAGAAGGGGAGTGAAGGCCTCTCATGAGAGAGAGAGGAATTCAACAAGTTCATTATAAACCCTACGTGAATGGGGGAATGAGCCCATACCACACTGTATACCCCTCTTATGGAAGAACACGGTACAAGGGGAAAAATGACATAGAGGTTTCTAAGGGATGGGTCTTGACCCAAAGACTAGTCATTCGAGAGGTCCTTTGTATCCCATGAGGATGGCAATCAAGACACACATAGTTCTAGAGGAATGGACGTTGAAAATAAGGGCAAGCTACCCCAACAAGGGGAGTGTATGGTATGGTGAGTACCCAGATGTGAATGAGAACATAATCCCACACCACACCGTACAACCCTAAGTGAGAACTTGGGCCAGGGGCCTGAAAAGGCCAAAAGGCCTGAGGTTGGGCCATTGACATAATTTCATGGCCAGCGTGCAATTTAACATCTTGTAGTGAGGATGATGGTAGGGGAAAGGTATCTAATCTGGGGATGTGCGCAGCACGGTGAGAAACCCAAATTTAATGTGGACATAATCCCACACCACACTACAAAACCCTAAGTGAGAACTTGGGCTAGAGGCCTGAAAAGGCCAAGGGGCCTTAGATTGGGCCATTGGTAGAATGTCATGGCCATCATGCAGTATAACATCTTACAGTGAGGATGAAGGTGATGTTAGTTTAGGTTCATATAACTCCGACCATATATGCCTAGTTTATTGTCAAATGTGTGGGACAGAGATGGAGAATCATCGTGCTTATGGAAGACCACAAAGAAACAATGATGATAAAGGAAAACATTTGACCAGGTTCGCAACACACTATCCACCCTTGTGTGACTAGAAGGGGGGAGAAAAATTGATCATTGACCGTTGACGATATTCTCAACATGGGACTTATATAAAATTTTTTCTCTCAATCATCGAGGACGTTAGCCTGTAATGGTATGAGAGCCCTTGGGCCTAGTATCCATGCAATTTGGAGGACCTTTTGGATATGGAAGGTGAAGGAAGCCCCAATGATGGGACTCGCAAAGCATGGTAGGACATGTACTCACGGGACGAACCATAAATAAAGGGATCGATGCCTCAAGGGGATATGTGTGGTGTGGAAAAATAGCCCGACATGGATGAGGAAGTGATTCCATGTCATACCACACAATCCTAATGGAGAACTCAGTCCATGGGGGAAAAGGGATCAAAGGACCTGAGGCTGGGTTCCCCATCCAACTGTAGCCATATGGCCTCTCATGCGGGCATTGCCACATCATAGCTCCTAACCCCAAGTGAGAAATGCTCGGTGTGGGAAACAAGGAGTATGATTAGGCTCTCCCCATCACATAAGGGTCTGATAGATGGAATTACACTCTCGATCGAGGCACACGAGATTTGGAGAGCTGGGAGGGTAAAATGAACCATTACACTCCATTTTTGGGGGCATATGGGGGTGGTGAAAATGACCGATGGTAGGGCAGAATGATCCATTATTGGTGAGGATTTCTTGAGTGAATCCAAATTGGTAGATGAAGTTATAACTCACAAATTCAATGATGGAATGGGCCTTGACCTCCTTGAGTGGAACTGCCTCTCCCAACTTGCAGAAGAAATTTGTAGCCATCATTATGAATCTGCATGGGCGAGCTATTGCTAGTGGATATGGTCCCACAACATCAAGTCCCCACACTGTAAATGGATAAGAATACTAGGTGGAGTGGAGAGGCTCTAGAGGCCAATGCAAAAAGTTATCATGAATTTGGCACACATGGAATCTCTTGGAGAACATGATGAAATCATGGACCATGCGGGGCCAAAAGTACCTCAGTCACTGAATATGGGGGTATAGTTTCAGCCCGGCCTGATGGGCTTCGCAGGAATTGGTGTGAAACTCTTACGTGACCTGAGAAATATCGACTCGATGAATGAAATAGAGGAGAAAACTATCAAACTCATGCGTATAGAGGATCTTCTCATGGCCAGGGTCATCATAGAGGGTGAACTACAATGCACGACATCGGATTCACTTGCGCCCGGCCCAATCTTATCGAAGATTACCATTCTGGAGATACTCATCAAATGAGGCTCTCTAGTTGGGATTCACTTCGATCACCACATCTAGGGGACCTGAGGGTCATGATGTGGAGGCTTTGACAGTAAGGTGGATTACCCGCAGGCCATCATCATCAACGGGGGTGACAGGATTAATGACTCACCGATGTGCAACGTGGATAATCAGATAATCCTGATCGGGCTCTGTGAGTGATGAAGCTAGGCTGGCTAGGGCATCCGACAGACCATTCTGAGACCATGGGACATGAGTAACCTTTGGCTGAGATGGGAACTGGTCCATTAGATAGAGAGTGCACTCCAAAAATGGTACGCGCTCAATATTTTTAATGACGTAGTCACCATTGATATGTTTGATGACTAGTTCAGAGTCCCCTTTCACATGCAAATGGGTCACAACAATCTCGAGATCCAACTAGAGACCAGTGATAAGATCATGATACTCCACTTCATTGTTGGTGATGCCTTCCAACAAGAAGAATGAATATGGCAGGATGGCTTATGTCGGGGTAATGAAGACGATACCTAGGCCTACCCTGTTGAGTCTTGGATCATTGAGCCTCCTATAGGTAGGGATTTGGGAAGCACCATCGAAGTAAATCTGCCTGCACGACATGTCTTGGTCTACTGAAAGGATTGCCTCATTGGGAAAATCGAGATCCAAGGACTGGTCAGCAGGATCTGAATGGGCAGCATAGAAGTCTCCCCACACTTTCCCCTTAATAGACTTATGAGGGACAAACCTGATATCAAACTGCTTGAGGATTACTACCCACCGAGGTAGTCGTACTGTCAGCATGGGGCGGCTCAGGATGTACTTCGGTGGGTCTACTCGGGGAACCAACCATACGTCGTGGAGCTACAATTAATGTCGCAATTTCTGTACTGTGAATACCAGTGCAAGGTAGCACTTTTTGATGGGGGTGTATCTAGTCTCCGTATCTAGGAGCATACATTTGAGGTAGTAAAGGCTGTTCTCTATCCCCTCATTGTTCTTCTAGGCGAAAAGGGCACCGAGAGATCATTCTTGGGTAGTCACATAAAGGACCAATGGATTTCCAGAGATTGGTGTCGTTAAGACAGAAAGATAGAGCAGATACTACTTGATCTCCTCAAAAGCAATCTGACACTCTTCATCCCACTCATATATGGTGACTTTCTTCATGAGCCAAGAAAAGGGAATACACTTTTCGGCCAGATTCTCAATGAATCAGTGTATGTAGGCTAAGTGGCCTTGGAAACCTCAATGCTCCCAAAAATAGCTCAGAGGAGGCATCTGGAAAATGGTCTTTATATTCTCTGGGTCTATTTAAATACCCTTTTATCTGACGACGAAGCCGAGAAACTTTCCAAAGGTGACCTCAAAGGCTCACTTGAATGGGTTCATCTTCAGGTGGCAGGAAGGGAAGAAGTTGAACACTTTTTCAAGGTCATTGAGATGGTCTGGATGCTGGAGAGATTTGACCACCAAATTTTCCACATATAATTCCACTAACATTCCAAGGATCGGCATAAATATGTGATGTATAGCCTAATGATAGGTTGCACCCACATTCTTTAAACCTAAGGGAATGACTTGGTAACAGAAATTACCTTGCGGAGCCCTAAAGGATGTGAAATGTTTATCCCCAAGGCCCATTCAGATCTGGTTGTACCCAGAGTACCCATCCATGAAAGAGAGGGCTTGGAATCCAACTGTAGCGTCAATCAACAACTCCATCACAGGAAGGGGAAATCATCCTTCAGATAGTAACAGTAGAGATCCCAAAATTCAATGGATACTCTGATCTTTGTGTTCTTCTTCATGAATGGTACAATATTGGCTATCCATTTGGGGTAATGGGCCTCCTTAAAGAAATTGGATCTGATGAGCATATCAACTTATGTCTATACCATGACACCTTGAAAAGGGTGCATATTTCTGTGAGGCTAAATGAACCCACGATGATTTTTCAGGAGACCGAGGCAGTGGGTGGCTACCTGAGGATCTAGTCCTGGAATCTTGTCATATGTCTAGGCAAATACATCACAATGTTGTTTCAAGAAGTCTATGTACTATCGTTGCTCCTCGAGGGGAATGGTGACACTGATCAATGTGGTTTTCAGGTCTGCCTTGCTACCGAGGTTCACCTGTACCAACTCATCTACTGTGGAAGAGACTCCCTCTTTAAAAGCAAGAGAATCATCCTCCAAATGATCTTGTCCACTTATAAATGAGGGATCCTCGGGTGGGAAAACTGGTTCTAAGTTAGCAGATCTAGATGGGAGGTTGGTACAAACCTGAGCGATGGTGGTCACTGCATCAGAGGACTTATGTTCTTCCACAACAATAGAAATGACCGTTGATGATCCAGTCTCATATGGCCTTCAGCCCAAGGGGCCACGATTGATGATATCGAAGCAATAGTGGCGCGTCAGCTTGAGATGGTTAATTCCATCCTAGAGGAACAAGCCTGTATGACATATTTCTATTAACGTGGGGTAGACATCCCGATACCTTATGGGGGTAGGAGGATCAGGGATCACATGAGCCTTATTTGTATAGGAGTACGAGGTGATTTTCCGTCATCTCTTAGACTTTTGAATGTGTTTCTACCTCATTCCAGACACAACAAATCATTTTCCAATGCTCGGCGTTGTAGCAACCAATCGGTGTACTGGAAAGACATTTGCATCATCTAGATCTATCCATGGGTCGGTCGCAGTTATGGCATGCTCGACCTCGTTGGTCTGAATCTGCTTTTCCTTGCTCTTGTAGTAGTTGGCATCCAGATAGCGGGCCTCACAAGATGCAAAGGGAGATGTGTCACCTTGAATCACGCACACTCAACCATTGAGGGAGTATTTGAGGCACTGGTGATATGATGACGAAACCTCTGCATACATGTGTATCCATGACCTTCCCATCAATGCATTGTAGGCTGTGTCCTAAGAGACAACCAAACATTCGGTGCTGGCGACTAGGCCACCAAACTAGGTCATCAAGAAGATATTTCCAAATGGTGTCTATTCTGTCCTGTCATATCCTTGGATTCATAGGTCCTTGGGGATCAAATCATCTTCACAAAATCCAATTTTTTCAATGTCCGAGTCGGGATTAGGTTGATCTCAGAGCCCATGTCAGTGAGACAACGATGAACCTCTATGCCATTGAACTGGTCAGTGATGTATAGTGGGAGAATGTGCCCCTGTATGGGAGAACCTCCATCTTCACTAGATAATGAGATGATGTCTTGGCATTCATCATTCATGATTTCCTCATCATGGAAGGCTTCTACGGCTACTACATATGTCTCAAACTGGAGGGGGCTCCTTAAAGCCTCAGCGATGGCCTCACGCATGTCTGAAAATAGGTGAAGAGACTCAAGGATAGAAAGACTCTCTAGAATGATGGAAATATGTTTGAGGGAATCATAATTATGTTCCAGGTGTGAACTTATTCTTACAAGAGGTTTCCCTATGACATGTGGTATGGTGGGCCCTGTTTACTGGACCGGTAGCTGACTGGTGCTAAGAATATCCCACTGCTCACTAGTCGAAGACAACAGAGTGACTACCGAAGGAGGAAAAAATGACTAAGACCGGCCTTTAGTAGGGTGTGGATAGTCGCAGTGAGGTCTGGATGGCTCTACCTGATCCAGTAGCACAAATGGTAGTGGGGGTGGACCAGATCTTTCCAGATAAGAAGGTTGTATTTTCTAAGCTTTATACTGAGCCGGTTTCCTAGTTTTGGTAGCATGCACATCATGGATGGACGTGCTGACCGAAGCACTCTGATGGCCCATATTACCATGACTCCATCGATGTTGGCGATGGCTGGGGACGTTGGGAGGATCTACCTGGCACCCCTCTTTGTCAGGTATCATGTAGAGATTTACTAGCTCTACGATGTTAACTGAGGCGTACCATTGATCGTCACTCGAAGAGTCATCCACTACATGATGAATTCTAGGAGTAATTTCCATATCCGAGGGCATGAAGTCACTTAGAGTACAAGATGACGCAGGCATTGATAGGGGGATTTTCTTTCCCTTATGCTTCCAGTGTTTTCTCTTCTAGGAAGAGGCCGGCTGAGACGACAATGCAGAATTGGTGGTCGTGGGTTTTAAAGGATCTGGCCAAATCAAGCGCACTCGGATATCACCATGGTCATGGGAGACTATCTTGCGAGCCTTCCAGTCATCATACTTATGGGATCCTCAAATGGAAACTAGATGAAACTCACCCTCGCTGTCAATGCTGCTATCTGGCCTCATGAAGACACATGCCACCTATGTTGGAGCCAGGCCTAAATGGACTATGTTGTTATCTACCTGGTCTTGAAGCCAGTCCTTGAACACATAGAACATCTTGAGAGTGTTCCCCAGGATCCAGTGGTAGGGGAAGTAATTAGGGTGATCAATGATTTTTTCCTCTTCCGACCTTCTACACTTAGGCAAACTTAGAATCCCTTGCTCAATGGCACTATGGAAGTAACCAAGGACTTGTGCCTCGTTGAATGAGTAGGTAGGGTTTCTCCTATCCAAAATGGGGCTGCATGGATCCTGACCTTTACGAGGGGCTGGGGGAGCCTACCGAGGAGGTGGATCTTGGTTATCTCACCTGGGAGGTGGTGAGACATTACAAGGGGGAACATGCCGATTCTGAGGTGGGTGTTTTTGGGACGGTGGATGTGCCTAAGGATGAGTGCATCTATGAGGCTATGGAGGGATCTCTACTGGAAACAACTCCAGTCACCTGGGGGCCTTTATCTCGGCCACTATGGTTGGCTCGGCCTTTGCGTCCCTTCTTGCGGGCATCACATGAGGAAACGGGCGTGCCTTCTTGTCTTGTTGTAAGGATTCTTCTAAATTATGGGCCTTATTAGAGAATTATCATAATCCCCTGAGATAGTAATGGGTGATCAGAGAGGGAACCAGCTCTCTCTTGACTTTCCGTACACACATCGTCAACAATTTCTCTTGAGTTAGTGGCATATCAAGGGAATACGTGAGACATTTCCACTGGGAAACAAAGTCTATGACGCACTCATCAGGCCTCTACTTGCACTTGAAGAGGTCTGTGATACTCATCTTTTGAGTGGTAGAGCTAAACTATTAGAGAAATTTCCTATGGAGGTCTTTCCAGCTGGCTACTGATCCGATGGGGAGCTGGTAGTATGAGACAAATGTAGGAACTTCCAATGTCTGTACAAAACATCAGAGTTTGGATGCTTCCTTCTGCATTTGAGTTCTTAAAATGGGGCCACACCTTGTGATAAAGTGGACTAGGTGCTATGGAGGGTCTCATGTCCCATTGAAGGGGGAAAAGTTGGGATTCCCAAAACCCAAAGGTGTTAGCATATCCTCCACCCATGCTTGATATGGATTTCCATCGGGCGGGAGTGCCACCTTTCGCATCTCTAATGCTTCGAGACGGGTGATGACTGCCACCATTGGATCGTCTGGGTGGGGGTCCCTATCTTGATAGGGATCCCTAACCACTAGTGTGTTGGCGGGTTCATCAATATGATAAGCAGGTCCAGGGGCTCGTGGAGCGGCTAGTGGGATGACCTGTCGGTATGCTGGGGGAACATGAGTTGGGTTTCGAGGATTTTCATGCAATTCAAGAGGATTTGGTGAGACATACCATGCCCCTTTTCCAAAAGATCCAGCTGCAACCCTATCTACATGGGAAGGATGGTCAGGGTCACATGGAGGCAATTCTCCAAGGGGAAGTTGTTCCTGACCCTACTGCCCCGAATAAGGATCACCGTAGTCTGGACGCCGCTACTCAGTGCATTCAGCAAGGAATTCGTCGATCAAATTCTTCTGTTCGTTGAGCTGTTGATGCAATGTGGATTTTTCGGGGTCATCCTCCACCTTCTGCACTAATCTAGGAGGGTCAGAGGGTTTGACGGATCTGCGGAGTTCATTTCCCTTGCTAAGATTATGGATAAGGACTAGCACCTCAAAAGGTATTGGAAGACCAAGTAGATTACTCTATTGATTATTAATCCTTCATAACAGATCCAAGAGGTGGGGAACTCCCATGGAGGGTAGGTCCTCTCCAAGGAGCTCCAGTTCATTCTCTCCCTCTAGAAAGTTGTCCATGTTAACTGCGACCCTACCAGGAGGCATATATTTTATGTTGCCAGAAAATTTGGGTTGATGCTAGATAGGACTGAAGAGGAGTGTAGCATACTGCCCCCATCCACGGAGCTTTAAGTGGGGAGAATCCTCTTCGATAATCCGGTGGAGTACCCTGATGCTCTGAACACACTGTTTCTGGAGGGTCCTAGGGTGACCCGGTGACTCAGGGTGCTTGGCCATGGGGAGTGTATCCAAATTGACCAAACGGCTTTTCTCACCAATTTCCTCGAAATGTGCTTGGATTTTTGGGTAAGACACCCACTGATAAAAAAGATGGAAGTGAGTCTCCCAGAGGGTCTGGCGGAAACCCTCAAACTCCTCTTGGGCGAGGGACTCTAGCCCATAGAAGTTCAGTGCTGTGACTAGCCGGAACATCTCATGGAAAAGATCCTCCACCAGAATATCCCACAAGCTCATGGGTCAAGATTCAGGGTATGGACATTCATTTCCCCACTCATCTACCGGAGGTGGGTGGGGAATCGGTAGTGGTACCGAGGTATACAGCTGGGATGGTAGGATGGCCGACGGAGAGTACGGCGAGCGAGCTGACAAACCGCTACATCTCGAGCTATCCTCCGAAGAGTGAAGTGATCTGGCCACGACATCACGATAAGACAGGCTACCTACCATAATTTACGATGTGGGGGCTACAACTACTGGCGGTGGACCATGCTGTTGTTCGTCTACCATTAGTCCCCAAAAAATCTCTTTCTTGATCTATAGTCGAGGTAGAGATTGCTTCTGGCGAGGATGGTTGTGATTTCATGGTCGTGACCTATGGAGTTTCCAAATTTTGTCCTCCTAGATATACCTATAGAGGGAGAAGGGTATCTGATGGACCTCACATTCTGGGAGTACTAGGCTAATGCACCTTGTTTCTACCCTGGCCCTTGACATGGAGGATCTGGGTGAGGGATCCATCACAGAGTCGAATTTATCTTTGGAATATGAGAAGCAGAACGGTTTAATGTTTAAACATTCTGTTCATGTTTTTATGTTCTAATGTATATGGTTTGTTTTATTTTCTCCATTCTTACCCTTACTGAGCATTTGATCTCACCCTTTATATGTTTTATTTTCCCCAGGATATAAAGAAAGGTTTTTGGTAAGAAAACAAATAGAGAAGATCTTTATGGGAGATGTTGATAATCTTTCACCATGATTAGATGATTATGTTCCGAGTTTCCAAAGACACTAAAATGTTTTGGTCCGTGAGTGTTGGTTTTTGTTATGTATTAAGTATTCCACAAAAGTAATGTAATGTCCATGTACATCAAGATTTGGGTCTCTACAGTTGGTATCAGAGGAAAGGATTAGTTAACCATTGGAGACTAGGATGCAAAAAATTTAGTGAGACCTCTAGAGATATTTATATGGTATTTCTAGGGATGTTTCTAAGGTTATTTATAAGTATAGGTTACAGTGCTAGAATTATGATAATGATCGTAAATAACCTATGATTAAACATAAGATGTTAGAGATTTAAAGTATAACAACCCATACTTTTCATACATTGTTAATACTTCAAAATTGAAGTATAATTATTACAATATATAACAAAACCATGAAAGGACTGTATAGGTATAGTGTTTTTAGAAACTAGGAAACATAAACAACTGGTTCATAAAGTATCTACGTTGCCTCCCATTTATTTCATCATATCTTGAGTCCCTTTTGGCATATCCCACTTAATAACCTTCTTCCTGACCTGGGTTATGAAAACATACAAAAGGGTGAGATCAAATGCTCAGTAAGGGTAAACAAAATAAATATCAATCACATCATATTCATAAGAAAATAAAATTTTGGAAATCTTAACCTACAAAAGAGATCATAATTTCATAACATGGGATAAATCAAAATAGTGAAATTTAATCCCAATAATCATAACTTAAAACATGAAACTTTTTGGAATACACACATAATCATAGAGAATCATTTCTTATTAGTCAAGACTCATTGCCAACACTATCTTAGTGGACAAAGTCCATTTCTGAACCGAGTTCATTCCTCATTTCAGTCCTGTTTCACTGAACCGGTTTAACCTGCCGTTCCATCCATGTCTATCTCATGAGATATAAAATCTTTACCCAATTCATTGGAGGGAGATATAGGTCCCACCCATCTCATAATGATACCATTCTTATGTGTGCCACAAAATCATAAATCATACATCATTTCATAACCCATGTAATAAAAATGGGATTCTTAAACATCATTACATCATAGAAAAATTCATATAAGATAAAGTAATTCATAAAAATAATTCCATCACAACATAATCAAATCAATGTAATAATAGGGATAGAAACAGAACCCTATATTATCTTAGATGGAAAATAATTTTGATAAAACACTTGAACTCCATTCTTGAGGAAAATATCTTTTGTACTTCAAAAACACTTTTCCTTTCTTGACATGTCATACAATTCTAAACTAAAAGAAGTTGATTAAAAATAAACTTGAAAACTTGTAAAGGAATCTTCTTGGAAATAATTTTTTAAAAATCCATTCATGCCGTATAAGCTAAATAACATTCTTCTCGTACTTTTTGCAGATAAGTCAAAAAGTACCTCGTACGAAAAAATGACAAAAGATTCCTTTCATATCTTTTACTAAAAACTCACCGAAGGGTATAATTGGATATAAACTATTTTATAAGGATATAAATATTATATGTTGAGGAAAAATGGATGTGGATGATAAAATACACCAAAGTAAATTCCAAAGTATGAAAAATCTCGGATATAAATGAGATTGTGTTATTTCCCTTACCTTAGATTTGATTTGCTTCGTAAGTGTCTAAACATCCAGTATAATGATTTAAATAATGTCATTGACTTATTCCAGAATCATACGTATTTTTATGATATTATATATATTCATATTCTTAGCTTCTTATTAGTAATATTTCATTACTACTTGTTATTCGGGTGTTTATTAATTTTTGTTCTTATGCGTGTTTTGTCGAATAAATTCTTATTCTTATTTTTAGGTTATAGATACCTCATTTAAAGAATGGTATAATTGTACTATATATCATATTTATTCATTCAATTCATTTATATAATCATTGTGCAATGAAGATCATGTAGAACGAGTCGCATCACATCGTGGAGATAGTATTCCGTACGTACGCACGAGCGATGATATCATTCCCATGATCATGGAATTGTATTGGAGTGTATGTATACTATTTCAGAATCAATATCACTTTACAATAACCATATATATTCATTCTTTACACCATTATACCCATCCAAGTATGGTGGTGGTGGAAAATAGATTACACCACGGCGTGGAGACGGTATTCCGTACGAACGCACACGCGGTGATTTCGTTTTCCGTAGGATGGATAGATGGTGAAATAGGGTTGTTTCATACCTATAATAACATATCAGTATATGAGTGATACTTATGTTAATAATTCATAATGAAACAACTAAATTATAATAATTGGAAGAAGAAATAATGTTGAAAGAATCGGTAATGGACATTACCTCTTCTTTGAAGTGCTTCTTTGAGACCTCCTATTAGGGCCCTAAAATTGGTCTTTGAAGAAGACCAGGACCTCTAGGTTGTTTCTAAGGAAGTGGAGAAGAGAATTTGGCAGGGTTTGGCCGAGATTGAATGCTCAAATTGGTGTTAGGAAGAGAGGGACGAGGTGCCCTTTTATAAGGGAGGAGAGGGGCATCTTTGGAAAAACTAAAAATATTATTTTATTATAAAGTCACATTCGGTTTTAAATAGCTCCAAATTGATTTATTTCGAAGATAAGGTGGGTATGGGTCGAAATACTCTCATCCAATAGAATTTGGACAAGTTTAGGTTACTATTTTAACCTTATCATTTAGATTTTACATTAAGTTTGATAATTTTACTTTTATAGCGTCTTTTTGTGTTCTTGCACTATAAGTTAATAAACTTACTATAACAAGCCAAACGAACCCCAAGTTGTTTATTATTAATATATATAACCTTATATATGTCATTTTTCCGAACATTAGATTTTTAGGAATAAAATAACAATTAATAATATAATATTTGTTTTAAAAACTATTTTATGTCAATTTTGACACTATTTGGTAATTGATTTTTTTGAAAATCATAACAGAATGATTAGTTCAAAAAAAGTTAATTAAATCAACAATAACCTGTCATAGTAACATAGAAAATTATTGGAATTCATAAAAAGTCTCAAATTACATTTATTTGGGTATTTATAACATCCATTATGTCAATATTTCATTAATAAGATAATTACTGCCTCATCATTGTGTCAAAATAAATTAAATTATTTTATGTCTAAAAATTACAAATAAAATACCATTCTGTAGAAAATATTTTTATATTTCCAATGAATATTTATAGTCGAATTTATCTTATGTATAACCCTAAATGAAATATTATTTACTTATTAAACATTGATTTTAACTAATTTAACCCTTCTTTAAATAAACTAATAATAAATGTCCTAATCTAATCCAAGTGTGCCAAAATGGTCATATTTTATTTCTAAGGTTGTGTTTTGTAGAATTACACTTATACAATAGAATTAGGACATGTGTTAGGGTAATAATAATATCATTTTTACCCTTAATTACCCTATTTACTTTTAACCGTGGTAAAAAAAAGTAAAAAGTTTCTATTCACCAAAAATTATTTTCATCTCATTGAACCACATTTTAGTCCTTGATATTAACCTTGTATCTAGGATTTTTGAAATTCCACTCACAGAAGTGGTAAAATTAGGTTTTATGTGAATTTGGAAGTTCTCCAAGGAGGTGGGTAAAAGACGGTGAAAAGTTCAATAAAATTTTTATATATCTAAAATTATTATATAATGACTCCAATGAATTGAACTGAACTTATATAGGTATTAAGTATCAATTTTGACCTAAAATAAATTTAAATAAAATAAATAATTATTTAAATAAAAAGTCGGTTTTTAAATAGTAACCCAGTGTTTTCACTATTCATCAAAAATTGAAAGTTTCCGGAAAAATACCAAAATTTCACCCAAGGCTAATTTCGATATTCCAAATCCAAAAATGAAGTCCATTTTAAAAAATAATATTTAAAAAATTTCAAAGAGTGGTTATTACTATTCATAACGGCTAGTTTGAATAATATTTTAACAGCATATCGTTGTTTAGTGAAACTCGGTATTGCGTACGACGCAAGCTATCGAGGAAGGCCACAGTTGCGTGTAAACCAAGACAAGCTAGTGTTGTGTGTAGTGAAAGATTACTTTGATGATTTATATAACATAAGAAACAAAATATTTCTCATAAAAGTCTCGGGTGTTACATGCTACCCCCCTTAAAATGAATTTCGCCCTCGAAATTCATCACTTTGTAACAAAAAGATGAGGATACTTCTCCCTCATCATATCCTCAAGCTCCCATGTAGCATCTTCTAATTGGTGGTTCCTCTATAAAACATTCACCAAGCGATTGGTCTTGTTCCGTAGGACTTTTTCACTACGATCCAGAATCTCTATCGGTTGTTCTTTATAAGAAAGATCTTGCTCCAGTAGTACAACTTCTGAGCTGAGTACATGTGAAGGATCAGGTATGTACTTTCTCAGTATAGATACATGGAACACATCGTTAACTTGAGGGAGATTCGGTGGAAGCACCAATCAGTAATCTACCTTTCCAACACGATCCAGTATTTCGAAAGAACCGATATATCTAGGGCTCACCTTCCCCTTCTTTCCAAATCTCATTACTCTCTTCCAAGGAGATATTCGTAAGAACACTTTATCACCCACTTCAAACTCTATGTCTTTTCTTCGATGGTCGGCATAACTTTTATGTCTACTCTGAGCTTCTCTTTTGTGTTGTTGAATATATCTGACCATTTCTGCCATCTCATCAACAAGATCAGGTCCTAATATCTTTCTTTCCCCAATATCATTCCAGCAAGTTAGAGTCCTTCATTTCTTTCCATATAGAGCTTCATAAGGATCCATATGAATACTAGAGTGAAAGCTATTATTATAAGAAAATTCCACCAAAGGTAGGTGTTGATCCCAACCACCTTTGAAATCCATAGAGCAAGCTCTCAGCATATCTTATATAGTTTGAATCATCCTCTCAGACTGACCATCTGTTTGAGGATGATAAGAAGTGCTGAAACTCAACTCTGTATCCAGAGTATGTTGAAGACTTCACCAGAAAATTGAGGTAAATCATGGATACCGATTAGATATAATGTAAATTGGTACCCCATGAAATCTTACCACTTCCTTTACATATATCCGGGCAAGCTGATCTAGAGAGAAATCCTCTCAAATAGCAATGAAGTGTGCAGACTTTGTAAGACGATCAACTATGACCCAGATAGCATTATTGCCTTTGTATGTTTTAGGAAGTCCTATGACAAAGTCCATAGTGATGTTCTCCCATTTCCATTCGGGTATGGGTAATGGTTGTAACATCCCCTTAGACTTATGTCTCTCAGCTTTAACTTGCTGACAAACCGAGCATCGAGAGACATATTCAGCAACATCTCTTTTCATCCCATCCAACCAGAAGTACTCTTTTAGGTCCCTATACATCTTTGTGCTTCCAAGATGAATAGATAATGATGAAATATGAGCCTCATCCAGCAGATCCTTCTTTAATTCTGGGATGGAAGGTACACAAACCCGATTCCTGAACTTTATTATCCCATCACAATCAAGGTTAAATTCAGGAATATTTCTCACCTTCTTTTGTAACTCTACATCTTCTTTCTATGCCTCTTTAATCTTCACATTTATAGATGGTTGAACATTCATTTGAGAAAGATACAATTTCCCCCCTTCCATTATAATTCCAAGATCGATCCTTTGTAAATCCATAAATATTGGATCTTTTGTCATCCTCATCATGGATAAGCTAGCATGGTCTTGTCGGCTTAATGCATCTTCCACCTTGTTTGCTTTCCCAAGGTGGTAATGAATTGAGCAGTCATAATCCTTAATCAGCTCCAACCATCTTCTTTGGCGCATATTCAGATCCTTTTGTGTGAAATTATACTTTACACTTTTATGATCAGTATAAATATCACACCTTTGTGCATAAAGATAATGCCTCCAAACTTTAATGCAAAGATTACCACAGCTAACTCCAAATCATGAGTTGGGTAATTTTTTTCAAGGATTTTCAACTGTCGTGAGGCATAAGCTATTACCTTATCATTTTGCATAAGAACACACCTCAACCCCTTCTTGGATGCATCACTATAGATCACAATCCTTTCTCCACTACAAGGCAGTGTGAGTACAGGTGCAATGGATAACCTTCTTTTCAACTCCATGGAATTCTCTTCACATTCCTCCGTCCAAACAAACTTAACTCCTTTCCGAGTCAACTTGGTGAGTGGATTAGATAATCATGAAAAATTATTCACAAAACGTTGATAATATCCAGCCAAACCAAGAAAACTTTGGATCTTAGTTACTGTTGTTGGTCTCGACCATCTTTCGATAACCTCTATTTTTGCTGGATCCACAAATATCCCCTCTTTTGATAATATGTGACCCAAAAATGAAACTTTTTGAAGCCAAAATTCACACTTGGTAAATTTGGCATAAATCTTCTCTTTTCATAGGGTGTTCAATACAATTCTCAAGTTATCTTCTTGTTCTTCCTTTCTCTTTTAATAGACAAGAATATCATCTATAAAGACTACCACAAACTGATCAAGATAGTCTCTAAAGACTATATTCATCAGGTCCATGAAGATAGCAGGGGCATTAGTAAGACCAAATGGCATAACTATAAATTCATAGTGTCCATACCTTGTACAGAAAGCTGTATTTGGTATATCCTCCCTTTTGACCCTTAATTGATGATACCCTGAACGAAGATCAATCTGGGAAAAGTATTGAGCTCCGCGTAGTTGGTCAAATAATTCATCAATGCGCGGGAGAGGATATTTGTTCTTGATAGTGATCTTGTTATGTTCTTGATGATCATTGCAGAGTCTCATTGATCCATTTTTCTTCTTAATAAACAGAACAGGTGCTCCCCATGGTGATCCACTAGGGCGTATGAATCCCTTATCAAGATTCTCTTGGAGTTTCTTCTTCAATTCCTACAACTCAATTGTGCCCATTCTATAAGGTGTCTTTGAAATAGGCAAAGCACCGGGTACGAGTTCTATTGAAAACTCAACTTCATGATTTGGTGGAAGACCCGGCAATTCCTCTGGAAAGACATCATCAAACTCTCGTACAATAAGCATATTCTTAATTGTGAGTTTCTCACCAACCATTTGAGATACATAACCTTCATTTAGTGGAATCAAGTCCCTTAAGATGGAAGAAATTTCCACTAGAAGTTTATGTTCATCCTTGCATCGATAGATGATCAAAGATTGATCTGGAATATGAAATGTGACTTCCCTTTTTTGGCAGTTTATATGAGCTCCATATAGAGAAAGCCAATCCATGCCAAGAATCACATAAAATTCTACTATAGTAAGGATCACAAGATTTACAGGATGCACATTCCCACAAACTTCAATCGGAAAAGAATTATAAACTTTTGATGTGACTGTTGTGCCATTAGGTGCTGTCACAGCTAACTCAACATCTAATTGTTGAGGTAATATGGCGATACCCTTAGAAAATGCTTCAGAAATAAAAGAGTGGGTGGATCCAAGAATCAAATAAAACGTTTGCTACTTTAGAGTGGATGGTAAGTGTACCTTTTACCACATCGTTATCGTACTCCACATCGCTGATAGAAATTGCATGTGACTTTCCTTTTCCTTTAGCCTTAAGAGTTTGTTGACGTCGACCATCATCATCAACCCTTGGATTAGGTCATTTATTGGCATAATTCCCTATCTCCTTACACTTGAATCATTGAATTGTAGTAGGTTCATTCTGTGTATCCCTTCCTTTGTTTGCATCATTAGACATATTCTTCCCATTATTTCGACATTCAAATACCCGATGACCTTCCTTTCCACATTTGAAACATTTACTTGTCCCTTTAAGACAACTCCCTCCATGTTTCTTTCCACACTTTGAGTATAAGGGAAAGCTCATCTTCTTTTCAGTGTGCTGTTTAGATTTTCCTTTGAATTCAATTTACCTCTTCTTATCAAACCCATATGACCGATGGGTTACTCCAATCTCTATCTCAAATTTGAGATCACATCGAACGATTTCCTCGTAGCTATTGAAGTCCTCTATGGATAATGCCCTTTGAAGACTTGGATTTAAGCCACTAAAGAATCGTTCGATCTTACTCTCAGGTTGGATAATAATACCAAAAGTGTACCTTGCAAGTCTTGTAAAATTGGCTTCATAGGTGCCAACAGATTCATCATCCTTTTGCTTCAGTTCAAGAAACTCTTTCTCCATCTTTGTTCGGAGAATACGAGGGAAGTACTTATTGAAAAATAAGTTCTTGAACTCATCCCATTCCATGGACTCAATTTCACCTATTTGCCTCGTATTCTTAATAAGATTCCACCATTTATCACCAGCTCCTTCCAAACGATACACTTCTAAGATGACTTTATCATGTTCAGAACATTGAATAACTAAAAATATCTTTTCAGTAGTACTAATCTATTGTTCAGAAACTAATGGATCAGTAGACCCGCTAAATGAAGGTGGACGCTGCCTCATGAAGGATTCAACATAATTTTGCTCCTTCCTTTTATCGTTTGGATGTCCTGCATGATTCATAGCTTGAGAAAGTTGTGTGAGCATGGCTATGAGATTTTGCATTCCATCTCCCATAACGTTTGGTTGCTCAGGGGGACAATCATTGCATTGTCTGTCGCATTCCGCATTAACACGGTTCCTTCGGGTTCCAGCCATTGACTAAAACCAAGAAGAATAGTGTGAGAAATAATAATTATAATAGGAAAACCACATAATAATGAATAAAATTTCACACTTAAGGTATTATCATAGGTTATTCACGGCCATTTCTAAAACAATATGATTGTGTTCTATGCTTAGACTTATCCTTAGGGTTCTTACTATGGCATTCACATCCTAGTTTCCAAAGGTTGACTATACCTTTCCTCTGATACCAACTATAATGACCCATACTTTTAATACATTGTTAATACTTCAAAATTTAAGTATACTTATTACAACATATAACAAAACCATGAAAGGACCATATAGGTATAGTTTCTTTAGACACTAGGAAACATAAACAATTGGTTCATAAAGCATCTACGTTACCTCCCATTTATTTCATCATATCTAGAGTCCCTTTTGGAATATCCTACTTAATAACCTTGTTCTTAACCTGGGGATAGAAAAAATACAAAAGGGTGAGCTCAAATTCTCAGTAATGGTAAACAAAAGAAATATCAATCACATCATATTCATAAGAACATAACATTTTGGAAATCATAACCTGCAAAAGAGATCATAATTTCATAACATGGGATAAATCATAGTAGTGAAATATAATCCGAATAATCATAACATAAAACATGAAACATTGTGGCATACACACATAATCATAGAGAATCATTTCTTATTAGTAAAGACTCATTTCCTAGACTATCTTAGTGGACATAGTCCATTTCTGAACTGAGTTTATTCCTCATTTCAGTCCGGTTTCACTGAACCGGTTTAACCTTCCATTCCAGCCATGTTTATCTCAGGAGATATATAATCGTTACCCAATGCATTGAAGGGAGATATAGGTCCCACCCATCTCATAATGATACCATTCTTATGTGTGCCACATAATCATAAATCATACATCATTGCATAACCCATGTAATAAAAATGGGATTCTTAAACATCATGACATCATAAAACAATTCATATAACATAAAGTAATTCATAAAAATAATTTCATCACAACATAATCAAATTAAAATAATAATAGGGATAGAAACAGAACCCTATATTATCTTAGATGGAAAATAATTTTTATAAAACACTTGAACTCCATTCTTGAGGAAAATATCCTTTCTACTTCAAAAACACTTTTCCTTTCTTAACATGTCATACAATTATAAACTAAAAGAAGTTGATTAAAAATATACTTGAAATGTTGTAAAGTAAGCTTCTTGGAAATAATGTTTCAAAAATCCATTCATGCCATATAATTTAAAAAAACATTCTTCTCGTACTTTTGTCGAAAAAGTCAAAAAGTACCTCGTACGCAAAATGAAAAAAGATTCATTTCATATATTTTACTAAAAACTCACCAAGGGTAAAATTGTATATAAACTATTTTAGATGGATATAAATATTATATATTAAGGAAACATGGATGTGGATGATAAAATACACCCCAGTAAATTCCAAAGTATGAAAAATCTCGGATAAAAATGAGATTGTGATATTTCCCTTACCTTAGGTCCGATTTGATTCGTAAGTATCCGAACCTCCTGTATAATGATTTAAATAATGTCATTGACTTATTCCAGAATCATACATATTTTTATGATATCATATATGGTCATATTCTTAGCTTCTTATTAATAATATTTCATTACTACTTGTTATTCGGGTGTTTATTACTTTTTGTTCTTATGCGTGTTTTGTTGAATAAATTATTATTCTTCTTTTTAGGTTATAGATACCTCGTTTAAATAAAGTTATAAGTTTAATATATATCATATTTATACATTAAACTCATTTATATAATATTTATTCAATGAAGATCATGTAGAACGAGTCGCATCACATCGTGGAGACGGTATTCCGTACGTACGCACGAGCGTTGATTTCGTTCCCATGATCGTGGAATTGTATTGGAGGGTATGTATACTATTTTATAATAAATATAACTTTACAATAATCATATATATTCATTCTTTACACCATTATACCCATCCAAGTAAGGTGGTGGTGGAAAATAGATTACACCACGGCGTGGAGACGGTATTCCGTACGTATGCATGCTCGGTGATTTCGTTATCCGTAGGATGGATAGATGGTGAAATTTTGTTGTTTCATACTTATAATAACATATCCGTATATTAGTGATACCTATGTAATTAATTCATAATTAAAAAACTATAGAAGAAGATGTGGAAGAAGAAATAAAGTTGAAAGAATCGGTAACAGACATTACCTCTTCTTTGAAGTGATTCTTTGAGACCTCCTTTTAGGGCACTAAAATTGGTCTTTGAAGAAGACCAGGACCTCTAGTATGTTTCTAAGGAAGTGGAGAATAGAACTTTCCAGGCTTTGGCCGAGCTTGAATGCTCAATGTGGTGTGAGGAAGAGAGGGAGGAGGTGCCCTTTTATAAGGGAGGAGAGGGGCACCTTTGAAAAAACTAAAAATATTATTTTATTATAAAGTCACATTCGGTTTTAAATAGCTCCAAATTGATTTATTTCTAATCTAAGGTGTTTATGGGTCGAAATAATCTCATAAAATATAATTTGGACAAGTTTAGGTTACTATTTTAACCTTATCATTTAGATTTAACATTAAGTTTGATAATTTTACTTTTACCGTGTCTTTTTGTGTTCTTACACTATAAGGTTAATAAACTTTCAATAACAAGCCTAACGAACCCCAAGTTGTTTATTATTTATAAATATAACAATATCTAAGTCATTTGGCCTAACATTATATTTTTATGAATAAAATAACAATTAATAATTTAATATTTGTTTTAAAAACTATTTTATGTCAATTTTGACAGTATTTGGTAATTAATTTTTGTGAGAATCATAACAGAATTATTAGTTCGAAAAAAGTTAGTTATATCAACACTAACATGTCAAAGTAACAGAGAAAATTATTAGAATTCATATAAAGTCTCATATTAAATTTATTTTGGTATTTATAACATCAATTATGTCAATATTTCATTAATAAGATAATTACTACATCATCATTGCGTCATAAATAAATTAACTAATTTTAAGTATAAAAATTAAAAATAAAATAACATTATATATGAAATCATTTTAGGTTTCTAATGAATATTTATAGTCGAATTTATCTTATATATAACCCTAAATTAATAATTATTTACTTAATAAACTTTGATTTTATCTATTTTAACCCTTCATTAAATAAATTAATAATAAATGCCCTAATCTAATCCAAGTGGGCCTAAATAGTCATATGTTATTCCTAAGGTTTTTTTGTCGAATTAAACTTATCCAATAGAATTAGGACATGTTTTAGCGTAATAATAATATCATTTTTAACGTTAATTATCCTATTTACTTTTAACCGTGGTAAAAAAAAGTAAAAAGTTACTATTCACCAAAAATTATTTTCATCTCATTGAACCAAATTTTAGTCCTTGATATTAACTATGTCTCTTGGATTTTTGAAATTCCACTCACAGAAGTGGTAAAATTAGGTTTTATGTAAATTTGGAAATTCTCCTAGAAGGTGGGTAAAAGACGGTGAAAAGTCGAATAAATTTTTTATATATCTAAAATTATTATAAAATGACTCCAATGAATTGCATTGAACTTATATAGGTATTAAGTATCAATTTTGACCTAAAATAAATTTAAATAAAATAAATAATTATTTAAATAAAAATTTGGTTTTTAAATAGTAACCGAGTGTTTTCACTATTCATCAAAAATTGAAGTTTTCCAGAAAAATAGAAAAAATTTACCCTAGGCTAATTTCGATATTCCGAATCCAAAAATGACGTCCATTTTAAAAAAAAATTAAAAAAAAAATTAAAGTGGTTATTACTATTCATAACAGCGAGTTTTAATAATATTTTAATAGCATATCGTTGTTTAGTGAAACTCATTATTCCTTATGACGCAAGCTATCTAGGAAGGCCGCAGTTGCGTGTAAAGCAAGCTAAGCTAGTGTTGTGTGTAGTGAAAGATTACTTTGATGATTTATATAACATAAAAAAAATATTTCTCATAAAATTATCAGGTGTTACATAAAGTACTCCCCTTGATTATGTTGTTTTCCTAGTATGAATTTTGCCTCTCACACTATTCATTTTGGGTTTTATAAAATGGCTAGAAACCGGAAGATTCACGATAATGGATGATATGATGGACAACAGAATGATATTCTTCATGATCAACCAAATGAAACAGGATTTGGAAGTCCAAACATCGTTATTATTCCTAGTCAGCAATCTCATAATATGATCAATAATCTAAACTTTGGTAAGTTTCCTGACTCATCTAATAAGAGAAAGATTGAGTTTCATGATAATCATAGAGGAAAGAAAGTTCAATTTTCATCATGTAAATCTTGTGGTAAGAGGCACCAGGGAGAATGTTTCAAAGGAACTGGGAGACGGTTTGGGTGTGGAAAAGAAGGACACAAAGCCAGTAATTGTAATGGAAAAGGTTCTGTTAACACCATGGACAAGTATAATGATATTTCTAAGACATCAAAAATGGTTAAATGTTTTGAATGTGGAATGTATGGGCATTATGAAAACCTATGATCTAATGGAAAATTTCATGAAGAGGATCAGCATGGTCATATGGGTAGTATTTATGTTGATGATGATAAAGAGACTACAAATGATATATGAGATGAAAGAAATGATGAAGCTTAGTCAGTGGTTTAAGAATGTAGAGGAATAATTGTAGGTTTATTAAGAATAATAAATGGTACTATGGAAGAACAAAAAATATAAGGATTGTTACACTGTTGTCTTTCCTTGAGTTTTTGAAAGTATATGATGAATGGTACCGGTATCCATGAAAAGTTTTTCAAACATTTTTGGAAGGTAGATGATATGTGCATAATGAAAGGATAAAAAGATAATGAGATGTTTGATAGTATTAATGAGCACATGACTGGTATAAGGAAAATGTGATATAATGGTTTGAGTATACAGATTTTTGGGATTTTGGTATGTGGAAAGAGTTATCTTTTGACAACATTCATGTTTTCACTAAGGTTCAACAGGTATTCATTTTTCAAAAGAATACATGATTAAGGAATTCACATGTTTGGAATGTGACCAACAAGATATATATATCTCATTATATACGAGAGATAAATGATTGTATTCAATGCATGGTAGATGACCTTTCAAGTAATCATTTTATTTATACTATGAGATTGGACATATGTATTTTGGTTAAACCTAATGATTGGAATAGATTAAGTTCGACATCAGATAGTATTGTTTAAGGCTATAATTTTTTTTTGCGTTATAATAGTATTGTTTTAGAAAAAGGAAAACCCATAGGACGGGCGACAACCCATCGTGTCGGAAAAGGTTGCGGGAATCGAACCCACAACTGAAGTGTGACAGGCCTTTATCGCCTACCACTGGCCTACAAGAAGTCCATGGATAGTAGAAGCTAGTTTTATTTTATTTATAAGTATGATAAATGAAGTATATGTCTATTTTAAGAACCATATATGATTAATCTCACCATAGATGGACTTATGTATATAACTTTTTCTAACCTTATGTTTGAGATAGATGGAATGACCTATCATTCTATTGCATGATTTGCTAACACTTCAAGAATGAAAAGTTCAACTTCATTTCATTAAATAAGAGATGAAGTGGAAATTGTTCATAGGATGACAAACAATTATATTACACTAAAATCAAGAAAGTATTTCTTCTAATTCAAAATTTTCAACTTTAGGGAAATGATATTTAAAACCAAAAATGTTGTCTTTGTGCTCTTATATCTGATGAATCAGATGGTACCTTAGATCATTACAAATTTATGGCTTTTTGATTATTGGTTTTTTCATAGCCATGTTCTCTACCACTCTCCATCAGAACATGATGGTTAGATTTCTCTTCCATATCCATATTTTCACCTATGTTCTCCTATGTGGAAACCAAGTGATGAGTTAATTTGGTTAATCATTATGTTTCATACATCACTTTTTAAAATCATGTTTTAACATTCCTTTTTATGATGTGGGTTTCTATGAAAGAATATTTCAAGTAGTAAACCATTTATAACCTCGATGAATTTTGAGGGAGAAATTAATTTTAAGGGGGTAGAATGTAACACCCAGATATTTTATAAGATATGTTACATTTAATTTCTTTCATATCTTTTTTTGTACACTACACCAAGATTATCTTGCATTATACGCAACACCGTATTATCTTTCAGTATAAACAACACTAATCTTGGATCGTGTTACACAGAATTTCAAGTTTGTTTGATAGTAGTTATTCTACACAACATTGAGTATATATATATATATATATATTAAAGGTATAAATGAAATATGGTTGGACTTTTTTATACGCAACAAAAAAGGAGTCTTTCACTACATGCAACCCTGACTTGGCTTGCATTACACGCAATTGCGACCTTCCTCGATAGCTGGTATTGTACGCAATACCAGGTTTCACTAAATAATGATATATGGTTATAATATTATTATAAACTAGAAGTTATGAATATTATTAACTAAATTTTAAATTTTCTAACATTATTATTCATCTTACAAATTTTATAGAACATCATGTGAGAGAAAAATAAATTTTTCGAGTAAAATAAGTATTTTTAAAAAAATGCAGTTTTGTCGCCTTTTGATGGAGCACCCACTTTAAATATAATATTTATAGGATTATAAGTTCAATTTGAAAAAATAAAAATCTTCTTTGGAATCAGTATATAAATATTTACTTTGGATAAATTTTTCATATTATTCTGATAACTTTCATATTTTAATGAATAGTAAAAACACGCTAAATTTTACTTAAAAACATATATTTTCATCAAGATAATTCATGTGGTTAAATTATAATAGTAAATTGTTTTAAAGTATAAATATAATATATTTTTACCATTTAATATAATGTACGTCATTACCATTAATATTTCATTGAATTCATAGGTAAAAAAATTTCAATCTTTTGCAATGTTTTAACTTTAAAAACCTGTTTTCTTAACAACAGGATTAATTTTAAATTAATTACTTCAACTTCTGTGTTTTGAATTCTGAAAAATGGATTCCATATTTGAATTAAGTGGGTCCAAATTATATTAATAGGTTACTTTTATTTTTTTTATCTTACGAATAGTAACTACGGAAATTTTAATTTGTTGCAGTTAAAGATAAATCTGGTAATTAAGGGTAAACATAAGATTATAAAATTACCCTAACACCTGCTAAAATTCTATTGGATGACTAAAAGTTTACCCATATCACCTATGGGTCGGAATAGATTAATTTTATGGACTTTGAACTATGAAAATAATTTAGTTATTATTAAAACCATAGAAAGTGACAACATGTCACTCTCTTAAATCTTATAAGTATAATGACTTTAATTTAGTGATAAACTTCATGAAACATGAAAGATTAATCGTCCCAAGAAATATAATAAAATTATCTACATCATGTGAATTTATTTAGAATTTTTAGGTATTAAATAATTTTCATTAATTATGAGACAATAGTGATGTTGATATTATTTTATTGATTGAATTATCAAATAAATAATGTTAAAAGTATTAAAATAAATAATTAATGAACTATTTAATGTGATCCAGTAATTTTATAGATAAATAATAAATTTTAAGAATCTATTAAATTTTTTAGTTCGAACATATTTACTGTTTATATTTTATTTAAACTCAAATAAATGAATTGTGTCAAAATTGACACTATTGTTATTTTAAAACCATTACATAATATAAAATTGTTTAGAAATAAAAAAAATATTTAAAGATTATAAATTAACATTTATATGGTGTAAATTGTCATAAATTATCCAATTATGGACAATTCACAATACATAAGTAATTATTTATAATAATTTAAAATTTAGAATCTTATTACCACAAATAAAATTAAATAGCTTAAATAAGTATAAATCAAGTTGATAAGGTTTAAAATAAATTTAAAACATGACTAAATTTTATTGGTTGATGATATTACAACCCTATCTTATCTAATATTCACATATGAGTCATTTTTGGTGGGTTTTATGTGGGTTTTGATTTATTATAAATTAATATTTTTGAGATTTCTAAAGGTGCCCCTCTCCTCCCTTATAAAAGGACACCTCATCCCTCTCCTCCTCACAACAATTTTAGCCTTAAATATTGGCCAAAACATACCAATTTATCTTCTAAACTTCTCTATAAACATACTAGATGTCCTGGGATTCTTCAAAGACCAACTTTAGTTCCCTAATAGGAGGTTAAGAAGAGGCGCGTCAAAGAAGAGGTAATATCCTTTACCGATTCTTTCCATTTTATTTATTCTTCTAATTCTTATTATTTATTTGTTTCATAATAAATTAATAACATCGTTATCACTAATATAATGATATGTTATTATAAATATGAAACAACCCTATGTCACCTTCTATCCATCCTACGGAAAATGAAATCACCGCGCATGCGTACGTACATAATATCATCTCCATGTTGTGGTGTAATCTGTTTTCCACCACCACCTTACTTGGATTGGTATAATGGTGTAAATAATAACTATATATGATTATTATAACATCATATGGATTTTAAGATATTATATCATCCACTCTAATTCCATTCAATAAATATGGGAATGAAATCATCGCTCGTGTGTATGTATGGATTATCGTCTCCACGACGCGATGAGATTCATTTTCCATGTTAACAGTTCAAGAATGATTATAAGTACATATAATAAGTAATCATGAAATATATGACATATTAATGATACTGGATTTATGTATATTTTATTTACTAACATCTATTACATTTAATAAGGAAACGAAATCTGGGTTCATGCGTACGTACGACCTACCGTCTCCATGAACGGTGTATTTCTTTCCATTTATAAATCTATTATATATATATATGTATATTTTGAATATATATTATATATAAATCATGTATTATATTCTATAATTATGTAATCATGATCTAAGTAATCATATTAATAATTACAAGTCAAAACAAGGATGATAAATGAAACGATTTTACCCAAAATGCTTCATTAACATGGAATTGACAAATGAATGTATAATATAAAGTCGTAAGTTAATCATATATGATATCATAAATATTATTATGTTTCGGTTACAAGTAAATAATATGGTTAAACCCACTATACAGGATTATCATACACATACTAAAGTAATTGGAAAAAGTTAAGGGATAACTTTTCCAATCTCGTTTTTACCCGAGATTGTTTCTTCGTAAGTATTTACTCAGGTTATATTTATCATCCATGTACCTGTTTTATAAAAATGGTTTCATGTATGTTTAATGTCCTTTTCACCCATTTTTTACTTTTACCCCTATTATGAAAGGAATATTTCTTTTGTTTACCATACGAGGAACATTTTGACTTTTCTGAAAAAAGTACGAGGAGAATGTTTTTTTTAACTCATACGGCATGAATGGATTTTTACAGTTTCATAATGCCTTATCTTCATAAATATTACTCTAAAATATTTAATGATTATTTTCAACAAAATCATTTTCTTTTAAAATTTCATGTCATTTTGAGAAAAGAAAATGATTTTGAAGAAGAAAGGATATTTTCCACAAGAATTTATTTCAAGTTTTTTTTCAAAACCATTTTCCATATAAGATGGAATTATTTCATATGTGTATGTTTCAAGTATAATGTCTCTATGATGTAAATGGTTTCAATTTTCTTATGATAAAATGGTATCCATTTTTTTATGGATTATGTTATGATGGAATGATGTTTATAAAACCCATTTTATACTTTGGATAATGATGAATGATTTATGTTCATGTTGTGGCACAAGAAAGAATGATTTCATTATGAGATGGGTGGGACCTATATCTCCCTCCAAAACAATGGGTAAGATTTATATCTCATGAGATAGACATGGCTGGAATGGTAAGTTAATCCGGTTCAGTGTTACCGGACTGGAACAAGGAGTGAACTCGATTTAGAAAGGGACTTTGTCCACTAAGATGGTCTTAGAAGAAATACCTTGGCTACTATGGAAATAGTATCATGTGGTTAATGGTTTTCCACAATTACATGATTTATTTCCATGTTCTTTTATGTTGATAGATGTTCCATTATGATCTATGCCTTACGTACTACCATGTTTTATGTCATTGCTCAAGACTTTGATGTTTAAACATTATGTTTATGTTTTTAAGTTCAAATGTATATGGTTTGTTTTATTTTCTCCATTCTTACCCTTACTGAGAATTTGATCGCACCCTTTATATGTTTTCTTTTCCACAGGATATAAAGAAAGGTTTTAGGTAAGAAAACAAGAGGGGAATACCTTTATGGGAGATGTTGAAGATCTTTCACCATGATTATAAGATTGTGTTCTGAGTTTCCGAAGACACTAAACTATTACGGTCCTTGAGTGTTGGTTTTTGTTATGTATTAAGTATTCCGCAAAAGTAATGTAATTTCCATGTACGTCAAGATTTGGGACTCTATAGGGGGCGTCCGTCTTTTCGAGGTCGACGACGTTGTTTTTTTTCCCGCATTTCCACTTTCCAAAGATGGGTGGAAACCGTTCTTTGTTCAGGGACGTTTTCTCCTTGATCGAAATGGAATGATGGGATGTCAGTTCTTTCTTCCATGGATTCCTCCTTGGAAATTGTCACCTAATCTGGGTCTCCCTTATAGACATAAGATGTTGTTCATGAAACTCTTTCCAGTTCCCTATCTTCTTGGACACCAGTTAATTACCCTACATCTATCAAGATATTCCAATGCGTTGAGTTAGGGAAGTAGCCTTCGGTCGGGGGAGTAGTCATGTTGGACATCACTGGAATTTCTAGATTTTGGAACACTAGTGCGTCTTGGTATTTTTCCCTTTATTATTGGGAATCTCGACGGTGCGGAATCCAAAGGCATCCCATATCAAACGTGATGAAGTTTATGCCATAGGCATGTATCTGAGGTTTTCCTCAGCTTCCTATGTTTAACACAGGGTATTTCGTAGGTTTAATGTTTAGCGAAGATGGATCAGACTGATTGGAACACTGACTAGAGTGGATCAGGTAAGTGCAACCCCTGGAGGGAACACTGATGTTGGGGCTAATATGTGGTTAGCTACCCTATTATTGTTAAAGTGAATGGGGGATGGGGTGTCATGATCCCACCGGGATGTGGCAGCCCCGGTAAGAACCAAAATAGATGATGGACGGTTAAGTGATGTGGGTGTAGAATTAGATGGAGTCGACTCTAGGATGACAGTGATGTTGGTCTTGAGTTTTAAAGAGACCTCCTACGTATCCCTATGGTAGGGAATCAATGTCATCATAGTTAACCTGACAACGTCTTACCATCGAATGGGGTTGACAACAGATTACCACCGAATGGGTTCACAACAGCTTATCGCTGGATAGGGTTGACAAAGACTTACCACTGGATGGGGTAACAATGGATTACCACTCGATAGGGTCACAAGGGCTTACCACTAGATAGGGTCAGAACGACTTACCACTGGATGGGGTCACAATGGCTTACCACTGGATGGGGTCACAACGGATTACCGCTGGATGGTATCACAACGACTTTCAGTTGTATGGGATCGTAAAGTCTTACCACTGGATGGGATCACAACGGCTTACTGCTGGATGGAGTTGCAATGGCTTACCGCTGGATAGGGTCACAATGGATTACCATTGGATAGGAGCGCAACGGATTACCACTGGATGGGGTTGAACCTTTGAGAGGCTACCTATGTATCTTATCCAGGTGACAAGGATCAAAACCCACATAGTTCAGGATGAAGTGAGAACCAATGTGAACATGGATGAGACCACTGGGTGTTGGGATTGAACCTCAGGGATGATTCCTACGTACCTTGCCTTGGCAAGGGTCAATGACCACGTAGTTTGGGATGGAGCGGGAATCGACGTGAACATGGTCGGGACTGCTGGGTGTTGGGATTGAACATCAAGGATGCTTCCTACGTACCTTTCCTTGACAAAGATCAAATTCCACTTAGTTTGGGAGGGTGGATTTAGTTAAACGTCTTGTAGGACGAAAAAAGAGGCATGTAGTTTAATGCCATGTGAGACGAAGGTGGTCCGACATGAAGGGGGCCGGAAACAATGGTTACAGGGCTTGAACCTCAATGAGGCTTTCTACACACCTTTCCTAGGCAAGGATCAAATTCCATGTTGTTCAGGTTGGTGTGGGTGAACCGACATGAAGATATTCGGGACCAATGGGTGGTGGGCTTGAACCTTAGATAGGCTTCCTACATACCTTTCCTTGGTAAGGATCAAATTCCTCGTAGTTCAGGTTGCGTGGGAACCGACGTGAAGGGGGTCGGAACCAATGGATGGTGGGATTGAACCTCATGGAGGCTTCCTATGTACCTTGCCTTGGTAAAGATCAAAGGCCTCGTAGTTCAGGATGGGTTTGAGGCTTACACTCAAAGGCAGTCCAAAGAGGATGTCATAGTCGGTGCTTGCTCTAATCCCATGTGATTCATGCTCGGTTTGAGAAACAAGAGGCAACAATGACCTCAAAATCATGTCATAGAAGGTGTTTCCATGGGAAGTGGAATGGGGGGTTTACATGTGGTTAGTAGCCCGAAGAGGAAATAGGGGCTTACGCCTGGTTAACAACCCAAGGTTATAGAGATTGGGACTTACTCCAGGATGAAGGATGAGGTGGTGGCAAAGCCCATCGGGTGACAGATTTGGAACCCAGGAAGAGAGGAGGAGCAAGGATGCTACCTTCTACAAGAAAATATAGGGGCTTACAGTATGGTGGTTTCCCATTCACCCGCGAACATACTCTACTCCGATAAAGAGGATCTCATTCCATGTGAGGAATGATCTCAATCCCATGAAGAACAGTGGCATGAAAAATGTCCAAGGTGGGGGAACCCCATGTCCGACGCATGGGGTGTGGTCACAGTTTCACGTCATGTGTTGAGGACAATGGTTCTTGGTAGTTTAATGTCATGAATCTCGGATGATGTGGGTTTTCTCTGCACCCCTAGGACTTACATAACCGATACTCGCCCGCCCTTGAGGGAAGGAAGGCATCAGCAATGTCGTGGCGAGGGGGTGTTACAGAGCAGTGCATTAGGGGATCCACGTTAGTGTGTCTATGAAAAGAAGCAATATTCGTTATCATGACTATGAAAATAAATAATGAGGCAAAGTAACACAATGGGAGGTATCATCCAAGGGACATTTAAATTTCTTAATTCAAATATGAAGGGCCACATTGAAAAAGGACTTGCAGAGCAATTTTGTTTATAGGTAGAAACCTTGTGAAGCTCTGGTGCTCCATGAAGTGGTGGGGCTTCGTGAAGAGATTTGATTCACGAAGTGAAGTCACCTAGGATAGGTATAGGGCATAGGTGCATATGGAAGGTTCTTCGCGAAGTGGAAAGACATTCGTAGAGAAAATCCTCACAAATCAAGGGTGCCTTGCGAAGTATAACATTGTGAAACAATGTGCTTCGCGAAGCACAGTGACCATGCCTTAGAATGCGGATCACATGTTTTTGAAGGGTGTTTTGAGAAGCATAAACTCTCCATGATGACCCGAGTCCCCTTGGGGATATCCTTCCATCACCGAGGCCCGTGGGCTCCGTGAAGGGTATCCCTCTTTGATGATGGGAGTAATTCACGCAAAGGGGAAGGCCCTTCGCGATGCCAAAATACCTTGAAGAGCTCATGGTTCCCGAGTAGGAATACCTTTGTGAAGTGGGACCTCATAAGGCAAAAGGTCAGAGGATCCATCCTTTGGAATGAAGCGGATCATGGTATTTATATGCAAGAGATGCCTTGAAGAAGAGCTCTCTTGACACGAAGACAGAGGTTGCTCCGCAACGGGTTCACGAATGTCAAAGGTGTTCGTGGAGCATCCTACCTCCGTGCTCTGCGGTGGGCTCGTGAACATATAATGTGTTCATAGAGAATCCCACATCCTTGCTCCGTAGCAGTTGCTTGATCATCAAATGGGTTTGCCGAGCATCCCACGTCCTTTGTTCGTGGTGGGTTCGTGAAGGGAGAGCTTTGCGCCTGCCACGGGGATCCAGGGCTCCTTGAAAAGTATTCGCGAGGCATCTCTAAATGCTCTCCTTTTGTTTTTGATTTTCCTTGATATTGGGGTCAAAAAACTCCCTATAGTTCCCTCATCTGTAGATGGGTACATACCTCTTTTCCAAAGTCCAAAAATCATATGGGTTTTCAAGCCCACTAAATATAAGTGACTCACATTGGTAGGAAGGATGGGATATTAGGCTCATCACACCCTTTGAGGGGGGGGGATTTTTTCCTACTTAGGTACTCTCTTATAGATTTAATATATGTTCATGAATCTCTTACTAATCCCTATACGAGACCAATTAACCTAAAAATGACTATAAGTTAATTCTCTTTCATGTGTCGAGGATTGGATTTTTTTTAAATCCATCTTTATATATATGAGGTTCTTCATTATGTTTTGGTAATGTGAGACTTCTTATATATGATGAACCTATATTACCAATTTCTTCAGAATATTTTTTCTTTATAGGGAGGCGATTAATATTACGAGGAGGGGAGTGAGCCGTTATGAGGCATCCTACATCTACTGATGATTGTAATAATCAAAACCCATGTAGTTTGTTCAATTCATGTAGTTTGTCATCATGAGGGAATGACCCATGTGGGTGCTCTAGGACACCAAATTTCATCCTCAAATCCCAGAGGGTCGTCCTATATATCTCATGTATAGTGGGAATTAGATTTTCCATATTTCAGTAGTTTTAGGAATTGTATATTGAGGTTAAACCTCTCATTATACAGGCTCATGGTGAAAATTATATGATTATCGCAACTCCCTAAGATCATGTGAGTCATTCTCAATGTGAGAAAAAATTTATATAAAATGATCATTTCATTTCACATGATGTAGGAATTATGTGTTGGGACTGTCCTAGGATGATTTATCATGGAACTCAAGTCATAGAGAGATGTCCTATATATCCTAGTTATGGAAGGAATCAGAGGCATAATAGTTTGGTTCTATTAGGGATTACACACTGAGTCAGTCTCATCCCTTGTTGTAATACCCCGATATTTTGTGAATTTTAATTAAAGTTAATTAAATCTTTTGATATTTTTCACTTAACACATCACGGAAAATAGTTTTCCAAAAAGTAAAACATTCCATTAATATAGAACTGGATTAGAATATATTACATGAAACTATGACTTTGTGTGCGTTATATAGAACAACAAGGTTATCATACATTACACGCAAGATTGACCTTTCTCGATGGTTTGTGTAACACGCAAGACCGAGTATTACCTAACTATAATATATTAATAAAAATTTATTATAATGATATATAAACTAGCATTCAAGTTGATTTATATGAATAGTTTTAACTATATTTTGAAAATATGTGTTTTACACAAATATAACATGAATTCATAGGTTTCCAATTAATTTGAAATGAATATGAAAACCGATTGAATTTAAAAAAAATATTATTATTTTGGTCACAAAGTTATTTTAACCTAATAAATTAATTTAATTAAATTTATTGTGGTATATTAATTTAATATATTTTTTATATATCCAATTGAATTTTTTATATTCATCCAATATATTTTATATACATAAGATAAAAAAACTCAATTTTTTGCTTAAAATATATATTTTTATAAATGTGATATTACCACCTTTTAATAGTGAACTCATTTTAAATACAATATTGGGAAATTTTATAGATTTAATATGCCAAATTAAAATTTATATTTGGAATATAAACATAATAATTAGGTTTGGATAAATTTTTTTGTATTTTTTTGTAATGTTTAATTTTTTAATGAATAATTAAAAATTCTGTATTTTAATTCAAAAATGTTTTTTCATCTAACTTATTTATAAGAATAAATTATATTTTTAACTGGTTTCATAGTTTAATTAGATAATAGTTTTATCAAAAAATCCATTTTATATCATTGTAACCAATTTAAAATTTAAATTGCATATAAAAACATAGTAAACGTTTATCATATTTACTTTAAAAACTGGCAGTGTCCTCCCTTCTGCGGGATTAAATTTAAATTAAATTCTACCACCTATGTTATTTGAATTTGGAAAAATGGATTCCATATTTCTAATTATATTAATTTATAATTAATAATATGTTCATCTTTTTTTGACCAAAAATATAAGTGAAGGAGATCGAAATTAATTACATTGGTTAAGAGAAAAATTATGTAAATAAAGTACTAAACCATAAATTTGAGACCCAAAACAATCTAAAAAATTTTCAAAAACAGATTTTATAGAAATTATATGACCACTAACCTTCCATTATTGAGTTTTTCTGGTTTTTTATTATTTTTTTGTTAAAAAATACGAACACCTAAATTGTTTACAAATATTCCAAGTGAGTCCTTTTCTTTCCCTTTAAAAGGACACAACCTCTATCCAGTTTCTCACACCACTAAATCATCTTGGATTTCAACAAATATACTAAAATAAGCTCTAAACCTACCTCCCTTACTCTTAGAAGCCTTCACTGTTGGATAATTCTACTCAAGGAAGCATTTTGGAACCAAAAAAAAGGAGTTATCCAATTAAGAGATAAAGTGTTCTCTCAAGTCCTTTCTTTTATTTTCCTTATCCACCCCCTAAAAATCACTTTATTCAATTCTTATATAAAAACTAAAATATATTAAATATAATAGTATATTTTTATGTAAATGGTTCTACCTACACTTACACAAACCAACATCTAATGGGTAATGAACATACTCTTTCTATGTACGGCGTACTACTGCCTCATGAGACGATGATTATTCATTTTTCCATTACCACCTATCATGGTGGCCAAAATGATGGAAATTAGATTTATATATGATAAATATTATATTTACAATTACTTTATTCATCTTTAATTTTTTACTTATGACGTAACTTTATACTTTCCATCTTATGTAATGATTATAATTTCATTTGAGGAAGTGTGGACTACCACCCCTCAATGCAATATGATTCGTTCATACACTACATGGATTATACTAATGATGGTTTTAGTTAATATATAAGATATAATAAATATTATTTAGTAATAATATGTATATACATGTATATATTTCTTTTACTATCTTTCTTTCAACATGACAGTTAAACAGAAATAGCGTTCAAGCGTATATACGACATATCATCTCCATGAACGGTGTATTCAATTTCATACTTATATATTATATAGAATATTATAATACACATATATATATCATGGTTTATATTTTTTAAATCATGATATAAAGTATAAATACCAAACATATAACAAATTAAGACACATGCGAAGAATAAAGCGAATATTACCTAAAATGACACCTTAATATAGGATTGTAAACAAGCGAGTAATATAAGGTCATAATAAAACAATATATGGTGTTAGATATAATAATATGGCTTTTTAAAATGTTTATAATAAAGTTATTTATATTATACAGGTTTTTTGGAATGAGTATGACTAGATTGAAGAAACAATGTACGGGGATTTCTTCTCACAATTTATTTCTATAAGATGCTTGATTTATTCACCACCCACTCTTTTTGTGTTGTGTGTATACATACCATAGATGTGTTCAATGTAACAAATAGTTAAATTTATGGGTATTTACATAACCACTATATGACCTTTATATCATGGGTTTTATGTTTCAATAGTTACCAAATCAGTATAATAGTTTTGTCTCAATTTACCTTATTCAAGACTCATGTTCTATTATTTGCATAAATTTGTTTTGAGGTGTATATAATTACATTTTACAACCTATATCCTGAATCTACATACTTTCATGATATTATAATCTATATTTAATTTACTTTTCTCATATAGAGGGTATGAACTCAAGTTACCAAGTGATAAGAGTTTATTGAAATAATCTCATCGCTTTTGAAGACTGTTTATAGTTATGCTTTCATTGATGAAATATTATAACCCATATCTCAAGACATTAATTAATTTTATTCTCCTCAAGTTATTCATGAAATAATAATGTATTGGTACCATTTTTCTACTATATTTTCCATAATATAGTTAATAACTTTTTTATGAAAGCCCAACTTTACCATCCCTTAGGACCAAAAACTATGTCCTCTAAAAAGTGTTTCAAAAAATATTATACCATTATTATATAATCTTTAAAAGTAATTTTTACCATTTTTTCTTTTACCAGTCTCTTCAAATGAATTTTATTATCTCTTTCTGAAAAATTCCTTTTTAGAAGCTTTATACCATGCAAAAGGAATGTTCTTTTTACCTCGTACGTCATGTACGGAATTACCCACCGTCATTTCATTGAATATTACTTTTCATTTTTAAAATTTTAATATTTAAGAAACTATTTTGAAAAATTAAATTTCAAGTAAAATTGTTTTCAAAATTTGTTCAAGCATTATTTATAAGTTTTCAAAGTGTTTTCAAAGAAAAAGGTTTTTAAAATTATTTTAAACTTATTTTATATGTTATCTTGGAAAAAGGTTTTAAAAATGATTCCAAGTATTATTTATAAAATTTCAAGTTATTTTCTAAATAAATTATTTTAAAACGGTTTTATGTATTAATAATTTTATTTTAAAGAAAGGATATTTTCTTCAAGAAATGTTCTTGAAATATATTCCAAAATTATTTTCCATCTAAGATGACATTTGTTGATGTTACCCATGCCCTTCTAGGAACTGATCAAAATGCCCCATTCATATCCTTTTTATGAATATGTTATGTTTAATGTCATAGTTTTTATGAGACCTATTTCCCTTTCCTGGGTTATTTATATATGAAATCTATTTCTCGTTCATAGGTTATATGTTTATGAAATCAACCTATCATTCAAGGGTTATGCTTTTGAAAAGTGATTATGAAACCTTTCTCTTTTAATTGGTTATGATGCGATTAAATGTTAATGATACCCAATTCATTTCATGGGTTATGATTTGATGTTTATAAAACCTTTTTCTATTTATATTTCATTATATAATGAATGTTTTATTATCTTCTATAACATGTATGAATGATTTTATTATAATATGGGTGGGACCTATATCTCCCCCATGTATTGGTTAATGATAAGTTGTATTTAATCCCCAAGGGTACAGAGGTTGTAGCCCAATCTCAAAAACATTATGTTACATGGGTTGTAACCCAATTGTAAAAGAAAGAGGGTACCAAATTTGTAGTTGAAACCTAAAATAAAAAATGTACATGGGTTATAGACCATGCCTAAAATAAAGAGGGTATATGGGTTGTTATCCGATGCCCGAAGCAGGTACACATGTCATAGCCCAAGCTTAACATGCTACAAAGGTCATGGTAGGTTTCCTTGTGATAAAATTTTTAAATCTTATGTATATTACAGAAATCCTATGTCTTATTCCTCAGTTTCGATTTAATGGATCATGATGTTTATTTATTTTTTATTAATGTATTATTAACTTCCACAATTTATTCTCAATGTTATGATATCATTCCCATACCCCTATTTTCATGGTTATTATTACATGTTTTACTTGTTTACCCTTATTGGGAATCTGATCTCACCCCTTTTTATGTTTCCTTTCCCCAGGTAAGGAAGAAAGCTTTTGGGTATAAATAATAAATGTGGGGATATTTATGGCAGATTCCAGGATAAGAAATTCGGTTTTCCAGGATTCAAAAAACACGAAACTGTTATGGTCTTTAAGAATGTGTTTAGTAATGTACTGAGTATTCTTCTAAAATGATATAATATCCATGTATGCTAAACCTGGTTCTCTATATGTGGTATTAGTGGAAATGTTTATTCAACCTTTGGAAATTAGAATGAGAAAAGTTTATTAATATCATTTGGTATAATTTAAGGATATTTCTAGGCATGTCTCTAAGGATAAGTATAAGGCTGAGTCAACATTTAGGAAAATGTCATGGAATTTGGGTAAATAATAGAGTGAGTGGTTTCCTATAGATAAATACCTACCAGAATACTATAAGTGGATGTGGCTATAGAACATATGTACCTAGGGGTATTAACTCTAACAAGATGTTTTGGGCTTGACATGAGGTGATCTGGTACACGACAATGGGCCTTGCCGCACACCTAGTTTGACCGTCCTAGGGGATATGCATTGGTAATTCAAAAACACTTTATAAACATTCAGGAAGGCTTCATGAATAGAATGACTATGGATAAACTAGGATAAACTAATGTTTTATACATTAAATATGTGGTATACAAGATTTAGGAATCCTATACTTAAATTTTCCTTATTATATGGTATACAATTATGATAACTATTTATCACATTATGCTTTCATGTTTTAGTCAATAGTAATAATTTGAAGGAAGATAGTTAACATTGAATGTTTCTGATTTAAAAAGAATGGGAATTTTGAAAATATATTTCCGAAGTGAAAATCTCCTAAAGATAATAAAGAAGGTGGTATGAGTATTGGATATACTTCTGAAGATAAATGAAACCAATAATGACATGTGAAATGTGTGTGTTGTTCTTTCAGTATTGTTTAAATTAAATGTAATAAGAATGATTAGATTAATACTGAGGAACCTTAGGACATGATTCATATATCATATTATAGGAAGGATGTATTAGATAACAAGTTGATGAAGCCTGAGTAACAATTTATGGATAATGATAGATGAATGAAGTAATTATGTATTGTAATTAAAATATTATATTATATGAATCATGAAATATATATGTATTTTAGTATATGTTTTAATTAAGGATTGAAAGTGACATTTTTAATGGTGATTAATTCAAAGAAACATAATTTCATGGAAATGTGATATTTAGAATAATGGAGTTAACACTTAATTAATTCCTGATGTTGAGATTCTGATATTTGTATAATTATATGTTGGATATAAATAAGTAAATTGGACAGTATGGATCACCCTGGAACTGATTATTGACAATATTTTCTATATCATCAAGGATAAAGTTTAAAACATCTTTTATTTAAATAATATATCCAATAATCATTTCAATAATGAAGTATAAATGTTTTAAAAAAGGACTTATGGTAGTTAAGGTTATTACTATGTTTCAAGATAATATACTATAAGGGTAATCACATGTTTGGAATATGATATACAAGTTGTACTCATTCATACATGTGGGATCAATGTTAATATGATTTTGTAATATTATTTCTAAAGATTTGAATTTTGATATTTAGGAAGGGTTATAAGGTTAATAATTTATAAAAAAATTATGTTAAACTTCAGATGAAGTTAGTAAGATTAATGTTTTATCTCTCTATGTGTGGATTTATGGATATCGGATAACATGTTCAAATTACTTTGTTTTGATGATAACTGAAGAAAAATGGGATGGAATATCATTGATATTCTAATCTATTAGTTCAATAGAAATGAAAAACTCACCATCCTTTTTAGAGAAATAAGTGAGGTGGATCAATGAACAACAAAGGCGGACATTTTCCTGAAATCATGCAAGTATATATTTTAATGAAAATTCTTTAACTTTGGTAAAATGGTTCTTGAAACCAAAAATGTTATCCTAGTACATCTATGTCTAATGAATCAAATTTTCCGTTAGTTCATCCCAGATTTATAGTTTTCTGATTGCTAACATTCTCCGGACCTTGTTCTCTATCAATATCTATAATAACATGATAGTTATATTTTTCTTCCATGTCTATGTTTTCACTTTCCAACCTATTTTCTCCTATGTGGAAATCAAGTTATATGTTACTTTGGGTAACCGTTATGGCTCCAGATTTCTCTATTTAAGGGAAGTTTTAGTATTTATTTTTATAATGTTAGTTTTTAGGAAAGAAAAGTCCAAGTATTAAAACCATTGATAACCTAGATGAATTTTTAGGGTGAAATTAATTTTAAGGTGGATAGAATTTAACACCATGATATTTTGTGAAAAAAATTGAATTAATTTAATCTAATGATATTTTTATTTTTACACATCACTAAAAATAGTTTTCCACTAAGTCAAACATTGCTTTTACACAGAACTATATGTTTTTATGTTATATTCAACACTAACTTGGAATGCGTTACACAAAACAATATGGTTAGCGTACATTATACGCAAGATTGACCTTCCTCGATGTCTTGTGTAACACACAAGATCGAGTTTTACCTAACTATTATATATTATTAAAAATATTATTATAATTAGATATAAACTATCTTTGATGTTGACGGATATGAATAACATTTACTAAATTATCAAAATATGTGGTCTAATAAAATTATATGAATTCATAGGTTACCAATTAATTATAAATGAATATGAAAAATGATGGTATGTAAGAGAAAATATTATTATTATTGTCACAAAATTGTTTTAAAATAATACATTATGTTAATTAAAATTATTATGTGATATTAATGTAATATATTTTTAATTTTTTCAATCAAATATTTTTTATATTCATCCAATATATTTGATAGACATAAAATAAGAAAAAACCATATTTTTTCTTAAAAACATGTGTTTTTATAAAAGCGATTTTACTACCTTCTAAAAGAAAGTCCTTTTTAAATCACATTTTTGGATCTTTTATATATTTAAAATGTCAAATTTAACTTTATATTTGTAATAAAACATAAAAATTATGTGAGGATAAATTTTTGGTATTTCTCTGTAAGGTTTAATTTGTTAATGAATAGTTATAAATACTGGATTTTAATTCAAAACTTTTTTTCATATAATTTGTTTATAATATAAAATTATATTTTAATCTAGATTAAAAGTTTAATTATATAATATTTTTATCAGTTAACCCAATTTATGTCATTGGAAACAACTTCACATTGAAATTGGATGTAAAATCTTAGAAAACGTTTGATCATTTTTACTTTAAAAACCCATAGTGTGGTACCGTCGGTGAGATTAAATTTAAATTAACAACTTCCAATTTTGTGATTAGAATTTTAAACAATAGATTATATATTTTGAATAATAATAATTTATAATTTCTAATAATTTCAACTTTGTTTTGAGAAAAAATATCAGTGATACTGATTTAAATTAATTACATTGGTTAAGAGAAAAATTATGTTAATAAATTACAAACCATAATTTTTGACCCAAAAAACACTAGAAACATGTAAAAACCCATTTTCTAGACATTATTCTGACATTAACCTTCTATTATTGATTTTTCTTGGATTTATGACTTTTTTTAGGTAAGAACGATTGTACACCTAACGTTTTCATAAAAATTACAAGTGAGTCATTTTCCATCCTTATAAAAGGCCCCCAGCTATATCGACTTCCTTAAACATCTCAATCCTATTTTCTTTCCCAATATCTACTCAATTAATCTTAAAAATTACCTAAATTCCTCATATACACATTACCTTGGGTATAATGCTACTCAATGAGTCCTTTTGGCACAATCCAAAAGGAGTTACCCGATTAAGAGGTACAATGTTCTCTCAATTACTTTCTATTATTTTCCTTATACACCCCCTAAAAATATATTTATTGTATTATTATATTACAATAAAATTATCCTAAATATAATAGGATTTGTTAAGGTGAATTTTTCAACAAGAACATAGACACACCTTTATCTAATGGGAAACAAACATATTGTTTCTGTGTAAAGTAAAAGATGTATATGTGTATATATATATCATTTTTATAATAGATTTATGATATCATATATATCATATATATTCACTGAAATATATTATATATATAATGTATTTAATCTTTTTTAATTTTTATTTATAACATACCATTATGTATTCCATCTTATTTAAATATGATAATTTCGTTTGAGGAAGTGTAGACTACTCCTCCCTCAAACCGAAATGATTCATTCATACACTACATGGATTGTATTAAGGATGATTTCAGTGAATATATATGATATATATGATATCATAAATCTATTATAAAAATGATATATATATATACATATATACATCTTTTACTTTATTTATTTCAACACTACAATTAAACGGAAATAACATTCATGCGTACGTACAACCTATCATCTCTATGAATTCTGTATTTAATTTCAAACTTATATATTATATAGAATATTATAATACAAATATAATTTATATGAATTATTTTTATATTATTTTATATTTTCTTTAAATCATGATATAAATTATAAATACCAAAGATATACCAAATTAACACACATTCCAAGAATAAAGTGAATATTATTCGAAGTGAAACCTTAATATAGGATTGTAAAAAACCAAGAAATATAAGACTGTAATAAAACCATATATGTTATTAGATATACTAATATGGTATTTTAAAATATGTTCAACCAATTTATATTTATTATACATGTTCTTTGAAGAAGTATGATGAGAGTCAAGACACGATGTAAGGGGATTTCATCTCACTTTTTATTTCTGTGAGATACATGATTTATTCACCACCAACTCCCTTTTTGTGGTGTGTATACTAACCATGGACGTGTTCAATGTTTTTTATACTTAAATTTATGTGTATTTACATATCCATTCTATGACTTTTATTTCCTGGGGTTTTAGTTTCAAAAGTTACCAATCGATAAAATATTTTTGTATCAATTTTCCTTCTTCAAGACTCATGTTTTGTTATGAACCTAAATTCATTTTGAGGAATATATAATGATATTTTACATGATATATCATGAATATATATCTTTTCATGATATGATAATATACATTTAATTTAATTTTCTTACATGGATGGTATGATCCCAAGTTACCAAATGATAAGATATTATTGAAAAAATCTCAGCACTTTTCAAGATTATTTATGTTTATGCTTCCATTGCTGAAATATTATAACCCATATCACAATAAATTAATAAATTTTATTTTACTATGGTTATTCATGATATAATCTTGTATTGGTACCATATTTCTAATCTTTATTTCATAATATAGTTATTAAAGTGTTTTTAGGAAATCTTGACTTTACCCTCTATTCAGTCGAAAATAAGTGTTTTCTAAAAAGAGTTTCCAAAAATATTATGTCATTCTCCTATAATATTTAAAATAAATTTTTCAAATTTTTAATTTTACCAATATCTTCAAATGAATCTTATTTTTTATTTTTGAACACCAAATTATTCTAACCTATTTACCATGGAAAAGGAATGATCTTTTTACCTCATACTGCATGTATGGATTTTCCCACTATCATTTCTTTAAAGATTCATTTGCATTATTTAAAGTATGTTTTTTAAAAAAATGTTTTTCAAATGTAATTTTTACGTAAAAATATTTTCATGCTTTCTTTATAAGTTTTCAAAGTGTTTAAAAATAAATGGGGTTTTTAAAATTATTTGAAGATTCTTTTATAAGTTTTTAATGAAATGTTTTCCAAATTATTTCAAGTATAATTTAAAATTTTTCATGGTATTTTCTAAAAACATAATTTTTAAATGGATTTGTGTATTAAAAATTCCTTTTCTATGAAAAAGTATATTTTCCTCAATAAGTGTTTTTGAACGATATTCCAAATTATTTCCCATCTAAGATTACATCTATTGATGTTACTCATGACATTCTAGGAAATTATCTACATGTCCCATTCATATCCTTTGTATGAATGGTTTATTATTAATTTCATGGTATTTATGAAACTCATTTACCTTTCATGGGTTATATTTATATGAAATATGTTTCTATTTCACAGGTTATATGTTTATGAAATATGTTTCTCTTTCACCGGTTATGATTTCATGAAGTGATTATGAAACCTATCTCTTTTCATAGGATAAAATGTGATGAAATGTTAATGATACCCATTTAATTTCATGGGTTATGATTTGATGGTTATAAAAACTATCTCTTTTTATGGGTCATGATACGATGAATGTTTAATTATCTTGTAGAACTTGTTTGAATGATTTTATTATGAGATGGGTGGGACCTATATCTCCCTCTAATGCATTGGGTAACAATAAGTTGTATATGAGCTCAAAGGTTATATAGGTTGTTGCCGAAGACCAAAAAAATGAAGGTACACAGGTTGTATCCCAATCCTAAAATAAATAGGGCACACATGTTGTATCCCAATCCCAAAAAAAACATACACGGATTGTAGCCCAATCCTAAAAGAAAGAGGTTACATGGGTTGTTAGCCCATGCTCGAAGTAAGTGCACTGGTAATAGACCAATCATAACTTGTTACAAAGGTCCTGGTAGGTAGCCTAGAGATAAAATTGTATATTATTATATGTATGCCACAAATCTTATTTCTTATTCCTCAGTTATGATTCATGGATCGTGGTGTTTATTTCCTTATGATTAATGTGTTATGAACTACCAATATTTATACCATAACTCATATTTATGATCTTTGATATGAATGTTGTGATCTTCTAATGTTACAATCACATTCTCATACCCCTATGTTCATGGTTATGTTTACATGAATCCCTTGTTCACCCTTACTGAGAATCTAAGCCAACCAATTTTTATATTTCCTTTCCACATGTTATGAATAATGGTTTTAGGTAGAAGTAAAAAATTTGGAGATATTTATGGGATATGTTGAAGATCATTCACCAGGATATAATATTTTGTTTTCTATGTTTCCAAAGACACTAAACTATTATGGTCCTCAGGCTTTCATTTTTTAATATACTAAGTATTCATCTAAAATGATGTGATACCCATATATGCTAATCTTGGGTCACCATAGTTATAGAGGTTTATAGTGAAGATGTTATTTCCATTCCCACTCCCTAAACCCTCATGAGACATGCTATTTGTGAGGAAAAAGGGATATAGTGTAATCAAGGTCATTTCCTTGAGTAAGGGACTTAGATACATGTATTTCCATTGATGATAAATATATACCTCAATCCTTTATAAGAGGTGGCCTACGTATATTCAATATGATAGGAATCATAATTTCCGTAGTTCCCTTTATATCAGGTCTTACACATTGATGATTCCCTTCTGATCGGGGCTTACACACCTAGGATATACAATGTTATCAAGTCTAAGGATTCCCTCATGTTCATTTGAGTGGTGTTGAATGAACCATTTAACTTATTATAGAAACCATTGCATGACATGGGCAACTTATCCAGGGGAGTGTTGCATGACCCATATGACATGTCCTGGAATCCATCACATATCCTAGATGACATGTCCATGGGAGTGTAACATGATCCCACTAACTTGTCCTGGAAGCCATCACATATCCTAGACAATGCTTTCAGGGGAGTTTCGCATGAAACATCTAAATTATCCTATAAGAAATCACATATCCTAACTTACATGTCCAATGTAGCGTCGCATAACCAAATTGACTTGTCTTGGAATCCATCACATATCCTAGGAAACTTGTCTAAGGGAGTGTCGCATGACCTAGCTAACTTATCCTGAAATACAACACATATCCTGGATGAATTTTCCAAGGGAGTTTCACATGAACCGGCTGATGTGCCTTTTTGTCCTTCATGAGATTCATCTTGACACATGTGGGGGTTTCTCAAGAGTTAGTGTGGCATGGTAAGAATGATATCACATATTTTTTAGAAAACACTACTTAAAATATTCGTGAAACTAGGCCATCATGTCTGAAGGGCGTCGCGGGTCTTTTCTGAATTTCTTAGAGGGTGTCATGAGATCTTGCTTGTCATTCCCAGTTTTAGTATCAAGACATGACTCATATGAGGGAACACCGTTATATGAGTCATATAATGCATTTATAGGATGTCACAAGTCCTAGTTGATAGACTCTGAGGGTCTCTCACAATCAAGGTGTATCCCTGAGGATCATATGACTTGATCAGATGTGTCCATTGTACTTCGTGTGTCCAAGATATCATATTGATAGGGAATTGTGAGATTTGAGTGATGTTCCATGTTGATGTTGTCTGTCTTTGGGATACTTTCATGAAGCATTTGAGGTCTAATGAAAATTTATTTCACTTAAGTCTCCCAATTTTGATCTTAGGTATAACCCTTGTATTTTTAAGGCCCTAGATTTGTCTAGTATTAGTTACTTTGAGTCTTGAATGATCTGGACAACATGCGGTATGTCCTTCATACATCTTTCTAGTAGTCGTTCATGTTATCTTGGAATGATCATGTGAAGAACATTATGCATGTTTCATGACTACTCCAGTTGCTAGCCGGTAAATTACCTTACGTAATATTGCTTGGTCATGTGATTAGTTTCTCTGAGAAGTCTGTAGAGATCGATATTTGAATCATCCAAAGTCTGAACCTTCAACCAACATGATCACAGTCTATTTTTATACTGGGGTGGGGAATTTATTGTCTTCACTACCCTGTCTCTTTGGTTACTTGTGTGGTGTATCTGGTGAGAGTCCATAATGGAGTTGGTGAAGGGGTCTAGCACCACATGGCTCTATGAGTCACTGTCATGGACCACTCCAAGGGTGTATCCTGTTTTTTAGTTATCGTAATTCCCTCCTATCAATGCCTTCTTTTTTCTATTATGGATAATTAATGGGGACTCATTTGATCACATGGACGTGTTGAATAACTTCCATGTTTTCATTTTAACATTTTCAAAGGCATTCTGGAGATCTAAGTGTCTGTGGAAATTCATCTACAAGATGGTCGGTGACTTTTTGGTGGGTCTTAGGAGACAATGATGGTTTGTCCGAAGGGGCTCACAAGATCATGCTGCTTTCTTAACGCATCGTATGTGTTTTACAACCACAAGTACCTTCCTCCTCCTCACTCATTATCGTCTTTATTGTATACTATGATGGTTATGGGGTTATGAGATATTTGATGAGTTTTTTTAGGTTATTTACCTTATGTTTTGCTGTTGTGTCGTGTGGACGAGATGGGTCATACAGAGGTGCGCAAACATGTCATGAAAAAAATGATATGTTTTTCTTTAGAGAGAAGCAAAGTTACAAGAACATATCTGATGGATTCCATGTGGCGATGATGACAATCCAAAGGGACTTTGAGAGGTGAGGCAGACATGTTGGAAAGGTCCTTCAGTGTCTAATGGGTCACTAGGGTGTGCATTTCATGTCTTTCAGAAACTGGGAACACCTCTCTCTTCCTCCCTCTTTATCTCCATTTTATTACTTTATAGTGTTTCGGGGTTATGTGAGTTTTTAAAAATGATGTCTGGGAAATTTACTCAATTTTCTAACAATGATTTACATGACCAATATGGGTTATATGAAGAGTGTGAAAGCATTTCGTGGACAAATCCATCGGTTTTCCCCTAAAGTGTCATAGAGTCGCCCAGGCATGCCCGAGGACTTTTGTGTAGTGAGAATGACATGAAAAATGGACTTAGAGAGATGAGGCAGACATGTCACCAAGGTCTGTCGGTGTCTCACATGTCACTAGGTTGTGTGTCTCATGTCTTTCAGTGATCACAAACACCTCTCTCCCTCTCCATATTTATCTCCTCTCTTCTATTTTACAAAGGTTAGGGATCATTAAAGTAGGATTGGACATCATCATGGAATTTTATTCTTTCCAATGATGATATGGAAAGTGAGCTTCATGAAACCTAGGGGCCTCTTCCTTTGAATATCTTCCCTTATTATTTTCGAAGTATTCCATGTGGTCTTTCAGAAACTTTCTAATGACAAACCATGTGATCTGGGGGGGTCTCATTCAGCTCCCATTTTTGGACATCAATTATCTGGAGAGCCTTCATAATAATATGAAGTATTCTTGAAGGGTGCCTTCTAGGATCTGCTATGAAAATCCATCACATGACCTTGAAATGGTCACGTGATCACAAGCCCCATATTGGGTCATGCGATTCACAAATCCTGGCCATCCTCCTCATCCTATGATTTTTGGGGGATATTAATACCAATATTCATGTATTTATTTACTCTTTATTTTACTAATTATTATTTGGAGGGTGTCAACAATTCCCCCCCACCTTAGGACAGGCGTGCAAAGGGACAAGGACTCTGTTTTGAGGAAAACTAATGCATGCCAGAGTCTTTGGAGGCATCGTGAACCGGTACCTCGGGTGATGTTTGGTCTAACATGTGAACTTTGGAATTCCATGAAATTTCTTATATATATGGAGTTGATAATGACTCATTCCACCAGCCAACCCATATCCAAATATATCTCTCACATTCCTTCAATAAAAGACTACGTTGTGAACCCTAATCGCGAGCCTTTTCCACAGGTTTGTGTCGCGAGTCTGCTTCATTAGAGCTCTTTCGCAAGATTGTCTCTTTATCAGGCATTCATTTTCCCCAACTTCAAATTATAATTTTTTTAGTCTCTTGTTCTTTCTCTATGACGTTTTCATTGTATCACGGACTTTTTGATACCCACCAGTCTGATCATTTGGTCACTTATGACTCGCATGACCATGTTCAGGTTAAGAGATCGGGAGTCTCAAGGGGGGACATGTGATTCTTGTGATGCCCTGTTGGGGTATGTGACCAGAATTTCCTCCAGAGAGAAGGTGATTTATAGGATACTTATGAGTTTAATGAATCCCTTGCTGAGTCATGAGATGTTTATGTAACCACCAGGACATTCATGCCTCTATGTTTAACAAGACTTTATGTTATCATTGTATGACTTGTGCCACTTACTAATTTTCATATCGCTTCCTCTTCACATCATGGTTATTCAACTACAGTAAATCAAAGGGCCATTATCACTATGAATCATGACATAGATATTCTATATCACATAATTTTTAAAAATGAGAGTATAAAGGGCTTCCTCTTAACCTGTCTTCAGGACTACCCTTTATCTCAACAACTTTCTTTGTACGAGTTTGGTATAACAGACTATGCTATCATTCCCCCTCCAAATTTTAACCTTCGATCCCCCTAGGAGTTTCTGTCTCTTGATTTCATTTAGTCAAACATTTTTTAAGGTGGAAATATAGTTATATCTCAATCCTAGGGTTTTCCATATATATTGGTGAGCTCTTCTTTGAATCCATATGTCCTTCATTTTTTCCAGAAACTCATTTCTCAAAGTTATTAAAGTATAATAACCTCTTATCTGGAAACATTAGGTAGATGGTGGTATTTGAAATGGGATATCCTTCCTAGTGGAAATTTCTCAGATGAGTGGGCATCACCCTTCTAGGTTAGGTAAATCTTCTTGGAGTTTGCTGACGACTTATACCAGGTTCGCCTACATGAAGATGTATGTATTTCTCAATTCATCAACATTCACTAGTCCTAAAATATTTGGGAAATTATTAGCCATTGGAGTATTGGGACAAACACATTTCATCTTCTTCACGGTGAGGTTGGTATATGATTTTGGGATATTTATCAACAAGGTGGAATTCCTCCTCTTGGAGAGGTGAATAATGAATTCCTTCCTCCAATGGATGTCTATGAAGAGCCTTTACGGATCCTAGTTTTGGGGAGGGATATGCTTTCTATCATGAAGAAATAATTAATGAGATAGATGACAGTGCACTCAGTTATTTTCTTTATAGACTGGATCAATATTTTTTTGTGTGGTGGTATGATTAAACCATCTGTTATTCATCCTTGTCGGTGCCCCTTCCAACAATTCTGTGATAGTTCTGGCTCATATTTTTCCATTCTGGAAGTAGGTGACTGTACCTCATGGGACTACAAGGTAAACCCAAAGGTCTCTTCAATCCATATATTGGTAGGATTTTTAGCTATGTTCGTTAATGAGTGGATTTTCCCAAGTGGGGACACATGCTCATGAATTCATATCATCACATTGCTGATGGAGGAATGACCCACATAAGGGAGGTGTATTAAGCTATAATTACCAATCCATTCATGCCTCTACTAAATTTGAGGACATATATAATAGGGAAACACTCCTTACAGGATCAAGGGTCCTCTCTAATACATATTTGGATGGATATGGGAACATTTCAATTGTTATGAATATTACTATGGTTCTATAATTCTCGATGACCCAACCATACTAGAACGCTAAACATATATGGGGTTGATGATATGTCTCTAAACCCTATTGAGGTCAATGGTGCACTATGATATCCAGATAAATTTGACTTTTATTCCTTCCAAGCACCAGGTGGTTATATTATTGATGATGGAAGTGGTTCCCTTAATGAATGATCTTATATGATCACCCTTAAAGATGAGGTCCTTGTAGCCAGTATGGAAAAGCTAATTATATGTGATCCTTATACACAATATCAATTTTCTCACTAGTTTGGATGTGTTCAGAGAATTTCCTTCATTCTATTCATTATCATCTGATGGGAATTACATCTTGGAATCATTCGTCAATTCTAGAGGATATTGTCTCATGAATATACTGTAGCCAAGATCATACCTCCACCCAACGATGCTTCTACTCTCCTTATCTAGGATTATTCCCAGGATTGGGTAACATCTTATCCCAAAAGTGTGTTAGGTCAATTGTTCTGGAATGTGCGCATGCATCTTGCATTACTAGTGCCTTTATCTGTGGAATCAATAGATTTTATTGAAGACATATTCAACAATAAATAAGGAGGAATCACATGATAGATGATAACTTTAATGATGAAAGATATTCTATCATGGAATTTAATCCTTCGACAAAGGCTATGGGTGACGAATCTACTGAGGGAAGAGAATATCAAGATTCTTCTCATATTTCTTCATTGATACAACTAGCTAGTTATCATTCTGTTGCATCTAAACCATTAATAGTAGAGGATCAATCACATCCTTTAATAATCTGGGAATGGATCCATTCCATGATTTTGAAAACCACATTGAAAATATTTTGCAACTAAGGGGAATTCCTTCTCTAGTTATTTCATGACTTAAGGGTAGACAACATCAATCGACAACCTCTATATGAGATTATACAGTAGATCATCCTGGCTTGAAAAAGACTTGGACATAAATGAAAATTATATTTATATCCTAGTGAGTGAAGCTTCCTTCTGTAAACATATTGGAGAGATAGTGAACTCATTGGAGTGGGGTCATCAGTTGCTAACTGAAATACAAGCTCGGAGGGATACTTGGATTGTACAGATATGGAGTCATGAAGAGATGATTGCTCATATGAGGTCATATCATTTTGAATTTTCTACCTCATTGGGCTCCACTCAGAAGAGGGTTGAAGAGGTGGACACTCTTGTCAAATCTCACTATCCTATGGTAGATGTAGATGAAGTCGGAAGAGTGGCACATCAATGCTCCATTAAAGTATCCCATCAGACTCTTGTTGATCTGTATAGAACTGTTGACTATCTCTTATGATGACTCAAATTTTGTACCACACACTCTTATTCTTTATTCTTATGAATCCTCGAAGGGACTCCAAAATGTAGAGATTCCTTCTTGTTTAATTCATACTATGAATGGTTGAATTTTTTTAAACTTTCTATGACATTGTCTGCTTTACTTCTTATTGATCTGATGTTATGTGAATCTGAAACAATTATCATCCCATTATTTATATTAAATTAGCTTGACTGCCTGAAATTAAATATAATAATTATAATAGATTATATTTTGGAGATGCTAACAAATTCCCACCCACATGAGATTTCGTATTGGTAATATATTCAAGCTATCTTGTGATCACCTGATTTGTAGAGGGATCATCGAAGTAGGAGTTATGTCCTAAAGGGTTAGTGATTTTCATATCTGCAGGGAAGTATATCTATCATGATAAGTTCATGTGATATACCCCTCAAGAATTTATAGATGATTTTTTATAGTTATTTAGTTTAAGGTATTTTTTCTTGGACCTTTTATCGCATTAGTTTATGGCCTTTTAGCTCGATACTAATATCAATTTAGTTTAATATCATTTATATAAGACCTGATAACACTTTAGTTTAATTTATTTTATCTCATACATAATATGGATTTATATTAAAGTCTTTTATCTCGGAACATCTGTCACATTATTTTAGGGTCCATTAGCTTAGACCTAATATGGATTCTGTTTAAGGTCTCTTAACACGAACCCTCTATTGCATTAGTTTAGGGTCTTTAATTTTAGACCTAATATCGCTTTATTTTATGGTCTTGTATATCAAACCCAATATATGTTCATTTAATATGGTGAATACATGCAAGGAATGACCTAAAAAACTCCGAGGTGATAGGTTTTGTCATGGTGTTGTTAAGGCTCATGAGGATCAGATTATCATTTTTCATAATGACACATTTGGTTGATGGTAATAGGAACATATACAGGATCCATGGGAATGTATTCATAGTCAAGAAAAGGTACCTTGAAGATGGTTATCCATTCCAATGACTATGGTTGATTTATAGAGGTAATATTTGTGGTGTTCTAATACTAGGGATATTAGTCCTACATAGATATTTGGAGTATGGATGGTATAAATCATAACCTGAAATCTTGAGTCTCTGAATATGAGATGGTTCAGACATGCCGGGTATGTCCCATGACATTCTAAGATTCTAAGATTCACCACGGTGTTGCTAAGGCTCACTAGGATTGAATCTTCTTTCTTTAACGGTGAAGATTCGTTTATTTGTCTGTTTAAGGCCCTTATGAATTGGTATCATGCCATGAAAATGATTATATCCACTTCTTTCCAAGGACTATAAAAGATTTTCAATGACTCAATCCTCAAGAAGATGAACTTGAGTATGGAAAGAAAGCCACCTAGGAAGGGTTTTGGTACCCTAGTGAAACATAGAACTTGATGTGAAGCTTGAGTTCTACACCTTGGGGTTTTGAGTTGTGAGGCATAGTCCATCCAAGGTTTTAGAATAGAGTGTAACATTCTAACCTAGAGTAACGATACAAAACAAGGTTATGTAATTTCGATTATATTGAATCCACTTTGATAGTTTGGTATGGAGATTGTAAATCATGGTTCTAAGTGCCTAGATTAGGAGAATGGTCTCATACAGTCCTATTGGGAGTAGTTCAAACACACTGAGTTGTTGAGTACTTCTTCAATCGTGTCATGTAATATAGGGATTGGAATGTCCTATTTCAGAGTGATGCATTTGGTTGACGTCCAAAAATGAATATGTAGGATCTATGGGCATGTATTCATATTCAAGAAAATTTCACTTGAATACAGTTGTCCTTTCCAGGGTCCATGTAAGTTTATAGAGATTTGAGAATCCCTAAATCATGAAGTGTGATCTGTGGAAAGGGTAAATTCAAGGAGGGTCCGGGTACCCTAAAGGTTGTGCCACATCCTAGTGAATATATTCTCATGGAGATGATATGTGGTCAACATCACTATAACTTTGTCCTAGAAAAATGGTCCCAATGATCATATCTTTTATTTTTATAGGGAAATAGACTGGACCATATGATATTTATTCCCTATACATTTTCACCTGACTTTCTACCTAAATTATGAGGCTGAATAGTTTAGTAGGAATATACATGACTTTTCCGCAGGTTTCCCTTTTAGGATTTTTCACTTGACATGTTTTACATCTATTTTGTTAGTAGTTTATAGTCTTGGGATTTAGATAATTATATGATAGAGTTTATGGTCTTATAGATTTGACCAGATCAAAGAGATTTTAGGTTCATGAATCAAATGAACCAAATATTGGATATATCACACAAGAGGAAAATTAAGAAACCAAGGGTCAAGAGTACTCCAACATCTTCCCTAATTAGGGGATAGATATTTCTTAAATAATGTCTCCAGTTTTCTCAAATCAAGAGTAATGATTTGAGATAGTCATGCATGGAGTAGTTCAAACACACTAAGGTGTTTAATGCTACCATAGTAGTGTCAGGACTCACAAGGATTAGAATTTCCATTTTCATAGTGACACATTTGGATAACGACTATAGGTGCGTATGATGGAGCCATGGGCATGTATTAATAGTCATGAAAAGAGTCCCATGAAGTCAAATATCATTTCGAAGTTAAAAGTAAGGTTGGAAGATACCCAGGACACTCAACACATGATGTGTTGTATGAGGATTTGAGGTTCTCATGAAAGAAGGTGGAAACACAACTCAATCTGGTTGATCGAAGTATGTATCTTGTGGTCCTTTGATAAGGAACGAAAAAGGGTAGATGTTAGGTATGAATTATCTTCATATAGTTGGGACATGCTTTTGTCCATGTAGTTTAACATATTGTGGTAAGGATGTACTTCCATGTAGTTTAGTGTGATTCGGTAAGGACATACTTCCATGCAGTTTAGCACCGTGCAGTGAGGACATATAAACTAACATGGAAGAGTGGAAATTTTGTGGATGGACCCCAGAGATGTAGACTTGGGCATCACTATGTCTCTCAAGAACAATTATAACCAACCCACACATAGTTCTTGAAAACCTTTGCATTTTAACATCCTACGGTAGGGGCGTATTTCGATGAAATTTAACATCATTTGATAAGGACATGAGAACTGACATGAATAAGGTGATATAATGTGGTTGGGATCAAAGTTGAAATCATGGGAATCACTACGTATCTCATGAAAATGAGAATTAAACAACATGTAACTATTGAGGTAGAAATACTATATGTAGGCCTAACCCATACGTAGAGGTGGACATTATTTCCATCGACCGTTGAAAGTGGTCCTAGGATTGGATATCTAGGAATAACTACATATCATGTGATGTCATGAATCAAGCTTCATATAGTTCTTGATGATCAATTCAGTTTAATGTCATGTGGTGAGGATGTACTTCCAAGCAGTTTTACATCAGAGAGTTAGGATGTACTTCCATGCAGTTTAACATCATGCGGTAGGGATGTGATTTCATGAAGATCAATGTCATGTGGTAAAGAAGTAATTCCATGTAGTTTAACTTCATGAGGTAAGGACTTACTTCAATTTAATTTAACATATTGTGGTAAATATGTATTCCCATATAGTTTAACATCATTTCATAAGGATGTACTTCCATGCAGTTTAACTTCATCTGATAAGTATGTACTTCCATGTAGTTTAACATCATGCAGTAAGGGTGTATTCCCATTCATTTTAACATCAAGAAGTAAGGATGTATTTCCAAGTACTTTAACATAACGCGGTAAGGACTTATACCCATTCTAGGAGAAATGGTCCCCAAGAAAAACATTGTGGTGCTGAAATTGTAAATCTGACATGAATGAGAACCAAATTGGTCTCCCCAACACTACACACTTCTAGGAGAAACCCATGACAAAAATTTGAATGAGTTTGGGGCCAGACCACATAAGTGATGTCTAGGTGTTCCAATGTATCCCATAAGGATGGGAATAAAACCTTATGTAGTTTTGGAAGTTACATTTAGTTTAACATCATGCGTTGAGGACAAGTGAGAACTAACATGAATAAATGGAAATTTTGTGGCATGACCCAAAGATAGTGACTTGTGTGTCTCTACGTATCTCTAAAGGATGAGAATCAAGCCACACAAAGTTCTAGTAATTATGTACAGATTAAATTCATATGAATAGAACTAAGGAAAACAAACGTGAATTGATGGGAATGGTATGGTTAGTCCCAAGAGTAGAAATATAGGCATAACTACATATACCATGATGATGAGAATCAAAAATAAAATAGTTATTGGAGAATCGTGCAGTTTAACATCGCGTGGTAAGGACATTGACTGGGCAGTTTAACATCATGTAGTGAGGACTCATGGTATGAATTTTATGATCTTTAATTTAGGATCACAATGGGTATATTGTGTACCTTTTTACCTTTATTATAAGGATAAGTCCATACCATAATTCCTAATCCCCTGTGAGCTATACTCAGTGTGAGAAACAAGGAACGACATGGTTTTCCTTACAATGAAAATACAAAATGTGGTACAACAAGGGCATTTTTTATCATGTAGTGGATGGAATTAGATATTGGACTGAGGTGTCCCTACATATCTCATTGGAAATGATAATCATGACATATGTAGTTCTAGAAATACAATGTATTTAACATATTGTGTTTTGGACATTGGTGACTGGACATGAATAGATATGTACATCAAAAATCAATGCATTTTTACATCATGTGGTAAGGACGATAGGTGCCATGCATTTTAACATATTTCTACCAAGATGAAAGGTGTCATGCAGTTTAACTTCTTGCTACTAGGAGTAATTATTATATTTTAACATCATGTAATTGGGATGAGATGTGGGAATTACATCGATGTGTATTCCCTATCCATTAGTTATGAAAAGTAATTTTTCAGAAATATTTCATTGGCGGGTGGTGTGACACCCTCCCCATCCATGGTGGCCAGTGAATAACATTTAATATAATAGACCTTGTGTATTACATAAGGTCCTTCCCTTTTGGGATCCAACATCAGGGGACTCCTTCCTGATATCATTTGGTTTATGAGATCCAGCACTAGTTCTCCTTGAAGGAATGAATGATGGCGAAACTTTCAATTAAAATCCCATGCTATCTTATTTTAATGAGTCTCTAGTTTTTCCAATGTGCGCAATCTGCTCTCATCCATACATTACAATTTTTCTAGACACTATTGGGATTTTTCATAAATTGAGAGCTACGTCCAAATTTCTATTAGGAGTGAGGGAACCAGAACATAAATGGGTAACACTACCTCGGTCCTGGACACCAATGGGTATGGTGTTTCCTATGTGGAAGTACACATAGTGGTATTGTAGGCTCGTAAATCATGGAGGAGTTTTTCCCTCCAAGAAGTTTTATCCAAGTTCACCATCTCTGGATTATATTTGATATATTATTATTTAATGCCTCTATTTTTTCTTTCTCTACCACATGATAGAGAGATGAGTGATTGGATTCGATATTGTACTCTTGATACAACCTGTTCAACTATGTGGAACATATGTTTGTGTTGTTGTCCATCAATATTGTGTGAGGGACTTCAAAACCAGTGATGATATGAGACTTCATGAATTTTATGATATTATTCATCCTAAAATCCTTGAGGGTATTCCCTCAAACCATTTTGAAAAGAATTCGGTAGTAGTAAGGATGCACTTGAACTGCTTATCGGTGGCTGGGGGATATAGACCCATAACATCCATCCTTCAAACAAAAAATGGATAGATATATTTAGTTGTATGTAGAAATTACAAGAGATGATGTATGATAATTACAAAACTCTGAAATGCATGTCATTTACTAGTGAATTAGACCTAGTCATGTATCATGGTTTCCCATTATACCCCGACCTCTTGATTTTGTGGGTGAGTCTATTTTTAGATTGATGGAGGATGCAGGAGCCTGCATGGAATTCTTCTATAATGGTGAAAACATCTCTTTCAATTGTAAAACAAATAATAATTCCATAAAATCCTTATTTTTAGAGTAATCTTTTCTCATTTGGTCCATCTAGTAGAGTGAAGTTTGTAGCCTGGTACTAATTTTGGTCCCTTCCGGCATGATCTATTAGGAGAATACCATCTCTGAGATATTCAGTTATAGGCTTCATCCATCCAGGGGTGTTCATCGGTACATCCTGTTCTAGTGAGGTTTTGACTTTATTAATCTATTCCATATCACATACAATAATTGAAGAGATCATTCTTTGATGTGTAATACGGAAGGTTTCTTCCTATGGATCATGGTCGGCTTGGATGGTGGCTGCATTATCCAATGTGTCGACATGAGTATTCTATGACCATGGAACATAATGTAATGTGGGTTCAAAAGGGAATTATACCATCAGTCCCATGACATAGCTAGTGAGGGGTCAATTTCATCTTTTTTAGTGTCATGTTTTCAATTGATCTACTGTATCACTAGTTCCAAGTCCCCAATGATATTCAGGTAGGATATGTGCACTTGTAGGGCTAGATCCAATCACGTGATGTGGGATTGGTACTCAACATCATTATTTGTGATGTATTAGGATAGTAAGAAATAGTAGTGAAAAACTACATTGTCTAGAGAGTCAAACACAATCCCTATACCAACCTGATTATGCTTTAGGTGTCCCATCCTTATACCAACAAGACTCCGGGAGGCACCATCAAAGCACTTCTCCCATGTCCTGGGAGATTCATGGGAATCGAATACCTCTTCAACTAAAAGCTCAGTATCATCTAGTATATTTTATACGATAGGATGTGATGTAAGGAAATAAAATCAAGATTTTACTTTTACTAACTTTGCCGACACAAACTGAATGTCATATTGCTAAAAAATGACCACCAATCGGGCCAAACTCCCAATCAGCATCTGATGGACGAGGATGAATTTGATAGGATTGATACAACATAACTTTTGGACTTCGTGGTGCTATATGTAATGAATATACTTTTTAATGAAAAAATGAGTGTGAGGCAATTCTTCTTGACATCTGAGTATCTTGTTTGAGTACCTAAAATAGTTCTGCTGAGGTAGTAGAGACTATTGTCACTTGCCACATCATTTTTCTTTGAGATACGGGTGACCAATGAGCATTCCATGGAGGCAACTTAAATATGAGTGGCCTACATTCCGTAATACCCCTTTCTTCCACGGTACGTTTCCCTTGGAATAATGTAGTAGCTTGCATTGTACGCAACTTAGAGTTTTAACAAACCACGACTAATCAAAATAGCTGTTATGAATAGTAATACCCACTTTTGAAAATATTATAAATTTCATTTTCTAAAATGGACTTCATTTTTGAATTGAGTATATCCAAATTATCTTAGGGTGGTTTTTTTATATTTTTCTGAAAACATTCAATTTTTGATGAATATTGAAAAACATTGCGTTATAATTTAAAACTGACCCTTTATTTAAATAATTATTTATATTATTTTAATTTATTTTAGGTCAAATTAGATACATAATAATTATATATGTTCAATGTAATTCATTGGAGTCATTTTATAATAAGTTTAGATATATATAATTTTATTGACCTTTTTACCATCTTCTACCCACCTTCTAGGAGCATTTACAAATTTGCTTGAAACTTAATTTTACCGTTTCTGTGGGTTGAATTTCAAAACTCTGAGAGACCCTGTTTAAATCAGTAAGTAAAATGTGGTTCTATAAAAATAAAATAATTTTTGGTGAATAGTAACTTTTGACTTTTATTTACCACAGTTAAAGGTAAATAGGGTAATTAATGGTAAAAATGATATTATAATTACGCTAACACATGTCCTAATTCTATTTGATAAGTGTAATTAGACCAAAAAAAACCTTACCAATAAAATATGATACTCTTTGATCCACTTGGAATTGATTAGGAAATTTATTATTATATTATTTAATGAAGAGTTAAAAGAGTTAAATTCAAAGTTTAATAACAAAACCATTTTTAATATTGGGTTACACACAATATAAATTCGAATATATTATTCATTAGAAAGATAAAAATATTTCCTACATAATTATTTTTTATTTATAATTTTTAGACACTAAATAATTTAATTTATGTTTGACACAATGATGATGCATTAGTTACCTTAAAAATGAAATATTAAAATAATTGATATTATAAATATCCAAATAAATTTAAATTGAGACTTCTGATGAATTCCACTAATTTTATATGTTAATAAGACATGTTAGGGTTGATTAAATAAATTTTAATCTAAGTGAAATTTTTTTATGGCTTTCATGAAAATAAAATACTAAACAATGTCAAAATTGATATAATTGAGTTTTTAAAACAAATACTATATTATTAATTGATATAATATCCTTAAAAATATAATTATCTGAAAAATGACTTATATAAGGATATATATATTAATTATTAACCACATGGGGTTTTATTGTCTTTTCATAGTAAATTTATTAACCATATAATATAAAAATACAAAGAGGCATGGTAAATATCAAACGATTTAACTAAGAGTTAAATCTAAAAGATAAGGTTAATATGATGACATAAACCTGTTCAAAATCTATTGGTTGAGAGGTTTTCGAGCCATAACCATATTATCCTAGAACAAATTCATTTTTTAGCCATTATAAACAGAAAATTATTTTATTATAAAATAATATTTCAGGCTTTTCCTAAATTGACCCTCACCTCTCTTAAATAAGGTACTTCACCTTCTCTTAATTTCACACCTCCAAAGCCATTTGGCTCAGTCAAAACCTGCCCAAATTTCCTCCCAAATTTCCTCCCTTCATCCTATAGGCCTTACCTTTGTCAGAAAGCCAACCTATGTATCCCTTTTGATCAAATCAAATAGAAGAACCTGAAGAAGAGGTAAATATTTCATCATCTCTTTCAAGTTTTTTTCTTCTTCCACTTCCTATTTCTTTGTTGTTTCTATTCTAAAATAATAACTCCAGTATATATTATATAATGTGATGTTATTATAAAACTTTTACAACCATATTAATTATTCTATACATCATATTAATGACTAAGTCACCATACGTGCGTACGTATGGCTTACCGTCTCCACGTCGTGGTGTAGTTTGTTATTCAAACACTTAATTATTTGGATGGATATAATAATGAGTATAACTAATTTAAATAATAAATATAACATGTTAATGATTCTTAATATATGATATAAAATCCAATTAAATACTACTTCACCATCAATATAATGATATTTTTGCTCGTGCATACGTACGGATTACCGTTTCCACGAACGCGATGAGATTCATTCCCCATCGTAATCATTCAAAAATAATTTTCATTTAATGATTAGAAACCATGTTTATGAACATAATATCAATCTATATATGAATCAAATACATCCTATCCATAACAAACATGACTTACGTAACCAATCATAAAAAGGAAAATGAATCAGTTAACACCCAAAAAGATGATACTACTAAAATATTATTAACAAGGAAATATTATAAGTTCATATGTGATATAATATTTATTTATAAGATTATTGTATAATTTAATAAATTTTTTTTAAAAATTATACAGGAGGTTAACATACCATTGACTAAGGAAAATTACAAGGTATGGTTAATTTCACAATCTATTTATTATCTGAGGTTGTTTTTACATAAGTATCTTCTTGGACCTCTTTATCATCCACAGCCATGTTTCTTAAAAATTTATTTCAATTTTTTTTTTAGAATTTACTAAACTATGGTTTAAATTCATTTATACCCTTTCTTGAGTTTTTATAAAATGGTTTGAAATGAATCTTTTCATCATTTTAGAAACAAGGTACTTTATGACCTTTTTTACAACATTAACTTATACTGAGAGTGTGGCTATTTTATGCCATTATATCATCGTCGAAGAATCCCATAAATTCATATAAGAATATTTTAAAAATAAATGTTTCCATTCATAATTATGTTACTATTAAATGATTTCAAAATAGAAAGAGGTATATATTTAAAATAGTTTTCATTTCATCTATGTCTACATCCTTTGATGGATTTTTAACTTTTTTGAAGTTGATTTTTTTTATACAAATATTCCATATTGTATTTATGGTTTTGAAATTTGTTTGACTATGGATGTGTTATTTTATCACCATTCATGGTTTATGGGTAAATTATTAACATTTCATATGATAGTTTTAATACGAATGTTTATGTTATGTTTAAACATTTTCATATGAGAAATGAATTGGACTTAGTAAGCGATAGGTGGAGCCTGCTATAGCTCTTCGATGCATCGGTAGGTCTCATGAGACAAAATAGTGTCTTGGAACAAGGACTTGAAAAAATATTATTTATATTCTTGGTACAAGGCCTTGAATATGTGGTTATGATGTCCGGAAATATGCATTCCATCATTATGGAAGTGGCTATTTATATTGAATGTGATTATTCGACTAGTATAATATCCATGTAAATATGTAAATGGAATAATTTTATTTAAAATTTTCCATATTATGCAGATGTTTAAGTTTAAAAGGCATATGTTTTAGTCTTATACATTCCCTTAAATGTATATTCTTATTTATGAAAGTTTTTGCTATATTGGTATCCTTACTGAGCGTCTGATCTCACCCCTTTCTATATTTTATTTTTTCAAGGATGTGTTGAAATATTTTATGGATGACCTGAAGGGATAGTCTAAGGATATAAGTGTGGTCAATGGGGACAAAATTTTGTTGATATTTTTATTTCATGATGTAATGTAAAACTTATGAATGTATCTACTACTACTAGGGAAACTAAATTGATTGGTCTTTTGGGACATGATTCCTTGTATCACGCCAATGTTATGTAATAATTCACCGACTCTGGGTTACTGGGGTCGGGGCGTTATAGTTGGTATCAGAGGAAGTTTAGTACAAACATTGGAAACTAGATTTAGATAAACACTAATTAGATCACATTACCCTACGATAGACATTGAGGATTGATATAGATGAACATCCTATAATATTGGTAATGTAGAGATTTTGTGTATTTTCCAAGAAATAAATCCATGTTTGGATACAAGAAGGTAGAGGTGGCTCTGGAAAAGATGTACCTAGGAGTGAAAACACTATCAAGGAGTATCGGGCTTGACCCGGGGTATCCTAGTAAACAAAAACGGGCATTTCTGCACTCTTGGTTATGACACTCCCGGGGGATATGCTTAGGATAATCCACATTTTCTTTATAAAACATTATGAAGGATTTTTGAGTATATAACTCCTCAAAGAAAGCATTTTTTTATTATGGATCATATCCATAAATTGTTCAATTTATGTTATGTGTTTTACAAGATTGGAATTGTGTATTGTGATTCATAAACTATTATATTTTATGCCACTATTTGGAAATGGCACCTAGTGGAAGGAATGGAAACCATATCAACGCATGTAATCCATGTAGGTATTTCCCTACTACTCAAGATAATTATAGTGGAGCCAGTGATGCAACTGCTGTTGATCAGCTTATAACCATACTGGGATAACTCACTCAGGTTATGAATAATAACCTCATCTGTATGGAGCACTCTGATCCACAACGCAGAGGATCAGCATTAGACCGCTTCATGAGGAAACAACCACCAACATTAAATGGGAGTACAAATCCATTAGTAGTGAAGCAATGGATAAATTCCATAGAGAAAATATTTTATACTTTGGGGAGTAGCGAAAGGGAAAAAGTTTTCATAGCAGTTTATCACCTCACAGGAGATGCAAATCAATGGTGGTAATTAATCCAAAACACAAAGGAAGATGAAGAATTATCGAACATGTAATTGAGGCAGTTTAAAGATATTTTCTTAGAAAAATACTTTCCTCATGACCATCAACCGAATATGGAAAGGCAAGTTTTGAGTCTGAGACAAAAGGAGGATGAGAATGTCGCAAAATATGAAGCTAACATTACAAGGTTAGCAAGGCATGCTACCGATTGTATACGTAACCCAAGAAGTAAAATTGATCGTTTCATTGATGGGTTGAAACCATTTCTCCGTCGAGCATTAGTCTCACAATCCTTTTTTTTATATTAATACATTGTCTCATGTGCTATCAAGACAGAAAAAGAAATATCTAAGTCTGACGACATTAAAGAAGAGTAAGAGAATAAAAGATTTATTGAACACTATGGGAATGGAAATATGGAAACAAGGAAGAATAGAAGAGTTGAATTTCCACCCTGTGATAATTTTGGAAGGAAGCACTCTGGTTCCTGTCTAGAAGGAAAAGACGTATGCTAAAAATGTGGATAGAAAGGCCTTCTTGATGGTGATTAAAGGGGGAAGAAAGAAGCTACCAATGTTCAATTCTACAATTGCAGCGAGATGAGACATTATGCAAATTAATATCCTAAGCATCAAGGAAACATACCTCAGAAAAGGCCAAGGGATCAAGGCCATGCTTATGAGATCACTACTACCGAGGTTGAAGCTCTTAAAGATGTGATGGAAGATAATTCAATGGTTTCCTCATGTTTATCCAATGCATTATTTGGTTCTATACCATCATATTGTTTCATATCTTCCCAGTTTTCTAAGAAAATTAGATATTTTCAATTTGACTTAATAAGGGAGTTGTTAGTAAAAACACATAAGGGATGTATCATCGCAACAAAGTTTTGTGAATTAGTTCACATTAGGGCATATAAATGTTCTTTATATGATGATCTCATCATCATACCCATGATGTTGTTTGATATAATCCTCGAAATGGATTGGCTTTCGGACCATGATGCGAAAATTTATTGTAAGAAGAAGGAGTATACAATTTTCGATGATGATAAGGAGTACCCTATTATTAGAGAAGAAAAGACACCACCTGATTCTTATCTAGATCCTCCCCCAACAAATCTACTAAATTAAATTATTTTGGAGGAAGATAATGAAATAATTATGGGTGAGTAAAATAATTCTCGAATAGACGAAGTACCTATTGTGCAAGAATATGTTGATGTGTTTCCATAGGATTTACCTAGACATCCTCCAGAATAAGAAATTGTGTTTTCTATTGATTTAATTCCTAGTTCAAGGTATATATCAAAGGCCTCTTATATAATAGACGCTGTGGAATTAGTGGAACTAAAGAAACAACTAGAGGAATTGACTAATATTGTATTTATTCACCCTAGTGTTTCTACATGGGGATACCCTGAACTTTTTGTTAAGAAGAAAGACAGATCTATGTGGTTGGGCATTAACTATAGGTAGATCAATGTTATAACTATAAAGAACAAGTATCCCCTCCTTTCATTGATGATTTATTCAACCAACTTCATGGTGTTCAATATTTTTAAAAGATGGACCTTCGCTCTGGATATCATCAGTTGTGTGGGAAGAAGGAAGACATTCCAAAAACAATATTTCAAACTAGGTACGGGAATTACGAGTTTACAGTAATTATTTTTTGATTGACTAATGCACCCTTTGTCTTCATGGATTTAATGAATAGAGTTTTCAAGTAATATCTTGATGACTTTGTAGTGGTATTTATTGACGAAATCTTTGTATACTCAAAAGGCTACGAAGATCATGAAAATCACTTGCACACTATTATGAAAACCCTCAAAAGAAATGAATTATATGGGAAGTTTAGCAAGTATGAATTATGTATGTAAGAGATTTATTTTCTTGTCCATATTGTCTCTAAGGAAGGAATCTATGTTGATCCTTCAAATACTAAGGCAATCGATGAATGGCCAGTACCAATGAGTATAACTGAGTTCTGACGTTTTATTGGTTTAGCTGGTTATTATTGACGTTTCGTCCAGAATTTTTCCTAGTTTGCTAACCCGTTAACCAATATCACATGTAAAGGGGTTAAATTTTTTTGGACAAAAGAGTGTGAAGAATGTTTTGAATAATTTAATAGAATATTAGTTAATTCTTCTATCTTGACTCTACCATCAAGGAACGATAGGTTTGTTATTTATAGTGATGCTTCAAAGAAAGGACTTGGCTCTGTCCTTATTCAGAATGATAGAGTTATTGCCTATGCATCACAACAGCTAAATATTCATGAGCAAAACTATCCCACTCATGATCTTGAGTTAGAATCTATAATCTTTGATCTTAAGATATGGAGACAATATCTCTATGGATAAAATGTGAGATTTATATTGATCACTAGAGTTTGAAGTATATATTATCATAGAAAGAACTCAACATGAAGCAAATGAGAGGTCATGAACAACTCAAGGATTATGATTTCACTATAAACTACCACATGGGGAAGGAAAATAAGGTGGAAGATGATTTGAGTAGAAAGTATCATTGAGTTTTGAAAAAGATGAGAGTTGAAAAGGATTCTATTTTCTTGGATCTAGTAAATATAAATATGGAAATAACCATAGAAAGTGAAACATCAATACTTTTTCAAATGGTTAAAAACCATCCTTACTAGAAAAAATAAAGAGTTCATAGACTGATGATGAGGAGTTTCAAAAGAAGATTAATGATTTGAATGATTGGAGATTGAGTGACTTCATATATGAAGAAGGAATTTCAAAATTTGGGAAGAGACTTTGTGTTTCTAACATACCTAATCTAAAAATGTAACAGTTGGATGATACTCATTGCTCTAATTTCTCTATACACCCTGGGAGCACCAAGATGTATAGATATTTGATGGAACATATTTTGTGGGACCACATGAAGAGGGATATTTCTGATTTTGTGTTAAGATGCATGGTTTTTCAACGGGTGAAAGCTGGAAGGCAATAGCCTGGATGAGTCTTGCATCCTCTTCCCATACTTGAGTGGAAATGTAATAATATTATGATGGACTTTGTCATGGGTCTACTAAAGAATCCTAGAAGGAATGATGTAATATGGGTCATTGTTGATCATCTTACCAGGTCAGCATATTTTCTTGCTATAAGAGAAGATTTACCACATGAGTATCTAGAAAGGATATATATTAAATAATTTGTAAGACTCTATGGGGTACCCCTATCGATTGTATTTGATCATGATCCCCTTTTACATCATGATTTTGGAAAATTATTTAGCAGTATTTGGATACTGAACTTCATTTGAGCACTGCCTACCACCCTCAAACTGATGGACAATCGAAATGGACTATTAAACCCTTAGAAGACATGTTGAGATATTTGTCACTCGACTTTCAAGGTATGTGGGATCAATATTTACCTATGGTAGAATTTTCCGTTAACAATAGCTTCTATTCAAGTATTAAAATGGAACAATATGAAGCATTATACAGAAAGATATGTCACACACCATCTTTTTGGGATGATGTTAGTGAAAGAAAACTCATAGGCCCAGAACTTGTTGAGGAAAAAAGAAAAAGGTGAAGGTTATCCAAATCCACATCAAAGAAGCTCAATGTAAGCAAAAGAGCTATTCTGATAATTGGAGAATGGATTTGGAATTTCAAGTAGTTGATCATGTTTTATTGAAGGTATCTCCATTGAAGGGTGTTATACGATTTGGTAAGAAGGGTAAATTGAGTCCCAGGTACATCAGACCTTTGGAAATTCTAGAACGAATTGGGGTTGTAGCTTACCATTTGGAAATTACTCCAAGTCTCTCCAAAGTTCATGATGTGTTCCACGTATCATTATTTAGAAAATACGTTCCTGACCCAACACATGTACTCTCCAATGAAGAAATTGAACTTGAACCAGATCTGTCATATTTTGAATAGCCTTTCAAGATTCTTAATACCAGAGAACAAGTGCTGAGATACCGGACGACTCTTCTGGTAAATGTTTTATGGAGAAACCATAAGATGGAAGAGGCAATGTGGGAAGCCAAGGAACTTATGATGAAGAACCACCTGAATTTTTTTATACAGTGATATTCTAGAAATTTCAAGGACAAAATTATTTTAAGGAGGTGAGAATGTAACACCCCAAGCTTCCACGGTATGTTTCTCTTTGAATAATGTAGTATCTTGCATTGTACGCAACTTAGAGTTTTAACACACCACGACCAATCAAACTAGATGTTATGAATAGTAATACCCACTTTTTGAAATTTTATAAATTTTATTTTCCAAAATTGACTTCATTTTTGAATTCGGAATATTGAAATTAGGTTAGGGTGGATTTTTGTTATTTTTCTAAAAACATTCAATTTTTGATGAATAGTGAAAAACATTGCCGTATTATTTAAATCCAACATTTTATTTAAATAATTAGTTATATTATTTTAATTTATTTTAGGTAAAAATAGATAAATAATAACTATAAATTTTCAATCTAATTCATTGGAGTCATTTTATAATAAAATTAGATATATAAAATTTTATTGAACTTTTTACAGTTTTTTACCCACCTTCTAGAGGAATTTACAAATTTTAATAAAAATTAATTTTACCACTTCTGTGGGTTGAATTTAAAAAATCTTAGAGACACGGTTGACATCAATAAGTAAAATGTGGTTAAATAAGATGAATTTTTTTATTGAATATTAACTTTTGACTTTTATTTACCACGATTAAAAGTAAATAGGGTAATTAAGTGTAAAAATGATATTATAATTATCTTAACACATGTTTTAATTATATTGTATAAATTTAATTCAACCAAAAAAACCTTAGGAAGTAAATATGATCCTCTTTGTTCCACTTGGATTATATTACAACATTTATTATTATTTTATTTAAAGAATAGTTAAAAGAGTTCAACTCAAAGTTTAATAACTAAACCATTTTTAATATAGGGTTACAGACAATATAAATTCAACAATAAATAATTATTATAAATATAAAAATATTTCCTACATAATTATATTTTATTTATAATTTTTAGACACTAAATAATTTAATTTAATTATGACACAGTGATGATGTAGTAATTACCTTAATAATGAAATATTAAAATAATTGATATTATAAATATCTAATAAATGAAAATTAAGACTTCTGATGAATTAAACTAATTTTATAGGTTAATATTACATGTTATGGTTGATTACATAAATTTTATTCGAAGTTATAATGTTTTTATGGCATTAAAAATAATACTAAATAGTGTCAAAATTGACATAATTCAGTTTTTAAAACAAATACTATATTATTAATTGATATAATATTTCTAAAAATATATAGTTAGACCAAAGGACATACATAATTTTCTATATATTAATAATGAACCACATAGGGTTCTTTTGTCTTGTTATATTATGTTTATTAACCATATAATATAAAAATACAAATAGACATGGTAAATATCAAACTATTTAACTAAGAGTTAAATCTAAGAGATAAGGTTAATATGGTGACCTAAACCTATCCAAAACCTATTGGTTGAGAGGATTTAGACCTATCCCCACCATATCATAGAAATAAATCATTTTTATACACTAAAAACAGAAAATTGTTTTATTATAAAATAATAATTCAAGCTTTTTTTAAAGTGACCCTCACCTCTCTTATAAAAGGGTACTTCCCCTTATCTTAATTTCACGTCTTCAAATCCATTTGTCTCAGCCAACCCATACCCAAATATTATCCCAACTTTCCTCCCTTAATTTTATAGTCCTTCCTTTGGTCAGAAATCCATCCTAAGGATCCCTTTTGATCAAATAAAAATGAAGAACCTGAAGAAGAGGTAAATATTTCATCACCTCTTTCAAGTTCTTTTCTTCTTCCACTTCCTATTTCACTGTTGTATCCATTCCAAAATAATAAATCCAGTATCTTCTATATAATTTGATTTTATTATAAAAATGGTACAACCATATTCATTATTCTATCTATCATATGAATGAAAAAGTCACCATACGTGCGTACGTACGACTTAATGTCTCCACGTCATGGTGTACTTTGTTATTCAAACACTTAATTATTTTTATGGGTATAATAATGAGTACAACTAATGTAAATAATAAATTTAAAATGTTAATGATTCTTTTTATATGATATACCATCAAATTACATATAATTTTACCATCAATATAAAGATATTGTCACTCGTGCATACATACATATTACTGTGTCCATGAACGCGATGAGATTCATTCCCCATCGTAATTATTCAAGAATAATTTTAATATTATGATTATAAATAATGTTTATGAACATAATATCATTCTTTATATGAATCATATACATCCTATCAATAACAAACATGACTTACGTAACCAATCATATAATGGAAAACTAATCAGTTAACACCCATAGCGATGATACTACTAAAATATTATTAACAAAGAAATATTATAAGATCATATATGATATCATATTTATGTATATGATTACTGAATAATTTAATAACAATGTTTTAACTATTATACAGGTGGTTATCATACCATCTACTAAGGAAAAGTACAAGGTAAGGGTCAATTTTGCAATCTCTTTATTATCTGAGGTTGTTTTTACGTAAGTATCTACTGGGACCACTTTATCATCCACATATATGTTTCTTAAAAATGTATTTTCAAAAAAAATTACTATTTACTAGACTATTGGTTAAATTCATTAATATAGTTGTTTGAATTTTTTATAAAATGGTTTGAAAGTATTCTTTCCTTCATTTTCTAAACAAGGTAATTTATGGAATTTTCGATAAATTTAAGGTAAGAATATATTTTTTTAACTTATACAGTGGGTGTGGATATTTTCCACCATTATGTCATCATTGAAGCTTCCCATACAAGCTTATAAATATATTTTCAAAATAAATGTTTTCTTTTATAATTACGTGACTTTTAAATTATTTCAAAATAGAAAGCGGTATTTTTTTCAAATAGTTTTCATTTCATCTATGTCAACATCCTTTGATGGATTTTAAACTTTTTTGAAGTTGATTTTTTGATACAAATCTTCCATATTTTATTGATGTTTTTGTGATATGTTTGACTGTGGATGTGTTATTTTAACACAATTCTTGGTTCATGGATAAAGAATTGACATTTCGTATGCTAATTTTAATCTGAATGTTTATGTAATTTTTAAACCTTTTCATATGAGGAATGCATTGGACTTAGTAAGTGATAGGTGGAGCCCTCTATAGCTCCTCGATGCATTGGTAGGTCTCATGAGACAAAATAGTGTCTTGGCATATGGCCTTGAAAAAATCTTATTTGTAGTCTTGTCACAAGGTCTTGACTATGTGGTTATAATGTCTGGAATTATGCATTCCTTCATTATGAAAGACTCTATTGATATTGCATGTGATTATTCTACAAGTAGAATACCCATGTGAATAATTAAATGTAATTATTTGATTTTATATTTCTCATATTATGCTGTAATTTAAGTTTAAAAGGCTTTTGTTTTAGTCTTATTCATTTCTTTAAATGTTTATGCTTATTTATGAAAGTTCCCGCTATATTTTTATCCTTACTGAGCATCTGAGCTCACCCCATTCTATGTTTTATTTTTCCTAGGATGTGAAAAAATATTTTATGGTTGACCTACAAGGATAAGATAAGGATATAAGTGTGGTCAAAGGGGAAAAAATGTTTTTGATGTTTTTATTTCATGATGTAATGTTAAACTTATGAATGTATCTAGTACTTCCTAGGCTACTAACCTGATTGGTCTTTCGGGACATGATTCCTTGTATCATGCCAATGTTATGTAATAATGCACCGAATATGGGTAACTGGGATCGGGGTGCTACACCTTACAACAGAGGAATCAAGTTCAGTGTGTGTAGCAGGTACTACTTGAGACTTTCAATGGATTTTTGGCATTAATCGTCCCATTTGTAGGTGACTATATTCATTGTTAGACGTGTAAAGGGGATATTTTTTTAACCAGGATGGCTATGAATCATCGATTGTAAGTGAGGTTCCCCTGGATTCCCCTCGGTTCTTTGATATTTATAGGGGTGACATTTCTAAAATTTCACTATTATTCACTCGATCAACCTCAATGCTACGGTGGTGTAAAAAATCCGAGGAAATTTCCTAATGTTACTCCAAAATCACATTGTAGCATATTATTCTTTAGAATGTGTTGTCACATCATTTTGATGATTATTGTTAGATATGGGATGTTATAAAACTTCTGTTGGAATTTATCAATTAGGATGTAAACATAACACTAGGCTATCCATACCCAAAATTGATTAAAGATGTGATACATGGAACACTAATATGTGGCACAAATGTTCTTTAACCCATAGGGAATGACCAGATACTAGAAGATCCCTTGAAGATATTTTAATGCAGTAGCTTCTTCATCCCTGTGGGGCATATTTATCTAGTTGTTCCCCAAGTACCCCTCCATGATAGAAAGGTCCTTGAAACCAGTTGTTGAATTTATCAAGATTTATATGAACGGTAATAGGAAATCATTATTTGGGGAATGATTATTAAGGACTCTAATGTCAATAAAGATGTTAATATGCCCATTCTTGTTCTTGATAAGGATGATATTGTCAATCCATATTGGATATTTTACTTCTCAAACAATGTTGGATTTGATCAATTTGTCAACTTCCGCCTCTACATTGCTGGAAGGAGAGGGTTGAATTCTCCTAGCTGTATGTTTGAAGCCTTGATGCTCTTTGGGGAGTCTGAGATGTAGCATAGACATATCTAGATTCAGTCTGGGTATTTCTATATTGTTCCAGGTGAACACATATTGGTGTTTCTTTAGAAATTAAATGTACATCTCTTGCTATTCTAGGTACATTGTGGCTATAATTAAAGTACGATGTAGGACTTCTTCTATCCCCAGATATATCTTTTTGAGCTCATCTATGGTGGTGGAGATCCCTTCCTCGAATATAGAAGGATCATTCCTAAGATCATCCTCATCCTCATCCATTTATGAGTCTGTGGAGACATTTTATATGAACAATGTAATATGAGGAGTCCTCAGTTACTATCCGGGTGAGGGTGGCTATTGAAAGAGACATCATCATCCCCCGTAATCTAAGTCGGTGCAGAGAGATTTCTGGGCCAATTTTTTTTTCATTTTCACTAAGGACACGAGAGGTTTGGAAACATGGGGTGAGATCTTCTACTTAGACCATATTTATAGAGAGCACATAGTCATTATCAGATATACTCTAGGGTTTCATAGGGATGTCCCCAAGCCATTAGGAGCTACAACCTATATATAATAATCCTATATTAGCTTTTTCCGACACTTATTGTACAACTATGAATCGGCATATGTGGCTCTAAATTTCTCAACAGAGACTTTGTTTCCATGTAGTATGTTGACCCTCCCATTGATAGGGAACTTTAGACATTGGTGAAATGTTGATGTTATTTCCAAGTGTCAATTGAGATAGGGCCTTATAAGTAAAAAATTATATGCGATATATTTCTAGATAACCAAGAACTCAACATCAGATGTGACTTCCCTGAATAGGGATTTGATCATGATCTTAACAAGAGGCTTTTTATCATGCTTATAATTCTCTTGGATGGTAATCTTAGTGGGATACCAGTCCCCCTTTCCATATCTCAAATAGCATGGGGTTCAAACTGGAGTGAGATTAATCCGAGATCTGTTATCAATCAATACCATTGGGACATTAACATTATTGAGTTATCCCAAAATGTATAAGGGTATAATGTGCCCTTGGATGGAATCTTTTTGATCTTGATCATTTAATTAGACGATTTCATGAAATCTCAAGGACATAGTCTCCACTCGATAAACCTCGGCCGCAATTACTTCTATATGAATTCCTATGGGCTCCAGAGGGCTTTAATGAGTACCTCCCTGAGTTCTTTGTAATGTTGGATTGCATTGAGTATTGAGATCATTGATATAATAGTGTCTAGATATTTCATAACATCATACTTCTGGGTCGGAGGTCTATACTTTTTGATATAGGGTAGCTCCTGGGCATGCATTTTATGAGTGGTATCATCGGAGGTAGATGTACCTGGTGATTTTGTGCAGGTTGATGGAGTATATTTTACTATTGGTGTTGGTCACACTTGCCTTCCCCATTGCCTGGGTTGATCGGATTGAACACCCACTAAGTGTTCATGCAAGGTAATCGGATGCGTCCAGCTATTTGAGGGCTATGCGGCACCTTATTGTCTCCTTTTAGCCTATTGGGGTTCTTTTTCTTGATTCTTAGTCATGTATATGTATTACATGGGGATATAGAAAGAATATTGAGCCTAACCATGTTTGTGTTTCCCCCTGTGTCCTCATCTCTAGTGCATATGGACTCCCATTCCCTAGTTATATAAAACAAACCCATATGTGGGAGAATACACATCATCATATAAGAGGTTATTCTAGTGAATTTCATTGAAGGAACTAAATTTGTCCTCTTCATCTGACAAGGATTCAATTTTTTTGGGGTGGTAAGAATTCTATAGATGTTGTAGGGAATAAATATGCAAGGGTTAGGACATGATTTATAGGAGAATATGACTTTTCCTCCTTTATCTCTTCATGCTTCTTGTGGTCATGCCCACCCATGGGAGGAACATATCATATCTCTTTCATGGGTGGAGTAGTTATTGTGAGTTTTTTAAATTGTTCTTTCAGGGTTGTGTGAACTCAATCAACAGTTTTTCGAGTCATCCATTTGTCAATTTTTTGTGCTCACCTAGCTAGAACATTCTGCCAGCTATCCTCCTCCTCGGACCAGGAAATGGTTATGCATACCACTTTCTCTAGGGAGTTTTTTAGAAGAATCTATCAAAAGTTGACCAGGACTTTATGGAAATCTTTTAAGACAAAGAAGTTCTAGTTATTATGACCAAGCCTTCTGTGGAAAGGGCAGTAGCTGGGATGGTCGGTGTGGTTAACTTTATCGGGCCTCCTGGTTTAATGGAGTTAAAGCAGGTTATTATCCATGGATACTGAGAAATAATTGGGGAATTGTTCATTTCAGAACTAATATACTTTGTTCATCTATTCCTAAAATCCAGAGAGACCCTGATTTCTCTGTACTTCTAGATGAGGGTGATTATGTGGTTTTCACTGCTCGGTAGGAGGTGTAGGGCAGTTTGGATCCAACCTTGGTGGTTGTATTGGAACTACGACAGGCTTTATAGTGACGACTGTGGATTTTTCTCTACCTGTATTTTTTTCCTATGTTGCAAGCATGATCTGACAATTGGATTAGATTTTCTGAATATCCTCTTCAAAACGTTGTGTCATTTCAATGAACCCCCGTAACCCATCTACATATTTCATGGTGATTATTGGTGTCTGAAACTCATCCTTGATATTTTAAGCATAGAGTTAAAGTACTTTCTCCTGTGAGATAGGGATGTTGAGAGAATAGTTAAACCCTTACACCTTGCTATAAAATTAGACACCCTCTCATTCTCACATTGCTTATAGTTCTTTAAGTCAACAATCATCATTTCACTTAGTATTTAATTAAACTGATAAAGTAACTGATGATGAAGGTCTTCCCATCCTACAATTGATCCCGCTGACAGACTATTGGCCCAAACATAGTTAGGTCATGTCAGGGTCTATGCAAAACACCTTAGCTTGGTCGCCTCTTGTTCATCTTAAGGGCCCATCATCATCCCACATCGGGAAACAAAGTGTGTGAGATGTTATTCAGGGTCACATGCACCATCTAAGTTAGAAATGGTATGGTTTATTAAGTTGGGTGAAGGTGGAGTATCATCCCACCAAATAGGATATGGATTCCTTTTAGGCTATAGGGGCATGTTTTTCCTTCCATGGCTTCTACTTGAGTGGATAGGGATTCAATAGAATTAAAAAACTCTAGGGGTGGTTTTGTCTGAGCTTCCTCCCATCCAAAGGGAGCGGGTGGGTGCCGATGAGGTGGCCCTTCTTTCATTTCCCACTAATCCTCAATTATTCTTACCAATTAATGGTTACACTGACGAGCGATAGGCTATCTCCGCAATAGAGGGATGTCACAATCATTTTCAACTTACTCATTTATATAGAATGTATTTCTAGATCTATATCCAACCTGATATTTTTATACCTCTCTTACTTCCAGATCATTTATGGGAGGGATAATATTCATCTCTGGATGGAGACAATACCCAGTTGGAATATTGGCCCTGAGTAGCTCCTCATTGAGTTTTTCGAGAGATTGTATTTAACTCTCATATTGTTACAACTATTCTTCTGCATATGTTTAATATGATTTATATATGTCTTTACCATTTTAATTGATAGTATTCTACTAGGGAGGTGTCATATCGTTATTCAGCAGTGCCAAATTTTGAATCCTTTTTTGGTTATTGGTGCAAGAAACCTCATTTGGTGCATCCAAATCACCCTCCTCCTGGGGTATATTTTTTTATATTTCAGCCTTCTTGTATTTGAATCTTGAACAATTAATTCCATGTTCACAGTGACAACATTCATAGAGGAATATCGGGAAATGGTCATTGTTCCATTTCATTCCATGAGACAGTCTGATTCTGCACAGCTTCTATCAGAGATGTTATTAGAACCCTTGGACTTTTTGGATCATTTTGGATTGCAACCCCCATGGGGTCTCATCACCTTTTCCATAAGCTCATCCTATCTCAGCCTATGATTAGTGTCTCTGAGGGATTTTTTGTTCATGGTTACTGAGAGAACCCTAACTAATAGTGGTTTGTCTTTTGATGGGAGGAGTTGGTGGGGTGTTGACCATTGATATATTCATCCCAACCCAGAGAAGACCGATTTTATCTGTGGTGATGATGATGATAAAAATTCCCCTAGGCATATGGGGTGGGGTCACATGGGGCAGCCATTAGCATGGATTGGTCCCATTTTTGAGGATTCAATAACTCCAATTGGGGACTTTATGATTTCTGAAATAGTCATGAAGATATAAATTCCCCCATCCTAGTGGGCTGAGGTTGATCTGGAGTCACTGCTATTGTCTCCATGGTCCTCTAAGGGTATAATGAACCTAGAGGTGGTGATTGAGATATAAATTCCCTCATCCCAATGAGCTCAGTTTCAAATGTAGCTGTAGAGCATATGTCTTGAATACTCTCATGAATTGATGATTTGAGGGGTGGAGGTGGTGGTAGATATTTTCCTAGTCCGTGGTGCTAATTCCTCTACTAGACGACTTCTATGTTATTTGATAATTTAGTTTGAATGATGCAGTCCATCCTTTCTCATGGGTGTGATGGCATCCCATAGTGTGAACTATTCATTATGGGAAGTTTTTCGAGTAATCACAACATCTGTCCCCATGTTTAGAATGTCCTCATATTGTTTTGAGGGGACAAGTTTGAAGTATTTTTGGCTATTCTCTCTCCCCATCCATGGTGTTTGGGAACAATTGATGTGGGGTATTTATATTATAGTGAACAACTATTCTGATCATTACATGGTGCCCTGATATCATTGGAGGGTATAACATCTCATGAAAACATATCTAAGGGGTTCTATTATTCCATGGGAGTGGTAAAGTGTATCAATTCAGACTATCCCCATACTCGAATACAAATGCACAATATGGCTTTGGAGATTAGCTTCCAAAGAGTTGTGATGAAATGGAATCAAGCATGTTGTATATTTTCATTGTGCTCTTCCAGTTTTGGATCTTTGGCCATGAAGATAGAATCTAGATTGACCTGACAAGAGAGTATCTTGATTTTCTAGTGTTGACACTCCTATACCAGATATGGGAGATATCAATCCTTTAGACACCTATGAGTATCACACATATTCTATAATATGTACGGAATTTACTCCTTTTCTAGATCATCTAGGATCTCATAGCTGGAAGTAATGAGGGGATAGAACAATATGTAGAGGTTGTTTTAAGCCAACTCTCTCCATATATTAATGTCTGCCTTCTACTCATTAGACTTATGTGACTCCAGCCAGTCAGAATATAGAAGAAGGATATAATGGTCACCTCTTAATGGGAGGGGAGTGTTGCTAGAGTTAATGGGGATCCATATATAGTTGACCAAGGTTTTTCAAGCACCTCTCTAAATTAAGGTGTTAGAGTTTGGTTCACCTCTCTATCATGTGGTGTCTAGAAAAAGGAAGGATTGCCTTGTCCATGGGAGATATCATCGTGTGGAGGTTGATCATGGTGGATGATAGTATTAGAGTCTCTATGATCCATCTCCACACTACCATGAGGAGGACTATTTTGGTAATGAACATATTATGCTTCTGCTTCTATATAAGAGTCCAATAACCCTTGTGGTGTAGTGAATGGATCTCGAACAACCTCAAGGACACTACCATTGAGCATATTAGGAACATGGGACATGTTCTAAGTCATGGCCAGAATATGCGATCCTACCATTTAGGATTCTATCGGGATATGATCCTATTATGTGATTGTTTTATAAAATTTTATATAAACATCTGGTGTTTTGGGAGTGTGATCCCACTACTGATAATCCACTAGAGTATTCTACTAAGTTGTCTCATTATTGAAAGGGATATGATAATTTCCTAAGTTATGTTCCACTCTCACATGGTGATCCTTAGTCAATATCTGAGTATGAGCTTGTTCTTGAGCCTTTGGGATATTCCACTGGTCTTCCATGGTAGTACTATGATCCTTCCCCAAGGTATGTACCACTCTCACTTGGTGATCTCTAGTAGGAAAAAGAATATGATCCTAGTCTGAATATCCATTCTCCACTGGAATATACTGACAGACCTTTGGAATGGGAGTAAGAATGCGAGCCTCCTCTTATATTACCATGGAATGATTCTATTGTAGTCAGTTTTTAGAAAATGTATGAATATGTTCCATGCTTCTAAGGCATGTTGGAGTTTTCCAGATTGATCCCCTGATTTGAATTTGAGCTTTTCCCGAGGATTATTCCATTTTAACTTGGTCATCCATGCACATAATAGGGATATATTTCAAATCATGGGCCTTTATAGTATTCTTCTTCGCTTCTTATATAGGAATATGATCCTATCCCAAGGCATGTTCCCCTTCCATGGTCAGACCCGTCCAGAACAGGTGTATGAGCCTAATCCTAAGCCTTTGGAATATGATGCCAGACATTTTGGATAGGCATGTGCCCTTGTCCCCTGGCACATGTCGCTCTCACCTTCTGAACCCCAGTTGGAATGAGGATATGACTCAGGTCTGATGCTTCACCCTTCAAAATAATATGTTAATAATCCTCCCGTGTGGGAGTAAGATTGTGTTTTAGGTCTAGTAAAACCAATTGATCACAATGATCAAACTGTTGGGTTGTCCAGACTATAGGGATAGGAGTATGTCCCTATCCCTTCATCTACAATAGTGTTGTAATATGCTGGTGGACTTCTACAATTGCTAAATTATATTGACATTTTATAAAATTTTGTTCAAGAATACAATCCTACCCCTTTTCCATATGCATTATCTATTGGAATATATCTTCGATTGAAGTAGGAATATGCACGAACTTTTTTCCTAATTATTCCATCAGAGTATGATGATGGGATTCATGCACAAGGTTATAGATATGGTCCTCCCCAAATCTTGCTATGGGAATATTATCATAGGCTTACCCTAAGATGGAAATGATATGATATTGCTCTCTACCTCCCACTAGAGTATTATAGAAGGCATCATCAGCAGAAATAGAACCGATAATATGCATGTTAACTTTTTCTGAGTGAGCAGAGGTATGTGCCTACTTGCTGGTTCCTTTTAGAGTATATTGGTAGGTATCATCAGAATATTTTGGGGTATGATCCCTCTATTAGATATCCAATTCCTTCCTCCTAAGATTATTCTTCCTTGGATTCTGCACATGGGTGTCAGAGGTGACTGTGTATCGGATCTTACCCTTAGTAGGTGATTGATGGGTACTAACGGGATGATTCTGGTGAAGTCAGTTGGCGGGAACCCTTCTATATGGAACCTAAACTTAAAGGGATTTGTATTTGATTCCTTGGTCCACCATCCTTAGATATGGAAGGTTCCAATTGTTGTGCTCAAGGTATAGGCTTGTGAAGTGGTTTGTTATGGCAACAAAAGCCATAGGCTTAGCATCAGACTTTTCTAGGTGATGAAAATTCACGGGCAGCTGTACTTGAAGAATCTCACGGGAAGCTTCCATAGTTGGGATAGTACCATATTGATGGTAATCCGAGACCATCATATTCTCTACCTTCCATTATATTTGTCGAATGGTTGAGATTACTTTGTGTGCAGCGAGGGTCGTGGGAGCAGATGATTTTACATAGTGCACGATGGAGGATGAAGACAATTCCTCATGTTGGGATGTTTTGAATGAAAGTAGTATCAGAAAACATGACGAAAACAAGTAATAAGGTTACCAATAAGTGTTATATAATTGGAATAAAAATTCTTAATCAGATGTGTATGTTTAACACAATTTTCTTTTATTCTTATTTCATCTATTCTGCTCGTGTGGAATTTTCAATGCATGGATTGACTTACAGGAATCCCAATTCCAGCTATTCTTTCTACTTTTTTGAATATTTTTTCAAAAAAAAGTGGCCTTAGAGATTCATGTCAGTAATTTCAGTGTTCTTTGAATATGTGGAGTAAATAAAATGACTCAACTAACTATAACCCAATAATTGTTTACAAGAGAGATTCATGTCGGGTTCACCATTTTTCATTCTTCAGGACATAAATGGTAATAATAGTGGTTTGATCTTGATTTTTTTATTTAGAGGGATGTTTTACGGCCTCTCTCTATCTTATGAATTAGGTTTTCCATATATTTCATCTTTCCCTAGAAACACCAAATGGTTCTATCATCCGTAGTAGGGTACAAACCATCATTCCAAAGGCCAACGACAGTCTGAGTTTTTAGGCCCATCAACTCTTGGGGACTCACATTGGTCGAGAGGATGGGAGGTTTGTATAATGGTACCCCTTTTGGGGGGATTTTTACCCACTATAGGACTCTATTATAAATTTATGATATAATCCTAAATCTATTCCTAATCCCAATAAGACATCGGTTACCCTAATAATATGGATATAGGTTAATTCTCATTCATGTTCTGAGGATTGGGGTCTCATTAATGAATCTATCTATAAGTATCCAATTATTTTCATCATGTTCCATTAATGTTTGGATTCTTTTATGTGCTCAATCCATATAACTGATTGATTTGGAATATGTTTCCATGTAGGGAGGTGATTAAAATTTCTAGGATGGGATTCAGCCCTATTGAGGAATACTACGTATCTTGATTATTGTAGGACTAAAAACCTACATAGTTTGTTGAACCCGTACAGTTTAACTTCATACGGAGAGGACCCGTTTAGAGGATATGGGACACTGAATGTTCAAGTTTGAATCCCGGAGTGACATTCTACATATCCCGAGTGCAGGGGGGTCATATTTTTCATAGTTCAGTTATTTCAGGGCTTGTATATTGATGTCACCTCTATCATTATAATAAATCATGGTTCAAATGATATGATTATCACAACTCCCTAATCTCGCTTGAGGTGTGCATGGTGTGTGAAACAAGGTATATAAAATGATCATTTAATTGATCATGATGAGGGATTCTATGCTGGGACTATCGTAAGATGATTTATCATGGAACTCAGGTCTCAGAGATATTTCCTACGAATCCTAGTTATGGAAAGAATTAAAATCATATTAGATTCAATTGTATTAGGGATTATGCACTGACATAGCCCCATACCATTGTAGCAGTTTATAGTAAATATATTATGATCATTGACACTCCCTAATCCCACATGATCTATGCTCTTTTTGAGAAAAAAAAGATATAAATTAACCAATGTCATTGCCTTGAGTAAGGGGGTTTGATTCTTGAATTCCCCTTGATGATAAATATGAAGATTGGACCTCAGGTAGAGGTGGACTACTTATCCTGAATATGGAAGTAATCATAATTTTTATAGTTCCCTTTATATCGGGGTATACACACTGAGGTTTATCTTCTGATCGGGGCTTACAAACTGAGGATATAAAATGTTATTGAATCATAGGATGCCCTCATGTTTGAATGAGGGGTGCCACATGACCCAATTGACTTATTCTGAAAGCCATCACATGACTTGGTCTAATTTTCCTTGGGAGTGTCACATGACCCAAATTACTAGTCCTACATGCCATCACATATGCTAGATGATTTTTCCTAGGGAGTTTTTCATGACCCAACTGACTTGTCCATGAATCCATCGCATATCCTAGATGACTTGCCCATGGGAGTGTCACATGACCCAGTTGACTTGTCCGGGAGATCATTTCATATCCTAGAAAACATGTCCAGGAGACATGTGCATGAACCAACTGACATTTCCTAGAATCCATCACATATCTTGGTCAACCTTTTTAGGGGAGTGTCTCAAGACCGAACTAACTTGTCCTGGAATCCATCGCATATCCTGGATGACTAGTCTAGAGGAGTGTTTCATAACCCAAAAGATGTGAATTGGTGTTATTAATGAGAGTAGTCTTGACACATATGGGGGTGTCGTAAGATTCATTGCCGCATGGTATGAATTTTATCAAATATTTTTTTGAAAACACCCTTGAATGGTTTTTTGAAACCAACATTTCAATCCTAGAGGGCGTCGTGGGTCTTGGATGACTTACCCATAGGGTGTCACGAGAGTTTTTTTTCATGCTCTGATGTAATAGTGATACTTGACTGATATGAGAGACCACCATTATATGAGTAAGGAAATCCATATAAAAGATGTCACAAGTCCTAGGTGACATACCTCAAGGGCCTTATGATATCAAAGCGGAATCCATAAAAATCGTATGAATTGATCTGACTTGTTCATAGTACTTCATGTGTCCTCGATAGAATATTTTGTGGGCTCTATAAGATTTGAGTGATGTTCCCTAGTGTTATCGTGTGCCTTTAGGCGACTCACATGAAGCATATGAGGGCCAGCGAGTATGTATTTCGGTTAAGTCACCCACTTTGGATCTTGGTTCTAAAAATTGTATTGAGAAGTCCTTATATTTGTTTATTATCAGTTCAATTTAGTCTTTTGTGATTTATAAGACATGTGGTATTTTCTTATCACATCTTTATAGAGGTCCTTCATGTGATCTATGAATGATCACATGAATACTTTATGTCTTGCATGTGACTACTCTGGCTACTAGACAATAAATTACATGATGAAAGATTGGTTTTATGTATGATTGGATGCTCTGAGAAGTTTAAAGAGATAGATAGTTGAATCATCCAGAGTTTGAGCCTTCAACTTGTGTGATCACAGCCCATTTTCCATAATGGGGTGGGGAATTTATAGGCTTTTCCACCCCAAATGTTTACTGCTTTGTGCGGCATATCAGGCATGATTTTAGGATGCAGTTGGTGAAGGGTTCTACCACCACGCATCTCTGTGAGTCTCTATCATGGAGCACTCGAAGAATGTTTCCTAATTTTTAGTGACCATGAATCCCTCAAGTCAATACCTTCATTTTATGGTTATATCCAATTAATGGGTACTTGTTTGATCACGCAGATTTGTTGAAGTACTTCTATGTTTTCATGTTGATTTTCCCAAAGGCCATCTCAATGTCCATTTTGTAGTTTAAAGTTGTCCATGGGTTGTTCGAAGACATGTATGTGGATCTCGTGAGACAAGGATAGCTTTTCTAGGGGTCTTACAAGACTGTGTTGCTTGCTTAGCACGTTTCAAGTGTTTTAAGATCATGAGAACCTTCCAACTCCACCCTTTTTATGCCCATTGGTTTATCCTGCAAGTTTCATGAATTATGTGATATTTCATGATTATTGTTGATAGTGTTTCCCTTATGTTATAGTTCTATGTCATTTGACCGTTATGGGTTATACGTAGGTGTGCAAGCATGTCATGGAAAAATATATCTATTTCCCCTTAGAGCACTGTGGAGTCTCCTGAAAAAAATCCAAGGTATATCTTGCGATGAGGATGATAAGAAAAAGGAACTTTAGGAGATGATGAGGAGATGTTTCCAAGGTCTTGTGGTGTCATGAAGGTCTCTATGGTGTGCATCGCATGTCTTTCAATGACCACAAACACCTCTCTCCTTGTCCCTCTTTATCTCATTTGTTTAATTTTACAAAGGTTTTGGATTATACGAGTTTGTATGATTTATTTCTAGGAAATTTATTCAATTATTAAATGATTCTTTGTGTGGATAGTATGGTTCATATGACGTGTGTGCAATTATTTCATGTAAAATTCATCTGTTTACCCCTAAAGTACAATAGAGTTTTCTGGGCATACCTGAGGACATTCATGTAGAATGGTTGACAAGACAAAGGGACCGTGAGAGATAAGGCATACTATTTCCAAGGTCCTATAGTGTCTCATGGGTCTCCAGGGTGTGCATCACATGTCTTTTAGCAAACAAAAAAACCCCTAGTCTTCTCAATCTTTATATACTTTGTGTGATTTTACAATGGTTTGGGATTATTAGAGTTGTCTTAGACATAATCAAGTAATTTTATTCCTCATAATGATGATAGTGTTCATGATATTAGAGTCCACTAGAGGTCTATTTCTTGGAATATAATCCCGCCTTATATTTAAAGGATTCCTGGTGGTTTTTTTGGGAACTTTACAATGACAAACCATACATCCTAGGGGTGCTCATTCATCTTTTACCATGTGGCCATTGGTCTTCTAGAGAGCCTTCAAAATATTAGGAAGGTTCGTTGAATGGGTCCCCATGTGATTTATTTGGCGAATCCTTCATGTGACCTTGAAATGGTCATGTGATCACGATTCCTTTAGAGGCTAATGTGATTTGAAAATCCTAGCCATCCTTTTATTCATCTGCTTTTGTAGGGAGAATAATAACTAGATTTACTTATTTCATTCCTGGTGATTTTTCCAATGCTTATTTGGCGGGCATCAGTATATACTAAATCTCATTATGTGATAGAAGACTCTATCATTTAGTGGGTATACTGATCAAATAGTATTTGAGCAATGTATTAATTCATTAGAGAAGATGTTTATGGATTTGAGATATAGTGAAAATTAAAAGGGTGAACTTATAGTTTATTTCCTCAATGGATATGATAGTCAGCGGTGGTTAATGATCTAGAATACAAGGGATTAAGAAGAAATATAATTCATTGAATGGAAAACATTTAAAGATGCATTCTTCGATAAATAATTCCCCTGTGAGAAACAATTTGAGATATCGAGAAAGTTCCATATAAAAAAGAAAAGGGAAGAATATGTTGTTAAGGATTATCAATCCACCTTGACAAGGATATCTAGGTTTGTTGTGGATCATATACATAGAACAGAGTTCTATATTGACTACTTCTTTGAACGTTTTAATCTAAATCTTGGAATGGAACTTGTTTCTCATACTTTTCGAGGATATAATGAAACCGTTTTATGTGCCATAAAAACCTAGAATTAATTATCAATATAAAAAATATTCAATGGAATATAATAGTATACGAGTTCTTCTAAAAAGCATGAAAATAGAAATGTTTCAAAGAAGAATAAGGGAATGATGTAACCACAACCTTGTGAGAACTGTGGAAAAAATTAATATCGGAAATGCTTGTAGGGATTGGGAGTTTATTATTGGTGTGGAGAAAAGCGTCACTTTTTTAAATAATTTAAGGGGAAGAATGAAAATGATGATATTCCATGTTTCACATATAAGAATATATGGCACTATGTTAATGAATTCTCCAAGCATCAAGGTAATATACCTCTAAATAAACTAAGGGATAAAATTAAAGATTAGGTTATTGATCCAACGAAAGAGGAAAGATTAATATGTCGATGTTTGTATTCAAGAATTATGTCATTTATGTATTTTATTATTGATGTACTAGTTATAAAAATTATTACGTATGAAATTGTTGTACTATGGTACCTTTTCATCAAATATTTGAGATGATATATTGACCGGTTCTAGGAAAAGTGATTTGATAGCAAGTTAATGTTTTTGTAAAACACTTGGTTGGGGGAAAGATAAGCCTTAACATGTTCATGATGTTAAGATAATGATTTTGGCTAAAGATCTGATTAATATGGATAAATTAAATTAAATACTAATAACTACCATGAAAATTATTCTAATGTGTTGTAACATAATCTTTTGGAAAGGTCAACCATTTATGAAATGGTTTAGGTTGAACATTGGATGTGGTTATATATATTGTTTTATTACTTCCCCCAAGGATATGACTTGTGCTAAGAGATGAATAGAAAATAGTTCAAGGTAAAACTAAAAAAACATTGTTCTCATGAATTAGAAACTTATCAAGTAAGTATATTTCCTTACATTCTTATAGAGTGACATAATTCCTCAAATAAAGGAAAAGGGTCTTCAAACAAAAATTATCTCTATTATCATCATTTTTAATGATATCAATGGCCTTTTTAACAACTATAGAGTATGGCTTTGTGGTAAAAAACCATTATCATGATCATCTTCTATATCACTCTCTATCATAACATGATAGTTAGATTTTTCACTCATGTCTATGTCTTCACAAATGTTCTTCTATTCGGAAGCCCAGTTTTTTGATGACTTTCACATTTCATTTTCCCCATTATTAAGATTATTTCATATCAAAACTATTTATTATGTGGGGTTTTCAAAAATAGTATTTTCAATTCTGAAATAATCTATTACCAAGATCATGTTTGAATTGTGAATATTCAATTTATTTAATGTAGGCAGAATGTAACACACCGAGACTTTAAAATATTTTTCTTTTAAATAAAATTAATTTTTTTCTATAATTATTTATATGAAAAAACAAGTTAATTTTATGATACACCCAATAATGAGATTTTATTTTGGTGCAAAAAACCGTATTTTTGGATTATGTTACACAAAATACTAAGTCCCTTCGATGTATTTCATTACACGCAAGAGTGAGTTTTAGAAAACTACAATATATTGTTAATATTATTATTTAATATCATAATTATCAATTTTCCATTATAATTAAATTTATAAAAAAGATTAACTAAATATGAAATATATTGTTTACATATTTTTATTTTTTTGGTGTTATAAATGAGTATATAATCCAGTTGAATATATACGAAATGATTTTATAAGAAAAATATTTTTTCTCACCTAAAGGTTTTTTTTCATAAAAATTTAAATTAATTTACATTAATGAATTGTATTAATTAAACATATATATATATATATATATATTACATATTCAATTAATTATTTTTTTACATTCATCCAATAGGTTTTATAGGAATAAGATAAAAATAAATCAAATTTAATACACAAAAATCTATATTTTTTAAAGGTAGTTTTGTGGCCTTTAAATGGAACACCTATTCTAAATACAATTTTTGACACTTTAAAAATTATATTCTAAAAATTAAAGTTAATTTTTTTTAATCTTAATGCCAAAATTATATTAGGTTTTTTTTTTGGGATTTTTCTCTGAAGTTTTATTTTCCGATGAATAGTGAAAATACTTTATTCTAATTGAAAACACATTTTTCATATAAATAATATATATGGTAAAATTATATTTTAATAGGTTTTAATGATTAATGAGATCAATTTTAAATATAGTAATCCAATTTATGTCATTAGTATCAGTTTTATATTGAATTTGGATATTAAAATATTTCAACCTTTTAGACATTTTCACTTTCAAAACATGCTTTCGCGTCCCGTAAATGGGATTAATTTTAAATTAATTTATACAACATAAATGATTTTAATTTGAAAAAATTAATTCCATATTTTTAATCAGAATAATTTATAATTTATAGTAAGATCAATATAGTTTTTGAAAAAAAATATTAGTGAAAGTGATGAAAGTTAATTACAGTGATAATGATAAAAATGATTTTACATAGTGCTTAACCATTAATCATAAGTGGCCAAATAACCTATACACTTGTAAAAAACCCATATTATTCCCATATTTAGACCATATCCATCCATGGTTCTAATTTTTTCATTATTGGTGACACATGATTTAAGGAATACCTCCCATGTCATGACCCGTCCTCGGGGCTCGTGCCGTGACTACCCCAGGCCCACCATCCATAGGGCAGGGGCTGCCGACTAGCACCAAAGGCATAACTCCCTATAAACAGGGAAGGAATTGCATTTATAAATGTAAATACACACATAACCAGAGAACAAGAGGAAGCAAACACTAAGTAAGGCAGTATAATAAAAGTTTTGAAAGTACAAAGGGGGTCGAAATAAAAGCCCAACAAAAAGGTACATCTACAACTGAAAAGACAACAGCAAAAAGGTGAAGCAGCTTTTGGATCGTCCTTCGGGTTCCTAACTGAAGGGTAGGTACATATGCCCTCCTCAGCACTCAGCGACTATCAGTCCGCTCTATGTGCCGTCACCCCGAGTGTCCACCTCCGAGTACTGTCCAGACCACGTACATTCTACCTTAGTCAGCGTTGTCCGTCATCTTCATCCAACACAATGAGTTACGGGCATAGCCTGTGCAGGGGTGAGTATAACGATACTCAGTAGGGACCCTGAGACCCTCAAGGTCTCACTGAAATCCAACAAGGATAAACCACAAAGAAATATCTCAATAGATAACCTTTACTTAGGTATATTCCCATACATATACCTATGTTATCAAGTAACCCATCTCAATCATGTGGAAAACACAAAGGTCATTGACTCAGGTCAAACCAGGATTTTTTTCATGATGTCGAAAACATGGCTACTGGAGAACTCCTCCTCTATCGAGAACAGTAGTCCTGTCAAGACTCTGAGGCGCTACTCACTAACCTTAGACTGCTGAGGTACTCCTCCTCTGTCGAGTACCACGGGTCTCTCACCCCAACACAGTAGCGAATCCCCACCATGGGTCTGCCGCTACAACCAAGCGCACCCCCACATAGCCTACAGAGGTACTCCTTCTGTTTAGTACCGCGAGTCTGCTGCCCCAACACAGTAACGATCCTCCACCATGGGTCTACCACCCTAACACAGTAGTGCTCCCCACTGGTCAATTCAAGTCACTCTTAATCGAATCGGACAAGCAGTCATCATGTCTCAGCAAGCTACAAGGTCTCCATACGCTCATCTCCGGGAGGATCCGCTCCACGAGCTACAGGTCGATACTTCCAAGTGTCATGTAATCTCACGTGGAAGTATCTCAAGGACCTCCTCATCACAGGGGTCTCAACGCAATAGAAGGCGCATCAATCGGACGCCCGGTCTATGAGTTATTAGCCTTTTAATCCCGAGGGACCGGTTGGTTTCCTGAACGATCCAACACAACCGTATCTCAACTGTTCCCTGAACACCCATGGGGTATAATAAAAGAAACTGTTTCTCAACGAGATTACCAACGCCACCAACGGTTCGTCAATCGGACGTCCAGTCCTTAAGTTATAAGATTTTCCGCTCCGAGGGCCCCGTTGGTTTCGGGTTCGAACCAACCCGACCGTACCCAAACATCCCCAAAACCTTGAGTGTAGTATACTGAAACGACTTTCTCGATCCAAAGAATCCTATGCAACTAACCTTATATCGATTAGAGGTCTCTACCTCATGTTATGACCGTTTAACTATAAACGGTCTGAAAAAGGGAGGGTCTAGGCCCGGTCTGACCCGTCCCAACCCACCCTAGGTCGGCCCGAACTGGGGCGACCCGACTTGGGTCCTGGTCCGGCGCTGCCCGACCCGTGTGACCTGCTCTAGCCCAGCCAGGGGAAGCTGGCTCAACCATCTTGCCGAGTGAGGGGAGGCGTGGCCTCCCCCAACTAGTGCGACTTTATGTTGTGCCTCCTAATTTCCCGGAACGGCTTTGCTGTTCCAGCTAAAACCACCGATGCGGATTAGCCGCAACGGTTTGATCTTGTGGCACGACACCGTGCCGACATGGTGCGCTGGCAGCGCCTTCTACAGACCACTGGATGCACTCCATTGGTCTTATTCACCCACCGTCTGCGCCTGCGGCTCTCTCGGGACCTGCTCTTCACTACGACGGCTTCAAATCGCCGTTGCGGTCCCGTTTCGTCGTCACCTGTCAATCCACGCAAAAAAAAACAATCTGTGAAGGTTTATTTGGACGTGTTTATTTGGCCCGTGCCTTCCGTGTTAGGCGTTATCAATTGGCCAATGTTAATCATGTTTTTACGTAGAACGAAAAACAATTTTATTCAAATAAAATGGAAACAATACACCCTACAATTCCCTCGCAAACAACTATTCCCAACCCACAAAAGAATACATCCACGGATCAACTTGATAATGAGTTGATCCATGTTATTTGTTTTAGAATGGAAGAACATGGGAATATAAATGTACTCAAATTAAACCCCTACCTAGAAAAAGATTCGCGGTAGCTGAGCGTCATGGATGACGGTGTCGATTCCGTCATCATCAGAGTGTACCCAAGGAAGTGGTGTCTCCCCTCTTGTCACAAAAAAAAGAATAGAAGGCACGTCATCACTGGAGACATCCCCGCGATGGTGTTTCCTCCCTTGATGTGGAGAAAGAAGAGAATTGGAGAACCAGGGAGCATTCTTCATTCAAGGTGGCTGTTCTTCATCAGAGAAGAAAACCGTTCTTCCTCGGGGAGAAGAATACTTCTCTCTCCTTTCTCTAGATCTCTCACCCCAAAGCTTTTCCAACACAACAAAGATCCCAAAATAAAATATTAGGTTTGGCTAATATTTTATTGACACATCCAATTCAAAAATTCAAATCACTTAATTAAATAAGTGAAGAGGTAGAATTTATTAATTAGGGTGTGTTGGCAACATTAAAGAAGGAGAGAGGGAGAGGAAGAGTCCTCATAAATAAATGGGGGTTGTCACATTAAACAAGGGAGTTTAAATGGGGTTTAAGGGAGGATATGGGGAGATAAGGGGTTGGGGATCGTGTGGGGCCCACCTCTCAAATATCCACACAAGGGAAGTTGGGTGGACGTGGGTCCCACTATTAACTTCTTATGGGAGGAATTAACCTCCTTAGATACATAAAATTGTTCTGACAAATTTATTTATATTTTTAATTAAACCACAATTGATAACTTGAAACTCGCATAAAAAACAACTCTGGTAAAGGTCCCCTTAAGTAGTTAATGGTGTTGCAAGTTCATCAATGCCCTCAGATTTCAATTCCGAGCACTAGTTCAAAAGATAGAAAAAACTGCTCGTTCGTTCATAGAACGTACCCATGCTAAACTTTGGAAATTTATTCTGGATAAATTGGGCATCGGAATCAAGTGCCTTCAAAAGAAACAGACACGTAAAATTCCAAAGTATTTTAGAAAAAACATTCCATGAAATTTACAGGTCATTAAATTACTCCCACCTCAGGGATTTATGTCCCTGTAAAGCGACACCATAAACTAGGAAAACAAATGAGGGTACTGAGCACACATCTAAGCCTCCCACTCCAATGTGCTCTCCTAGAGGTTCCCATGCTGCCAGTGAATGCGCACGAGAGGATTCAACCATCCACGTATGACCTTCTCCTGTCGATCCTCGATCTCCACCAGGACTTCCGTGAATGTCACCCGGTCATTGATGTCCAGCTCCCCGTGATCGATAATGTGGGACAGATTGTGCACGTATCTCCTCAGCTAAGATACGTGGAAGACGTTATGCACCCAGTGCAACTGAGGTGGAAGGGCCAGGCAGTAAGCCACCTCCCCTACTGTGATGAGAACCTGAAAAGGTCTGATGAAATGTGGAGATAACCTGCCACCCTGGCCAAATATCCGTAGACCTTGACAAGGTGAGACCCGTAAGAAAATGTGGTCGTCACCCTCGAACTCCAGTGGTCTCATCTCATATAAGCATAGGACTTCTGTCTGCTCTGTGTAGTCCTCATCCACTCCTGGATGATCTGCACCTTCTCCTTCATAGCCTGAACCTTCTCTAGTTCTACACGTGCTGACTCCATCACTATCCACAAAGGATATCTAAAACTCTTCTATCTACTGTCTCTCCAATCCTGATAGGTGAATGCCCGATCTCCTACTAAGAGTGTCTGCTAAAACGTTCCCGTCCCTAGGAGTACAAACTATCTATAAGTCATAGTCCTGATGGAATTCATGCCATCACCGCTATCTTAGGTTCATGTCCTTCTGGGAGAAGATACACCAGAGACTATTGAGTTAGAGTGAACCATAAACCGTTCGCTCAACGAACAATGGGAGAGACTAGCCAATTGTAAGAACTCATCTCCACCCTTCTTCGTCTACGTTCTACAAGAGCTGCTAATATTTCTTCTCTTCCGTGAAGAGAAATCTAGTCTTATCCCCTAGATGAACCACGTTCTTTGCCTAATATAGTAAATCCTGACATAAACGGTACTATTTCATGCCATAGATGATGTTCTAAGGCCTCGATGCTACTACCAAGAGATCCAACCGTTACTCTCGCCTCCAAGGGTTTATTCACACTATCAGCATCAGTGTGTGGTTACTGCGTCTCCTCCAGTAGGAATCTCGCAAGTGAGGGTCATGTCAACAGATTAAACAGGAACCTCTTAGAATCAACCATATAAAAAGGAAAAGAAACTAAACGTGACAAAGATAAGTGTCTTTTATTACTGCAGCTCAAAGTACAAAGACACATAACAACCACAAAAAACAACCACACAGAAACTATAAGCACCAAGAACAATGTCCTCCATGATTGGAACTAGTCTCTCTCCCGTCCACCTGCTTCCGGAGATCCATAGTCGTATGCTTCACCTGCCTGAAGCTGTGCTCTCCCATATCCACTTGTTCCCTACGGTCAGGGTGGACCTCCAGGTGGTGGTGGTGGCAACACCTCGAAGCTTCGTACACTATCGGCTGTACAACTAGCTCCTATTCCTCGGTCTGGTAGGTTCCTCTACTGTCTGTTGCTCATATTTTGTACAGGTCAGGCAGTCTCGAGCCAAGTTACCATGCTTGCCACATGCATAGCACTTCCTGCTCCTTGTATGGATGTCTCTATTTCGTGTTCCTCGCACAACTGAACCTGTATCCCGAGGTCACCCACCTGTTGTCCTAGTGCGCTTGGACTTCTATTTCATCTGTCTACTGCTAGCTACAGAAGACTCCACTATGGTCGGAAAACCCTGTGGAAATGGCAGCAGCTTCTGAGCACGCTCAGAGTGTAGATTCGCTGGTATAAACTCCACCCTAAAAAAACTCTCGATGTTTCCCTAGGTGAAGTTCATCTCGTCTCAAAACTGAAGTATCAGGCTCCACCACCTCTCAGATGTTCCCTGAAGGAGACTAATAGATTGATACACCATCAATCCAGCAGGAGTCCCAACTGTGCAGAAAGCTTGTGCTACAAACTCCATCCAGTACCCAACCGTCTAAAAAATCTTACTCGCCTCAAAACCTCGGAGGCCTCTATCGCTGGAACTCGTGAAACGCGCTCAAGTGGCATGTACTCTCTGCTAGTCTCTCAACTAGAAGAGGGCCATGTACTGAGGCCTCGCTGCTCAGTGCGATATCATCATGCTCTCCACTCGGTACCCATGTTGACTGACTGGGTGAAGAAATCCTGAAAGAAACTGATGTGACACGATCATAAGACTATACCTGGTGAACTGACCTAGTTTGAGATGATTTAAAAGAAACATTTGAAAACACACTCGCAATCAGTGTTTTTGTGCACTGAGTCAGAAATTAGAAGTCAGGGTCCTGGTGTATTGATAAGTCGGTCGCCCGCACTAACACCGGACTCAATAAACTGAAATCCACACTTAGTACCCCTAACACTATTGCTTCACATAAAGAAAAATATTAGAATGATATGTTCTGTGGTAGAACTGACTCCTCTAATACCAATTTGTCATGACTCATCCTCAAGACCCGTGCCGTGACTACCCCTAGCCCACCTTCCATTGTCCAGGGGCTGGCAACTAGAACAAAAGGCGTAACTCCCTATAAAATGGGAAGGCATTGCCATTATAAACGTAAACACAAACACAACCAGAGAACAAGAAGAAGCAAAAAAAAGTAAAGCAATATAAAAAAAGTGTTGAAAGTAAAAGGGGGCCACAAATACAATCCCAATAGAATAGTAAAACTACCACTGAATGAAAAGTACAACTGAAAAGACAACAGCTGAATAGTGAAGCAGATCCTGGATCGTCCTCCGGGTTCCTAACTGAAGGGTAGGTACCGATGTCCTCCTCAGCACTCTGTGTTTATCGGTCTGCTCCATGTGCTGTCACGCAGAGTGTCCACCTCTGGGTACCGTCCAGTCCTCATAAAATCTATTTCGGTCAGCGCTGTCCGTTGTCTACATCCAACACAACGAGGTGCGGGCATAGCCCGTGTAGGTGTGAGTATAACGATACTCAGTAGGGACCCCGAGACCCTCAAGGTCTCACTAAAATACTACAAGGATAAACCAAAAAGAAATATTTCAATAGATAACCTTTACTTTGGAATATTCCCATATATATACGTATGTTATCAACTAACCCATCTCAATCATGAGGAAAACACAAAGGTCATTGACTCATCTCAAACCAGGATTTTATTCATGATGTCAAAAACATGGCTGTTGAAGAACTCCTCTTCTGTCGAGCACATTAGTCCTTTCAAGACTCCAAGGTCCTACTCACTAACCTTAGACGGTTGAGGTACTCCTCCTCTGTCGAGTACCGCATGTCTGTCACACCAACACATCAGCGATTCCCCGACATGGGTCTGCCGCTACAACCAAATGCACCCCCTCATAGCCTACAGAGGTACTCCTTCTGTCGAGTACCATGGGTCTTCCCCCCAACACAATAATGATCCTCTATCATGGGTCTTCCACCCCAACATATTAGTGCTCCCAACTGAGCTAGTCAAGTCATTCCGAATCAAATCAGACAAGCAGTCATCATGTCTCAGCCAGCTACAAGGTCTCTGTACTCCGTACGCTGGTCTCCATAAGTATCCTCTCCATGAGCTATTGTTTGATACATCCAAGTGTCAATTAATCTCACGTGGAAGTATCTCATGGAATGCCTCGTCATAGGGGTCTCAACACAACAGACGGCGCGTCAATCAGACGCCCGGTCTGTGAGTTATTAGCCTTTTTATCCCGGGGGAACGGTTGGTTTTGTGAACAAACCAACCCAAACTTATCTCAACTGTACCCCGAAATCCCATGACGTTTACTCAAAGGAACATTTTCTCAATTATTTTACCAACATATCTGACGGTTCGTCAATTGGACGTCCGGTCTTTAAGTTATAAGCTTTTCCGCTCCGAGGGCCCGATTGGTTTTGGGTTTGAACCAACCCGGCCATACCAAAAATTTGCCAAAACCATGAGTGTAATATACCGAAAAGACCGTATCGATCCAAAGAATCCTACTCAACTGAAGGTGCATCGATCGAAGGTCCGTAGCTCAAGTTATGTTAGTTTAACTGAAAATGGTCTGAAAAAGGGACGTCTGGGCCCGGTCTGACACGGCCCCACCCACCCTGGGTCGGCCCGAACCGGGTCGACCCGACTCGGGTCCGGGTCCGGCCCGGTTGGGCGGGGCCCAGCCTAGCTGAGGGAAGCTGGCTCAACCAGCTGGCCGAGTGTGGGGAGGCGCGGCCTCCCCCAACTGGAGCAGCTTTGAGTCGCGCCTCCCGATTTCCCAGAATGGCTTTGCCATTCCGGTTCAAACCACCGCAACGGCTCAGCTGTGGTGGTCTGCTCCAGCAGCGTGCTGCCGCCGTAGGACACCAGCGTCGCCCTACTAGCGCGGTGTTGGCAGCGCCTTCCACAGACCATCGGACATGCTCCAGTGGTCCGATTCGCCCTCCGTCTCCACCTGCGGCTCTCTCGGGACCTGCTCTTCACTGCGACGACTTCAAATCACCGTTGTGGTCTCATTTCGTTGTCGCCTGTCAATCCACGCACAGACTAAAAATCTACAGAGGGTTATCAAGCCGTGTTTGTTCAACCCACGGCCTCCGTGTTAGGAATTATCAATTGGCCAAGGTTAATCATGTTTTCACGTAGAACGAATAACAATTTTATTCAAATAAAATTGAAACAATCCACCCTACAATTCCTTCACAAACAAGTATTCCCAGCCCGCAAAAGAAAACATCCACGGATCAAATTGATAATGAGTTGATCTGCGTTCTTTGTTTTCTAAGGGAATAACATGTTAATATAAACATACTCAAATTAAAACCCTACCTCGAAAAAGATTCGTGGTAGCCGAGCGTCGTGGATGATGCTGTTGATTTCGTCGTCGTCGGAGTGTACTCGATGAAGTGGTGTCTCCCCTCTTGTCAGGGAGAATAGAATAGAAGGCGCGTTGTTGCTGGTGAGTTCCCCATGGTGGTGTCTCCTCCCTTGATGTGGAGGAAGAAGAAAATTGGATAACCGGGGAGCGTTCTTCTTTGAAGGTGGGTGTTCTTCATCGGAGAAAAAACCGTTCTTCGTCGGGGAGAAGCATACTTCTCTCTCTTTTCTCCAAAGCACAAACCCCAAATCTTTTCCAACACAACAAATCTCCCAAAATAAAATATTAGGCTTGGATAATATTTTATTAACACATCCAATTCAAAAATTCAAATCACATAATTAATTAAGTGAAGAGGTCGAATTTATTAATTAGGGTGTATTTGCAACATTAAAGAGGGAGAGAGGGAGAGGAATAGTCCTCATAAATAAAGGGGAAGTCACATTAAACAAGGGAGTTTTAATGGGTTTTAAGGGAGGTTATGGGGAGATTAAGGGTTTGGGCTTGTGTGGGCCCCACCTCTCAAATATCCACACAAGGTCAGTGGGGTGGATGTGGGTCCCACTATTGACTTCCCATGGGAGGAACCAGCCTCCTTAGATAAATAAAATAGTTCTAACATTTTTGTTTATCTTTTTAATTAAACAAAAATTTATAACTTTAAACCTGCATAAAAAGAAACTGCAGTAAAGGACCCCTTAAGCAATTACCAGTGCTGCGAGTTCGTCGATGCCCTCAGATTTTAATTCCGAGCACAAATTCAAAAGATAGATAAACCCGCTCGTTCGTTCACTGAACGTACCCAAGCTAAACTTCGGAAATTGTTCCGGGCACACCGGGACTCAGAATCAAGTGATGTCAGAATCCACAGACTCATAAAATTACAAAGTATTTATGAAAAAATTTTCCTTGAAATTTCTATTTCTTTACATCCCAATAGTGTTTACCTTTTTATATTTACAAGAATGTCACTCCTCCTCCATTATAAAAGGGAACTCACCCACTCACACCTCTCAAAACATTTGTATCATTAAAACCTTACCCAAGTAGGATAAAAATATCTAACCTCATCCTAGTAACATAATATTGGTAATTAATTCATCCAAGGAAGGATATTGGTAAAAAATAAGAGGTGTTACCTGAAAAAAGTGGTGACATTATTCAATGAGCACTTTTATTTTATTTCATTATCCACCCCTTAAATTATTCTTATATCTCTATTATATAATAAAATCAGTGTAATCAATAATAATAGAATTAGTATCAGAAGGTTATGACCTACACCTTCACAAACCTCCATCAAATGGGATACACTGTCATCATTGGTGTTTACGGTGGACTACCGCCCCACGAACCAATGTCGTTTGTTCTTCCTTTACCACCTTTCATGGTTGGAAAAAATGTTTGATTTATAGTTTATAAGTTATATATATATGATATTTATATTTTATTTATTCTTATATAGTTATTTTACCACACATACCATCATGATTTACATTTTCTAACAATATGATAACATCACATGTGGATGTGTGGTCTACCGCCTAATCAAAATGATGGTATTTGTTCACACTTAACATGGAATGTATTAAGGTTAGGTTCAATAAATATCTTTGCGATATATGTTGTAAATATGCTACTGGAATTATAATATACATATATATATATACATACATACATACATATACATATATATATATATATCATTTTCCTTTCATTCTTTCAATATGACAAAAAAATGGAAAGAGTGTTCATGTGTATGTATGTCCCACTATCTCCATAACAGTGTATTCAAATTCCGGACACCAAATATTATTAATTACTATAAATACATATATACTTAATATATGTAATATAAATGAGATCATTACGGTAGTCATGACATAATTAACTTTTTTTGATATAATATATCATTTTTTTTATTACCCTTTCATGCAGTGAAAAAGGTGATAACGTCGTTCATGGATCTGTGGACTACTGCTTCCTCAAAGCGATGTGATTTATTTTTCATAAAAATAATTATTTATAAAAGTATATATGATTAAAAAACATGGGTTTTAAGATATAATAATCATTAAATAGATATAAATTTTACTTACCTTCGTTCCATAATGATCATTTCAAGATGAAAACATTACTCTTGTGTACGTACAACCTACCATCTCAATGATCATAACGTTAGTTCCTTTTTCACAAACATATTATATGATTATTTTTAAAATTATAATGGATGTATAAATATGATAAATATTCCAAGATTATTATTCTAGATATGTTTAAATAATGACACTTTTGACCATATTCTACCTACCAAAGTCGTTTTTCAACACATGAACTGAATATGGTTATAAATACTGACTTAAACTTAATTGGATAAGTAGTTGTGTATAACATGTTAATAGGTGAAATAAAATTTGTTAATAATATTGTAAAATTATATCAAAAATGTAATTCATTAAAATAGTTTATTATTCATGATGATATAGACACAAGTGACATCTTAGACTCAAGGTATGGGATTTCGTCTCAATTTAAATTCCATTGAGACATATTTGTTATTATGAACCAGTGCACTTTAATGTGGTGTATATAATACCCCATTTTCATTTAACATCGTAACTCTCTATTAATTTAGTTAATTATAAGTTTCCCTTTGAATTATCTAATTCATGTGGTTTTGAATTGAAAATTACCATGTGATAAAAGTTATCTTCGCAATCTCGTATTCTTTTGTGATTGTTAAATATATCTTTAAACAATAACTTACTTATGATCACTTTTTTATACATTAAATTTATCTCAACAAACTATATTATTTTGTAATATATATGATTATTTACTAAACCATAATCCAATTTTTACATATATTTTTTACTTTGAATGTTATTGGATTAATTTGTAAAATTTTGATATATCTGTATATTTTACTCAATATGTATATTTGTTAAGGCACATTGTTTATGAATTATTAGATTATTCCATATATGTGGAATTATTTTGACCATAAAGACACAGGATGAGACTAGATAATATAGACCATATGGGTTGAGGACTAGTTAATGTAAGACCTACAGGTTGGGGACCAGTTAATTCAAGACCCATGATGCATCAATAGTCTCATGAGGGGAATAATTTGTCTAGATCAGATGGGTTTTCACCCAATATGTTTTAAATTTCTTTAGGATCGATCATAATTGTAAAGGTATCATGTTCCTATGAAACATGACATCAGATAATAAAAAATTTCCTTCATTAATTATTCAATTATTATTATCTGAAGGATTTTCACTATGAAAAAATATATATAGATTCATTTTATTCTCAGTTTACTGATTAAATAGAATGTGTGTTCAGTTATTTACATTTCAATATTTATTATGATCATTGATTTATAATTACTTCTACTATATTTAACCCTTACTGAGCGTTTGATATCACCCTAATTTTTTCCTTTCCCCAAGATATGAATATGAATTCTAAAAATGAGCTTCAAGGATGCAGTTTATTATCTTTTTTATTTATTATATTTTATTTTCATTTCCCTATGTAAAAATGGGTATCATGTATGTAATATGGTTTTTCCAAAACTAAAATAATATTTGGTCCTTTGGGATATGATTCTTATATATATGAAAATTTAATATAGTAAGGAACTAGATCCATAATTTCTAAGGATGAATTGTTAAATAATGTAAAAAATGGGCTGCACAGTTTTCCCTTGTAGGCCGCATGGTCTGATTAAACTATGTGCCTATGTCTGTGCTTTCCTAAAACAGACTTTCCAGGGCCCGACCATCTGAAATTCATCTAAAAACATGATTCACTTTCCAATCTATAAAAACCAACTAAAAACAATTCATTTGGTCAATAAAACTCCTAGAATTAGGTTCTAAATCCCAAAAACATATTTTGGCCCATCCCAGCAAATCAAAAGTTCAAAAAGGTATAGAATTTTGACCCACTAAAAAACTCATGATTTTACAATTAAAAATATTAAAATTAATTAAATTAGACTATTAGTTATATAATTTAACTAATTATAATTTAAAATAAATTACATATAAAATTTTAACATAATAAATAATTTAAACAACATGGTAGTTTTCAATTAAAATTTAGTATTTTTCACTATTTATCTAAAAATTAATAATTTTAGAAAAATCTCAAATATTTACCCTATTATAACTTTGATATTAAGATTTAAAAAATAAATATTATTTTCTAAAATACTGTTTCTAAATTTTTCAAAAAAATTAAAATATGTGTGAAATATAGTGAAAAAAATACTTTTTATAAAAATATTGTTTTAATGCATACAAATGGATTTATTCTAATATGTTTTTTAGAAAACACATAATATTAATGTTAAATAGTTCATAAAATAAATAATATATAAATTTCATTATAATAAGTTACAAAAAGTGGTTTTTTAATTTATTGAGGTAAAGCATGATTGTTTTCATAAAAAATGTTTTTTACAAAAAATATTTACATTATTTTAAAAAAATTATTTTCATTTTTAATTAGTTGGTCACCAAAGAATTCATTTTATATAGATTTGTAAACAATATATTTTTATAATTTCGTTAATTCTATTTATACCCACCATTATAATGATTAGGTGAAAACTATCATATTAAATTTTAATATTTTAATAGCATATACTATTTTCATTAAACATGGTGTATCATGCATCTCAAGTTACAATAAATGTGTCTTAAAATGAATGTTAAAATAATTGTTGGGTGTAAATGAAGTTAAAATCCATTTTTTTATCAGAAAAAATTGGAAATATTGAATTTATTTGAAAAAATATATTACAGAAAATATTGTGGTGTTATATTCTTCCCCCCTTAAAATGAATTTCTACACAATATTTATCACTTTGGTACCAAAAAATGAGGATAATTACACCTTATTTCAACCTAATATTTGCACATAGTTTTTTAAAGATGTTATTTTATCAGAAAACATTTACCTAGTGAGTTTTCAAGTTTCTTATCACTTTATATGTTTGATCCAGAATCACAATTGATGGTTCCTTATAAGAGAGATCAATATCCAATAGAACAACCTCTAAGTTTGGTACATGTGATGAAGTAGGTTTGTACATCCTAAAAAATATACATATAACACATCATGTAATTGATATAGGTTCAGTGGAATATTAAATCAATTGGAAACCATCCTCATATGATTAATAATTTTAGAGTGACTAATATACCTTGGGATTAGATTTACTTTGTACCATAAACACAAATTTATCATTCTATTATTCTTCAAATAATTACAACTTCAACTCTTACTCAAAGAAGTGATGATTATTTATATTATTCTCGAAGAAATAATGGATCACATTATCCATAACGTAATGATATTTCATTCCATCTATCTCTAGTTAAAAAAAGTTAGCACCAGTTATCCATTATGGAAAAATCACCATATGGTGAAATAATAAATTAATCAGTAAAACATCATCCAATGTTAAACATAAACCATTCTATAAATGTTTAACCATATAACCCTTCCAAAATTAGGAATTTATAAATAATTTCATTAAATTTCTTAAAATCAACTTCACAATAATCCCCCATATATTATAAACTAACTCATTATTTTAAAATACCAAACATAGGAATACCTTATTCATGTATTCTATTGAAACATGATAATAACCAAAATTAACATCAAAACATATTGAAAAAATAAATTCATCCTCATTCCATACATAAAACCTAAATTATTGGATATATTCCTTAAATCCAAAAAAACGTTAAACTCTATGAATGATAGCATAAACCACTTTAGAAAATAAATCATTCAATAGTTCCAGAGTAATACGTAATATAAAATTTACTTATTATTATCCAACATCTCTGTATCGCAACAACATTATCTCATAATTTGTAACATATTAAGGGTTATCTTCCCTAAATAATATTATAACCTTTCCATTAAATCACTTATCTATTCCATCAGTACTAATCAATATATTCTTGAAAATATTAAATGAAAAAAGTATAAAACAATCCTTATATTTATTATGATTAATATAATATATTTATAGACTTCCAATACATAAAAACTTCAATTTTTCTACATTATCTTTAATTTATTAACTATGATTTATCATATTATTATTCAATACCCCCTTCCTTTCATATGTCATTTTTAGTCTATTTTATGTCTAAAATATAATGATTACTGCTACTACCTTGATGATTACCATAATAAGATTTCCCCCTATGGATTAAATTTTTATAATTCCCATTAATTCAACATTTATACCATTTATTATTTAATAATAATTTATCAAGACCAATATTCCCCTCCATTGTACCAACTGAACTTTTCAATTTTCCTTTTCAGTTACTTTCTCTTTTTTCCTTCATTTCCACACCCAAAACATATTCTTATCTCTTTAAGACATTCCTTTTTGTTCTTCTTCCCAAAATATCAATATAAATAAAATTTAGTCTTCTTTCCTCTATGTTCATTACAACAATAACTTTCATAAAATTCCATATTCCCCTTTTTTTTTGTTAGGAATCTCATAAAATTTTGTGTCGTTTATCATATATCATGAGAGCTATTTTGTAATAATCAAAATATCATTCTCTCCAATCATCAACCAATGTGGTTTCTCATCAAAAAAATTTCCATCACATTCAATCTTAATCCACTTATTTTGGGTTCCCACTGTTTAACAAAACTAAAAATAAATGTGAGATTAAAAATAATCATAGTAGAAACCCACAGAATCATGAAAAATCGCTTATCAGATATCTAAATTTTGACACATTCTATTAAATCTATGAAACCATAAAATTAACGTAGGCACTTCATCATCATTATTTGAATCCTTAATTATTGTTCATAAAAAGTTTGTGAATTTCCAAAGAATATCCCCCCTGAAATGTCAAACTAGGTGTGCAAAAAGCCATGTTTTCTTGCACCAAGTGGGGATATGGTACATATCAATTCACCCTTTTCAAATTTATTACCCCAATTTTACTTTGTTCTAGAGATATATAAAATTATAGTATCCAAACAGGGATGTAATTTCTTAGAAACCAATTACTCTATTATATAACAAAATTCAAGCACGTTTTCCTAAACCTATAATCATCCTTATAATTATCCTTAGATATATCCCTATACATATCCTTATAAACATCCCTAGGTATATCACTAAGTTTTTCTCTCCATAGATTCCAATGGTTGACTAATACATTCCTCTGACACCAACTATTACAACCCAAGCTTTTCAAAATTAGATATTAAATATTTTTACCTAAATATTAAATACATTACCAAAAAACACACATAAGAAACATAATATTTTAAGGTCATTGGATACTAGTTACATAATCTTCTAATTTGGTGAATGATCTTTATAATATTCCATAAGGATATCCCCGGTTGTACTCTTCACAATGATAATCCACATAATACATTTATTTATAACTTGGGGAAGGGGAGAATAAGAAAGTGTGAGTTGAGATACTCTGTAAGGGTAAACAAGAGAGATACATAAAAAGGGCATAAGTATAAGTGTATTAGAACATGATCATAACATTTCAAAACCATACCCAACATATCGAAGATCATAATCTTGAATAATGGAATTAACATTGGAATTTTATAGGACAAAAATCATAAGGAAATAAAATAAAATGATCAATGAGAATATCAAATTGGCATAATACATATATTTTTAGCATATACCTAATCATATAAATCTAACATCAAGGTAGCCCACTTTTAAATTCATAACATGTTAGTCTTGGTTTGACCAGTAGTGTACTTAATTTTGTCTTGGGATAACCATTCATGTACCCTATTTTAGTCTTTGTATAACCTCTCATGTACCCATTGATCTCATATAACATTAATCATTACCCAATTCATTTGATAGAGATATAGGTCCCACCTGTCACATAGTGAAAATCATAAACATGTGTACCATAAAATCGTAAAAAATCATCACATCAGAATCCATGAAAAGATATGGGTTTTCATAAACATTTCATTATATCATAACCTATGTAAAAGAAATAAGTTCATAATAATTTCATCATTTTATAATATCATAACCAATAAAAATAATAAATGGGTTTTAGTAGAATTTTATTTTGTTATAACCCATAGAAAATTAATCGGGTTTCATAAAAATTTTATAAGGGTATAACCCTTAGAAGAGAAGGTGGTTTAAAAAATATTATTTCATCACAAAAAAAAGGGAATGATTAACAATGGTATCCTAGGATCATATCATTAGAAATGCATAGGTATCATCAAAGGATTCTATCTTATATAGAGAAATATTTTGGAAGATCGCGTGGAACATTTATTGAGGAATATACCTTTTCATTGAAAAACACTTTTTAAAACATAAAAAAATTTAAAAATTTTATTTTTGTGAGAAACCTTGAATACTTAAATAAAAATAATTAAAAATCATTTATAAAAATCTTTAGGGAATTTTTTTTTTCACTTTGGTAACCAATTTTTTTAAACATAAAACATTTTGAAAATACTTTTTATTTTGAAATCAATTATATAAAATCTAAGAATATCACAAGTATTAAGGGAAAAAAATTCATTCAAAATCACATTGAAATTTTTTTAGGGGATTTTGAAATTATTTAGTGGTTATTGCAGCATTAATATTGTTCATGTCATTCATGGTAAAAATATAGGCTCCTTTCATTTTTTTTTAAATCGAAATAATTTATTTGGAAAATGAAAATAAGATTCATTTAAAAACAAATTAAAATTGAACATGGTAAAATTATATTTAGTAAATAAATTGACTAATTTTAAAATATTTTATAAAAACATTTTTATGAAACATTAATTTGATATAAAAACATGTTTCCGACTGAAGAGAAAGAGAAAAATTATTTTTCATAAAACCACTATTATTTACTCATTAGTACATAAAGAGTATAAAATAAGTGTAAGAAATTATTCTCCTGAAATAAAAATATGAGAATAGAATAAAATATAATATTTTGAGTTATATAATAATATTTCATCATTAAAAACATAGTCCTAAACAATCACTATAAACGATGAGATTATAATAAAAAATGATTAACAAATTTTGAAATTTGAATTGTATGCCCCATGAAGCAATAAAATTAATTAAAACATAAAATATAATAATAATAAGTAAATTAAATATATTAATTTTCAAATGGTATTTATATACACCTCATATAATATGGTTATTTGATACCATAACATATGTCTCAATGAAGGAAACTTGAGACCAAAATCCCTTACAGTTGTGGTAAATTTTAAACCATATTCCTCAAGAAATAGATATCCTAAAGTGGTTAGGTCAATAAAAATAAATTTTAAGGGAAGAATCAATAAATTAATTAATTTTCAGTGTATAAACCATATAAAATAAATTTTCATTCAACATGACATGCAACTCATAGAAGAATGACATGGAGACATAAATCCATTACCGCTTTAGTAATATTTTGAATTATAATCCTAAATAAAGAATAACGTCAAATTAAATTTTAAATATCATGAAAAAATTATATAAATTATATAAAAGTTCAATGTGTAATTATATATACCACACAAAATAAATGGGTGGTTAATTTTCATATGTCTCTTAAAAATAACTGAGACTCTACAAATCCCTTACTATAAGTATCAACTTCCTTCATAAATATTAAACCATCCTATAAAATAATAATAATTTAATTAAATATATATTATAATCATAATTATATATATTATAAAACATTTTATTTACTTCTGACCATTTAATACTCTTTATTTACCAATTCCTTGTTAAAATCACATTTCCGGTAATAACTACTTTTTTCATATAAGTTTTGATTTGTTATTTTTTGGTCTTCTTAATTTGATGATTTCTATGTCATATAAAATATAATAATAAAAAAATAATTTTTATATTTATATATTAATTATACTTATAATAACAATCTTGAATTTTGGTTTTGAGATGTGAAGTATGTTACGACCGGGGAGAGAATAGGACGTACGTACGCTTGAGTGGCGTTTGATTTCTTTTGGCAATCATTATGTAAACAAGGTAAGTAATATATTATAATTCCATATTGATGATAATTTCATAAATAACATATTATTACATTAAATATAATTTTACATATCTTTCATGTGGTTTGGTGATTAAAAGAGAGAGCCACATCGCTTTGTGAAGGTGGTAGTCCATCACTACATGAATGTTATTACAATCATTTAGTGATTGAAAAGGTAAGAAAAAAATTATATATTATCTATTAATAATAAAATATATTTCATTAATATCATAATTATTTCATTTATAACAAATATATTCATTAAATATATCATTATTATCTTCCATTCAAAGCTTCAGTGAAAAACGAATTATCTCGCTTTGCGAAACAATAGTTCACCATACATATGAGGGAAATTATCGTATCTCCTATGGAATGAAAATTAAAAGTTAATATATGATATAATGAATAAATAGGTATAATTATGTTATAAATATCATATATATATATATATAATTTATATCTATCATCATACCCAACCTTGAAAGGTGGTAATAGAAAAATGAATTACATCGGTTTATGAGGTAGTTCTTCATCATACACATAAATGATGATTTCCTAACACTTTTAATGGAAAGAGAGATAGTTTTAGGTCATGAACATAACATAACAACATATAAATATAGGTAATACATTGAGGTTATTATATCATCTTGTTTTAATAATAATTGAAGGATTTGGAGGAGCAAATAAAATAAAAACACCTTTTGAAAAACATTACCTCTTTTTCAGGTATCCTTATTAGGTTTGTACCAAAATCCTTCCTCAGTTTTATTTTCATAAAACATTATGATTATATTATGATATGAGGGATGTTTTTAATGTATTTTTTCTCAGTTTGGGTGAAAAAAGGGATTTAAGTTGTGAAGAAAAGAGGAGAGTGGGTGGCCTTTTATAAGTCATGTGAGTGGCACACTTGTACTTATTTTAAAATAAAAAGGTATAACCATGTTTTATTCTTTCCAAAAGGATAAAAATGGAGTATTAAATTTTTTAGACATTATAGGGTATAAATATGCCCTAAAAAGTGATTTTATATTAGTTTTTATGACATTTCATACCAAATATATTATGTTTAACCCCTCGGTAAACCTATTTTTACCTTAATCATGGTAAATAAATTTTACTATTTTTACTATTCATTATGGTAAAATTTTGTGTTAATCATATTTGATAATATAACATACTATTATTCCAAATATGGAATACATTTTTTATAATTTCATTCAAAGAAGTGAAAAATTTTAATAAATAATTATTCTCGAAGACATGATGAAAAATCTTATTTTCAAAGAGAAGTTGATAAAACTTATATATGGTTTTTATATCAGAATTCAACATGAAAATGAATTAAATGGACTAAATAGGATTTATATATATATATATATTATTGAACTAATTTTACATTAAAACTATTGTGATAAATAATATAACTTTATAAATAATTTAAATAAAAGGGCAGTTTTCAATTAAAATTCAGTATTTTCACTCTTTATCAAAAAATTTGCCTTTTTAGAAAACTCAAAATAATTAACCGTAAAATAATTTTTATGATGATATAGAATTTAATTCATATTTTTTAAAATAAGTTCCCATTAATTTTTAAAATTTTGTTTTAAAATAAGTGCACAAAAAGGGCGACAAAATATCTTATTAGAGAAATACTATTTTAAGAGTAGAATTTGATTTATTCTTATCTATTGTATAGAAAACACAAAAAATGAATGTTAATGATTTTATTGAATATATAATATATAACTATAATTAAAATAATACACCAAAAAATAATTTATTTTGTTGCGGAAAAAAATGATTGTATCCATAAAAATAGTTTTTCAAAGAAATATTTCATTAATTTTGAAAGAGTTTTATTTATTTTCATTTTTAATTAATTTGTGACCAAAGAAATAATTTTATATACACATGTAAAAAATATATTTTCATTAATTATTTAATCATATTTATATCTTTTATTCCAATTTCTTGTTGATAACTATCTTATTAAATTATAATATTTCAAAATAATGTTATGTTTCTTTTATACTCAGTATTTTTTGTATGGAATGTTACACTTAGTGTTGCATGAAATGAAAGAAAACCTCTGTTTTTCATGTAATGAATGTTAAACTCATTGTTAAGTGTAAAAAATATTCAAAAGGTTAAATTTATTTAAAACAAATCCTTTACAGAATCGTGGGGTGTTATAATCCAAGTGTATAACCCCCTAGTAGTGATCCATTCACACAATAAAGTCTCTGACAACAACGTAGAATCCCTAGGTGCTATAATAACTAATCCTTATTTCTTGAGTTATTTGTGGCTGATCACATTATAATATTTCTTAATGGAGTAATTAATCATGATGCTCTCTCTATGTCTTGTGAAAGTAGGAATAGAGAGAGAATATTATAGATATATATATCGCTCTCGCTCTGTCTCTTGGGTTCGGAACAGTCTTTCACTATCTATTGTGGGCAATGAGATTTATTATATAATGTGATATAATTAGATATTTATTATTGTAAGTTTAGAGTTATAAAATTTCACAAATACCTTTTGGAAAATTACAATTCTTACTTGACTCTATGTCCAAAAATTGAATTATTTTTATTTTTATTATTTTCCTATCATGTTCAATACTTCAAAAATATAAATAAATATCATTTATACCATCACGAACTAACACAACAGGGATCGATCCATGACTAACCACCCCCTCTTCTATAGGCCTGGTGCTTGTGTCCAATGTTGAGTAGGGTATCACAAAAATGGGAGGCCATAGACTAAGATACCTATAAGCACACACCCACATACCCTTCCATGCAACGGGGAAGATATATATAAAAATGTAAATAAATTCATGAATATATCTATCCCAAAACAGTGTACTGAAGAACTAAAGAAAAAGAAAGAATGCATGCCCACCATAAGAAAATTGTAAAATCATCCAACCTGCTCACTAAGAGGGGATCATTGTCAAATGCACCTTCCAGAAATCACATCGGACACGCTCTAGTAAATACCCCGTTCAGTCTAACTCATTAATATTTTTCTACTCTGGGTCCTCATGGGACCCTGTTGAAAGGCATGGGACCATCACAAGACACAACACGTGTAGTAAAATCCTATTTAGGGGTCTGTATAAAGATACTCCTTAGGTGAACCAAATACCCAAAAGAAATTAGAGAAACTAAAAGGAGAAAGTCTTCTTGACCCAACTAGAGGAAAACCCAAAGAGGGAAAAACTCCATCTTGAGACTGTCCTCATCTGAAGATGACTAGTCCACTCATACCAGATGGTGTGCCATCCAATATGTGACAATACCAAACAGAAACCTAGAAAACACACCTAGATATACTCATCTCAGACTCCATGTATAATGAGGTCTCGACATCATAGACCATGACAAGTTACTACATGAGGCTCAAAGAAACACATGACCAAGATCACACACTCCAGAATCCCAGTCAACCCAGATGACAGTCACCCAAGAGATACACTCCATCAAGAATAATCCATTCATCTCTAATGGAACATCTGAGAGATACCACTCAATCAGTTATCATAAAGCTAATGGCATGACAACACTATCCCAAAATCCACAAATCTTATAGAACACAATAATTCAATATTTCCACTAATAATGACTCAAAAATCTTAGTGGATATTGATACTAAGATAGGGGATCTCACCCATCTCTAATGGGGGATGATAATAACCCTATTGGAACCACATAAGGTCTAAACCCTCATAAAGTTGATCCCTCCTAGGATCCACTAGGGTAAAATATTAACCCACTATAGAAAACTGAATCCCACAACACCTTAGATAGGGGATCATTCCTAGTATCTTCTAGGGGATACCAAAAACCTAATCCAGTATCACAAAGATCTATCTCAGAGAGGGGATAACTCTTAGGATCCACTGTGGGATACAACAACCCAAATCTGACATTCTGGAGATCATATAACTCACATATAGGGTTGTCGTTTATGTAGTGTTGGTCACAAAGATTCCACAAATACCATATGGTACACATTATTAAGTATGGGATCGTATACCCCACAATTCTACAAACTCTCCATAAACCAATTGCTGATTAGGGGATCATACTCTTGATGATTCCATAACCCTATTAATCATCAGATGAGTATGGGATTATATATCAGACAATGTTGCAACCCTACTAAATGTGGTCGTTGTTTAAGGTGATCATACTCTTAATGATACCAAAAACCCTACAGGGATATCTTGTAAGACAGGGGTTCACTTCCCAAGTAGTGTTGGTCAAACAAATTCTTAGAACCCGATCTAGGAAAATGATACGCTAGTAGATCCTACCCTGACCACTCTTAACGGATACAAAAAGTCTAAAAATATGATTGTGGATCCCAACCTATCCTCTAAAGAGGGACACTACAACTCTATCCAATCTCATCCTATCATGGGAATCACAATCCTATGTCAAGGATGTAATTCCACACGTATCCACATAGGGATGAACCAAGGGGGTTCACTCAACCATTGTTGTTCTGAACATCTCCAACCCAATAGATCCAAAACATCACCTCACATCACATCTCATAGACCTGAAAAAATATCCACAATCACGTTATATTCATCAAAATACACGGGGTTGGATACTCATAGACCTAAATCCAAGCCCCGAAGTTAGATATATGATGGGAATAATCTCCTCTAAGAGGAGTCTATATGGTGGTATACACATGGTGGGACCCCACCTGTACACCCAAATATGTATTCCTAGCACCTGGATCATCCAGCCATGTTAACCACATTTATTGTACCCATTTATACACTGAATATCCAATCTACATGGCCCCTTTTTGTGTCTCTTTCACATTCGAGTGTCTGACACCCCGTGTTCATGTACTCTGGCTATGTACTATTACATAGCCATGTATGTTCACACAAATTCCCTTTCCATGGCCTCGGGCCACATGACCTAGGGTCACTAAATGGAGTATAACCCATGGTAGACTGTGTGTAGTCTTCTTAACTCATAATCCCCTAATATGAAGAACATGTGGCATGTTACTCTAGTCTACACAACTTGTAGATGGGAAAATCCGTCAACAAATTCTCTATGAGCTACTCGGATCACCCCAATCCACCTTAAAATAGATAGATTTACCCTGAAGGAGTCTCTATAATGAATATTATGGAACTTAAACCTTAAAATGATGCATAAAAATGGGATTGATACTCGAAACTCAAACAAATTATCTCACTTTGAAACGTTGAAGCATTGAGGTCAAATCAGCTCTTGAAAGCCACTGATTAACGATCTGGGAGTGATCGTCATCACGATCAAAGATCCACAGTGTATTGGATCTTTGATTTGGTCCTCTGGTCATCCATCACGAAATAAGGGGAGAGTGGTTGCATATCCTATTGTGTGAGAACCAAAGGGGGAGGGAGAGAGGGCATTGTTTTAATTTTTATTAAAACAATATTCCCCTTTAACTCCCTGCCATCACATGATCTGCCAACTCTCCTCCAACTGAACAGCTAGTGCTGATAATTTTTATGACACCACTATGGTAAAAATAATTTTTTTTAACTAAACTATGGTCTCAGAATTCAAATATGAGATTCTATTTGGGATTTATTCTATGTTTCAAAATAAACAGTGCATGTACGATAAAATAAATTTGATATTTTTATTATCACCAATTAGAGGCTCTCCAGGACCCAAAAAATCATTCCAACTCAATTAATTGATTCAGTATTATTCTTAGTAATATTCCAATGTCTTATAGGTCAAACTTGAGTAACTACATCTCCCACACCATAAGGGTTTTTATCCACAAATTGAAATCCTAGGCACATGGGAAAGAAACTAAGCTCTCAACCGGGACTCCCACATGATTGAGCTCACCAGGACCACCATAAAGAACACCAAGGATTATTATGCTAATGAATTTAATTAACTCAGGGGAGAACAATTCTCAATAAACCCATGTCTAGATCAACCCAGTCGACATCATGAAACTAGAGGGCACATGTCTCTATAGTTGTGATGACTGAAATACACAAAATACCTAGTCCATTTGACATCATAGGGTCTAGAAAAACATCCATTTACTATCGTGACATAGAGACAAATAAAACCCTACTCCAAAAAAAATTAAAAGGAACTCATACACTACACCTAGATACTATCTTTTTTGTGTGGCACTATATCATAATAACAGTTTTGCATCATGTCTCAAAAATATGTCTTAGTGGGGAAAGAGTTCGTGTTCCTCGTGAGCCTAAAGCAACATCAAACTGAACCATGACTGCCTCAAGAGTCTCTCATACAAAATTGAATCCAAATAGATGAGGGTACCCATGAAAAAAATGGAAACTAAACTACACCAACTGGGTCTTACCAAGCCCCGCACGCAAACCACCGATCACACAACCCCACCCCAAACACACAACTTGGAGGGACTCATCCACCACACCTTGACACTATATCCTTTTGGTGGAACTGACTCACCCCCATTGTTTTAATCAAATAAAAAATGAATTTTGAAGGGGGAAGGATACCTGTTCATTGTGAATTTGAAGCTATATCAAACAACACCAACACTGATTCATACTGATGGCCCACATCACCCCGAACAAAAACCCTTGAGGAAAAAGAGGTAAGATAAGAGTACCTAAAAATTGTGTCTTTCAATACTACTAGAGAAATTAGAAATGAAATAGAGTGTACCTTTATCCATCCTTGAAGTCTCTACTTCAAAGGAATCCATGTCCTACACCTATCCTCTCCCCCATCCTCCACCCCCCTGAGCATGACATGGGCCACCTGAGGGTGGTGGTAGAAATTGATAACATATTCCACCTCCTACTACTCCACCAAATCTGCTTCTATTTATTCTCCCTTGAGTATCAAAATTATCAAAATGATGCATTTTCGAAGGTGGGCCATCTACCGAAACCCTCTTAGTAGCAGGATTGGTCAGACAATCTCTAGAAATATGTCCCCAACCATCACATATGTAACGCCACATCTACTGTGGAAAACCAAAATTTTCCTGGAATCCCTGATCCTCAGATCCTCTATCCTATTATTTCCTCTTAATGCATCATGAAAGATCCAATCCCTAGTCCAATTTTCTTCTACTAGATATTGAACCAACTATTTAGGGTTTAGCTCCTATGTTCCCATCACCAACAGTTAGAGTCTACTCATCCAAAAAGCTCTCCATCACTAGGGCCCACTCAAGAACTCATGAAAATGTGGGAATGCACAGTGAGACCACTAAATCCATGTTCTCATAGAACAATCCATGCTCAAAGTTTTGTGCTCTGTAGAATGGATCTCAAACCATATCCATGTAGTAGCGTGACATGTTAGTAAACCTCACTGAGTACTCCTCCATAGTTATGCTATCTTACTGAAGATGTAGAAGCTCCTAGATATGTACCAACCTTAATGTGGTAAGAAAAAAATCCTCCTTGAAGAGTAACTCAAAATCATCCGAAGTGATTTTATCCTCATCATGGGTCTGTATGAAAATACTATACCATCTCCCATATTAACCATGAGAAAGGCTCGCCGCTAGGACCACCATATCATAATGTGGTGTCCTCATAAGGCATAAACCATGTGTGACTACCTCAAGACATCTCTCCTCTTACTAGGTATCTGGATCATCCCAAAAACCGTAGAGTTCACTTCCTTTGGAAGTCACGCAGTGTTATAGACCTAACTGAATCCCCGTTGGGACGGCTGGAACAACCTACTGCTTGATGGGGTGGCTTAAATAGACGACCACCAGGAGGTCCAACCACCGAACTAGAGACCTATACTGAAGCCTCAATTTAGGGTAGATCATCTCCACAATCACACTATGGAACCCTGTATGGCTGTCATCATGGAGGCATCCTAAAACAAATTCAATATGAACTGTGGTCAAAGAGTATATCTAGGGTGATGACTCAAGGAGGATAGGAAAAACCCAAAACCCAATCTTATATGATGCATGTACGATTATTTACATATAACCAGTGTCCTAATGTTCTGAGTCAAAAAGTAGGTTATCAGATTCATGGTGAATGGATATGTTGGTCAATAAAATAACCCTATAGTCCCAGGCCTGAAATATGAACTCAAAACACCCTAACACTGTCCCTAGTCAACCCAAACTAGGATCATGACACTATGGTCTGAAAGTGGAACCTTCTATGATACCACTCTATCAAGACCCGAGCCAACGGGGCTCAAGCCGCAACTCCCCAAACCACCTCCAAAGTCAATGGGCTTGTGTCGAGCACTGGGTAGGCTATCACACACATGGGAGGCCTTATCCTTAGGTACATGTATGCACAAACCCATATACAACTCTATGAAATAGTGAAGAGATATATAAAACTGAAACGAAATGCAGGTATACATCAATCCCAAACCAGAATACAGAAGAAGTAAAAAAAAAGGAAAAATACATGGCCACTGCAAGAAAACTGTAAAATTGTCTATCCTTCTCAGAAGGAGGGGATATCATTCAAATACACCCACCTTAAAGCTCCACGAGAAATCACTAGTGAACACCCAAATCAGTCAATATCACTAAACTCATTATGCTCCAAGTCATCTTGGGACTCTATCTAAAGTCTTGTGGTTTAAAAAAGAAACAACACATGTGAAAAAAAACTATATAGGGTTGTGTATAAACATACATATTAGGAACCCCAATACCTAAAAGAAAAGTGATCAACTTAAAGTCAATAGTCCACTTGACCCAGCCAGAGGGAATCCTAATGAGAGGGAGAAAATCCATCTCAATACTATCATTAGATAAACATTACTAGTGATCTCATACCACATGCAATGTCATCCAAGATTTAAAAATTCCATATGGAATCCTAGAGAACGTGACAAGATATACTCATCTTATAATCCATGTCTCAAGAGGTTCTGACCTCATAGCCTATGAGAGGATCCAACCTGAGGCTCTAAGCAACACTCGACCAGGAGAACACACTCCATAAGCCCATTCATTATAGATAGCACATGTCTGATAGAAACACTCCATCAGGTAGAGCCCATCCATACCTTATGGAATGTCTGGTAGGTACCAAAAAATGGGGCATCACATAGCTGATGGTAGAACAATACCATCCCAAAGGGCACATGTATGAGATAACATGCTCGTCAGATATCACCATAAAGAACATCATGTTGGAACTCACCAGATATGAATTCTCATATAGGGGATATCACCAATCATTTATTAGGAACACTTCTAACCCTACATAAACCACATATGGTCTCAAACTACAAAAGGGGATCCCTCCTAGGATCCACTGGGCGACACAACGAACCTAGTATGGAAAAATGAAACCCACAAATCCTTATATAAGGGATCACTCCTAGGATCCTCTAAGGGATACCACAAACCTATTCCAGTATCAAAAAGATCCCTCTCATAGATCAGATCACTCCTAGGATCCTATATGGGATACCAAAACCCATATATGATGTGCTAGAGATCATATAACTCAGATATAGGATCATCACCCATGTAGTGTTGGTCATGATGATTCCATAAACCCCATCTAGTATAGCTCGTGACATAAGGGATTATATACCCAACGATGCCAAAAATACCAACATCTATGTAAGGGATCATACTCTTTATGATTATACAAACCTAATAATCATCCATTGAGTATGGGATCATATATCCCATGATGTCGCAACCCTTCTGAAACTGCCCAATACATTGTGAATAATACTCCTAATGATAACAAAAACCCTATAGGGCTATCCTATTTGATAGGGGATCACTGCCCATGATGTATTGGTCACAGCGATTCCAAGAACCTCATCTAATGAAATGATACAAGGGAGGATCCAACATAGACCTATCTGGAGGGATATACAAGCTCTAATGAAACGATAGAGGACCCCACCCTGGACTCTCCAAAGTGATGCATGAACTCTATCCAAGATCATCCTATCGAGAGGACCACAATACTATACCGAGGACATAATTTCACACGTACCCTCATCAGGATGAACCATGGGTGCTCACTCAATTACTACTAGTCCAAACTTCTCTAACCTAATAAATCCATAACATCACCCTACCTCACATCTCTTAGACCCAAAGCAAGGACATCACCGTGTTCTATGCAGAAAACTTCTCCAAATTGGCAACTCATAGACCTAAATTTGAGACATGAAGGAGGATATATAATGGGAGGAAACTCCTTTAATAGGATAATACAAGGCTTTTAAGGGGTTCTACATGGTGTCTGACCTCGCCCGAACACCTCACCATGTATTCACTTCACACGGCTCAACCATCCAGGTTAACCAAACAACGTGTACCCATTAGTAAATCGTGTGTCCTAAATACACTTCCCCTTTCCCATGTCTCTTTACCAGGACCATGTTTGCACCCCGTGTCCATTTACTCTAGTCATGTACTATTACGTGATCATGTACATTCACACGGCTTCCCTATCCATATCCTCATCCCATATGACCCGGGGTCACTATACGGCGTGTAACCTATGGTGCACTACATGTAGAATCCAGAACTCACCTCCCCTAAAAGGGAATAACACATGGAATGTTCCTTTTGTCTAAATTCCATACACATGGGAAAATACATTGAAAATTCCCTATGATAAGCCCATATCAACCCCATTCACCCTAAAACAAACAATTCAACCCTCATGGGGTCCCTAGAAACTGTATAAGGGATCTAAAACCTTAAAATGCTGCATAAACAATGGTATTGAGAAATTAAACTCCAACCAACTACTTCATGGTGAAATTCCAATGCTTAAAGGTCGAATTAGTGGTTCAAAGCTGCTGCTGAATGATCTGGGAGCAATCGTTGTCATGATCGGAGATCGATGGTGCCTCACTTTCTCGATTTTTCCTCAGGTTGTCTATAGACAAAGTGGGGGGGGGGGGGGTTCATCTCCTCCTACGTTCTAACTAAATAAGGAGTGGGGAGAGGGTATTATTTTGATTTTTATTAAATAAATAGTCCCATTTAACTCCCTACCATCACACGCTTCGCCAACTCACCTCTGACCGAACACCCATCGCCAAAAAAGTTTAGGTTACGCCTAGAGTAAATACAAAGTTATGAACTCAACTTCGATCATAGAAATTCGACCCAAGACTACACTTGAGAGTTATTCGACATTTCCAAATAAATTACACATGCATGATAAGAAATATTTAATATTATTATTATCACCGAGCCCCAAAACTCCACACTAACTTATCCTCTAACATAAGAAATATTCTTAGGAATATTCCAATGTCCAAAAGGTCAATCCCAAGTCACTACATATACCTTTTCCAATCATACTGTTATGTTTAGTCATATTTCCCTCATCAACATTTACAGATCCTTGAATAGTGACTTTTTATTTAACAAATAATTGTCACTACATTATTCATCTATAAGTTTGATAAAAATTATTATTCACCAAAAATGAGAATAAATATTTTGGTATTTATTTAATAACTTATCCATTTTTATAACTTATGATTAAAAGAAGGTGATAAACTAAACCTTAATAAATATTATATATTATAACATGCTAAATTCCATATTTCAATTTAAATATTATTGAAGATAAACTTAGTGTGTGACCATCAAGGTATCTTTCTCAGTAGAATTTATATAAACGACCTAATGTCTAATTTTAGCATTTTGATACATGCCAAGATACCCATAAATAAAGAAAATGATGGCACAAAAACATCTATCCTCATATAAACAATTAGCCTTCATTGTAATCATTTTATCATGATATCTCAAATATTAAATGTTTCATGGTGGTATAGTCATCCTATATGATCAATGTGTCTTTCTTGGAATTTTTAGAGACGAACTTTCCCATTGTACACCATGTCTATGTATTTAGGAATGAAATTTCATTCCCATCAAAGTTACTAAGATATTAACTTCCATAAAGGGTTAGAATTGATAAATCCATGCATACATTATCCATTAATGAAACATTACTCAGGACACGACCAATATATCGTATATCACAATGAGAATATGTCACCACAATTTTCATCAATAAAACACCTTATCTAAGTAAGGAAATACATTAAGGATAATCTTGAAGTGTAAGGATCAATACAAATGTTCACGGATTGGAACATCAAATGAAACATTAAATACATATTTCTTACTGATGGGTTTATTATCATAACCTTCTATCATAGAGATTACCATGGGGGAACACCAAGAGAAGGTGTCTCAATATCTTACAACCCTCATACCATTAATATATTAGATCATTTGATCGATGTCATATAATATCATTAGACCATAGAATAATATTCAATAATACAATCATGAAACCTCTTAGTTCTCATCATATTAGAGAACTAGTATGACCTTTAAGGTGACATATATTCTTAGGACACTATCACATATAAATTTCATGTAACGTAATGATCATTATATGATAAGAACCGACTTAAAGATGAAGAAACATAGTTAAGTAATAAATATAATATTTCTTGTAAACTCACTTAAACATACTCCCACTTTCACTATATCCAACTGACAATAACATATGGTCCAATAGCTCTCAAATGTTTCTCTTGCCTCTCTTGTGATAGATCTCAAATCATGGTATCCACCACATTTTCCTCCATAGATACTCTACTCACTGTAACATCACATTATTGAGAAAAAACCCCAAGAGATGAAAATTATGTATCATATACATTTTCATTGGTGTGAACATGGATACTTGGAAAAGGCATTTGTTTCAACCCGAGGTGAGTGTTTGGGGAAAACCAAATGGTCTGATGGGTGATAAGAATATCTATGTTATTATAGAGAATTTCAAATTGGGTTCACCATTTTTTTGACCTGATTCACGTCATTATATTTTAGAGGTAATTCGATTGACTATGTTGGGACTGGGAAGTTTATCCTTTTTATATTACGAAGGAGGTTCCATAATCAAATTCTATTGACAGGTGATTGCAGAAGTTAAGAATTTGTGCAATCGGTCCTCTTTAGGATATGATTTCATCAGATGATCTCCAACTAGTTTATTAATGGATCTAAAAACACCCAACGATCCTTCTATCCATGAAACATGAACCTTCTTTCCAGAGGTAAGCACTTTTTGGATGGTTTGGCCAACAAAACATGAGTATTCATTGGTCGAGATGATGGGAGGTCAGGATCATCACACCCTTTTAGGTGGAATTTTTAATTACTCTCGGACTCTCTTATAGATTTAAGACATTTTATTATGTTCATGAACCCTTGGTTTATTCCAAAAGAGTGTATCCATGGGTTACCCATGGGTTACAAAAACATCATTGATATACTCGGATTTTATGGTACAATGAAAAGTGATGACTTAAGCCATGCAATGAGGCTCTCTGGAGTTTATTGTCATCGAGGAGGGACAGAATGTGGTGGTTTGATATTGGGGTCAGACCCATACTATGGGCTTTCAACTTATCCTCGTGATAGGAATCAGAGCCCACATAGTTCAATGTCTCTTGACTGGACACATCACCTTTTAATGTCGTGTGATGGGGACCCATCCATGCATCTTAAAATCATGTGATGAGGACATCCAGGTGAAAGATGCCCAGTCCATACTTGGTGTGGGGATTATACCAAAGTGTCCTGAGGGTCCCATAAAATATATGATCTTCTGGGTGAACATGACACTACATGGGATATAGTCTGGATGACATTAGGGTTGATTTAAGGTTGGGATTTGGACCTTAGGGAGGCTTTCTACGTATCCTGTTCAAATGGGGAATCAAAGTCTATGTGGTTCCATTATCAGGGCTTACACCTAAGAGGAAGAACTTTTAGATTTTTGTGGAACATTTTATCAAGAATAACTTATGAGGAGAATATCCATTAATCTTTAGGCTTGAACATACATCCTATGTATCCTGGTTAGAGAAGTAATAAGTTTTCTTGTAGTTTGTTATTGGGTTGTGACTTGATTGGGGCTTATGCATGGGAGCTACCAGCCTGAGAGAATCAAATCGAGACTTAATCCAAAAGTGTATTTCCTTTTTTGGGGACATTTTTGTGGTGAAACTTTGGAAAAAGATTATCTATTTGAGCTCAGGCCATAATTAGGCATCCTATGTATCCCAATTATGGTGGGAATCAGAGTTCTGGTAGTTCGTTTATGGGATTTTCTAATATTGAATCATCATAGACCTCTAATCCCATGCGAGTCATGTTTTGTGTGAGAAAAATAAGAGGATGTGGAAGATTCAACAAGGGCGCACATTCTCTTCTCCACTAATGGAAAAGGAGGATTACTACGGAGGAAGATGTTATGGCTATGTGCCCAACCGAAGTGGGAAAGAGAATTGAGTGTGCCAATTCCCTCACCCGTGTTGATATCTATGATAGTCACATATTGTGATCTATATTGATGTATCCTAGGTTGTTGTGAAGAGGTTGAAGAGTGAAATCTCTCGTGAAAGTCTAGGGATATTCCTCGTGAGGAGTGCCCTTCAGATTTCATATAGGGTATAATATAGTTTAAAGTCATACAACTTAGATGATGCAATCATAGTTTAATGTTGGGTTGTTGGAATGAGTTCCATATAGTTTAATGCCTTGTGGATAGTACTTTTTTGGGTATTTTAGTTTAGGATCATATGAAAAGGAACACTTATTATAGAAACCATGATTAACTAGAGGAAAATCATGTTTCTGTGTTCCAACGTGCCTCAAACATGAGAGGGGAAGAATGTGTAAACCATGATTATGGAGGATTTCTAGTTAGGGGAAATGATATGAGCCATGGAAGCCATTGAGGTGTACATAGGTAGGAGAGGCATCTCTTGATTATGGATTTGTCTCTGGTTGAAATCACTTTTTTAGGAAACATATACAGAGCCACTAGGGAATTATGTGCATAGTCATGTAGAGGTGTCTTCAGGACACTGACAGACTATTGATGATGGTCAGGGATGTTTTTGAAGATATGAAATCACCCAGTATACTATACTTTAAAGTCATATAGATTTAAATAGGGCATCACAATTTAATTTTATCTTGAATGGAATCATACCGTATAGTTTAATGTCATGTTTATTGGACAATAACTCATAGTTTAGGGTCAGAGAGATTGAAATGTGGAACCACAGTTTAATTTCATGTTGTAGGGAATAATACCATATAGTTTAACATCATGGGGTCAGGATGAAAAATCATAGTTTATGGTCATAAATTTTGGACCATTTTCTATAGGATCCATTATTAACTGGGTGATAATCCGGTTAGGATATTCTGACATGCCTCAAACATGAGAGGGAAGGAAAACATAAACAATGAATCTAGGGATTCTCGAATCAGGAGAAATGATACGGGGCAAGGAAGCCATTAAGAAAACAGAAGAAGAAAAAGCCTATTCTAGGGAATAATTTTCCTTTGGTTGACATATTGTTATTGTAGAAAACATATGTAGATCCACCTTGGCATGATGTGTATAGTCACGAAAAAGTGTCTGTATGACACTGACTTCCCATTTCCGATGGTGATGGAGCTTTATGAGGATCTGGAATCATCGGAGACACTGAGTTTAAGGGATGTAAAAGATGTGTTTGGGAATTTAAGAAACATTCAGGTTTTGATTGCCTATGGAGTTTTGGGTCAACCTAGCATAGGATGCAGGTGATAGGGTTTTAGGAGTCTCATGAGGAGTGGTTCGACTCATGGTATTTGAGGGATGACATAAGTGTGCAATGAAAAATTTCGTCGACCTAGCATGAAATGTTCATAGTATAACTATCCATATTTCACAGGGGTCCATGATGGTAATGAAGGGACCACCTCGGAGGGTCAGGACTGCAGATCGTCACTGATCTTGAGTGGGGGTGAAGGGGCGCAGCCTCCGCAGTATGGACTGTTGAGAATGAATAGTTTTCTATATAGGGTTGTCCATGTAAGAGCTAGCAGTATAGGAGCATCCACATAGGATCTGGCCACAAACTTCATATCCATGAAGGATGCGGTTCGCAGAGGAGTTGGCCATGTAGGATTGTATACGGGTTGTTTTCAACATTGAAGCTTCCACAAACCATTGGTCAGATAATAGCTAGTCATGAACTATTTTCTGCAAAGGGGTGTTCACATACTTTCTTCCATATAGGGAGTCAGCATACTGTCTTCTCCATAGAAAGTCTGCAAACTGTGTTTCATGAATAGGTGCATTTTCAAACCATTTTTATTATATATTTTTTATTTTTTTCTTGTTGGCTAGGGAGGTTATTCTGAATATGGTTCGTGAGGAGGAATTCCAGAAACTTATTTCTGTATATAGTTCATGAGATGGAGTTTGCAAACCGTTTTGGGTGCGGGATGGAGTCTGGTGAATAGAGTCAAGTGCATGAAAAATTTATCCCATGCCCTCTATGTTCTTCATCCCTTTTTTCCCATCCTATATACCTTCTCCATTTGGGATATCTTTATCATCCTATTCAACCGTCTTTTTTCAGTTCCCCTAGTGTTCCTTTTATATTGTGTTAGGGAAGCTGTATCTTTGATTCACATGACACCTTTTGCGGAATCACATTGACAAAATATGGCCCATGGATGACTTGGTCAACTATGATTTTTTTATATGAAATGCATAGGGCACCACTGACTACTTCTCATTCCTGAACTACTCAGTTCATGGGGATGATATGTAGGGTGTACCATCATCAATGTTTCTCCAGTGAAAATGGTTCATGATGGATTTGGTTCCCAGATTGAAATTCACTGCAAACAACTTCATTCATAGACCAATTCCTCATGGTCCTGCGCATTTTAGGTCATCTGGGTACTGGAGTTTCATGGTTTATCTACTTCGTGAACCTTTCCTGGTAATCGGTATGTGTCCAGGCTGGATCCCTTTTCAAAATTCGATTTCTTCATGTTTCTTCTCAATTTTTCAATCTAGTCATGTATTTATTTGCTTCTCCCAACTTTTGGTAGTATTTTCCTCCCATTTTCTAAATTTTTAGTACCCTACAAATTCCACCAATTGGAATTTGGTCTGATCAGAATGTAGAGGAGGCTATTCTGATATAGTAGTTGTCATAACATGAATGGTAAGATAATTCTCTAATATTTACTTGAGCCAAGGGACTCAGCGAGTATATTTTGACTATTTTGAGGGTCACATGGATAACCCCATGAACTTTGTAATTTTTTATTATTACCCAAATTTTTCCTAAGGTTTTTTGGTATGGGCTTAAAAGGTATAACTTGAATTTTTCTTAGGCCTCCCTTTATGGGTTTTAAACCTAATAAGCTTTATGTAATGTTTGAAAATTTGATTGCTCTACATTTTTCCTAAACCATACATAGTGTAGGTTTAACGAGCTGGTACTCGACTTTTATCCAAGGGTTCCCTTTGCAGGTATTCACTTTGGTGACTATTCTGTCTTTTCTATTGACAGTTTATAGTCTTGCCAATTAGACTTATTACTGTTGTTTTAGGTCGAACAACATTGACCAAAATTGATAAGGAAAGGGTTCCAATTTGGGATTCATCATACGAGAATGATAATATAACTTATATACAAGAATGAGGTGTTTTTATTGACCCTAAAATTGTGAGTTTTGAGTTTATATAGGGAATGGGATCCATTTCAGGTGTACAGAGGTAGGAATAGACTCTCATGAGGTTGAATTTTCCCTTAGTTGATGGCCATTTTTTAGGAAACATATGTAGAACCATTGAGTCATGATGCTAATAGTAAAAAAAATATTTATATAGGACACTATTCGTCCATCTCTGATGTCCTGAGTTATTTATAGGAATTTTTAATTTATTTTACTGCTTGAAGACCATAGTGGTGTCCTATTAAGGGATTGATTTCTAAAAGTGAAAATAGAATTTATATTATCTTCTAATGAGAAACCGCTCCCACATGAATTTGGATTGTGTATAGGAAGGACTATTAATGGTATAGTTTAACATCATACAACAAGGACACTTGTAAATTATTATGGGAGATCACGTTACACTAAAAAAGTGAGATTAAATGATTCTTTAGTTCTACTAGAACATCTTTTCATCTTCAGTAATTTGAAAGGGTAAATACGTAAACCATAATCCATGTGGTTTTTGAATCCAAGGTGTATGATGTGACATAAATGTCATATAGGCATACATAAATAGGAAAGGAATCTCCTAAGAATAAAATTCCCATCGGTTGAAATCCATTTTGTAGGAAACATATGCAGATCCATTAATGCATGATGTGCATAGTCAATCAAAGGTGTATGTGGGACACTGGCCTTCAATCTCTGATGGCCAAGGAGGATTATGGGGATTCAGGAATTTATAAGCATGGATTATTTATTAGGAAAGGGGGAAAACCTAAACTTGGAAGGTATCATTTTAGGTTGACCTTCATCGGGAAACCCATAAATATGTGGGGTCATTTTTTCCATTTGCAGATTAAATTCATGCATATGGATAGGTAATCCTTTTTTTGTAGAATCGTCGAGTAACATAAGTTAAATTGGTCCAGGATGTTATGAAATATCTTAGATGTGGGTAAGAAATAGTATTTAAACCACGACCTTGATATTTCTTTAATCTGGAGGGATTTCATGGGGTATGGGATCCATTAGGCATGCCGAGTTAAGAAAGGACTCACTTGAGGATGGGTTTCCTTTGGTTAATGACCATTTTGTAGGAAACATATTTATATACACCGGGTTATGATGTTTATAGTCAAAAATGGTGTCCTCAAGACACTGGGCTTCCATCTCTGATGACCATGGATGATTATGGGGATCCAAGATTACTCAAAGAACGAAGTTTGATGTGTGGAAAGAGTGTATCCAGATACATTATAAACATCTGGGATATGATTCACCCATGGGATCAAGTAATAACCTATATATATCAGGATCATATGTAGGGTGAGGAATCTATTCCATATTTTAGGTACCATGTAGTTTAATGTCAAACAATCAAGACCTAGGGTCCCTTATTATGTGAAAGGGAACCATAACATGCCTTTTAGGGTCATGCTATTGGGACCAAAATCTTGGGTTTATTTTCCATAACTCCACAGTGGATTCACTACTATGGTCCCTTATCCCATCTGAGTTATTCTAGGTGTGAAAAACAAGTAATGAAAAGTATTTCGGTTCACCAATTAAGAATCAAAGAATCAATGTCAGGGAGTGTTTTATTCATAGAGCAACATCGTGATGTTTAACATTTTTCAGCAAGGACTAATTCCACCCAATTTATCATCATTTGGGGAGGATGTACAGTAATCCCTATGTGAAAGAAGGTAAATATGATTACCATTTAGAATCTTTGTAAATAGGACTTGTCTAAGGATTCTCTTCTTTGACTCAATTTATGCACAAATAAGGGGAAATTTTCATACTTTCTGTGGATAAATCTGGAGCATAGTATTCAAGTTTCATCATGTATCTCAATAGGGAAAACTGATTTATGTAGGATTCCTAAATAAAAGTCCTTGAAAAGTTCTGGCCTACATGCATGAAGGAATGGAATTTTTTGTGAGGCCAATCAAAAATAAGAATTTAAGAATGTCCATTGTGTTGTGAAGTTTAATGTCTTGAAGGCAAGACAATTTTTTCCTTTTAGTTTAATGTTGTGAGGTAAGAAGCTTGGAAGCACAATTTTCCATCATATTGCATGGAAAACTTATCACAAAGACCATAAATAACTATGGGTTGATCATGATCGAGATATCCTGGCATACCCTAGGCATGAATGAGAGTAGAAAAGGTATACCATGGTCTGGGGGGCCTTGGATCATGAGGAATGGCATGGGGATTGGGAGCCATTTGGTGTATGGGAGTAGGAAATAGCTCTCTTAAGGATGAATTTTTCTTCGGTTGACAGTTATTTTGTAGGCAACAAATGCAGATCCACATGGGAATAACGTGTATAGTAAATCAAAGGTTTCTGTAGGAAACTTGATTTCCATCTCCGATGTCCATGGATGATTATGAAGATCCAAGATTTCATAAGGCATGGAGTCCGGAAAATGTAAAATTTGTTCCTGGGTATGTAAAAAATACTCATACTATGATTTGATGTGAAATATGAAACTCCACACATTGTTCTGGCTCATACCTATAGGGGGAACAATCTTTTGACACCTATTTTTCAATAATAGTTAACATTACCTTCTTTATATGTTGGTATTTCATGTCTGGGAAATTACAGGAATGATCCATTATTATGTGCTAAAAAACATAGAACTATCGGCTTGAGTGTCACCACGTATCTCATAAACCCAAAAATTAAGTCTCGCTTAGATCTTGAGATGCTTTATAGTTTAAAGTCGTGTGGTGGGGACATTAGTGGGACTCTTATAAAAAAGTATGACCTATATGTAGAGAAAATGGAGAGATCTGATTTAGGATAGAATCTAGGTCAAGATTTAGAATCCTAGTGTCACTATGTATCCTACAAGGGCAGGAATCAAGTTGTACGTAGTCCTAAAGAACATATTTCATTGCACAGGTTGGGAATGTGTATATGGAAGAAAGGAATTTTTTTCTAATTTTGGTGGATGGACTAGGGTAATGAATCCTAGTATCACTGCGGATCCCATTTCTAAATGGTAATCTTGTTACACATAGATATGTACTTTCCCTTCCCTGTATAGGCCTAGTCCTTACATAGATAGGAGGCATATCTGTTTCATCCTTTACGGGTGATGGGTTCTTCATATCCCTATTTTCCATGTATATGGAGGGAATCCCTTAATATCATTCCTAAGCTTACGTGATTTATACTTGGTGTGAGAAACAAGGAGTGATAAGGATTCCCCTGATATTTTAAAAGAAATAGTGTATATAACTAAGTAATTGCATGTTGTGTGGCGGTTGGGCCAGGACCTTTGAGTCTAGGTATCCCTATATATCCCATTGATATAGGAATCAAGATGTACGTAGTTCTAGGAGTTCCCTACAGAGGTCTGGTCCATGGGAAGGGAAATAAGAGGGATTAGTTTATTTGTGGCTAGATCAAGATGTAAAATTTGGGTATCAATACATATCTTATGAGCTCATGAATCAAGCCACATGTAGTTCTGAAAAGAACCCCCCAATATAGGTCAATACCATACGTAGGGAGGAGGGGAATTTTTGTTATTGGTGTTCGTACCAAGATATGGGGTCAAGGTGTCACTACATATCCCGTGGAAATAGGAATCAATCCACATGTAGTTCTAAAAGTGTCCTCCCTATAGTTCTAGTACATACATAAGGAGGATGTGGAATTTTCTATATTGATGGTGGTTAGACCTGGATGTAGGATCTATGTGTCATTCAGTATCCTGTAAGGGTAGAAATCAAGCCACATGTAGTTCTTTAGGCTCATTCATGTGTCGATCTTACCTTTTCACAAGAAAGGGGTTATTACTACCTTTTCCTAGCATGAATTTGACTTATAAGGGATGAATTTCTAGATGGAACATAATACCTACCTTGAATATTAATTTCATGCAATGAAGATGAATCTATCATACAGTTTATCATCATACGAATAAGATGAATATGTTACTATGCAATTTAATATCTTGCAACTAAAATGTATATGTCTCTATTACATGAAGTATTTCTTCAGAATCCTTTCATTGGTGGGAGATGTGATGAGTTGTCCATCCATTGATATCAAGGAATATGCTTTATTGGATTATAAGTTAAATAAGATATATCGTACCTCCCATTTCAGGTCAAGCTTTGAGGGTTTATTCCTGAGTATCATCAAGGTTCTGAGGACCAACACCACCTATCATTTGAGGAAAGACTAAAGGTGAACCTTTTTGTTTAATCCTTGTGCGATCCAATGTTGTTAGACTTCCAAATGGTGAAAAGTGGGAAACCTTTTCTCATCTAGAATCTCCAAATTATCAAACCATTTTTGGGATTGATCATCTATAGACAATTGATCACAAATGGAAACGCGGAGCGATGGCACTTAAACTTTGATGAGAAAAATGGCCTTTATACAGTATACTAGTGAGTATGGGGTTTCCTTGGTGGTAGTGTGGGTTGTGGTTCGGTAATCCCAAAAAGAATGGAGGATCTTGTCCGACCATGATTTCTTGTATTTTTCAACCTTCTTTTGGAGTATATTGGATAGAGTCTTGTTTAAATCCTATATCTCTCCATTGGCTGCTGCATAATAGCAGGATGAATGGTTGTCTTTGATTCCATACTCCTGTTATAACTTTTCCAACACATCAGAGAATAATTTGGGGTCATTTCTGTCGGTATTATATGAGGGACACAAAATTTGATAATGATAATGGCTTTCACAAAGCTAACAATTCTTCTTTCCCCAACCTCTTTAAGGGGTGAAACTTAATCCCATTTGGAGAAGAAGTTAGATTTTGTGAGAATAAACATGAATTTTCAAGATGTGGTGGGAGGATATAGTCCCACAAAATCTGTCCCCCATACAGAAAATAGACAAGAGTACTTAGCTATGTGAAGCAGCTCCGGGGGTTGGTGAATGAGATTGGCATTAACATGGCAGGAATGGAACTTCTTCAAAAATGAGGCCCAATACTATATCATAGTGTTCCGATATTATCCAAGCCATGGAATTTTATGGGAGATCTTGGCTATTGATTAGTGTGATCTACAAGTTTTGGCATGCACTTCTTTCATGACAACAGTAGTCTCTTCTCCATCAATGCACCTGAGAAGGATTTTGTAAAGGCCTCAGTTGTAGAGAACCTTTAATTGGTTTGTTCCATTGTATAAAAAAATTGACTACCCTCATCCATATATATTCTCTTTCATCCCTATCTGGTGAGAGTTCCACCCTCCGGAGGTAATTTTTAACGGGATTCATCCAATCAGTGGTGTGACTGTAAGGATCAGGAATAGGGATAATCGTTTTGATTTATTCTGTGTTGTTCTGAATGAACAGAAAGACCATCCGATGGTGGGGAATGTTGATGACTATTTCATCCTGGTCTCTATCAACCTGGGTTGTGGATGAATTTTGTAATTCATCATCTTGAGAGTTTTGTGATCGGGGGGCATAAGTCAGTATCAGTTCTGATGGTAACTTATCCATCATCTCTCAGACATGGTTCATCAAAGGAACCTATACTGTATTCTTAATGGAATAATAACCATTTTATTTCTTGATGACCATCTTAAAATTACCATTATCTTTAGGCACTCATCATTTTCATGAAGTTCCCGCTCCAGGACTACAATGAGGGTCTGGTATTCTGCTTCATTATTTGTGCACCCCTTCGAATGTAGGAAGGAGAAAGGTAAGATGGTTTTTCTAGAGATTTGAGTATAACTAGCAGCCCCACTTTATTGAGTTTGGGTTCTTCCATCCTTTTCCCTATCAGTCTTCTGGATGAACCATCAATGTACATTTCCCATTCATGGGAGACTTCTTGGATGGATAACACTTCTTCATCAAGAATTTCAATATCCAATGGGGTCATTTCTGCCCAGGGTTTCTCTTCCCAGAAATCTAATAACACCTAGATCTTGATGGATTTATGGGGCCCATACCATATGTCAAACTATTGTCAGATGAATTCCCACCCTGATAGGAATCCAATTAACATTGGTCGATTAAGGATATACATGAGCGAGTTGTAGCAGGAGACCATATGTACCTCATGGTGCTGTAGGTAATGTGAGAGTCTCTGAATCACAACTATTAGTGATATGCATCTCTTTTTGATATGTAAATATTTATTATCAGCATCGATCATTGTTCGACTAATGTAATAGATATTATTCTCACAACTGGAATCATTCTTATATTCTAGGAAGTTCCTAGTGACCATTCTAAGGAAATTATATATAGAATGAGTGGTCAGCAATCAACTGACGACATTATCACTGGTGGGCTTATTAGATTCCTTTTAAGATTTTTCGAATGCTTCTTGACAATCATGATCCCATCGGTATGCAACCCCTTTTTTCATCAGTTGGTGAATGGAAAAAAACTTACCTAAAAGGTTGGATATGAAGCACCGAATGTTGGATAGATACCCCTACCTACCCCTCAACTTAGTGAGGTTGTGATGTGGTGATATTATAAGGATGTATTTTTTCTTATCAGGGTCTACTTCGATGTCGTGATGGCGTACGATAAAGCTGAGAAATTTCCCGAAGGTAACGCTAAAAGAACACTTCAGAGGATTCATATTTAGACTATATATTCATATTTTATTGAAGATCATTTCAAGATCTATCATGTGGTTTGGGTGATTTTGCGATTTAACCACCAGTTCATTCATGTAGCACTCGGCGAATTTTCTTAGGAGGGGTATGGATATGTGATGCATGGAATGAAGATATGTGGCAATGGAATTTTTCAGACCGAAGGGAATCACCTTGTAATAGAATACTCCCTAGGGTCCCTAATGTTAGTGGCTTATTCATATTCGTAGGCCATTTGAATTTGGTTGTATCTAGAGTATCCATCAATGAAATTTATGGCCTCATATCCAGCGGTTTCATCAATCAACAATTATGTTATCAGGACCAGGAAATCATCTTTCGGGAAGTGTCTATTGAGGCCCCTAAATTCAATGTAGACTCTGACGTTTCTATTCTTTTTTTGATAGGGACTATGTTCTCCATCTATACTAGATATTGTACTTCCTGAATAATGTTATACTTGATTACCTTGTCAACTTCAGCCTCTATTTTGGAATCATGTGTCGGGTGGGTCCTTCTGGAAGCCTGTTTGTAACCACGATGGTCATCCAGCAAACCCAGGTGATGAGTGGTGACCTCTTGATCAAGGACTATAATTTCAATGTAGTTCTAGGAAAAAACATCTCAATTCTTCTTTAGGAAGGATTAATATGCCTCTTGATCCTCAGAAGGCACATCCACACTAATCATAGTGGTTCACTGATCATCAGTGGTGCTCAGGTTTATAACTCTAACTTCATAGATTATCGTGGAGATATCTTCTTAAAATGTGGGAAGGGTATATTTTCTATCATCATATTCTTATTCTTCTTCATCCTACTCATAATCATATTCCTCTTTTTATAGAGAGACTATTCTTGAGATAGACTCTCTAGCGTTGGGAGAGGAATCACAACTCTGATTTATAGAAACTAAAATAGCTATTTTTTTCCCGAATGACTGTGGGGAATTTTTTAAAGAGGTTGGAATGGGGGTGGAGGAGTTTCCTCTCTATCATTTAGTAAAAATACATCATCTTATGCCTTATTGAGTAAGGTAGGATCAGTTTGGATCCCCAAAGATGGGATGAGAGAATTTTTGTTTGAGCACATACTGTCATCATGGGGGTTAGTGTGCTTTTCGGTATCCATGAACTCAGAATCCCTAACAAAGATCATGCAGATAGTTGAGTCCTCATCTATGCTTTAACATATTAACTAAACCTGATTGATGGGTAATATATACTCTTCCCCAAGATGTTTGAGGGTATCATCAGGATCTATTTCCAATCCATTTGGTGTAATGATCCAATCAACATCGTTTGCTAAAAATGAATTCGTTTTTAGTTCATAGAACCCTAGATCAATGTAATGTGACTCGAAAAATTTGAATGGCGATTTATCAGAGAGAAATTTATCATTTTTATAATTAGCACAATATTTTATGCACTAATGGTATGATGAGTGGATTGTATCATGTTGATGTAGCCAGGGACTCCCCAATAAGACGTTGAAGTCTGTATTTTTTCGCACTACAGGAAACTCAAAATCCGACATGAGGTCACCAAGCCATGATTCAATCGTGATTTATCCCAATATATTATACTTACTTTTTTCATATCCCAGCACAGTTGTGGTGTAGGGTGTTAGAAAGTACTCATCATTTCCCAATCGATGAAGTGTTCACAGTGGGAGGAGGTTAACTCTAGATTCATTATCGATTAAAATTATAAAGAAATCAATTCCATTTATCCTTCCAGACACATTTAAGGGTGTCATGTGTCCTTGCATGATAGAGTCTTGATCTTAATATATGATGGAAATTACAACATGGAATTCTGTGGGGTTGGTCTCTATCCGATAGACTTCGACAGCTGCTACTTTGGGCAACAATTCCTAGGGACTTAGTAAAGCTTCTCTGAGTGCCTCTCCAAGGACAGCTGACAGATCCAATTAATCCAGGATCAATAGATTTTATAGTATTGAAGCTAGGTACTTTAGAATGTAATATTTATTCTTTAAAATTTGTTATTTCTTGGCTTGGGGATTCTCTTTTATAGGCGCATTAAAGACTTAAGCTGTAGATTTGGATGGGAAACCCTCTGGGATGGGAACTGATGGTGCTCTCGTGATCTATAGATTTAGTCGTACTGGTCGGACTACATGATTTGGGTGATTAGACATCTGGTCTTCCTATGATTGATTCTCCAAGTTTATTTGACTATGATTTCTTCTGGAAAGGGCATAAAACACCCTTGTTCCTATTGTATCTTCGTGAGGGTTCATCTCGAGTTTCTGCAACTTTAACGGTTTGAATTAATATGTGGCCAAGAAGATTACTCCTACCAAGACCAAACCTTCCTGGAAACCCTCATCCTCCATAATCTCTTCCTTTATCTATCCGGTTGGATGCAAAGAATTATGGTTTGTAGCCATAGTCTTCATTAGAGAAGGGTTCCATTAAGTGAATGACATTAATGGAGGTGAAGATCAGTTCCTGGTCTAACAATGATTTTGTCTTACTGTCTTCTTCTAAAGGTTCCATTTGGAAGGGCAGTTCTCGTTGACCCATTTGGAGGGGTGGTGCTTGTGCTTTCAAGTCCACTAGCAAGATGTCTAAAAGTGTCAAGATTAACTTTGGACTTAGTACAGGTTCATATTATTTCCACTTATTTATGCCTTTTTGATCAGACCGTCTCTTGAATGGATGATCCTTGGAGGGGTTTGGTGCTGATTACAATGGTTGTGCTACATCAGGAGCTTTTAGGGGAACTATTGTTTGCTTTAACTATTCTTGGAGGATTCCATGAGCTTGGTTGACTATTTTTAGATTCATCCAACTGTCAAATTGTTGTTCTTTTTTTTCTGGTGACTTTTCTCCACTCCTCTTCCTTACTCAGGCCTAAGGTGTAAACATATGCCACTTGTGTTGGTGGTGGTCCTAACATGAATTTTCTAGAATCCACCATCTTTGTCAGTGGATCCTTAAAAACAAAGCACTCCTAAATGGTATGTCCCAATATCCAGTTTTAGGGAAAATAATTTGGACAGTCATCCGGACCCACTTCATTGGCTCACATTGGCTCTGTTAGCTAGAGAAAATTTCAATTCATGGTGGCTAAGAAGTATCCATGAACTTGGTCATCTCAAAATTAGTATAATTTATTTCTTCATTCCCCGAATTGATTTTTTTGTGACCCTTTCAATCATATTGTTGAGGATGGGGTGGTTGCTGGCATCCAAGGGGCTCGACATAGTTTTTTGGAGGCCTCGCAAAAGGAGATGGGGTCAGGGTGGATTATGTGTGACAGAAGTCACTTCTGCATTTCCTATTTATTTTCCTGGGGTGAATGGGGTGACTTAGGACTTGATATTGGTCTACTGCAAGAAGTCTTCTATCCTTCGGAAAATGGAGGAGAAATAACCAAACCCACTTGTGTACTTCACTGGTATGAGAGGTGTCAATAATTCATTATAGAGATTATCGATGCACATAGTGAGATTTTCATAATGGGGGAGTGCCTAGTCCGAGAGTAAGTCGGCCCTTTCCATCTGGAAATGAAGTATAAAACTATTTCATTCTCTTACTGCTTATAGTTCATGACATCACTGACTATTTTTTAGGAAATATTGAACAGAACTTGAAGAGAAATTTTCATTAGAGGTCCTCCCAGCATGTGATTAAGTTAGCTGGAAAACTATAATACCACACAAAGGATAAACCCTACATAATTTTCATGAAGAAACCAAGTTTCACCACCTCTTATTTCTCTAGGGTTCCCATCATGGGGTCTCAGTAATATGCATAGTTAATTAGATATTATTCTGGGTCTCATGAACTATGGGGTTCCAAATTATTTGTGATGAAAGAATATTGATCACCAAATTAGGGTAAGTTTTAAGTTTTAGTTATATCAGAACGCACATCTCTTCCATGTATTCCAATAAAGTAGTCAATTGCTTGATGGTATTCAAGATCCCTTCATGCATATCATGTCAGACTTGATCTTGGATTGGTGTAGTGGGGGAAAACTGGGTGTGCCAAAACTTCTAGAATTTGGGGTGGATACCCAGCCGAGGGCATCCTCGGTGGGTTTGTTTGATTGTGTTTTGGTTGTTTCCCTAGTATAGGGAAGTATTGATATACTTATAGGGCCAGATATAAGAACATTGATGGTCTGGATACTAGATTGGATGGGCATCTGAGCCTAGTTTCATTTATCGGGATGTGTGACTATGGTAGAGGCACATCTTCTAGAAGCACCTATTGGAATACCACTTGACAAACAAACCTGGTAAAATATAATCCTCGACTTAGCTCAACATTTATTTTCCTGAGCTCTTTTATTTATTCCTCTAACTTGGAAAATGATTCTTCAAGATTGAGGGACTCATTTTCTCAAGGGGGAGGAGACGGTTCATATACAACCTTTGATTTATTCTTCTCCATGTTGGGGATTTATGAGGGATGTAGTGATGGTTTTTAAGAGGGTGTGCCCAAATTTAGGTAAGCTATTTGGTTCTTGGTATGCATATCCCTAGGTTCGGTGTAGACCGCCTCTAGGAAGTAACCATCTTCTCTTGCATCCTCTTCATTTGTTTCATTTTTTATGAGGTCTGTGGGATTGACGTCCACCAAATTCCCTAATTAATACTTCCTTGGGGGTGTTGTATCCAATGCAGAATGATAGAAGATATTTTTTCATCTTTTTTGGACTTTCTCATTCCATTATATTGTATTCTTTAGGTTTCTTGAAAAAAATTCCATAATGGGATCCCTGATATGACCTCATAATATGCCTTCAGCCTAGAGGGTATGAACCATGAGACAAGACTAAATGGATGACCACTCTTCTAATATTTCTTCCTAGACAGGAGAAGTCATATATACGATGTGTGGGAATTTGAGGTAAAACATTCCCCAGCCCTACGGGCTGGGGTTTCTCCCATTCTTCCGTTGGTGTTCTATGAGCTGGATTCATTTGTGATATGGGGTCATTTTGAGTTAATAATGCCTCGAGCCATATGAGCTATGGCTCCTCCAATATTATATTGGTATCTGCTTCTATTGTCACCTTCTTTATTTTATGCACTCCCTCATGGGTCTGAGAAGAGTATAGAACTAGATTTGTACAAGCTTTATTTGAATATAAGGACATAACCATTTCTTGTTGGTGGGATTCCATTAGGCAGGATGCCTTCTAGATGTTCTCAATTTCCTGAATGAGAAGCTTCTAAATTACTTTCTCTCATCGGGCCTGATGCTTTTGAGACTTACTCAAGGTTGTTTCATGTTGAGTGTTCTACCTTTCCTGAGCAAGGATTCCATTTGACCATCATCTTTGGGTAATGAAATTTTAGGACGTCAGTTCTAGGGAGTTCTGGTGGACGGAACATGGGATAAATTGTAGGTATATATGCTCTCCCCATCCCCGAATGTGAACTTCAGATGGGGCATTAATATTTAGGCAATGAAACTTTTTCATCTCCTGGGGGAAGTCCAATTCGAGATTTTTCATTTACCTCTCTGATTGTGGCCACTGTACAGACATGAAATAATCCAAGACAATTAGATAATGAAGCTCTCCTAGTATGCTGACATGGTCTACATATCCCTCATAGGAAATGAATTTTCTATTTTAGCCGGTGTATAGCTATCCATATTTTTTGGTGAATGTTATGTGAACATTCCTCAGACAACACCCATGGTATTTCCAACTGAGAAGTGGTCGTGGGATAATAGATCACTCTTATGTCATCCCTATCTAGTTGTCTTATCATAAGCAACATATCCTGTTGTGGCTCTTTGGGAGACTCTTTTTCATGGTCTTCCCAATATGAATGCTCCTTAATTTCATTCTAAGTATTTTAGGTGGAAAGATCCTAATTGATATGCAAGGATTACAAGGGTGGATTGGATGATGAGCATGGCCCCATGCCATATTTTGGTTGATAAATAATATCCCATGACATAGACAGAGTGTCTGACATGTCTGACTCCATATTTCTGAGCTCCTCAGTTTAGGATGGATTTCTTACATTTCCCCCATAAGGGGAGGACCTTATTTCCAGTGTGAGTTTTAAATACATGTAGGACCTTCACAATTGGTTATACAATGGAGAAGGATACCATATCAACTTGACAACTGATTACAGGGAATTTCCCTATATAATATACCCTAGGGAGAACCATTAGTGTGGGTTGTAGCACGAGGAGGACCTTCTTGCTTCTTAAAGTAACTATTGGGAGGACCTTTTTGATGACTACTATGATGGAGAGGACTTCTATCACAACTTGATAACTGTATGTAGGGAGATTTGTTTAGTGTAAATTCAAGGGATGGAATTTAGGATTCACTGCAATGAGAAGAAAACCTTATCATTGCTTAATTTATCTATGGGGAGGGCCTTCACAACAACATCCATTGCGGGGAGGGACTTTTCAGTGGCTATCATCATAGTGAGGAAAACCAGCATGGCTTGATGTATGACTTCAAGGAGAAGCATATTTGTAGTGTATATCCTAGGGAGTACAATCTTGGTAGATGACAGCAAGAGGAGGTCCTTATTTCTATTTGATCTTCTGGCCAAGGGGAGGGCTACCCTAACATGCATTAAGAGATAGGATATCATGATTGATCATTCATGTCCCAAAGAGTAAGTCCCTGTGGGTGCTCTTGGGAGAGCATTCAGAGATGTTGGTAGAAAAAATGTGGGTAGGGCCTTCACAACTACTAATATCACTTTCATAATGTGGTAATGGAATAATGGGATCTTGAGAATCTATTGTTATATGATTAATTACATCAAGAACACCATCTTCCAGCATAGAAAAATCATGAATATTCACTTCATTTTATAGTTTCTTTTGGAAAATTTCATCTCTGGGCACTCTTTTATGGGAAACTAGGGTCGTCTGCTATTGGTAACGACCTTCATATATGGGTTCATGTTTTTTGGTTCTCATGATGCTATAGGGATGCAATGCTGAAAATCTTGAGTTTTGGAAGGGATATATTCCTACCCTGAAGTGACCACCACATTGGACCAGTGTCCCCCAGTTGGAATGAGTATTTGGTCCTGATCTAGTTCATAGTGTATCACTGGATATTACAATCGACTCTCTTAGAGTAGAGAAGGGATTCATAGCTTTTCTAGATAGACCAACCTATCTGGTGGATGAGTCATTCCATTTGAGAAAACAGGGTTGTGGGCCTGGTTCCTTACCTTTTCCACTTACGCAATGATGTATTGACATGTCTGGAGGATATGGTCTGAAATCAACATATATTATTCCATCATTTTTAGGATATACTAATATATTTCTTTGGATAGAATTATTATGAGGTTCTATTCCAATGTTAGAGCTTGAGTTTTTGACTACTTCGGTCCTTCATAGTTTTCTAGTGGATATTGGTGTTTTGGGATAGAGAAATCAGTCTATCACCAGTTTTCATCTCTGGTATCCATTGTATTTGACTTGTGGGATTCCTATTTATGAGGAGGAATTTGCATCTGGTCACTTACCACTGTATTTTTCTCATAGTCTATGTATGAATTTTTAGGAATTTGATTCTTCTCATATTTATTTTCTATCCTATTTGGATGGAAGACTTGATATGCATCAATATGTGTTTGCACCCGCCTGTAGCTAGTTTCCATCCTATTTTGGATAACGGGCTTCTTTTGAAGTGGTAGATATTTGTATTTGTCTGTAATTTTCCACTCTGTTTTTATGGAGGGATTGATGATATTTGTCTGGAATGTGTGCATGCTCGTATTGTGCCACCATATTTCTATTGTGGGATTTAGTGTAGGGGTAAGAGTTTTATGTATTCCAGTTGAATTCCACTGTATTTTCACAGAAGATCTACTCCTCACAAATCAGGGTGATTACATGATCCTAATTATATGTTTTTCTCCCTCAGAATGATTCTTGAGGGGCCCTTGTCCTTTGAAAATTAGTAGGTTCTTTCATCATGAGATCCTATTCAGAGCAAGGATACCTAGTCACCCAGCATTGTCGGTGACACTCCCTGGTAGAGTCCCATGATTAAGACCCCTATTCAACTGGGATGAAGTCATCAACATCAACTTCTTCTACCTCTATAAGATAAGCGAGAGTCTTGTTATAGGTCTATAGGGATAGGTTCCTGAAGTAGTTGGATACAGACATTGGGAACGCTCTATGTTGGGGTGCCGGCCGTAGCTGGAGTGGTTTCCAGTGAGCTTTTGCAGATTGGAGGGCATGTATTACAAAATCCATTGCGTGGAGAGTACTGTTTTGGTGGTTCTATTTAATCAGTGTGTTCGATACCTGGTTTTGAAGACACTGGGTCGGCGAGGGGTTTTTTCTCTTTATCTGGTCCCCGACTACCTGTGGCATTGCTGATGTGCGTGTCTGCATTGGTTGTTATAATTCCATTGAGATAGAATATTGATTTGAAAACCTAGAATATATATATATGTGTGTGTGTGTGAAATATACATACAACAAAACTTCATCATAGTATCATCTCTTGATCACATGCATAATTGATTATTCAGCTGAGCCCCATTCTTATTTATGAAGTAAAGGGGATTGAGTGGGGTAAAACTTCTACCTTGGTTGAGGATTCAAGTCAGGTTCACCATTTTTTTTGACGCAAGGTGGGAATTTGGGGAAAAAAATGGTCTGATGGGTGACAAGCATATGTCTTTTATTATATTGAATTTCATGTTAGGTTCCCCATTTTTTTGACCTGATTCGCATCATTATCCTTTAGGTGGGATTAGATTGACCCTGCAGGGACTTGGTAGTTTATCCTTTTGGTAATATGAAGGAGGTTCTACAATCAAATGGTCCCAGTGGGTGATTGAAGGGGGTTTAGTATTTGTGTAATATGTCCTCTTTAAGATATTATTTCCTTGTATGGTCTCCAACAAGTTCATGTTTAGAGCCCGAAACACCCAATGGTCCTACTATCCAGGATTCATGGACTTTATTTCCAAAGGCAGGTTCTTGTTGGTTGGTTTGGACAACAACTCTTCATGATTCCATTGGTTGAGAGGATGAGAGGTCTTGCTCATCACACCATTTCAGGGGGAATTATTTCCTACTATTGGACTCTCTTATATGTTTAAGTCATGTTCATATGTTCGTGAATCCTTGGTTCATTCCCAAAGAGTGTATCCATAGGTTACCCTTGAGTTGGAGGATTATCAGGGATATACATGGATTTGATGATAGATATACAATGCTGAATTAAGCTATGGAATGAGGAACTTTGGATTTTATCCTCATATAGGAGGGACAGAATGTGGTTTGATGTTGGGGTTAGACCCATAAGATGAGATTCCTACTTATCCTAGTGTGAGGAATCGGAGCCTACGTACTTCGATGTTCTTTGATTGGACACATCAGAATTTAAGGTCATGTGATGGGAACCCATCCATGTAGTTTAACATCATGTGGTGAGGACATCTAGGTGAATGATTCTTGGTCGAGACATGGTGTGTGGATTATGTCGAAGCAGCCTGAGGGTCCCATGAAAGATATGATCTTCTAGGTGAATGTGACGCTATTAGGGATATAGCTTGGAGAACATTAGGGTTGATTTGAGAGTCATATTTGGACCTCAAGGAGGCTTCCTATGTTTCCTAACCAAATGGGGAATCAATGTTTACATAGTTCTGTTATCAAGACCTACACCTATAAGGGAGACCTTTAGGATTTTGGGGAACATTTTATTGGGACTAAATTTTTAGGAGAACATCCCTTGAGAACGATCCTTGGACATGCATCTTATGTATCCATGTTAGAGAAAGAATTAGAGTTCTCATAGTTCGTTGATTAGTTGTGACTTGATTGGGTCTTACGCATGGGAGATGCCCTCCTGAGAGAATCAAATCGGGACCTACTCCTAAAGAGGATACCCTTAGTTAGGGAAATTGTTGGGGTGAACCATTTGAAACATTGTACCTATTTGAACTCGGATCTTAAGTAGGCATCCTACGTATTCCAATTATGTTGGGAATTGTAGTTCACATAGTTCGTTTATGGGATTTTCCAATGTTGTATCATTACAGACCTCTTAGCCCACATGAGTCATGCTCGGTGTGAGAAATAAAAGGATGTGAAAGATTCAACAAGGGTGAACATTATCTTCTCTATTGATGGAAAAGGAGGAGGATGACGGTTGAAGATATTGTGGCTATGAGCCCAATGGGAGAGGGAAAGATCATTGGGTGTGTCAATTCCCACACCCATGTGGATATTTATGATAGTCACATATGTTGATCTATTCGAACACATCCTGGTATAAGGAGAAGTGGGTGAAGAGTGACACCTCTTATGAATGTCTAGGGAATTTCCTCTGGATTAGTGCCCTTAATATGTCATATAGGTATATAATATTTTAAATTCATGTATCTTAGATGATGGCCTAACAATTTAATATTATGTTGTAGGGACATGTTCTATAATACTATACATCACGTGCATAGGAAAATTTGGGGTCTTATATTTTAGGGTTATACGACGAAGACCACTTGTTAGGGAAACCATGATTAAACAGATAAAAATCATGTTAGGATATTCAGACGTCACTCGAGCATGAGAGGGGAAGAATTTTTATACCATGATTTTAGAGGATTTTGGGATAGGCGAAATGATACGATGCATGGAAGCCATTTAGGTGTACAAAGGTAGGAGATTCCTCTCCTAATGATGAATTTCTATCTAGTTGATAGGTCATTTTTGTAGGCAACATATGTAGAGTAGTTGGGGTGTTATATGCATAGTCAAGTAGAGGTGTATTCATGAAACTGACCGCCCATTTCTGATGGTCGAGGATGTTTATGAAGATCATAAATCACCCCATGTACTATAGTATAAAGTCATATATCTTAGATGATGGTATCATAGTTTAATGCCTTGTTTCACGAACTAATACTGTACAATTTAATGTCAGGGGGATCAAACAAAAACTCAGAGTTTAATGTCAAAGAGTTTGGATTGTGGAATCACAGTTTAATTTCATGTTTTAGGTATTAATACGATACATTCTAACATCATATGGTCATGACAAAAACTCATAGTTTAAGGACATATAGTTTGGACCATTTTTTGTAGGAGCCATTATTAACCGGGGGATAATCATGCTGGGATGTTATGACATGCCTCGAACCATAGTGGGAAGGAATGCATAAAATGTGACTCTGGGGATTCTCGAATCTAGAGAAATGATACAGGGAATAGAATCCGTTAGGAATACGGTAGAAGAAAAATGCTCTCCTGGGAATGAATTTTTCTTTGGTTGACATAATGTTTTTTAGGCAACATATGTAGAGCCATAGAGGCATGATGTTCATAGTCATGAAAAGGTTTCTGCAGGACTCTAACTATCCATTTCCAATGGTGATAGATATTTATGAGGATCCGGAATCACTAGAGACATAGATTTTGATGGATGAAAAGGATGTGTTTGCGCATTTCATAAACATTCAATTTTTGATTTTCCATGGAGTCATTGGTCAACCTGGAATAAGAGATAGGTGATAAGGTTTTAAGAGTCTTGCGAGGAGTGGTTCGACTCATGGTATCTGGGGGATGGTATAAGGGTGTAATGGAAAATTTCGTCGACCTGGCCTAAAACATTCATGGTATGAATCCCCATCTTTCACGGGGGTCCCTGACTGTAGCAATGGGACCGGACCAGAGGGTCGAGACTACATCTCGGCATTGATCCTGAGCATGGGTGAAGGGGATAAGACCTTGTGTTATGGACCATTGGGCATGAATAGTTTTATGTATAGGTATTTCTATGTAGGAGAAACCCGTATAAGAGAATTCGCATAAGAGCTAGCCGCAAACTTCCTATCCTCGAAGGATATTGTTCGAGAAGGAGCTTGTCATGTAGGATGGTGTGTGGGCTATTTTCGGCAAAGGATCATCAATGAACCATTGGTTAGATAAGTGCTAGTAATGAACTGTTTTCCGCAACGGGGTGTCCGCATACTATCTTCTTTATAGAGATTCGGCGTACTATCTTCCGCATAGGGAGTCTACAAACTGTGTTGCGTGAATAGAAGAATTATTAATCCATTTTTATTTTTTTTTTATTTTTTTGTGGTTGTGTATGTAGATTCTTATGAATATGGTTCCAGAGGATGAATTCCAAAAAATATTTTCTATATATGGTTCATGGGATGGAGTCTGCGAACTGTTTTGGGAGCGGGATGGTGTCCGGTGAATAGCTTCTGGTGCGGGAAAAATTTCTCCCGCACCCTCTATGTTCATCATTACTTTTTTCCCATCCTAGTTCTCTTCTATGTCCGGTATATCTTTATCCTCCTCTTCAAATGTTCCTTTTTAGTTCCCCTAGCAGTCCTTTTATATCGTGTCGGGGAATCTTTATCTTCGATTCATGTGACACCTTTTGTGGAAGCCCATAAAAGAAATATGGCATGCGAATAACTGGGTCAACTATGATTTGTGGATGTGCTATTAGTAGGGCACCACCGACTACTCCTCATCTGTGAACTACTAAGTTTGTTTAGATGATATTAAGGGTGTACCTATATAGAATTTTCACCGGTAAAAATGGTTGACAATGGATTCGGTTCCCTGATGGAATTTCACTATGAATAAATTCGTTCTCTGGCCAATGCCTCATGGTCCTGCACATCGTTGGCCATCTTTGTATGAGAGGTTCATGGATTATCTACTCTATGATCCTTTCCCGGTAATCGGTATGTGTCCAGGCTGTATCCCTTTGAAAAATTTTATTTCATCAAGTTTCTTATCAATATTTCGCCCATCCTAGAGGTCTTATCTATTCGAGAGCTCATTATCCCCTCTTCATCAGTCCTTTTTCAGTTCCCATAGTGGTCCTTTTATAGAGTGTCGGGGAAACTATATTTTTGATTCATGCGACACCTTTTGTGGAAGCCCATGGAGGAAATATGGTATGTGGATGACTTGGTCAACCACAATTTGTGGATATGTAGTTCACATTGCACCGACGACTACTCATCGTCTGTAAACTACTCAGTTCACGGGGATGGTAGTCAGGGAATACCTCTATCGGATTATCAATAATGAAAACAGTTCATGGTGGCTTCATCTGATGGGTGTAAATTCACCGCAACCAGCTTCATTAGTTGGCCAACGCCTCATGGGCTATCGCATTATCGGCAATCCGCAAACTAGGGGTTTGTGATTTATTCCCTCCGTGAACTTTTCCCAGTGATTGGTACACATATAGGCCATATCCCTTTGAAAATTTATATTTATTTAGATTTCATCTCAAATTTTCAATACAATCATGTATTTATTTCCTTCTCCTAACTTGCAGGAGTATTTTCCTTCCCATTGCTGAATTTTCAGGACCCTACAGTATCTACCACTATGTTATCACAAGTAACTATTATACTGTTATGAATTGTAGGTAGCAAATTATGACATTGTAAATTGTTGAGAGTCCAAACTATTTTCTTGGCTATATCTGAAGTCACAATATATTCTGACTCCACATTAGAATCATCAACAACTCGGTGATCATAAATTATCCATCCCTTATCTCCCCCATTAATTCAAAATAAAAATTGTGATGGAAACGTCAAATAATTTTGATCTATCTAAAAGTTAGAAAATGTATAACCCTTAATGACTATCCCTTTATCTCCTCTATACACTGGGAACAAATCCATAACATGTCATAAATAATAGATCATATTTCATAATCATAAGAGATCTAAACATTCTCTCTCTTTCATTTGGTGTCATAGGAAACATTTTCTCAGAAATATGAATACCATGTCACACTAAAACCAATCCCCTATTGGATTGTTTCATACTGAACCTCTTTATTATGTGGTCAATATATATAGCATTACTTACTCTTTTAAGCCTCATGGATCTATCATACATGATCATGATCCCTAGAATATAGTTTACATAACACAATTCATTCATGAAGAAACAATTTGTCAACTATTCCTTAACCCTGTGAAAGGCTAGTACGTTTACTCCAATTTGTAATATGTGTGATACATACTTTTCATGCACACATTTTTTATACAATAATATATTAATTTTTATAATTTAATTACCAATTCATTCATGTTCTTTTAATTATTTGTTAATATTTATAAGGATGGAATTTACTCATGGATACGAACAAAATGAACCAAAAAGGTCAATAATTCCATTAAATATGGATTCCTATGCTAATGGATGATCATAGGAAATTTTGGAGACTCCGAACTAATGAACCAGAGAGAAACTGAGGTTCCAATACCTGAATTTCACAATTAACTATCTGAATCAGGTTCAATATAAGTAAATTTTAAATATAGTGAAGGAAATTTAAAGTATTAAGTGAATAAATTTAAAAAAAATGGGGAATTGTACATTTCAAGGCATGATATCCACATTCACACCATGATATGGCCTAGACGGATCTAGTTCTTGCATTTGACAAGATTGTCAATGGGATACTAAAAATTTAATTGCCCAAATTGCTAATAAACACCAAAAAGTGACCCATGACTCATAATTATCAATATTAAGGGTAAATTAAATTAATCTCGAGAATCATGAAGGATTATAAATAAGTGGTTTTTATGATTCTGCCAAATATTGATCTGGATATGGATGTGTGGGCCAAAAGGCTTTGATGTGAAGGGTACTTTCTATTCTTCTTCTCCAGTTCACTTCATTTATTTATTTTTCATTAATTTCTCCCTCATACTCCATCATCAATATGAGGAGTGGGTAACTTCCTCCAATGGATAAATGAAGTGACAAAGAGAAAAATAATCCCCATGATCAATACGAATGAACGGATATGGGCACAAATTGTACGCATGATGAGGTAGATGAATGCATTGATTGATATCCAAAACCCCAAAGGTACATTTATTGAAGATGAGAACTACATTGATAATAATATAAATAATAAATTTTAGAAGAATAGACAAAAAAACCACAAAATCAAGTTTAAGGAATCAGCCTTAAACATTACATACTCTAGTGACATTAAAATAAAATTCACCATTTTTACATTATCAATGGTCACTTGTTTTTAGTGTTCTATAAATTTAGGTAATAAATATTACATAAAAACCCATATAAATAAAAAAACACACCTCTAATCAATATCCATTTCTTCAATAATAAAAAAATTTAAATATAAATAAAATTTATTTTATTGAAAATTATTCATTAATTTAAAATATATTTCTTATATTATGATAACCATCTATGTACACTATGAAAATTAATTAAAATTTTTTACAAGAACAAAACATCTCATTAAAAGATATAAAAATTAAAAATTAAATAATTAGTTCATGAATAAATATAAAAAAAATCATTTTTTCAAAAAAAAAGTAATATCACAAAATGAACATTTAATTACCCAAGAAATATCTATATATACTACGTTTTATTCATAAAAAATTAAATGGAATATAAATCATATAAGGCCTCATTGAAATCATTAAAAACTCATAATGACTTTTCACAAAGATTTACATTTCAAATTTAAAAAGTAGAATATACATTCCATTAAACATAATATCATTATAATAACATTTTAAATAAAAATATTCATGTATAAGCTTATAACCATCACAGATTAGACATGTATTTTACTTTGTAAATCATTTCTATATCACTCTTACAATCACTCTTACAAATGAAATTACCATATGGTCAAATTCCTTATATAATGAATTAGAGGGATATCCTAGACCTTCCAATCCATGGATTGTAATAGAACCACCCATCATTAGATGATAAAGTAACCATCCATACATGGTTTATAAGAGAACAATCCATCATCCTAACAATTATTAATAACCAACATAATCACAATAGATAAATTCTTTAAATTTCTAACTCTAAACTCATAACAATATTGTTTGCATCCATAAAAAAATAATATTAAATATCCAATCTATTTTATACCCTTCTTGTAAATAACTATAATATAGTGAATGTGGGTTTATTTTTATAAAACATAAATCGTTTTAGTAAAATGAAAAAATAAAATAATGCCTATAGTGGAGGGAAAAGTCATTGTTTCTATATATTTTAAAATAAAAAATAAATTTTATCATTTTGTAATGAACATAAAAACATTAAATAAAATATTCATTATGAAAACCATTTAAATAAAGAAAAAATAGGCATAAAATTTCCTTTATAAATCATTTATTTACATATAAAAACATTAATAATTTTAAAAATACGGACATGGAAGAAAAATAGTTTTATTAGAAAAATTAAAAGGATATTTTAAAGGAAATTACATTACCTTATGTGCAACTCGTAAAATACATTCATTATCTTCCTGAATAATAAATTTATTTTAATTATTTAATTTATTGGAAAAAATCCAATTTATTATTTTTTAGGTCACTTATGTAACAACCCAAACATTTATGAATTAAAATCCATTTCTTTTAATGTATTATAGAAAATGCATGCACTTTTTTTATTGGGTTTAAATAATTGTAATGTATCATTATCTTTGATAATATTGTTGTTGAATAGTGATCACATGACTAGTATAAATAAAGGGGATTAAAAATACCTTTTTACACAGACAAAGAAAGTGACGGCCTCGACTAGTAGGATCATTCCATTTGAATCCCATTTATCAAATATTTCAAGAGAGATGACTTTTTTGCGATTTCCCTAGACCAATCCCAATCCAATATCCAAAAAATTAAACATGAGCGAAACCATGTATGGTAGAATTTCAAGCTCATCGAGATCACAATCCAAACCATGTTCACCGAACAACCCCAAAAAAGCCCCACCATCACACACCACACTATAAGGGAATATGCTGGTGTAATAAATGGATGTGTAACAATACCCTATCATTATGATAATATACATTAGTTTTGTATGGAATAAATAATGTACATTTATTTTATTATTTTAACATTGTAAATGGTTTTTGATGAAAAAATAGTATTTTTAGTTAATATTTAGATTCAATTAAGAAATCTATTTTGATGAATTAATGGATTTTTTAATTAAATAATATTTAAAAAAAATATTTTTGAGAAAATAATTTTTATTAAATATAAATTATTGAATAATTTTTATTAATACAATTTTAATTTTTACTAAGGTTTCAAAACAATTTTTTCAAACCCATGAATTTTCAATTAATGTAGGTTTTCATTTTAAAAGAAAAAATTCAAATATTTAAAAAATTATTTATAAAACATCAATATTATTTTTGGTTTCAGGACATTTAAATTATATAATGGTGAATTTTTCATAATTTTCTAAGACAGTCGAATTTTTCGGTAAAAATTAAATATTGTATAAATATATAATGTGTTTTACTACATCATAATGACTTAATAGTGATGTAATAAATTAATATAAAAAATATATTCGTCCAATATATGTTTTACCATTAAAATAATGTGATTTTTTATTTGGTTGATTAATTTTATAATGCCTTAGTGGACCCTCAAAGACTTATAAAATATTTTTACATTTTAAAATGATTTCCATGAGAGTGTGACTCACCTCCATATAAGCAGGCCTATTATTTGAATATTTTCGGACCTTTTCATTATAAAATATTTCATTCCACTTCCCTTTGGAATAAAATATGGTCAAAAACCATGGGATGGTTTGTGGTATTTAATATTTTAATGTGTAGTGTCCAAAACCAAAATAATAAATAATTCCCCCTCCTTTCCTATATAAACCCATCCAATATCCCATTCCTATTCACTCAAACCATTTGGATCTCGACCACCCTCTACCCCATACTTTCTATAGTCCTCATAAGGTTCCCCAATTTCCCAAGAAGCCTCTACCAAGCCTTTTGTAACATAGATCCAAGTAAGGGATATTCCACCCTCCACTTTTATCGAGCATTTTTTTACATGTTATTCCTTTTAATATATGTTATTACTCTATTGGGATATGTTATTAAATATCCATATTACAGACCATTTGAAGTATAAATAATGATATCCCCCTTCACTCTCATTTATTTTTCTTATCAACCCTTATGTGAACTAGTTACCATGCCAAATTTTCGTAAGGGATTCTTTCCTTTCTCATTTTTATCCAAGTTTCTTTATGTTTTAATACCCTTTTACTTTCAAATAAAATTTATTTGGTATGATTTTTTACCTACACCATACATCCCTATTTATTTCTAAATTATGAGATTCCTCTTTCACTCTCATTAATACCTCCCATGTACACCTGTTACCATGCTGAAATTTCATAAGAGTTATTCCATTTCTCCTTTTTCATCATGTTTATTTACATTGTTACACCTTCTATTTACAACATTATGAGTGTTGGGAAATGGATATATATGACCCCATTACTATCCATTTAATTTATATATTATTAGATACCCATTTCTCTCTCATTACCAATTTTTATAAATTTTTATGTTACACTGTTAGGCTTCTGAAATTGAAACACGATTTTCCATACCAAAATCATCATGTAGTGAATACCATGCCCATTTCTATATCAAGGTTATTCACCTTTAAGAACATATAATTATTGACTATAGATTTTCATGTATTTATTCCACATTCCATTATTGAGTAATAAATTATTTTGTTGAATGAATCCATGGTATATGATCTATATGGAAAACTTAAGCATGATATTGAAATGATTTTGAAGGGTGCTCCCTAATTGCACTTCAAAGCATTGGGTAATGTTTAGTATCATGATATGCCATGTGAAATGAGGGTTTAATCATTATAATTCATATTCAATGATGGTTTACTCATGATAATTCATGTGCAATGAGGGTGTACTCATGCTAATCCATGTTTAATGATCCTTGAATCATGCTAATATCAAGTTATATGTTGTTGCCAATTTTCCATGTTATGATAATCTTGCAATATCATGCCTTTAGGTTCATGTTTATCTTGTTCTCCATTGATATGCCTATTACCTGACATGTGTTGTATTATTCATGTTATTCCTTGTTTACTACCTTATTGGGCTTTATATCTCACCCTTTTCTTATGTATATCCTCAGGTTATCCCATGAAATACTAAGTGTGAAGGAATGAGTTAGTCATGTAAACAAAGTTTTCAATAAAGATGTTTTATTTTATGTATTAAGTTATCATGTAATGTTCTTAAGCCTTAATGAAACTAGAACTATCGATCCTATACGTTGTATTAAGTTCATGCTTATGTAATAAATTGTGTTTAAATATGTAATAAAGATAATGGTTGTTATAGTTGGTATCATAGGATAGGTTTAGTTATTTTTGGGATTAGGATTAGAAAACCCAAGTGAAAGACTTAGGGATAATACTAAGTATTAGGAAAACATCCCTAAATATTGGTTGGTATATATTAAGTGGTTTATTAAGAAAATACATCCCTTTATGGAGATGAAAAATTAGAGGTGGATCTGACGTAGATGTATCTAGGGGTAAAACCTGAAAAAACTGCTTTGAGCTAGACTCGAATGGGAACTCGTTCATGACAACGGGGCTTGCTGCACTTTTGGTTCGACACTCTTGGGGGATATGCTTCAGTAAATTCATAATCATGGTACAAACCATTACTAAGGGAGTAAAAAAACCAATAATAATATACGTTAAAAGATATATCATGGAAAACATAAATTGAAACCTAGAAATTTATAAGTGTGGAGATAAATGTAATTTATAGGTTATTCCTTTAATGTAATTGGATTCCCCATTATGTGTTAAAATATTTTAGATACTCATCCCTAATTCTCCTTTTGTTATATCTAATGTCCAGTAATATTAGGAATATGGATAACAACTAATGCAAAGTGAAACGTGATGAATGTCCTAACAAGATTCTCAATCAAATGGGAGTTCAAGTAGGACATATTGTGAATATGTCGAACCAGCTATTAAAAATCATGATTAACAATTGTAACATTGTCGAATGCCCAAGGAAATAAATGAAGAGGAATTAAACATCTCAAAAAAGTTTATCTAATAAATTTGATAAGGAAAAGATGTCCCAATTTCCTTCGTGAAGAAAGTGTGAAAAGAGGCACCAAGGAAAATGTCACAAAGGGACAAGAAGATGTTTTATGTGTGGAAAGTAAGGGAAACAATTATCCAATTGAAATTACAAAATGGGTAATGTGATTAATGGAAACAAAGTTTCATCTAAGGTATCAAATACTATTTTATTCTATAAATGTGGAGAAGACATGCATTTCCCAAGATAATTCTCTATTGTAAGGGATAAGAAGCATGTTGAGTATAAACAATCTCCTTGGTCAAGGGAGAACGGGAAGTCCTATACTATGATGGATAATGATGATGGAATTACATGTAACCAGTACTTAAAATTAGTGTATGTTATAATGTATTTCAATTCATGTACAATTATTATATATTTTATGTTTTCTAAGAACATTGAGTATTGAGTAGAAATTATATTAAATCATTAAGAAAAAATTATATAAGTGTTTTATCACATGTTGAAGTTTGTGGGAATGTTCTTCTTGAAATATTTATAAGTCTCCCTTTTATGGAATTTGAATAAAAATGACAAAATCATTACCTACATCTCAAGGAAGATGAAAATTCATGAGAAAAACTATCCAATGCATGACCTGGAGTTGGCTGTATAATCTTCACTTTTAAAATTTGTAAACATTACCTATTTGGGGAGAAGTGTGAAATATATATGGATCAAAAAATCCTCAAGTATATATTCACATATAAAGAGTATAATTTGCACCAACAAAGCTGGTTAGAGCTGACCAAAGACTATGACTGCTCAATCTATTACCACCCTAGGAAAGCGAACAAGGTTGCAGATGCTCTAAGTTGAAAGGATCCAGTGATTCTATCATTGATAAAAATATTAAAGGATCCAGTATTCTTATATTTGATTAAGATAGAAATGGGAATAAAAAATAATGGAACATCATAAATCCTTTCACAAATTATTTCTCAAACCTCTCTTTTATAAAGGTTAAAGGATTCGAAAAAAGGACGGTGTGGGAATTCAGAAGAAATTGGAAACTATCAGAAAAAGGAAATACTCATAGTTCAGTGTTAATTATAAATGAATTTTGAGATTTGGGTCAATACTATGTGTTCCATCAAATCCTGAGTTAAATAAAGAACTTTTGGATGATGCACATAGTTTGAGTTTCTTTATTTACCCAGGACAGAAAAATATTTCTCGAGATCTATCAGGGCATTATTGGTGGGTTAATATGAAGAAGGAGATCACTAAGTATACTTCAAAGTTCCTAGTATTTCAGAAAGTGAAGTCTGAGAGGCAGATGTCTAAGGGGATGATGAAACCATTACCCATACCAATATGGAAATGGGAAATCATCACCATGGACTTTTTTTACAAGACTTCAGAATATATCCAAAGGAAACAATGATATCTGGGTTTTTGTAGATCATATTACAATGACAAAATAATTCATTGAAATTTGATAGTATTTCTCGTTAGACCAAATTGCACATATATACATCAGAGAAGTGGTAAGGCTGCATGGTGTAACACAATCCATTGTAACAAATCGAGATCCAAGATTCACCTCTATGTTCTAGATGAGTCTCTAAAATGCTCTTAATACTCAACTGAACTTCAGTATGGCTTATCATCTTCAACCTGATGGCCAATCTGAGCAGAATATCCAAACACATGAGGACAAGTTGAGATCATGGTCAATGGACTTTAAAGGAGGATGGGATCAACACCTTCCACTGGTTGAGTTCTCTTACAACAATAGTTTCCAATCATGCATTCAAATGGCTCCTTGTGATGACCTTTATGGGAATAGGTTCATAACATCAACATGTTGGAATGCAGTTAGGGAGAAAAAACTTCTAGGTACAGATATGGTTAGAGAAATGGTGCATATGGTTAAGACTATCCAGCAACACATCAAAGCTACTGAGAGTTGAAAAAAGAGGTATATTGGAAATCATCCATGAGACCTAGAGTTTGTTGATGGATACATGTTATTCCTCCACATATCACCATATAAGAGAGTTATGAGATTTGGGAAGAAGGGAAATATTAGTCCAATGTACAACTTCTTTTTTTGAGAACCTTGAATGCATTAGAGTAGTGGCATATCGACTAGCACTCCCACCAAACCTACCTCAAGTACATGATGCATTCCATGTATCACTCTTCATAAAGTACATATCTGACCCATCTCATGTACTCAATCTAGAGGTGGTACTATTAGGTAATCACCTCTCATATGATGAAAAGATGGTTAAGATCTTAGATCATAGGGGAAAAAGTTCTACGAAACAGGATGATGTCCCTCATCAAAGTGTTGCGAAGAAACCACATGTTTGAAAAAGCAATGTGGGAACCAGAAGAAGTGATGAGGCAGAGTTACCCACATCTGTTTTAATGTGGTGATAAGAAATTTCAAGGGATAAATTTCTAAAGGGCGAATGTTGTAACGACCCGAACAATTACGAATAAAATTCCTTTTCTTTTAGTGGCTAATAGGAAACACATGAACTTTTTTATTAGGTTTAAATAACCGTAATGAATAATTACCATTGATAATATTGTCCTCGAATAGTTATCACATGACTAGTATAAATATAGGGTTTTAACAAATCCTTTTTACATAGACAAAGGAAGTGATAGCCTCGACAAGTAGGGTCATTCCCTTTGAATCCCATTTATCAGATCTTTTGAGGAAGGTATCATTTCTGGGATTTTCCCTCGACCAATACCAAGACGAGATCCATAAACTTAGGAATGAGCAAAATCGTTTATGGGAGAAGTTCAAGCTCATCGAGATCACGACCCAAACCATGTCCACCAAACAGCCCGACGAAAACCCCCCATCACACACCATACTTTTAGGGAATTTTATAGTGTAGAAAAGAGATATATAAAAATACCATAACGTTATTATTCTGTGCATTATTTTTTTATAGAATAAATAATATACATTCATTTTATTATTGTTACTTTGTAAATGGGTTTTAAAGAAGAAATAGTATTTTTAGTTAACATTTGAATTCAATTAAGAAATATATTTCGATAAATTAATGGATTTTATAATTAAATTATATTTTAATAAAATATTATTACTAAATTAATTTTTATTAAATATAAATGATCATATAATTTTTATGAATACTATTGTAATTTTTATTAAGGTTTGGAAATTACTTTTTTCAAACCCAGGAATTTTCAATAAAAGTCTGTTTTCATTTTAAAAGTGAAAATTCGCATATTTATAAAATTATGTAGATAAAGTGAATATTATTTTTGGAATCAGGATGTCAAAATTAACTAATGGTGAATTTTTCAAATTTTTTTGAGTGTCGAATTTCTAGGTAAAAATTAAATACCGTATAAATATATAATATGTTCCATGACATCATAATGACCCAATAGTTATGTAATAAAATACTATAAAAGGGTTATTTGGTTAATATATATTTTCTATTAAAATAATGTGATTTTAGATTTGTTTGATTAATTTGGTAATTTCACAGTGGACCCTCCAAGACTTATAAAATAGTTTATCATTTTGAAATGATTTCCTTGAGTGTGTGACTCATCTCACCATAAAAAGCCTAATATTTTAATATTTTCGGACCCTGGAAATATAAAATATTTTATACCACACCCCTTTGTAAGAAACCATGGGAAAAACCATGGTATGGTTTGTGGATTATAATATTTTAATGTGTAGTGTCCAAAACCTGAATAATAAATAATTCCTTCTCTTTTCCTTTATAAACCCACCCAATCTCCCATTCCTCTTCACTCAACCCAATTTTATCTTGATCAACCTATGCCCCATACTCCCTAGAGTCCTCCCAAGGTTCCCCCTAGCTCCAAATAACCCTTTACCTAGCCTTTTGGATCACACATCCATGTAAGGGATCTTCCACCCTCTACTTTTATCAAGCCTTCTTTTCATGTTATGTATTTTAATCTTTTTTTATTACTATTTTGGGATATGTTATTAAATATCATAATTAATTCCCATTTTATATATAAATTATGATATCCCCTTTCTCTCTCATTTATTCCTCTTATAAACCCTTATGTGCACCTGTTACCATGCTGAATTTTGATAATGGATTCCTTCCTTTCCCATTTTTATCCAAGTTTCATTATGTTGTAAAACCCTTTTACATTCAATTAAAAATTTTGGGGTACGATTTAAAACCTCCCTAATACATCTCTCCTTTTGTCTTAATCATTAGACACCTCTTTCTCTCTCATTAATCCCTCCAATGTACACTCGTTACCATGCTGAAATTTCATAAGAGTTATTCCATTTCTCCTCTTTCTTCAAGTTTCTTTACTCTGTTATGACTTATATTTCCAAATTCCATTTGTTGGTACATGCATTTATATGACCCCATTACTACCCATTTTATTTATATTTGATGATAGACCCTTTTCGTTCTCATAAACCATTTTTAGGAATTTTTATGTCATGCCTTTAGGTTGCCAACATTGCACCACAATTTTCCATGCCAAAATCATTATGTAGTGAATAACATGCCCATTTCACTATCAGGGGTATTCACCTTTATTAACATATACTTATTTACTATATGCATTCATGTATTTATTCCACATTCCTTTATCGTGGAATAAATTATGTTGTTGAATGAATCCATGTTATATGATCTATGTGGAACACTAAAGCATGAGATTAAAATTATTATGAAGGGTGTGCCATGATAGGACTCCAATGCATTGGGTAATGTTTAGTATCATGATACGCCATGTGAAATGAGGGTTTAATCATGCTAATTCATGTTAAATGATGGTATAATCATACTAATTTATGGGAAGTAAGTTTTTACTCATGATAATCCATGTGCAATGAGACTTAGATCATGCTAATATCATGTTGTATATTGTTTCCACATTTCCATGTTATGATAATCATGCTATATCATGCGTTTACCTAACATGCCTATTGCCTAACATGTATTGTATTCTTCATGTTATGTACTGTTTACTCCCTTAGTAGTCTTTATAGCTCACCCTTTTATTTTTTATGTCCTTATGTTATCCCATTTAATGAAAAGTATAAAGTAATGAGTTGGTCATGTAAACAAAATTTTCAATGAAGATGTTGTGTTTTATGTATTAAGTTATCAATTAATGTTCCTTATCCACAAATACAGTAGATGTATCAATATTATGGGTTGTATTAAGTGAAATATTATGTAATAAATAATTATTAAATTTTTAATAAAGAGAAGGGTTATTATAACTTATTTCCATGTTATAACAACTAATTAATTATTGAAGTTAAATTCCTATGTTTTGATGATATTTGATTCATAAGTCCAAAATGACTTCAATTGGTTAAATATGGTCAAAGATTTCCTTATTCCATTATATAAAGAACAACAATCATGAATTAATTATAAATTTTATACATCAATTATATATTATAAAACAAATATTAAATATAGTTCTGATAAGATTAACCATGTTATAATCATGTAGATGGTAGGTCATAAGTACGCATGATTAACATTTCCATTTTTCAATGATCATTTTAGAAAGAAGGTGTGTGTTATTTTAATATTTAAATAATTGTAATAATATCATAAATATAATATTTCTTATCTAAATATACCTATATATATCATTAATCTGATGTGTTAATGAAAAAAAATTACATCGCTTCATAGAGGTGGTAGTCCCCACATACTCACAAATGATGTTATCATTTTTCAGTGAAGGGAAAGGTAAAAAGTTAAAATATATATTTTATTTAACTAATGATATATATATTTCTTAAATATCATATATAATTATTTAACTACAAGAAAATTAAAATTTTGTGGCTATTATTTTTAGATATGGGGGTAGTTTAAACCGCCGCTATATACTTCTATGGTGGTATCTCAAAACCGCTACTAAATTGTGTGTCAAGAAACTATTAGTAGAATTTTAAGAAGCTTAGTAGTAGTTTATGGGAACTATAGTAGTTGGACCATTTCTCAGTGGGTATAATGATTTAGGGGTTTTTTGCCGGCATGTGTTAATTTTTAGCGGCAGTTAAAAATGCCGCTGAAAAAGAGTAAGCCACTGGTTGGGAAAACCACCGTTAAAAACATTATGACCACCTCGAAATGCTTGAAGAAGATGAGAAATTGTTGCGACGGTAAAAACCTCCCCTAAATTTAAGACCGTAGCGGCGGTTATAACCATGGTTAATAAAAAAATACTAATATTTAGTGACAGTTAAAACCACCGCTAAATTTAGATTTACAAAAATGAAAAGCAGTTTCTGCATCCCCTGTACTAGTGCCCTGAAAAAACCATTCCAAGAATACTAAAAGACCTATAGAATAAATACTACAGTCAACATGAAAATAGATTCTTAACTAAGCGCAACCAAATGCATCGTTCAATGGGTAAAGGAATGCAGATAAAAATATCACATGGCCATTAGACCTTTAAACAAAATTATAAACAAGCATGTATGTAATATTTCATGAAAACAATTCCAAACCCATGTTCAACCAATTCCTTCTATACCAATTCCAACCCTGACATAACAATTCATATCAATATACATCCCACTATCATTGGTTCAAACTACTCCAAAAAACTCAGGACTCCCTACCCATACCTCACCAACCAATAGCCAACCCATGATCACATAACATCATATATAAAGGCCTACATACTGAGAAATAAAAATACAAGAAACATAAAATAGAGTCAATATGGAATCTAGTCCCTAAAATAACAATCCATCCATCCTAAGAAAATTGGTTTACTCGACACCATAAATTTATCTTTATCAAACTAATTTTTCAATTAATGTCATGGATTAATCAATTTATTTATGATGTGTTACTAATATTGAAAATATAAATTAAATAGAATTTACACTCTAAAATATTATAGTTTAAATAAAATTTAAAGAATAAATTCACAGTAATATGCCTCTAATATTAAAAACAAAATGAATTTTCTTCTTCATTATCTTTATCTAATTCCATTTACATATTGATGAACAATTTATATAAACATGCATTAGGAATTAATTTATTTCCATCTAATTCTAATTAAGAATATAGCTGTAAAAATCTAGATTTTATTATTTTTGAAACCAATTATAACCAAAATTAAATTGCATAATGATTTTCATCATATTATACATTAAGGGAACCTGGGTTGATATCCAATCCTTGTTTTAGTTCACATATAAATTAAAATAGAATTCAATTCAAATGACACATTTTTATTCTCTTCATGGTTGGATGTTTCACTCAATAATATGTTAGCATTAAGATAGGAGGTATTAATTGTGGGTTTTTTGTGATTTTAGAGGCATTTGTGAGATTTTACTAGATCAAGAATCATTTAATCACTTCTCATTTAAAATAGATATCATTTGAAAAATGTAGGAGGCATCACATGGAATTCATTTCGGGTGTATGAGTTTTATTATGGGATACTCCTCAATTGGGGAATAAATGATTGATGAAGAAATGGATGTCGACACCAAAGTTTATTGGGTTTTTTGGTATTATCAAGAGTGTCTTAATAGTGGAATTTTATTTGGAATTTCCTCCACAATATCATGGAATGCAAGATTTTTTACATGTCTCTTATATTCAGTTGTTCATTCTCGATCAAAATTATTTGATAAACTATAAAGAATTTAAGTGGGATCCTAACCCAACATTTGTGGAGTTCTCATTGTAAATCATAGAATGTAGTGAAAAAATGTTTTGAAGAAATCCTATGTCACTTATTAGAGTCATATGGGAGCATGGACTTACGCATTAAGAGTCTTACAAATGATAATATGATGTGCGAGCTCAATAGCCCTAGTTTTTTGGGTGTGAAATATAGAGGCACTACTCAAGGATGTTAAATCCTTGAAGGGGGAGATTATAATGACTTGAAGTTTTCCAGGGGCCTTAGGCCTTACATTCTACACATCTTTAATTGTTTTTGAGATATTATTTTGTTGGGGTAATTCTTAGGTTGTTTGTTTTCTGGTTTTCAGATTTATAGAGTCCTTTAAATAGTTGTACGATAGGAACGTGGTCATGGGAAACCATGTGGTTCTCCCCATAAAACAATGTGGCTTGGTTGAAGAAGGATACTATGTGGGGCATGGTTGGAACATATTTAGAGATGATCATGAACCATTTAACTTGAAATATATGTGTCTCGAAATAGAGGGGAAAATAATTGTTAGAAAAAAATTTACCAAATGAGAATATTCAATCATTGATGATGTTCTAGAATCTCATATTCAAATAAAGAAGAATGGAGAGAAATGAGTCTCATAGAAAGCAGAAAAGACCAAGAGTATCATTAATACCAGGGAAAGTAGAAAATTTTGATTCTCAATATTTTTAAATGTCAGAATTGGAAATGTAGTGGTAAATTCATTAGGATAAAAATGTAGGATATGGGAGAAATGATTTTATTAGTTGAATAGAATATCATATCTTCACTGTATGAATAGTTGGAGGGTGTAGTTGAGGGTTTAGGGGAATCAATGTGGGTATCCTTATAGATAATGTCTTTATTGGTTAAACATGTAATGACAAGATAGAATATTCTTCCTGAATGTATCATGATGTGTGATAGGTTGGAAGAATGTGAAACTATTTCAAGATTGAATTTTGATATACCTGGAGTGTTTATAGTTCGTAGCATGGTAATGGTCACATATTCCATAAGAAATGAGTTTTTAAGACCCTATAATTCTTGGAAGTGGGATGTTTACCCAGGGCCAAAAAACCTAATAAATTTAAGAAAATGAATCATAAAAAATGAATCATCACAATAAATAATCGACATATATGGTTCATACCACACTCAATAAATGAATACATAAAAGGAAACGTGAGAAATCAAGAAAATTTTGGTGGAAACTATCTGACACACATGATATATATACAAACCAATTGTTACCATGTTTTTCCAACATATCAACAATACAACTAATCATGGTCCGATGATGAAAATACTGACGTGTATTTCTCGGTAATGTGATCCAGCTTTCATCTGTGTATATCACAATGTGCCTACACAATATTAAAAAAAATTAAAACACATAGTTACTAATAAATAGGGAAAGAGATTCATATATACTTATTGATAAAATATATAAATATGTTACATAAGTTTTTCTATTATAAATAAATATGGTATATCACCCAGTAGAAAAACCATTGAATGCATATTAAAAAGATCCATAAAAGAAGACAAGAACAAGGATCCCATCCCTGTAGTTTTTTGTATATCGTGCTCCACCAATACAGATGGACAAACTGATGATTCCATAACTTTAATATCACTAAGGTAAGGTCTTGATAAATCGTATAATAATTGAATAGAAGTTAGGAATATGGAATGGAAACAAACTCTTACCTTAAATTAGTGGCCTCAAATTAGGATTCAAATAGTTGGGTATGGTCTGGGGTTGAGAATTTTTGAACATTTGGGGTGTCATGGTGAAGTGTTACGGGTGGAAACATGTTGTGACCCTGCGTGTGATTAAATTTTTCAGATCTGGGGTGGATCATGGAACATCAATGGGGGTTGAAACATAATGTGGACCTCTTTAAGAATGAAATTATAGTAGGACTTGCGATGTTTTCCTTTTAGTATTTAAGTATATAGGTAAGTATACAATGTATTATTTGACCCAATGGTGGGTAGGTATATGTTGAATAACAAGGATACGAAAAATCAATGTCTTCTTTGAAATATAGAGGATGGGTTGTCTTCTTTGTTTCTCTTGGTCCTATTGTGCACTGTCTTGGAATGGTACTGCAGTCTTACTACGGAAAGAGAAACTTATTAGAATACATGGTTTGAATTGGATGATATTGTGTAATGTAGAAAGGGAATGTTGAAGCATCCATTTGTAAACTCTTTTCCGGGTGTTAATAGTTAGAGAGCATGTGGTCCATTCGAATTATAAATTAACCTTGATGGATTCATGATATTTGATCACATGTCATGATGGAAATACATGTAATATAAAATGAGAAAACATATACAATAGTGTAAGATTATGGAAGCATAATATAATAAATATGATCCATTGATCATAACGTAGTCATTTAAGAGTGTGGAGTGTGCATTAACATTTTAGAGTGAGATTACTATATAATTATTAGGAGATAATATAAATAGAGGAAAAAGATAATTACTATTTTATTAAATATCAAGATAATAATGAGATATTTTGGGTGAGGAAATTGTTTTTAATGTTATAATAAAAGTTAAAGATATACCCTTCTCAATGCATCCTTCATGGTAATTCTAGTGGATCATATAGGCTTAGGTGATGTTGGATCATTCCAAGGGTTAAATTATCAATTTGGGTGGTGAAACTTGTATATCAAGTTTCTTTTTCTATTTTGTTTCCACAATGTGTGTGAGTTAAGCTGTTATTTTTCACACTCTAATATGTAAATTACGTTTATTTTCCAAGAAATCATAAAAAGAGAAATGAATTACTGTTCACTGGTTCAAACCCATCTCACTTAAACAAATCTATACCCAGGTCCATCACATGATGGTCTTGAGCATATTTTATTCGCTCATAGAACAACTACACCTTCTTTTTCATTATCTTCAAAAAAAATTATCTAATATTAATTATCTCTCTAACCTCATTCCAACACAATAGAGATATGTAATAACACTCATATGGTTTTTTAAATGTAGTTTTACCAATGGTTAATCAATATTTATTATCATGGGTGTTGATGATGAAATTTGGATTAGGCCAGCATTGAGAGGATAATGAGAAAAACAGAGGAACCCAGAAAGGGAAGAGATGATCCCAGGACACGGGAGGCTGTTATACGCAAGATTCGAAGTTTGCGCGCAAGTGGCCCCCAGCTTGCAAAATCTTGTGCACCCCATACAGTGTCAAGGGTGGGCATCCACGCAGCTCTAATTCGCACACCCAATACAGCATCAAGTGCGCATTTTCACCCAATGGCCCTTTGCATGCCCACTGAGGTGTCAAGAGTGTGTTTTCACACCCAAATCTCCATCAAGGGTGACCATCCATGAATCACCCGTTCATGCAACCAATGCGGCATCAAGCGAACGACATCCCCTTTGCGCTCCCAATGCGCTGTCAATTGGTCACTTGCGTGCTGCACCCGTTTATGCACCACCGCGAGGACTTTGGCAATAAAATGAAATGTACCCCCCATCCTTCGGGAATGGTAACCGAAGACGAAGCTATGCTCTACTATGTGAAAAATCCATCTTCCCTGACTGCGTGAAAAAAACCATGGCCTTCAAGTATTGGATTTTGAGTGACAGGTCTCCTAAGGGTCCTCCTTCGGGTGGGCCCTCTTAGGCATGATCCTCATTAATTTGCTTTCTCCAAAATTCATTTGCATGCAAGAGACCCTGTTTCCGTGAAACTTTCCTCTACGTCTGGCATCTATTGTGATCATCCCCTTCCATTTTGCGCATAACCCTTCCATCTTGTGTGTACAAATGCCCTCTTGTGTGCAACCCTACCCTCTTGCGCACAACCCTTCCTTCTTTCTCCCAGCCTATTCTCTTGCGATCACTCCATGTGTCGTCCTCCCTTCATGGAACCATGTCTATACCCCTCTTATGTGCACCCCACCTATGTCACACGCTCTATTTCTGTGTAGATCTTCAAGTTCGCATGAAGTGATTTAAATTTACCTTGGCTGGTGTTTCCCATTGCAATTTTTTGCCTCATGCTTCTTCACAGAGGCACACTAATGGATATTGATTATTCTCATAGACCTGATAATGTGGACCCCTCAATGGATCTCTCCACAAAAACACATCACCAAGGTATTACTGATTCCTTCCCTTCCCCAAGGGGCGGTAGTTATCAGTTATGTATGTCCTAGGGGTGGAGATTGCACCCACCTCGTCCGAGATGCAGGATGTTAAACTATCAAGCGCCATCGCCCATAGCACATGACGTTAAACTATGGCCTCACCCTATGCCTCGCATGTGGGGTTCCCCATCTCAGAAATTATCGACACCCACTTATATCAATGAAAGTGAGATCATTCCTCACATAGATTGATATCTTCTTTATTGAAATGGTGTTCATCCCTAGGGAAAGGGAAACCACCTTGGTGTAAGCCCCTTGCTTTTAATGCAGGAGGTAGCACCCACGCTCCTCCTCTATTCCTTAGTGCCAAATATCTCTCCCTTGGGACTTTGTCACCACCCAGGTCTCCACCCTAGAGTATGTCCCAATCTCCATTACTTCAGGCTTCAGACCACGCGTAAGCCCTGGTTTCAAGTTTGGGCCTCTGACTACGTGTCGGCCTCATTCCACTTCTTGAAAACGCACCTTTCGTGACATGATCTTCAGGTACTTGCACCCTCTTGTTAGTCACACCAAGCATGACTCATGTGGGAATAGAGTAAGAATTTACCCTGACATCCTCTCTGGTAATCCTAGAATATACACCCCAAACTCCCTCCTGAACTACGGGGACTTTGATCCTTGCCAAGGCAAGGTACGTAGGAAGCCTCTCTAGGGTTCAATCCCAACAACCATTGGTTCTGACCATTTCATATCAGTTCCCACTCCTCTCGAACTACATGGTCTTTGATCCTAGCCAGGACAAGTTATGTATGAAGTCTCCTTGGGGTTCAAGCCCAACAACCATTGGTTTTGACCATTTCACGTTGGTTCCCTCTCCTCTCGAACTACCTGGACTTTGATCCTTTCCAAGGGAAAGGTACGTAGGAAGCCTCCCTGGGGTTCAATCCTAACAACCATTGGTTTTGACCACTTCACATCTTTTCCCAATCCTCTAGAACTACGTGTACTATGATATTTTAAAAGTCAAGGTAGGCAGGAAGCCTCCCTGAGGTTGAAGCCCAGCACCCATTGGTCCTGACCACTTTATGTTGGTTCACCTTCATCCTCCATGACATTAAACTATACACCTCTTTTGTCTGACATGACTCTAAAATCCCCCCTATCCGGTGGTAAGCCGTTGGGACCCCTATCTAGGGGTATGCCGTTTTGACCCCTATCTAGTGGTAAGCCTTTGTGATGCCATCCATCGGTAAGCCTTTGTGACCCCATCAAATGGTAAGACATTGTGAACCCCATTCAGTGGTAATCCATTGTCAATACCATTCAGTGGTAAGCCGTTGAAGTCCCCAATCGACGGCATGCCGTCATCAGATGAAATAAGAGTAATTTTATTCTCTACCACATGGATACATAGGAGGTCTCTTCAAGGCTCAAGCCCAACATCACCATCATTCTCGAGTCGACTCCATCTAATTCTCCATCCACTTCACTTAACCATCCATTATCCATCTTGATTCTTACCCGGACCAACACATTCATGTGGGATCATGCCACCTCATTCCCTATTCCCTTAAATCAGTCGGGTAGCTAACCACGTGTTAGCCCCAACATCAGTGTTCCCTCTAGGGGTTGTGCCTATCTGATCTACTCCAATCAGTGTTCATATTAGTCTGATTTGTCTCCGCTAGATGTTAAACTCACGGCATACCCAATGTTAAACAAGGGAAGCTAAGGAAAACCTCTCATACATGCCTATGGAATGTAATTCCTTGCATTCAATGTGGGATTCGTCAGGCTTACCCATCCTTGAGAAGCCTTATAATAAGGGGAAGAACCCTAGACACCTTTATGTTCTAGTGTCCAGACACGCAAGTGATGTTCAATGTGACTACTCCCTGACCAATGGTTGTTGCCCTGACCGGACCCCTTAGAATGTCCCAATTGAAGGAGTGTAACTAACTGATGTTTCTGAAGACATGACACTGGGAAGATCTCACAAACAACATCTAAGTCTATAAGGGGGACCCAGACTAGGTGAAGAGTTTTGAGGAGGAATCCACAAAAGGAAAAATAGACATCCCATCATCCCGTTTTGATCAAGGATCAAACGCCCCTGATTAAGTGACGGATGTCGCCCGCCTTTGGAAAGTGGGAATACGGGGCCACAGCTACGCACCCTCCAAGGACAGATCTGTGCACCATGGTTAAAGCATCAGAATTAGAAATGATGAATCCAGAATGAATTTATTCTCCTCAATGTGGAGATTATATCAATTCAAGACATCAGTGGATTAGTGTTCCACTAGATCCAGTTATCAGGCGTTGGGACCCGCCAAGAAAATAGTGGGTCTGGCGTAAAAATCACTAGAATTTGGGGTAGTAAAAACGTTGGGCATCCCATTCTGTGACATTATCAGCATGGATCCTTCTTACGAGCCATGGGAGATGGAATGGAACTGGGTCATTGGATGTTGATTTCTTTGTTTCAGCACTAATGTCTTAATTTCCCTAATTTTCAGGAACCAAGCTATTGCACCAGGAGCCCGATCGCCACCCGCCCACCAATGCAGGGGCAGGGGAAATGCCAATGCTTCAACCCTGTATGGGTCGACTACTTCAGTGATAATCTCCACAACCACAGCTGATGGGTTCTCACTCCCCATCTCCTCTTCTAAATCCGTTCAACGAACGATCGCAAACGACCTCGTACGCCGATACGAGGAGGAGGGAATTATCCTAACTTGGGATATAGCCCACCAAGACATAGAGCCATGTGCGCCTCATCACCACCACCTCCCCCAAGGGCCACGCAGGTAGCCACTACTCCCCACTATAATATATAATAATTTTAGGAGCCTTTCCTCGGAACGCTAGGATAACTCTTTCCCCTATGATGACAAGGTAAGGGAAATTTGTGATAGTTCAGCCCAGATCCCATTTCAGGGGATCCCAAGGAAGGATCCCACAAGGTCGTACTAGTTCCACCATCTGGTACCACAGGTCGAGGAGTAGGTAAGCCATGTACTTGAACTGTTATCCCTAGTCTGGCTGACCAAAAACCAGCACCAGGCACAGGCAGAGGATGATGCCCACCAAAGGGAATCTACATCAACTACTATGGATCGTGCCACAACCGACATGTATCATTATCCACATGCATACACTGAGAATGGGAACTTGTATACCCATCTCGGATCTAAGCCCCAACCGCCCCACAAGCAGGCTGGCTCAAGTCTCTCGGCCATCAGTGCAGGTAGTGGCTTCCAAGTACGGAGGTCCTCCCTGCACCACCACCATGGAAAACGCAGGTCTTCCCTGATTCCGAGCTCAGCATGGAGTTCTACCTCATGCTACCTTCAGTCCGAATGAGGGACCACCCCATGATGGTGACACTCAACACAGAAGCCTCTCTTGTGCTCATTACATCGGGTATGGAGTCATTCCTCCGGGAACAGACCGTCGGGGTGGGGATGTATCACATATGGTCAATATCCAGCATGGGGGGGCTTCCCCATGTCCACAAAATAGATGGAGAAGGTCCTATTTTCCTCAGTAATCAGAGGGGTGAAGGCCAGATTCCCTTCACCAGCACCCATCATGGAGGTCCTATATGTGTTCAACTTAACTAGTATGAGGAGCTTCCTCACACTGGAACTGCCAGGGGAAGTAAGCATGGTGGTCCCACCCAAGCTTATATCAGCTCCAGTGGAGTTCCTACCCACTCATGTGATCTCCATGGAGATTCACTCTGCACATCAGTCAGCAGACACGGAGTTCATCCCCGTGTTCCCTTTGATATCTGTCCTGGTGTGACTCGCACCCTGACTTACTCTAGAGGAAGTCCACCCTGCCCCAGCACCAGTATGGCCGAAGGACCTCCTCGTTCCAAAAATATCCCTTATCCCGAACAACCATCATGGGGTCGGAGGGTGGATCATCTCCACCATAAAATGAGTGTCGAGAAGATTCAGATACAGATAAATCTGGTATTCTTCTCATAATTAGAGGCGGAATATGACTCAGCGATGGAACCCTCTCCTAGATCCTCTATGTCAAGGGTCAGGGCAGGAACAAGGCACCTCAGCCTAATACATACAGAATGTGAGGTCCATTGGATTCCTACCTCCCTCCTCAGGTATATCCAAGAGGATGAAAATTTGGAAACTCCACAGGTTACGATGGTGCAATCGCCACCATCACCAGAAGAACTCTCTACCTCGACTAGAGATCACAAAGAGCTATTCTAGGGACCAATTACAAATGAGAAGCAATGTAACCCATATCCAACAACTGTAGTCCCTATGCTAGAAACGGTGGTCATCGGCCTATCTTACTGCAATGTCGTGGCTAAGTCACTACACTCTTCTGAGGATAGTCTGAGGTGTAGCAGTTTGTCAGCTCACTCACAATATTCTCCACCAGCCAGCCTACTGTCCCAACGGTCTGCTTTGATACCGGTATAGGTTCCCCAACCGCCTCCAATTGGTGAGTGGGGAAATAAAGGGCTAGACCCTAAATCCATGCCTAGGATCTTATGGGATATCCTCACAGAAAACCACTTCCCTGAGATGTTTTGGCCGGTTTCAGCACTGACTTTTTGTGCGCAAGAATTCCTCACCAATGTGGAAGTTGAGTGTTACCTCCAGACACTATTAGTGAATCATTTCCGTCTTCTTCATTATATAGTGGCTTACCATAAGATCCAAGTTCATTTCAAGGACATTGGAGAACAATGTCATCTGGTTTATTTGGCCACACTCTCTATGGCCAAGCGCCCTGAGTCACCAGGTCTCCCTATGGATTTCTAATAAAGGTGCATTCAGTGTTTTATGGTACTCCATAGGATTATCAAAGAGGATTCTCTCCATGTGCAGATCTGTGGATGGGGGGTAGTATACTGCCATCCTCTTCAGTCCAATCCAACAAAAACCTAATTTTCTAGGTGACATAAAGGATATGCCTCTAGGCAGGTTCGCAGTTAACATGGCCGACCATCCGGAGGGCGAGAACGATCTAGAAATTTTTGGAGAGGATCTACTCCCTGAGGGAGTTTCACACTTATTGGATCCATCAGAAAGGATTACCCATCAACAGAGGAATCTACAAGGTCTTCTTGTGCCCACTGAGGAACTAGTCCTCATTCGGAATCCCAAATAGGGAAAGGAACACCTCTAGGCTGCCAAACCCTCCGACCCATCCATCTCAGTGTAGAAGACTGAGGAAGACCCTAAAGAAGTCATGTTGCGTAAACAACTCGTGGAGCAAAAAAAGATGGTCGATGACATCCTGGTTGAACGCACTGTAGAGCGAAGGTCAGACTACGGTGATCCTAGTTCGTGGCATCAGGGGAAATCATAACTTCCCCTCATAAAATTGCCTCGAGGCAACCCTGACCATTCTTCCCATGCATACAGGGTTGAGGCTGAAACATACGGCAAGAGGGCGCGGTATGTCTCACCAAATCCTCTCAAACGGTGTGACCATCCTCAAGACCCAGCTTGGGTTCCCCCAGCTACCCCACAGGTTGCTCCTCCAGCTTCTCTATGAGCTTCTGGGCCTATTTATCATGTTGATGAACCTTCCAATGCACTAGTGGTTAGGGTTCCCTATCAAGAGAGGAATCCCCGCCCGAATGATCCAATGGCAGACTCATCGCCCATCTCGAATCATTAGCGACTCGAATGGTTGAAATATCTCCTGATGGAAAGCCATATCCAGCATGGTTAGATGATATAACATCACCCCCATGTTTTGAGAATCCCACCTTTACCCCTTTAACAGGAAGGGGGACCCACCACAGCTCCTAGACCACATTATCTCAAGGTGTGCCCCCATGTTGGGAACTCTAGCGCAGCAAGAAGCAACCAAACTCTAGTGTTTCATACAGACATTGGGAGGGCCGACGTTCTTCTGGTACAACCAGCTTCCCATCAGGTCATTCGCTGACTGGGAGGACCTCCATAGGAAATTCCTCTACAAGTTCAATTCCACCACTCAGAAGACGAGTATTGCAGACCTCTTAATGTGCAAGAAGAGTCCAGATGAGTGCATTACTGACTTTGTCTCCCGGTGGAAAGGACTCATATACTCTCGTGACATGCCACTGACTCAAGTGCAATTACTAAGAATGTGTGTACGTAATGTCAAGACAAAGCTGGTCCAATATCTGATCACCTAAAACTACCCAGGGTGATTCTGAGAATTCTATGGTAAGGCCTATTGCCTAGAAGAAGCCTTACCGCAAGCTAAGCAGGCACGTATGTTGCCTCCTACAATCCCTGTGAAAAGGGCCGCCAGGGCTGAGCCCACCGTAGTGGCTTAGATAAAGGCCCCCAAGAAACTAGAGTTTTTACCAGCAGAGCCTCCTCCATAGCCTCACAAAGGCTATCCACCTCAGGCACAGCCACCGGCCCAACAGCACCAACCTCAGAATCGGCAGGTGCCCCCGCACAATGCGCCGCCACTGCCTAGGAACCATTGCCAAGCTCCACCTCCTTGACATGCTCCTCTGGTTCCTCATCAGGTTCAAGATTCAAGGGCCCCATTTCCAGAAAAGAGGAACCGGACCAACTTGTTCAATGAGGCCCAGGTCCCTAGTTACATCCGCAGTGCCTTGGAGGTGGGGATTGTACGCTTTCCTGAGTGCCGGAGGCCAGAATGTAAAACCCACACTTATTTCCCTAATTACTGCCCCTACCACCGGATCCTGGTGCACACCCTCAAACAGTGCTATGTGTTTAAATATTGCCTTCAGGACAAGGTGGATAACAATATATTCTGGTTAGGCCTTGCTCCAGCACATGTGGCATGTGTCTTCGTGAGGCTAGACAGTAGCAACGACAGCGAAGGTGAGTGGCATCGGGTTTCTAGATGCGGGTCCTAGAATTATGATGATTGGATGGCTCGTAAAACAGTCACCCATTCCCATGGTGTTATCCATGCATACCTGAATCATCCAGAGCTTTCAGAAGCTGCAACAACTACTTCTGCATCTCCATCTCATCAATCCACCTCCTAGAAGAGCAAACACCAGTGGCGTAAGGGAAATCAAAGTCCCCCGCCAATTCTATCTTCATCCCATACTCTCAGTGAATTCATGCCCCCGGAGAAGGAGATCCCTCCCAGAATCCCTCCAGTAGTGGATGACTCTTCAAGTGATGGTTAAGGGTATGCCTTGGCCAGCACCGTAGATCTGGTAAACCCCTAAAATGTTTTTGATGATGAGGAGCTCCAGGAAGACCCTCCCAATGTCCCAAGTCGTCGTCAGCATCAACAGAGCCACATTTATATGGGCTGTCGGAGTGCATCAGTCAGTAAATCCAGCCAGGCTGTGCACACGACCGAAACCAAGTAGCAAGCCCACCACAATGATCAGCACGTGCATCCTTCTCACCTGGTGACATCAGGCCTTCCTTCAATGCCGTTCGTGTTGTTGGATTAGGCAGAGCCACCTCGACCACACTGTGACCAGCCATGCCCTTCCATAGGCCGGTCTCAGTCATCTGGATCTCATCCGATAGTCCCTCCATAGGCTTCGACTACCGAGAAGTGGGATATTCCTAGCATCAATTAGCTGTCGGCCTAGCCGGTAGGGCCCACCATACCTCTTGTCATAGAAATAACTCCTGTAAGCAGAAGTTCATGCCTGTCACGGAAGTATGATGTTCTCAAACATCTTTCAAGTATTCCAGAAAATATTTCCATTTTGTAGGCCCTTTTCCTGTCATCAAATATGCATGAGGCCCTCACTGAGGCTTTAAGAATCCCCCTCTAGTTTGAGATGAAGGTAGCAACTGAATAGCTTTTAATGCTGAGGTGATCTATAATGTTGAATTTTAGGCCAAAATATCATTCTATAGAGGACATGAAGGATCTCCCATAGAAGGTCACATTCGCCCACTGAACATCACTGGCCAGTTCTATGACAAGGTTGTTCATAGCTTCCTTGTCGACATGGGCTCTAGAATCAACCTAATCCCGACACAGACATTGAGAAAACCCGGATTGTATGAGGTTGATCTGAGTCCCTCTTACTTGATAATCCAAGGCTATGAAAGGACAGAGCAGACACTGGTCGGTAAGATCCATTTGATGACCCAGTTCAGTGGTCTAATTTCATGCACCGAGTTTATGGTTGTCTCTGAGGACACCACCTACAATGCATTGATGGGAAGGCCATGGCTCCACCTACATGTGACAGTTCCCTCATCATATCACTAGTGGCTCATGTACCCCATTAATGGTCGAGTGGGTGTGATTCAAGGTGATTTGTCTCCCATTTCCTCTTATGAAGCCCTCTATCTAGACGCCGACTACTATAAGATCAAAGACAAGAATATTTGGGATAATGAGGTTGAGCATGCCATGGATACGACCGACCCGTGGACAGATCTAGATGAAACCTACATCTTTCCAATCCACCGATTTGAGGCTACGACCCTGGACATGGGACAATGCTTCATTGTTTCTATAATGAGGGGAGAGACATTCCAAAGTCTATACGATGTGGAAAGATCGCCTCATAATCCTATACAAACTAGGCTCAGGTGATCACAGAGCCTCTTACTCCCTTAAGATATCGGGATGTCCATCCCATAGCAATGACAATACATCATAAATTCTTGTTCTGCTAGGCCGGGATTAACTGGGTCAAGCCGATGCGCCACTATTTCTTCGATATCATCAAGTGTGGCCACATGGGCCAAAGGCCAGATGCGATTAGATCAATAGCCTTCATCGTTATGGTTACGGTAACAGAGGGGTGCCTTGAAGTGGTATCCACTGCCGCTCAGGCTGGTACCAGCCTCCAATAGGGAGCTTCCAACTCAGAAGAATCTCCTCCTTCCGAGGATCCCCCCTCCATAAGTGAAGAATAGGATTTTTAGGATGCTCCCCCACCTTTGAAGAGGGCGTCTCTACCACAGTTGACGAGTTGGTACAGGTGAACCTCGTTAGTGAGGTAGACCCGAAACCCAAATTTATCATTGCCTCTATGCCCCTCGTGGAGTGACAACATTACATAGACTTTCTTAAACAACATAGTAATGTATTCTCCTTGGGTTATGATAAGATTCCTGGACAAGATCCTCAGGTAGTCGTCCAACACCTCAGTCTCCCAGCAAATCATTTCTGTTTCAAGCAGCCTCCCAGAAAGGTGCACCCTTCTCACGATGACATGGTTGAAGTAGAAGTTGATAAGCTCATCAGATCCATTTTCATTAAGGAATTCCAGTACCCCAAGTGGCTGGAAAACATTTTTCCGGTAAATAAGAATAATAGAGAAATCATAGTCTGCATCAACTTCCAAAATCTCAATTGTCACTGTCCAAAGGATGATTTTCCCCTTCCTGTGATGGAATTATAGATCGACACTACAACTGGGTTCCAAGCCCTCTCTTTCATGGATGGGTACTCTGGGTATAACGAGATATGAATAGCCCCTGAGGATGAGGATTCTATATCTTTTAGGGCACCACAAGGTACTTCCTTATACCAAGTCATTCCCTTCTGTTTAAAGAATGCAGTTGCCACCTATTAGCGGGCTATGCACCTCATATTTAAGCAGATCCTCAGAACGTTGGTGGAATGTTATGTGGATGACCTGGTGGTCAAATCTCGCCAGCTTCAGGACTATCACAGCGACCTTGAGAAAGTGTTGGCTTCCTCTGTTCCAGTCACATGAAGATGAACCCACTAAAGTGTGCCTTCGAGGTCACCTTTGGGAAGTTTCTTGGCTTCGTTGTCAGATACAAAGGCATTGAGATCGGCCTAGAGAAGATCAATTCCATTAGTCAGATGTCTCCTCTGAGAAATATTCAGGAACTATGAGTCCTCCAAGGCCACTTAGCCTACATAAGCTGATTCATCGTGAATTTGTCAAGAAAGTTTAAGCCCTTTCCTCGGGTCATGAAGAAAGGCACCATCTATGAGTCGGATGAAGAGTGTCAGACTACTTTTGAGGAAATCAAGCAGTATCTACTACAGCCTCTAGTCTTAATTCCACCCATCTTCGGAAAGCCGCTAGTCTTTTATGTGACCACCCTGGAGAGATCTCTCAGCTCCCTTCTCATATAGAATAATTATGAGGGAATAGAGAATAGTCTCTACTACCTCAGCCGCATGCTCCTCATTATAGACACCAGATACTCTCCTATCAAGAAGAGTTGTCTTGCACTCGTATTTGCAGTACAGACGTTGTGACATTACTTGTAGCACCATCAGGTATAATTGGTGTCAGGGGAAGATCCCCTTATGTACATCTTGAACTGCCCCATGCTGATAGGCTGACTAGCTCGGTGGGTGGTAATCCTCCAACAGTTCGATATCAGGTTTTTCCATCAGAAGGCTATCAAAGGGAAAGCATTGGAAGACTTCCTTTCCATCCATCCAGCTCCTCAGACCAGTCCATGGACCTCTATTTTCTTTATGAATTGATTATCTCGATAGACCAAGCCATTCCATGTTGTAAAATTCACTTCGATGGAAATTCCCGGAGCCCCACTGGCAGAAGGCTCAATAACCCCAGTCTCAATAGAGTAGGCCTAAGTATCATCTTCATTACCCCGACACAAGCCATCATGATATACTCATTCCTATTGTTAGAAGGTTTCCCCAACAATGAGGTAGAGTATCAGGCTCTCATCACTGGCCTCGAGCTGGCCCTTGAGATTGATGATCCCCATTTTCATGTGAAAGCGGACTCCAAACTTGTAATCAATGATTTCAATAGTGACTATATCATTAGAAATCCAGTGCTCGTACCATTATTGTAGTGCACTCTCTAGCTAATGGTCCAGTTCCTATATCATCTAGAAGTTACTCATGTTCCTTGATCTCAGAATGGTCGAGGTAATCCCCTGGCAAGCCTGGCTGCATCACTTGCGGAGCCCGAGCAGGATGATCTGATTATCCACATGGCACATCGCAGATTCATTGCTCCTTTCACTCTAGGTGACGATGATAGCCTGTGGGTAAGCCACCTTACCACCAGTGCCTCCACATCAGTACCCCCAGGTTCCCTAGATACAGTGATTGAAGTGACTCCAAAATAGAGATCTCCCTTTGTTGAGTATCTCATGAATGGTAATCTCCCAACAGATCAGGCCGAGTGTGAGTGAATCCAACACCACACGTTATAGTTTACCCTCCAGGATGGTCCTAGTTGTGAGAAACTCCTCTACAAGTGTGGGTTTTATGGGTTTCTCCTTTATTTCATTCAAGGATTCATGATTTCCCAAGTCATTCAGGAGGTTCATGTTAGTTCCTGCGGGGCTCATCAGACTAGGCCAAAGCTATCTCACCATATCTAGAGACTAAGGTACTTTTGGCCCTCTATGATTCAGGACTGCATCGAGTTCTCCAAAAGGTTCCATGCATTCCATATTCATGCTAACTTCATGAATCAGCCACTAGAGCCTCTTAAGTCCACCAAGTACTCTTGTCAATTTGTAGTATGGGGACTCGATATCATGGAACCATATCCACTTGCGACAGATCTCCAGTGCAGATTCATCCAGAATGCTATACATGTCTTCTCCACGTGGGCAGAGGCAGTCCCACTAAAGGAGTTAAAGGACCATTCCATCATTGAATTTGTGAGTTCCAACATCTACTATCGATTTAGTGTCCCTCATGCTATCCTCACCGATAATGGAACGACCTTCCGAGCAGCTGAGATAATGAAATTGTAAGCTATGTACAACATCTGTTCTAACCCTACCTCCCACTATCATGTGCAAGAAAATGGACAGATTGAGGTATTCAACAATACCCTCTCCAAAATTATACAATAAATGGTTGGTCAGAATAAGAAGAGTTGGCTGGACAAGCTCCCCAATGCCCTCTGGGCTTATCAAACGATGACTCGTAATTCCACCCATGTGACCACATATTCCTTAGTGTATGGGAAGAAGGCCATCCAACCCAACAAGATTCAATTTACCTCATTTTGCACAGATTTCTATGACCATCAAGTGCTAGATAAAGTAGCCAAAATTTGTCTGGTTGAGTTGGAAATGCTCAACGAGAATAGGATTCATGCCCTACTTATTATGGAAAGGCATCAGAACAATATAGCTAGAGATTTCAACAAAAACATTCATCTCCGCTCCTTCTTGCAAGGAGACTTGGTATTGGCCTTGAGAGAACCAATGATACCAGGTAGGAAACCACCCAATTTGGAACCCATATAGGAAGGACCTTACATCATTCCTAAGGTTTACTCCAATGGCGCATACTCACTGGTTACAATGGACGGTGAGCGTAAATCTCCACGCACCAATTCCAAGTTCCTCAATAAATACTTTTCTTGAGTCCCCACGGTCCGGTATGACCTTAAACTATATGGTCCTTCATGACCCCAAACTGCATGATGGTCCCACACGACCCTAAACTGCATTACGGTCATGCATGGCGTTAAATTATCTGGTCCTACATGACCTTAAATTGTGAAATGTACCGCATGAAATTAAACTGAGTGTCGTCCTGCTAGACATTAAACTGCATATCATGAACTATGTATGGTTTGATTCTCATCCTCATGGGATATTTAAGAATTCTAAGACGCCTCGTCTTGAGTCCATCCCCCAGTTTCCTCTTTGACTATCCCCTATTGGGCATAGTTCTTTTGGAGGATCCCACATGTCATCGTATAGGATTATTTGGCCCCACCCTTTTCAGGGTTATAGTGATTGCACTTTGTGCCCTCCTTCATTCTTCTAATCCTCCCACGTCCATACCACCTGACATTAAACTACACAACCCTTCCAGAACTATGTGTGCCTTGATTCCGATCCTGATGGGATACATAGGACTGCCTGATCATTTCATCCGTAGGCACAAACTCAAACTTTGGGACCTCCAATTGGGACGAAAAACATGGTGTGTTGCCAGCTTTCTCCCCATTCACGACAAGTTCATCTTCACCATACAATGTATCCCTCTCCCCTAAAGATCTCCATATCTTCTACTGTCTAACTTTATTTGAAATTTCACGGGCACATTTAGGCTCCACACATCCCATAATCTGGCTTCCCATTATCTTTAACAAACAGAGGGGCCCCCGAATGATAAGGATACTTAGCCTAAGGGATCTCCTATCATTACAGTCCAACACCCTCAAGGATTTTAGGCAACAAATCGATATGATTCCCGCGTTGCGTGTATGGTCATCAGTAGATGATAATTGTTTTCCCATTTCAGGTCACACAATATAGATATTGTGTTTTGAATCTAGTCAACAGTTATCCTTGGTCATTATCACCACCCCCATACATCCCAAACATAGAGTATAGTGGTTCATTCTGCCCCATTGTCTCTCCAAATCTCGGTCTGGCTCGAGCAGGAGTGTAATTCCAGCTGTATTACCCTTATGTGATGGGAAGATCCTAGTCCCACTCCTTGTTTCCCACACCGAGCATTGCTCACGTGGGTTTAGGAGCTATGAAGGCAATGCCCGCATGATAGGCCATATGGATACAGTTTTCCAGGATGCCCAGCCTTAGGTCCTTCGACCTCTTCAGACCCCTACTACAAGTTATCATTTAGGATTATGTGGTGCGGTATGGAATCACATCCTCATTCACATTGAGATATTTCTCCATGCCAGAAATATCTCCATGAGGCATCCCTCCATTCATTAATCATCCTTCCAGTGCGCACAAGCCCCGTCAGGCTTCGTGAGCACCATCATTTGGGTTAGCATCACCTTTTATATCCAAAAAGGACCCCGAATGGAATGGATTTTCATACTAAGGGCCCTCCTACCATTACAGGATAACATCCTTGAAGATTGTGAGTGAAAAATTGATACAAGTCCCATGTTACTAATATAGTCAAAGGTCGACGCTCAATTATTTTCCCTGATCTCTGGTCACACAAGGGTGGATAATGAGTTGCGAAACTCCCCGATAGTGGTTCTCTATCATCATTGTCGCTTTGTGTTCTTCCATAGGAACGATGATTCTACCTCTCTATACCATGCATATGATATTAAACTAGGAATCTCCGGTCTGAGCCCTATGACCCTAAAATAATATCACCTTCATCCTCACTACAAGATGTTAAACTGAATGTTGGCGTTGTTATACTTCATGTGGCCCAGCCTCAGGCCCCTTGGCCTTTTCGAGCCCCTGTCTGAAGTCCTCACTTAGGGTTGTACAATGTGTTGTGTGATTATGTCCTCATTCATGTCAAGTTACTCATTGTGTCGTACACGCCCCTAGATGGGGTATCTTTCTAATATTTTCATCATCCTTTCATCTAGAACTATGTGTGGCTTGATTACCATTCTCATGGGATTCGTAGGACCGCCCGAACGTCTAGTCTTCGGTTCTAGCCCCATCTCTTAGAAACAACCATATCATTTTAGCCCCTTGGCCCACATTCTTATAGAGGAGGGTTATACGGTGTGGTATGGGATTATGTCCCCATTCACACTGGGTTTATAACAACTACGCCGCAAACCTATCTCTCATGAACGATCATCACTCCCTTTCTCTACTCTCATCTCTTTGAGTCGGCTGCCCTTAAGTCAGGTCCCTCAAACCTCTCCGGTGATTCATGAATTGGTCCATGTGTACTCTGGTCTAGAACCTAGAGTGTCATATTCTACCTGGACATGCTTTCACCCATTTTTCAGGCTTTTTGTTCCCCTTAATTTGGGATTCCATTATATTTCTCATCTGAAGGGACCCCCAAATGGTATGGATGCTAGGGGTAAGGTCTCTCCTACCATTACATGCCAACATCCTCGAGGGTTTCAAACAACAAATCGATACAAGTCCCACATTGATAATATGGTCAGCGGTCGACTCTCATATGTTGTTCCCATTTCAAGACACATGATATGGATGTTGTGTTTTGAATACGGTCAACAGTTATCCTCCATCATCACGCCAATCACTTCAAGCCTTGAATGTTGGTTACATGATTCACATTATTTTCCACCCCATCATGTACAAGTGGAATTTTGACACTCCTTGAACAATCCCTCAGTGTTCATTTGCATGTTAGGAGGACGAATCTGTGGTAAGGCATCATTCGGGGCTCTGCACCGACTTCCCTTTGGCGTGCCTTCCAGGTATTGCAAAAACCACTTCCTCCCTTGTTTCCCACATCAAGTTTGACTCATGTGGGCTTAGGAATTGAATTGAGATCTTCACCTACTTGGAAGGATTCCACCTCTCCATGGACCGAGATCTAAGACCTTAAACTAAGATCTCTTTTTAAAAAACGTACGACTTGATTCCCATTCCCATGGGATATGTATGAATGCCTACACATCTTGTGTTTGGTTCTAGATCGAGTTCCACTAATTTATATCTTCTATTCTACATTCTAGGCCCTAGCTCTTATAGGACCACGCGATGTCGCGTGTGTGGGATTATGCCTTCTTTCATGTCAGGTTTACAATTGCTACATCACATACTCCCCTTTTAAAGAGCTAGTCCCTATTATCTCCTTCTCCATATTCTATACCCTTTTCTAGCCCCCACGGACCAGGGTTTTTTCTTATAATTTGTGCACGGTGTGACATGGGATTATTTCCTCATTCACATCAGCTATGCTTTATCACGCCCCACAAATTCCCTCTTGAACCTCACCTCTCCTGTATATGTCTAATCCATATAACTTTAGACTATGCTTCTTAGTCCCACATGACTTTAAATTGTTACGTCTATACCACATGATGTTAAAATGCATGTCCAGTCCCATCACATGACCCTAAACTGTGACATTATATTCCTAGCAGCACGAAGAAAAACGACACATCATCATGGTGTCCTCACTCGAGGGGACATTATGTTTGGTATTGATCACACAGCATGCCATTTTTTGATACCTACACACAACTTTATTATTATGGTGACACCTGGACTTTCTATCCTAGGTCCATCGCTTCAAAAAAACAACACCCATTCATCCTAAAGGACAAAAAAGATCTATCAAATACCGCTTCTTTTGGTGAAAGGGCCAGACCCGCACAACCTTATTATCTCTGACACTGTTATCCTACCATGCCATCCCTAGAACTATGTGTGGGTTGATTCCCATCCTCATGGGATACGTAGGAGCGCTCGTGCACTTTGCCTCGGGGCCCGCCTAACTTTCATTTTTAGTCCCTCAACCTAAAACCCTCCCAAGAAACACATACTGATCTAGAATGAAAGTCCTCATTCACGCTAGGTTTCATAATTCCCTCACCATGTGTCTCATGTGTTCCCTACCATCTCTTGTTTCAGTTCTATGACCGTAAACTAAGATCACTCCGTGTCTTTGCCGAAAGATGTTAAACTAGACGACATCTACCAGAACTATGTACGACTTGATTCTCATCTTTATGGTATATGTAGAAACGCCTAGACACATTGTCTCTAAGACCATCCCTAGGAATATAAAACCATGTCCCCTATTTTGGACCCTTGGCCCGAACTCTCTTGGGAACATGTGGTGTAGAGAGTACCTCATGGGTGCCCATTCACGTCGGTTTTTGAAAAATATACACCATGTGCCTCCCATGTCTCTTACCATATCTAGTCCGAGTTATATGATGATAAAATAAGATCACTCTGTGTCCTTGCCGCATAACATTAAACTACACGAAATCTCCCAGAACTACGTATGGATTTATTCTCATCCTTATGAGATATGTTGGAATGCCCAGACACACTGTCTCTAGGTCCAGCATTAAGAATCTAAAATCATGTCCTCTCTTTCTTCCCATTGGCTCAAACTCTCTTGGGAACATGTGGTGTAGTGAGTACCTCATCGGTCCTCATTCACTTTGGGTTTTGAAAAGGCCACCCCATGTGCCTCCCATGTCTCTTCCCAACCTGGTCCGATTTCTATAACCCAAAACTAAAATCTCCCTATGGGAACTGCGCATCATTTTTGGACACTTTTCTACCCTGTACACAGTCCATAAAATCAAGTTCCCCCTTAATGGTACACCCTAGGACCTTATGTTGGAATCATTTGACCCCAGGACCCTTTTCCTTGGAAAGGGACTCGACTCCCTCTATCGGATATGTCTTATTTTCATACTCAGATACATTGTGAAAAATAGCCCGAAGTGAGGGATTTTCCCATGGACATTCCCTCGTTCCATTTCCAAGCTTCGTGATCTCGTTATTTGTATCCTCATCCTCTTCCACGTCTGAAGAGGCCCCCTTTATGACCGAGTCTTATGCCACATTGGATTACTTACCATATTGGGCCAACATCCCTGAGGACCTCGGATAACTTTTTCAACAGGTCTCGTGTTTCGAACATGGTCAGCGGTCAACCCTCGTTTGTCTATCCTCATTCCATGCTAACACAAAACGTATGCAATGTTTAGAACATGGTAAAAAATTATCCCCTATCTCTATGACACCATCATTGTAGTCCAGATCTCCGGCCACAAGATTCACATATTTCCACTTCCCTATGATTAAGTGGAATTCCAACGTACTCAGCTTTACTCCTTCACACATATAGGGGCGTTATGTTGGCAGGTCAGCATCATTGGGAAGTCATTCACCTAGCATCCCATTACCCCTAACATGTGCCTTCGTGTTCAAGGGAAGTCCCATCACTACTCCTTGTTTCCCACATCGATCATGACTCACATGGGTTTAGTAGATCTGGTAGGACGTGTACTAGTGCAACCATGACCCACATGCCTTTCATCGTCCCACATGATGTTAAACATTGCCTTCAGAACTATGCATGGATTGATTCCCATCCTAATGGGGTATGTAGGAATGTTGTGGCACCTTGCCTTGGTCCAAACCTAACATTCACTTTTTTCCCTTGACCTAAAGAATTTCTTCCATGGATATGTGGTGTGGTGCAGAATTTTTATGTCCTCATTCACGTCAAGTTTATAGCTACCGCACCACATACTCCCTTCATGGGATCTCCCCTTTCACCCTTCATTCTATCTTATGTTGTTAAATAGCACGAGACCACATGTCCTTAACGTATGTTCAAGATTCCGCATGTTAGTCATGGGATGCACCAGATCACTTTCCAGAGAGGATTTCCCCTATCAGTGTTGGCCTTTGGACACACTATAATTAATAAAAACGTTTCTCTTGATTATCGTCCTTATGGGAAAGGTAAGGACGCCCAGGAATTCCTCCTTGGGCCCAGCCCCATGGTCATTAACACTCTTGGCCATTCGGCCCTGATCACAGTCCATTCTATATAACCTTAAACTAGGGGCCTACAGTCCATGTACCATGAATTTAAACTGTTCACCTTGTTCTAGGAAGTATGGCCTTTGAACTATGTGAAACATCCTCATTGTATGATGTTAAAATACGTGTCATTCAAGGTCCTTTCCAAGGAGGTCCTATTTAGAAGTAGGTATGATCCCTGATCAGACCGATAGGGCCACCTGATGTGCCTTCACCACAGTGGTGTAATTTCAAGAGTGCTGGACTCCATTCGAACAACCCATCACTCCACACTCCATGCTTTTCAAGCCCTCTATTCAGAACCTCATCCTCTTTCACACCTAAAAGAACCCCCTAATTGTATAGATGCTCGGCCTATGGCTCTCCTACTATCTTGGGCCAACATTCTGTAAGGCTAATGGATGAAATTTACAGTCAGGCTTTGTGTTTCGAACATGGTCAACGGTTGGCCCTAATTGTTTCCCCATTTTAGGCTAATGCAATGAGAATAATATGTTTCGAATATGGTCAATAGTTATCCTTCATTGTCACGCCATCCCTACAGTGTTCCGAATATTGGGTATCATGATTCACACATTCCACTCCCCTATGTTTGGATTAATTTCAAACTCCTCTGGAGGTATCCCACTTATGCACTAGAGAACATTGGGATGATGGAACATTGATTATTCTGAGGCCCTCATCCTCTAATCAGTCCTCCCCCTTTTTCTTCCCAAAAATCCAGATTGGTTGTTCAAACCTCGAATTCCCAAAACATGGTTGTAACTCCTAAATTCATACAATGTAATAGTTCGAGAATCCATTTTTTCTCACATCTAGTACGAGCCACTTGAGATTAGGAATGGGTTGATATGTGTTTTGGGAGTATGGTCAAAGTGAATTAAAATAAACAAGAAAATATTTTGTCCATACATACAATTCAGAGATGGAAGTAATAAAGAAGGATATGTTTAGGGGGTTATCCAAAACAGGACCCTAATGGATCGACATTTTGGATTGATTGTTTCAATGCTGCCACCTTCTGAATTGTGGCCTCCAGCATCGCTTCCTGTCCCATGAGATCCTTCTCTTAGACTGTAGTGGTGGGGTTTAACTCAGTAGCCCTAGAATGTTCCTGTGATTGTTCATTATGGATCTCAATCATTTGTATATTAGCCTGCGCCATCTGTTCCTCATCATCCACAAGCTGGGAATTCAATCTCTCAATGAGCTTAGATTGGTTTGCAACGAATTCCTTCCTTTCCTTTGCTTGTTCCTCATGGCGTTGGACTTCCTTCTACGCCTCCAGGAAGGCCTAAGTATTTTTTGAATCCTATTAGAGTCAGGAAATGTCTGAACTTCATCAATCCTCCTATATCCTCTCTACCATGTAATCATGGATCACTACGTGAGAATGGTGAGAATCTACCCATCTATCATAGATAAAGCGTAGATAGGTGTGGAGTGACCCCATATGGCTTATCCATTTTGCATGTGTCTGGCTGAGAAAGGATCTAATTCACTTACATGCCTTGTGCCATGTTATATGGCTCTCCTCAGTAGAATCCGAGATGGAATCATCAATTTCATCAGGGTCTACGGGCCTTTATTCCGGGAAATCCGCAATGAGTTCAGTGGAAACCTCTTCTTCAGGAACCCCCTCCTCATTAGCAACTTCAATCTCATCAAGCTGGAGCTCCACCCTGGCATCATTTCCACCCATCATTTCAATCTTTGACACGTCAAGTACCAGGGCAAGGCCACCTAGAATGATTTCTTCTATGAAGACCAATGTAGCCGCTGGTAGGGCTCCTACAGATGTCTCGGACTCGATAGTTTGTCGTGCCTTCAACCTCACGATGACTGCATCAGGAATCAGTATCTTGGTGAGCTGAATTCTCCAGCAAATAGGAGAGCCAAATACAAAGGACTTATGGGAGCCAAGTTTGAAAATGTCTAATTCTTGTGTAATGGAGGGGGTCGGCGCCGCAGGGGAGCCTTCGATGTTTGTCAACTCAATCACCAGTGTTGGGTCCTATTGAATAATGGGGATGGAGGGGGAATCTCCTTCTGTCTCATTACCTCATACTCCAGTTGTAATCGGCACCCCTCTATGCTCAGTCCCGAGGACAGGCTCCCAATAATGCTTCCCAACCTCCAAGGGTACACCGTCATCCTCTGTGGGGAAGGCTTCTTGGGAACCCTCGCCCATGTGTTCCTAAATAAGAGGGAGTTTGGTTGATGAATCAAGATTGTGAAAAGATAAAGGCCAGTGGAGATTAGATTTAATCTTACCTCAAGCTGCTCTACCAGTTCAATGTCGGGGCCTATGATTTTGCTACTCTCCCAGGAGCTCCGATGGAGAGGGGGAACTTCTAAAGGCCCCTCACTACCAAGACATTCAGTTTTATCCTCCTCCTCTTCTTCACTTCCATCTTCTTAACCTTCATCATCATCATCATCATCATCATCATATTCTTCTTCTTCTTCTTCTTCTTCTTCTTCTTCCTCTTCCTCTATACATTCATCCTCAGATTGTAGCTTTTATGGGTCATGTTTCTAGAAAAGCATCACTTCCACCAGGAAATGTGGTTCTTCATACCGCCCCCACTAGCATGCGTACATATCCATGGATGTCAGCTATCCATGCTGATGATTAAAGATTACCCTATCCCTCATCTTGATGTCTCCTATGTCTAGAAGATCAAGCCCAACACGTCCCAACCGTCGCCATAATTCTTCAGTAGACATAAAATCCCACAATGTTCTCCATGAATATCATAGAGAGGGGACGATGGCATCACCAGACGACTTCAAGTGGTACCTGAGTTTCTTTCCCTGAAGTTCCATAGCTAGCCCACAAGGATGCACATGAGACCACCTTTCTCTGGGAGGGAGAGGCACGTTCTTAGTTTTCATTAGTCCTTCCAATGAAGGGTCAGCCTATGCCATGATGGCTACCTAGCCCATTCTTTGCCTCACCTCTCCCATCAAACTGCGTATCCCTCCCTACACTTTGATCTCTCCACTGGCTGCCTTGATTTTCCAGATGCACTTCCAAATAATCACTTTAGGATATGTCCTTATCCAGTGCTCACCATACTCTGTTGAAAGGCCTATACAGAAGTCAGTGTGGGAAGGATGATGACTTCGCCCAAGCCGGATGTCATGAACATAAGCCATAGTTGGTGGAGAATAAAAGTATTTCATCATTCATGAACCAATGTATATACTTTCTTCGGCATCTGTTGCAAGCACCCAAACTACCTAGAAAACCGGGTTGGCACGTACAGTTCACAAAAGATTTTATCATCAATCCGAACTACTTTTAAATCGCCCTAGATGCTCTGCAGGTATTCCCTCTACTCTAATGGACCCCACCCATCACCGACCATCTAACCGACTGGGGATCGTAATGGGTTGAAGTTAATGTGGGTGTGGCTGCTGATCTTGAGCTTGATCCCCTCGTCTCTAAGCATTAGTGGACAGATTCTGGCGATGTTCAAAAGGGATGGCCGCATTCTATTACCGAGGGGGGTGAATGGAATTTGGGAGGTCATACCTGCCAGAGTGAGTTGTGACCTAGCTATGAATAATTGGGAATGGTCCGAAAATCCTCCTGGGTGTACTTCCCCTCGAGATACGCCCGAGAATGCTGTATAGCCTAGCCAACACCAGAACCCCCAGGTTGACCTTGTTTTTCACCACCATGATCCCGGTCATCACTAGCATCCCTAGGTAGACCCCCATCCTTGTGTACCTCACTGGATACAAAAACCCTCTCAAGAATGCAACAATAAACCTGACATATCGCACATTCGGGTCTCGAGCTTCATTAATGAAAAATCCCCACGACCGGTATTCTCCTATCTCTAGAACCCTCCAGTATGACCCTGATTTTCCTCTGAGAGATGTGTTCGAGCACTATTTCCCTCGGCCTGAAATTTTTACAGTCGTGTACTACATCACGAAACGGATAAACCACCTTGAATAGGGTATAAAATTTAAGATATATTTTAATTTTAGTTCCTCATTATCCAGCTCCAGCAGGTTCCATGACAGGATTGGGGTGCGTGTTCTATCCCCTAGACAATCCCCGCTAGAAGGAACTCATCATATGGATACCCCTTTAATGGTATTACCCCAATAAAATGGACATCCCACATAATAATTCCCACCGACCCCTGGTGGAGGTGAAAGAGTTGGTATTAGGGGACCAACGACTTACAATCTCTACTACCATGTCCTGTTGTTGGTAGAAATGAAATTGGGATATCCAGACGGCCTCAAAAATCCTGATAGACCGCAACTCCTATCCAAATTCCTTGCATGTATGACGTACCTAGTATGCCCATAACCATTAGTTGGTGAAGTTTCCCCCAGATCTAGAATCCCATTCCTTCCAACCCTTCATCTCTTCAGTGATGCAGCTTCAGAATGTACTTGCATAAATAGCGGGAGATTCCTCAGGAACCGGATAACTTCCTACAACTGTCCTAGTCTTCGGATTTAGGAAATATATGGATGTATTATTTTTTTATAGTGGTATGGTCTTTGTTTGTAATATGGAATTGTGGAAGACTATCCTCGCATGTCACCCACAACCACAGTGTGTCTGTCTTGAAACCGGGCATCAACACCTCTTCTAGAAGGCTGAAGTTCCATAGCGGTAGGCTATCGCTCAGAACATAATATTTTTTATCCTGCGTAAGAATGCAAAAAATTATTTGGTTATCATACACAACCCTCCTTGCATGATGAATCTGAGGGTTCATGATCATTTTAGTCCTTCTCGCAGTATTGACAGCCTCCCTCTCGGCATCGGTCCGTTGGGTGGCGATTTTGGAAATCCAAAGGGGTTGGCATGAAAGAATGAAGTTCGGCATGAAAAATATCAGTTGGTTCACAGGAATGTCGAGCTACGCAAAAAATGTGGGATGGCATGAAAAACTCGGGTTCTACCTCGGAAACTTGAGCGCTGGTCAGGACTGTTTTCATGCATGAGAGAAAAGTGCATGTCATGCGGAAAAAACTATAAACTAGGGGTCTATAGGGGTCCCTCCGCCCATTTATTGGTGTGGAATCACCTTTCGTGCATACGGAACAAATTTGTGCGTGCAAAATATGGGTTTTCACACACTGACTGACTGCACCCTATTTTCAGCATACCCTCAGAATCTGACCATTGGGTTCCCCTTCAGCATCAATTCTAAGGGTGGAATTCGTTGATGCAGAAATGTTGATAAGGACAGTATAGGGAGGATAACGATAAAACGGAGGAGCCTGGGAAGCGAAGAGATGATTCCAGGACTCGGGATGCAGCTGCACACAAGATTCGAAGTTTGTGTGCAAGCATCCCCCGATATGAAAAATCTTGTGCACCCCATATAGCGCCAAGCGTGGGTATTCACGCAGGTCCCGTTTGAGTGCCAAATGCAGCAGCAAGTGTGCATTTGCGTGTAGTGGCCCTTTTCACCCCAATGCGGTGTCAAGAGTGAATTTGCATGCCCAATTCTCCATCAAGGGAAACCTTCCGCGCAGCACCCGTTCACGCACCTGATGAGGCGTCAAGAATGTGGTGCCCCCTTTGTGTGCCCAATGTGCCATCAACCGGTCGTTTGTGCTCCACACATGTTTGCGCGCCACCCTGAGGACTTCGGCTATAAAATGAAATGTACCCCTACCCATAAGAGAGGGTATCAAAAGATGAAGCGATGCTCCGCTGCACGAAAACTCTCTCTTCCATGACCGTGCGAAAAACACCTTGGCCTTCAGTTATTGGATTTTGCGCGATGGGTCTCTCAAGGGTCTTACATCGGGTGGGACCTCTTGGGAATGATCCTTGTTAATTTCCTTTCTCACAAAGTCATTTTTAGGAAGGAGAACCTATTTCCCCACAACATTCCTCTCTGTTGATCCTCTCTTGCGCTCATCCCTTCCAGTTTGGGTGCAACCCTTCCATCTTGCGCACAACACTGCCCTCTTGCATGAAACCCTACCCTCTTTCGCGGAACCCTTCCTTCTTGTTCCTAGCCTATTCTATTTCATGAACTCCATGTGTTTTCCTCCCCTAAAGGCACCATGTCTGAGCCCCTCTTATGTGCACCCCACCTGCATCACACTCTCTCTTTTCGTGCGGCTCTTCTATTTTGTACGAAGTGATTTCAAAGTCCCTTGGGTGGTTTTTCGTGTTGTGTTGCTTCACCTAATGCTTCTTCACATATGCACACTAACAACTATTTCTTCTTATCATAGCCATGCTAACGTAGACCCCTCAATGGATCACTCCACAACAACCCATCACTGCGGTATTGCTGATGCCTTCCCTTCCCCAACGGGCGGGAGGTATCTATTATGTAAGTACTAGGGGGTGCGTAGTGCTCGCACCCCATTTAAGATGCAGGAAGTTAAACTATTGAGCACCATTTTCCACATCACATAATGTTAAAATGTGGCCTCTCCCCATGCCTCGTACGTAGGGTGCCCCATCTCAGAATATCTTTATGCCCACTAGTCTCCGTAGGAGTGCTATCATTCTTCACAATGAATGAGATCCTTTTTATTGGAACGACGTTTGTCCATGGAGGAAGGGAAACCACATTGGTGTAAACCCCTAAATTTTCTTGTGGGAGGCAGCACCCATACTTCTCCTCTCTTCCTCAGTGCCAAATCTATCTCCCTTTTGGCTTTGTCACCACCCGAGCCTCTACCTTGGAATAAGGCCCAATCTCCATCATTTCAGGCCACAGACCATGTGCAATACCCTATTTCCTCTTTGGGCCACTGACTACGTACCAACTCCATTCCACTTCCCACATATACACCTTTCGTGATGTGATCATCAGGTCCTTTCTCCATCTTGTTTCTCACACCGAGCAAGAGTCAAGTGGGCTTAGAGTAAGAATCAACCATGACGTCCTCTCCGGGCAGCCATGAGTGTAATCCCCAAACTCACTCCCGAACTATCTGTAATTTGATCCTTGCCAAGGCAAGGTATGTAGGAACTCCCTGGGGTTCAATTCCAACAACCATTGGTTATGACCATTTCACATCAGTTCCCACTCTTCCCTAACTACGTGCACTTTGATTCATGTCAGGGTAAGGTACGTAGGAAGCCTCCCTGGGGTTCAAGCCCAAAAACCATTGGTTCTGACCATTTCACGTTGGTTCCCACTCCTCCCGTACTATGTGTACATTGATCCTTTCCAAGGCATGGTACGTAGGAAGCCTCCTGGGGGATCAATCCCAACATCCATTGGTTTTGACCATTTCATATCGGTTACCACTCCTCCTGAACTAGAAGGATTTTGATCCTTGTTGAGGCAAGGTACGTAGGAAGCCTCCCTATGGTTCAAGCCCAGCACCCATTGGTCCCAACCACTTCACGTCGGTTCACCTCTGTCCTCAATGACTTAAAATTATATGTTTATTTTGTCTTGCATGACACTAAACTCTGCCCTGTCCAGCGATAAGCTGTTGTGACCCCTATCCAGTAGTAAGACGTTGTGACCCCTATCTAGCGGTAAGTCGTTGTGACCAAATCTTGCGGTAAGCAATTGTGACCCTATCCATCGGTAGGACATTGTGACCCCCTTTCAGCGGTAAGCCGTTGTCAACCCCATTTGGAGATAATTCAATGAAGTCCCCAATCGATAGTAAAACGTCGTCAGATGAACTATGAGGACTCTGATTCCCTACCATGAGGATACGTAGGAGGTCTCTTCGAGACTCAATCCTAACATCATCGACATCCTTGAGTCGGCTCCATCTCATTCTCCATCCACAACACTTAACCATCCATTTTTCATCTTGATTCTTACCTGGGCTGCCACATCCCAGTTGGATCATGCCACCTTATTCCCCCTTCCCATTAACAACAATAGGGTAGCTAACCATGCGTTAGCCCCAACATTAGAGTTCCCTCTAGGGGTTTCACCCATCTAATCCACTCTAATCAGTGTTATGATCAGTCTGATCCATCTCCCTAGACGTTAAACTTGCGGAATATCCTGTGTTAAACATGGGAAGCAGAGGAAAACATCATATTCATTCCTAGGGCATATAATTCCCCGCGTTCAACACGGGATGCCTCGGGCTTCCGTGACCTCGAGAAGCCCTATAATAAGGGGAAGAAACCCAGACGCACTACTGTTCCAGCATCCAGACATGCTAGTGATGTCCAACGTGACTACTCCCCTGACCGAAGGTTGCTTCTCTGACAAGACCCATTTGAATTTCTAACAGAAGCAGTGTAATTAACCAGCATCCATGAAGACATGGCACTAGGAAGAGTTTCATGAACAACGTCTTAGTATATAAGGGAGACCCCGACTAGGTGAAGAGTTCTGAGGAGGAATCCATGGAAGGAATAACTGACATCTCATCACCCCATTTCGATCAAGGAGAAAATGCCCTTGAATAAGCGAAGGATGCTGCCCGCCTTTGGAAAGTGGGAATGTGGGGCCACACCTACACACCCTCCACGGACGGACATGCGCGCCTCGAAGAAAGCATCGTAAACAATAGTAAAACTCAACCAAAGGAAAATGATTCACCCAAGAACCTATAAAATCAAGAATAAACATCTTTAATACATCCATTAGAATTTGGATCATTCTCTCTATCTGACCTTCCATCTGAGGATGAAAAGTACTGCTTAAAAAAATAATGAAAAAAAGCAAGATACAAAATATTCTACAATTCGGAGGTAAATTAAGATCTTGATCAAAGATGAAAATTATTTAATCCACATGAATATACACCACCATGGTAACTTATAAATGGAAGAACATACAACAACAGTCAAGATTAAAAATAAAGAAGTAAGATTCAACCAACTTTAAAGAAACCAACCCAAAATTATAACACAATCGCACTATAATGGTATAAAAACCTGCGTGGAGGGGCGGAAAAGGTAGTCAATGGTGGAAATGGGTGGTGAGATGTGTTGAGGGGTAGAGAGAAGCATCCAACGGCATCACGGGTCAGGGCCGACAGTAGGGAGGTGAGCTAGGGCTTTAGGGGTTGGTGGAGATGGGCTGCGAGGCGCACTGATGGGTGGCAAGAACCATCAGCGGCGGCACGGGTGGAGAGCCCATCTAGGGTTCGGGTCTCGCGGGGGTCTAGGAGAGAAGGTGGGGTCACAAGGGTCTGGGGGAGAATGGTGGTTGGGTTGGGTGTTGGGGGGAAGTGTCGCCAATGTAAAAAAGGGGGTCTAGCGGCGGTTTTTAATAAACTACCACTAAACCATTTTAAAAAAAGTTTTAGCAGAGGTTTTATAAACCACTACTAAAAGACTGCCGATAGAGGTGATTTATTTTGTAGTGTGTATTCTATCATTATAATCTATCTATGATGGATAGTGATGAAAAATGAATTGCATCAGTTCGTGAGGTGATAACCTATCATCCACACTAATGATAATTTTATCTCCTAATTTATGGAAGATATGTTTTATATAGGTTATGAAATTAAAAAATTAAAATTAAAATATTTATAGAATAATATTTTTATTATTTTTCCATGTTTAATAATATTTTATAGAATTGTAAAAATAATACCAAACTGAAAAAATGGTAAAAACCATACCCCTTCTTTGGTAAATAATCATTATTAATAGCTTCTGTTATAGAGACCTAGAATTTTCTTACATTAGTATTACATAATTATAATGATAAAAAAACAAAATAGTTTTATACCATGGGGATATAGAGGTTTAGTGTCTTGGGAAAATTAGGACCAAACATATCTTTTATCATACCAAGCATAAATATTTATTTAATTCCTTCTTCTCTAGATTCTTATTGGAACTTGACCTCTCCTTAGTACATGTAGTCACCTGGGGATATATATCAAAAAGTGGTGATCTAAATTCCAATTAATAGGATAGATAAGAATAATATATCATGGGGTGATCATAATCATAACATCACCATCAAAATCATGATAGGAAACATTAATAAAATACTTGAAATGTGGAAATTCATAAAAATGAAACATCATGTCTTAGAGGTCATCAAACACACATAGTTGTAAAAAAAGATAAAATAATGTTCCCAATTAATTTCAATTTAACTCATTAAATTAATCACTTTACACAATTCATTGGATTTCTATATAATTCTGAGTGCACCCATCACATCATAACATTTATTTTGTGCTATATAATTCTAGGCGCACCCATCAAACCATAAAATTCTCATTATCTGCACACCACATTGATAATATGTCAAAAATAAACAGAAATAACCCATATAAAGGAATGGTTTTCATCTCATAGGAACACATTCATAAACTATGGGTTCCCAAAAAAATAGGGAATAACATAATTGATACAAGAACCATCAACCCTGAGTGAGAAGTAAAAGGTGTGTTTTTTAAAGAAGAGTTCGTTTAGAAGACATTTGTTTGACATAAAATATAGTAGAAAAAATTTACATCCTATAAATGGTAAGATAATGAAGATAAAATTATTTTTTAGGAATATCTATACCAAAAATGGAGTGAAAGAGGGAGAACCTGAAAAAAGAAAGTTGGGTTCAAGAATTCCCCCTTACCTTGTATCTGAACGCTTTCTGCACATTAATGTATTCTATAACCACACAATATTAATTAATTAAAAATTACAGAACCATTTTTAAAAGATTATGGTTCAAGAGGGTTTCATTTAGTTGTTTTACTGGACTTTGTAAGAGTTATAGAGTTTAAATACATTGTTCAGGAATGTTCGGTTTTATGATTTTCTTGAGCGGTTCACTTGTATTTGTAAATATAAGTTCATGTAGATCATGGATAAACATCCAGAACTGATATTTCATGATATTAATGATATTAGAGGATGATAAATGATATTATAATAAATTATATTATATACCATGTGGTTGAATCATTATATAATAATTTAATGATGATTTTTTGGGTTAATTCATGTGCTTTTTTTACCACAAAAAACTTGTTTTGTTTAATCATTTAGTAATATGTAAATAAGTTAGATCCAGAACATTAAATAGGATATAATACAAAAAATATAATCTGTTTCAAACATAAAAATAGTTTTATGAAAATATCTGAAGGTGGTAAAGGAAAAAAATAAACATGTCATTCTTGAAGGTGATAAATTAACACCTCACGAACAGCGTTTTCTTTTCTAAAATAAAAAAGGAGAGAAGAAGGGGGTTGGCTGATATATAATCCAATTAGTATTATAAAATTATAGTATTTGTATGATAATAATGTTACTATACCATTTGGATGAGGATCGGTGAGGATATATTTATAAAAGAACTTGAAATTGAAAAGAAATTTAATGAAAAGAGAGAGAGGTATTACCTCTTGAATCCTCCTCTTGAGAACCTCCTTAAGGAACCTAGGCTTTGTGTTTGGATGAGTAAAAAAACTATTGGACATGGGGGAGGGGATAGGGAATATTTGTTTGGAAGATATTAGGCAAGGCTTTAATCTTGAGAGGTGTGGTTTGACTAGGGGAGGGATATGGGTTATTTATACACGAGGAGGGGTGTTTTAGAATAAAATATTAAATAAAATAATATATCAAATGTTTGACTTTTAATAGTAGTTTTTTGACAACATAAATCATATATTAATATAATATAATTATATTTAGACTTTAAATCTTCTTTATAATTCTAATTCATTAATTTATTAAATGGAAAGTGAAAAGAAAGGGAAAATGATATTTTAAGGAATCACTTTTTGACTTTAGGTTTTGGAAAGTTCTTTCTAGGTTTTGAAATTGAGTTTATTGTATTTTAAAAAAACTATTTATGAAATAAAATATAACATGGATGAATATAAACTTCTTGAAAGTTTATGTCATCATTACATCACGAATAATGCAATTTAAGATATACCGATTATTTGAAAAACTGTATTTTTACTATTAACTCGAAAATTGAAGTATTTCAGAAAATTAAAAAAAATAAACCTAACCATTTTTCAATGTTTATAATCCAAAAATGAATTAAAATTTTCTTCAATAATTTTCTAAATATTATTAATTTAAATTTTAAATAAAATAATAATTTTCTTGAAAAATACAAATTTTAGAATTAAAATTGATTTCAAATTGATTTCTAAAATTACATAAGTTCTTATAGAATTATCTTAAAACAAGAAGACATTGAATTTTTAATTTAAGAAAACATTTTAGGAAAATAAATTTTCATTTAAATTAATTAGTTACTTGTAATTATTTATTTATGACATAAGAAAATACAAATACTCTTACTATGGTCATATTATCACTTATAAGATACCTAAATTTTGTTTAATAATTCATGGGAAAGGTTACTATCCTTTTATAGGATTTTCTATTCATATGGGTAATATTACTATTCATAATGGTAGGATACTATTCATAAGGGTAGGTTACTATTCACCAAAAATTACGTTTGTTCTATTAGACTCCAAAAATCACCATGAACACAACCGTGTATGTCAGATTTTTGAAAATCAAAACATAGAAGTGGTAAAATTATGTTTAATGATCACAAAGTATTTAGTTTCATGATATTTCATTATGCTTCTTAATGTGATTATATTATAAGGAATAATTATCATAATGGAATTTCAGTTCTAAAACTTTTGGTCATTACATCCCCCCCCCCTATGAAATTTCGCCATTGAAATTTCATTTTACACAAACAGGTAGGGGTACTTCTCCTTCATCTCCACTTCTGGTTCCCAAATAGCTTCTTCAAACTTATGGTTCCTCGAAAACAGTTTAACAAAATTGTTTATCTTGTTGTGCATGACCTTATCTCTCCTGTCTAGAAGTCTTATTGGATTCTCCTCATAAGAGAGATCTCCTTCCTACTATTCCACATCTAAGTTTAGTACATGTGAGGGATCTGGTATATACTTCCTCAGGATTGATACATGAAATAAATCATGAACTTGAGACATATTCAGTGTAAGTGAAATCTGATATTCCATGGCATCTATGCGGTCAAATATATCAAAGGGGCCAATGTACCTTTGGCTTAGCTTCCCTTTTTTTCAAAACTACATGACTCCCTTACATGGTGATATTTGAAGGAATACTTTATCTTCAACGTCAAACTCCAAGTCCCTTCAACAGTGGTTAGCATACATCTTTTTCTGACTCTAAGAATATTCGATATATCTCTGGATGACTTGAACCTTCTCTGTCATCTCTTCCACAAGATCGGGTCCAAGTATTTTTCTTTCTCCAACTTTATCCCAACATGTTGGAGTTCTAGATAGTTTTCCATAAAGAGCTTTATATGGATCCATATGAATTCTCGAGTGGAAGATATTGTTGTATGAGAACTCAAAAAATTGGTGATGTTGATCCCACCCATCTTTGAATTCTAATGATCATGCTATTATCATGACTTCTAGTGTATGAAAATTCCTTTCAAATCGGCCATCAGTTTAGGGGTGATAGGCCATGATGAAATTTAATTTAGTACTCAAATAATGTTGATGGATCCTCCAAAATTTATATGTAATCCTTGGATCATGATCAGAGACAATTGATAGTAGAAACACCATGTAGTCTCACCACTTCCTTCACATATATCTTTTCAAGTTGTTCAAGCGGGAGATATTCTCAAATATCGATAATATAGGTAGTCTTGGTGAGTCAGTCAACCACAATCCATATCTCATTATTTCCCTTGGATGTCTTTGGGAGACCCATGACAATGTCCATAGTGACTTTATCCCATTTCCACATGGGTATAGGCAATGGTTGCATCATCCCTTTGGACTTTTGTTGCTCTGATTTAACATGCTGACATACCAAGCACCTTAAAATATATTCATCAATATCATTCATCATGTTGTACCACCATAAGTGTTCTTAATGATCTCAGTACATCTTGGTGCTACCATGATGGATAAAAAAATTTGAGATATGTGCATTTTCTAATAGATCCTTCATTAAACTGGGTGATGAAGTCACACAAAGATGCATTCCAAACCAAATTACACCATCATGTTGATATGGAACTCTTGAAGCTTACCATCATTTACTATATTCACCTTCTTTTTCAACTCCAAATCATCTCTTTATTTTTCTATAATCTTCTCTTTTATATATGGTTAAAAATAATTTGGGAAAGTTAGGATGTATCCCGTGACCTTATGATTTTCAAATCCATCATTTTCATATCCAATAAGATAGGTTTTTTCTCAATCCGCCACATGTACAGAGTATCAGGTTCTTTTCTTCTTATATCATTAGCTACCTTGTTCGCCTTTCTATGATGATAGTGAATAGGGAAATCATAGTCCTTGATTATCTCTATAAATATTCTTTGATGAATTCTGAGATCCTTTTGTGTGAATATAAACTTTAATCTCTTTTGGTTAGTGTATATGTCACACTTCTGACCATCAAGGTTGTGCCTCCATGTTTTCAAGGAAAAAATCATGGTTGTCAGCTCTAGATCATGTGCTAGGTAGTTCTACCCATGGATATTCAACTACCATGAGGTGTAGGCTATCACATTATCATTCTTATGAGTATGCAACCCAAGTCATTCATTGATGAATCACTGTATATCACAAAACAGTCTCCACTTTTTTATAGTGTGAGTACAGGTGTAGTGATCAGCATTCTCTTTAGATCCTTGAATCTTTCCTCACATTCTTCTGTCTAGACATATTTTTCCCCTTTCCTTCATAACTGCGTTAGTGGGCTTGACAATTGTGAGAAATTTCTCACATAACACCGATAGTACCTAGCTAATACTAGAAAACAATGGATTTATATGACATTATAGGGCATGTGATATTCCTTAATCACCTTTGTTTTATAAGGGTCCAAAGAAATTTCCTCACTTGTGATCACATTTCCCAAAAACATGACTTGCTTCATCCAAAAGTCACACTTTCTGAACTTGGCATACAACTTCTACTTTCTAAATTTCACCAACACAAGTCTTAGATGTTCTTGTGTTCCTCCTTGCTCTTGTAGTAGGTGTGAATATCATCGATAAACACTACAAGAAATTTGTCGAGGTAATGCTTGAAGACTCTTTTCATCAAATCCATGAAGATTTCATGGGCATTATTAAGTCCGAAGGGCATCACCAAAAATTCATAGTTCCCATACCTTGTACGGATGGCAGTATTCTGAGTGTCTTCCTTCTTCACCTTTATCTAATGATATCCAGAACAAAGATCCTCCTTTGAGAAGTATTAAGATCCTCTAAACTAATTGAAAAATTCATCAATACATGGACTATGATGTTTGTTCTTTATGGTGATCTTACTGAGTTACCGATAATCGATACACATCTACATTGTTCCATCCATCTTATTCATATAGAGCACTAGCGCACCCCAAGGTGATGCACTAGGGAGTATGTTCCCTTTTTCCAAATGCCCTTGCAGCTGCTTCTTTAACTACCTCATTTAGATAGGATCCATCTGATAGGGACACTTTGAGATAATATTTTCTCCAGGTATGAGTTCTATTGAGATCTCTAGCTCACATTCTGGAGGATTTTGGGTAACTCTTTAGGAAATACCACATTTTATTCCCTCGTGATGGGAATTTTCACAAGTTTGGGACTTTTCTTTGACTCAAACATTTCGGTGAGGTATGATTCTTCATAGGGTATCAACAACCACACCATTGAAGGATTTTTTAAAGGATATTCATGGTCTTCGTTGAATTTTTATAGGATCATGGGATAGTTCAGAATATGAAAAGATATTTCCTTTTCCTGAAAGTTGATATGTGCTCTATATAATGAGAGCCAATTCATTCCCATTATATCATCAAATTCCACCATGGTAAGTATTACAATATTCACTGGAAGAATCAACCCACATAATCCAATAGGATAAGAGTCAAACACTTGGGTTGAAATTATTGCACCACTTGGTGTTTTTATGTATATCTATAATTCAATGTTTTGGTGCTTCGATTCTATAGTTCTATAAAACTTTCATGATATAAAGGAGTGCATAGAACTTGAATAAAATAATAATTTTTCCATTCGTGAGTTATTAGGAAGTGTACCTTGTTCGACATCATTATCTTTCTCCACTTCCGTAGTAGTGATGGCATAATCCCTTACTTTTTCCTTTGGCTTTGGTGGATGATGATGTTGATTACCCATGAGGACTTGAGGTTTAGTGCACTATTTTGAATAGTTCCCTTAATCCCTACAGTTGTAGCATTGAACCATGTGTGGGGATCCCCTTTTTTCTGCTACATTATCCCTCCTTCCAAGGTATTTTCAACACTCTTGAGCATGGTGTCCTTATTTCCCACCCTTAAATCATTTCCCCTACCCATTGATGTAGTTCTCATGATTCAACTTCCCACATTTTTGGCATGTGAATCATTGAGTTTTCTTCCCACCTTTATCAATAGATCTTTCATCTTAAAACTCCATCTTTAATTTATTATCAACATATCCTTAGGACCATTCTCCAAACACCATCATCACTTTAAGAGCACATCGAAAAACTTTTTCATAACTCCTGAAGTATCGAATTTCAAGATCCTTTCGAAGGTGTGGTTTTAATCTGCTAAATAATATATTAATTTTTCTATCATTGTTGATAACAAAACCGGAAGCGTACCTTACAATCAATGTTTAATTCACTTCATAGGTTGTGATATATTCTCCTTCCTTTTTCATGGGATCTAAAAATTCTCTCTCTATATTTGTACGAAGAGTTCATGGAAATACTTGTTAAGAAACATTATCTTAAATCCCTCCCATTCCATCTCTTCAATTTCGTCTTTCGGCTTGATGTTATTAATCAAATCCCACCATTGATCATTTTCTCTATCTAGATGACATACAGATAGTGTCACCTTATCCATATGAGAACAATGAAGTATATAAAAGATCATCTCCATGGAGTTGACCCACTATTCTGCAATTAGTGGATCGGAAGATCCACAAAATTTCGGTGGTCATTGCTACATAAAATACTTGATATCCAGTGTGTCCCTATTTGGTGAAGAAGGATGTTCCCCATTATTCTTATTATTTTTCATAGCACTTGATAGTGGGGTAACCATTTCCATGAATTTTTGAACTTCACCTCCCAAAGATTTGGGGATGTTCTCCGGGTCATTGTTTCATCGTCCCTCACATGATTTGTTGGACAGGTTTCTCCTGGATCCCACCATTTCCTAAAATAGAAAATCATAGAAGAAAACATAAGTAAAAAGGATATGAATAACTTCTTAAATTTTAGTATTTAAACTTAAATAATAACTTATGGGTACACTATGTAAAGATTCTTGTGTGCATATTTTTACTTAGTCTCATGCTAGTGGTTTTCTCTAGGGTTCACTATTCACAATTCCCAGATTAACTAAACCTTTATTTGATACCTTCTATAGTGACCCATCCTTTTCTTACATTACTATTACATCATTATAAAGATGAAAATAATAATAGTGTTACACCATTAGGATCTATATTTTTAGTGTCTTGGGAAAACTTGGACCAAACATTGCATTTGCAACATCAGGCATAAACATTTATTTAATTCCTTCTTTTCACGGTTCTTATTGTCACTTGACCTCTCCATAGTAGATGTTGTAACCAGAGGATATACATAAAAAAGGGGTGATCTAAATGACCAGTAATAGGATAGATAAGAATAGTATAGCATGAGGTGACCATAATCATAACATTATCATCAAAATCATGAGAGGAACATTAATAAAATACTTGAAATGTGGCAATGCATAAAAATGAAACATCATGTCTTGGTGGTCATCTAACAAACATAGTTGTGAAAAAATATAGAATTATGTTAAAAAATTATTGCACTTTAAAACATGATATTAATCACTTTACCTAATTCATTGGAGCTTTGTATAATTACGGGTGCACCCGTTACATCATAACATTCATTTTACGCTATATAATTCCAGGCGCACCTGTCACATCATAAAATTCTCATTATCATGAATGTCACATAGAACATATGTCACAAATGAACATAAATAAAACATGTAAAGTAATTTTTTTCATCTCATAATAAAACATTCATAAATTTTGGGTTCCCAAAATAAATAGGGAATAACATACTTGATACAATAACCATCAACCTTGAGTGAGATGTAAAATGAGTGTTTTTGAAAGAAGAATTATTTTGGAAACATTTGTTTGACATAAAATCCAGTGGAAAAAAAAATTATATCCCAGAAAATTTAAGATAATGATGAAAAAATAAATTTTAAGGAGTTACCGTACCAAAAATGGATTGAAAGAGGGAGAACCCGAAGAAAGAAAGTTGGGTTCAAGAATTTCCCCTTACCTTGTATCAGAACGCTTTCTTCACTTCAATGTCATGTATAACCACATTAGATTTATTAATTAACAATTAAAAAACATTTTTTACATGAATATGGTTCATTATAGTTTCATTAAGTTATTTTATGGGCATTTAGATGAGTTATAGAGTTTAAATACATTTTTTGGGAATGTTTGTTTTTGTGATTTTCTTGAGCAGTTCACTTGTATTCATAAATAGAAGTTCATATAGATCATGCATAAAAATCCATAACTAATATTTCATTATATTAATAATATTATATATTTTCAAAGGATATTATAAAAATTTATAATATATACCTTGCGTAGGAATCATTAGATAATAATTTACTGATGATTGTTTGGTTTAATTCGGGCGGTTTTTTGATCATAACGAACTTATTTTGTTTAACCATTTAGTAATATGTACATAAGTTAAATACAGAACATTAAATAGGATATAATACCTATAAAATAATCATTATCAACCGTTGAAATGGTTATATGACCATACATGAAGGTATTAAATGAAAAAAGAAAACATTTCATTATTGAAGGTGATAAATTATTACCTCACAAACAGTATTTTCTTTTCTAAAATTAAAAGAAGAGGAGAAGGGGGTTAGACGATATATAATCATAATGGTATCCTAAAATTATAGTATATTAATGGTAATTGAGTTACTATACCATTTGGATGAGGATATGCGGGGATATATTAAGTAAATGACTTGAAATTGAATGGAAATTAAAGGAAGAGAGAGAGGATTTACCTAGAATACTTATCATGAGATCCTCTTTAAGGAACCTAGACTCGGTCTTTTGATGTGATAAGAAGCTCTTAAAAGTGGTTTAGGGAATAGGTATGATGTTTGGAACATGTTTAGACAATTATTGAAGCTTGAAATATGTGGTTTGACAAGGGGAGGGAGATAGGTTATTATACATGATGAGGGGCTGTTTTTAGAATTAAATATTAAATAAAATAATATATCAAATTTTAGACTTTTAATGGTAGTTTTTTTACAACATAAATCATATATTAATATAATGAAATTTTTTATAATTTAAATTAACTTTATAATTTGAATTAATTAAATTATAAAAAGGAAAGTGAAAAGAAATAGAAAATGATATTTTAAGGAATCACTTTTTGACTTTAAGATTTGGAAAGTTTTTTTTAGGTTTAGAAATTGGGTTTTTGGTATTTTAAGGAACCATTTATGAAATTAAAAATAAAATAGAAGAATATAAAGTTCTATAATGTTTATTTTATCATTATATCAAGAATGATGCAATTTAAGATATATCAATTATGTGAAGAACTATATTATTGCGATTCTTCTAAAAAATAAATTATTTTAGAAATTTAAAAAAAAAATCAGCCAAAACATTTTTAAATGTGTAGAATAAAAAAATGAAATCATGTTTTCAAAAAAAATTATAAATATGATTAATTTAATTTTTATTTAAAATCATAATTTACATGAAAAATACAAATTTTAGAATTAAAAATGATTTCATAATGCGTAAAAAAATTACATAAGTTCCTATAAAATTATCTTAAAATCCGAAGACATATAATTGTTAATTTATCAATAAATTTTAAGAAAATAAATTTTATTTTAAATTAATTAATTAATTATAATTATTTATTTATGACTTCGAAAAATACCAATACTTTTACTATGATCATATTATCACTTATAAGATGCCTAAATGTTATTTAACCATTCATGGGTAAGGTTACTATTCTTTTGGATAATTTACTATTCATAAGGGTCATATTACTATTCATAAGGTCCAATTACTATTCATAATGGGTAGGTTACTATTCACCAAAATTTATGTATGTTCTATTAGACTCCCAAAATCTCCCTGAACACAACTGTGTATGTCAGATTTTCGAAATTCAAAATGTAACAACCCAAAGTTTCATTAATAGAAAATCCCTCTTGATCCAGTTAAATGTTTCTTTATGAAAAATGTTTTTATAGGATGTCAACTTCTTTAGTTTTACGTTAAGAATTGTGACCGTTACTTTTATAGCCGTTGAACAGTGATCATCTGAGTAGTATAAATATAAGGCTTTAACGAACCCATTTCTACTCAGACAAAGGAAGCGATGGCCTCATCCAGTAGAATTTCCCCTTACGAAGCCCATTTGTCAGAGCTCGGAAAAGAGGTGGCATCTTTGGGCTTTGACCTTGACCAAGCCCAAGCTGAGCTTTATCAAGTCAAGCTCGAACGTGATCGTCTAGGGGAAAAGTGGAAGTTGATTGAAATTACCACTCGAGCGACGTTATCAGAGCCGCCCCAAGAGTATGTCACCATTGCACACCTTACCCTTAGGTCTTATGCGGCAATTTTAAGGGGTTATGTAACAAATAAGCAGCACCATGTTCATGTACATTATTTTTTTGTATATAATAATGAATATAATATCTAGTCATTTTTGATACATTGTAATTAGTTTTTAAAGTACAAATGGTGTTTTTAGTTATTATTTAATTAAGAATTATATTTTATTAAATTAAAGGATTTTTGAATTAAATAATATTTTAATAAAATATTATTATTAATATTACATTAATTTTTATTAAATATAAATGATCTTATAATTTTATGAATGCAATTAAATTTTTTATTATGGTTTGAAAGCCATTTCTGTCAAAACCTGTGAATTTTTTTATAAATGTAGGTTTTTATTTTAAAAGTGAAAATTCACATATTTGGAAAATTATTTAGATAAAATAAATATTATTTTTGGAATCAGGACATCGAAATTATCCAACAGTGAATTTTTCATAATTTTCTGAGACAGTCAAATTTTTGGGTAAAAATTAAATACCATTTAAATATATAATGTGTTTTATGACATCATAATGACCCAATGGTGATGTAATAAAAGACCATAATCCTTATGTTCAGCCAATATGTGTTTTATAATTAAAAAAATGAGGTTTTGGGTTTGTTTGACCTACTTTTCAAAGCATTAATGGAGCCCTCAAGACTTATTCAACACTTTGCCTTTTTAAATTAATTTCCATGGGAGTGTGACTCACCTCCACATAAGCAACCCTAATTTTTTAATAAGTTCGGACCTTGGCCTTGTAAATTATTTTTTTCCTATTTCCTTTTCCAGAAACCATGGGAAAATACCATGGGATGGTTTGTGGTTTGGATTATTTTAATATAAGGGGTCCCAAACCTAAATAATAAAGAATTCCCCCACCTTTCCTATATAAACCCACCCAAGATCCCACTTCCTCCTCACTCAAAGCCCTTGGAGTTCGTCCAACCTCTGCCCTACTCTTTCTAGAATCCTCTCAAGGTGCCCCAAGATCCCAAGAAGCCTCTCACAAGCCTCTCTCTAGCCTTTGGAAACACACTTCCAAGTAAGGGTTCTTTCTTCCATTCTCATTTTTGTCAATTTTCTTTAAGTTGTATTGCCCTTTTAATTTCAATTATGAATGTTGGGGTATGATTTTTTACCTCCCCCATACTGCCCTATTATTGTTTGAATGATGGGAGACCCCGTTCTCTCTCATTAAATGCCTCCCATGTACACCCGTTACTATGCCAAAATTCCGAAAGGAACGTTTTACTCCTCTTTTATATTCAAGCAATACTTTTGTATCATGAATCTAAATTCTTTTTCAATTGTTGGAAAATGTATCTATATGACCTCCTTACTGTCCATTACATGTAAATATGATGAGGAACCCCTTTCTCTCTCATCAACCCTTTTTATGAATTCTTATGTCACACCGTTACGCTGCTGAAATCACACCGATTTTCTAAGCCAATATCATTGTGTAGTGAATACCATGACCATTTCTCCATCAAGGGTATTCACCTTTATGCACATTTACTTATTGATTATAATGTTTTATGTATTAATTCCCCATTCCTTTATCATGGAATAAATTATTATGTTTTATGAATCCATGTTTTATGATCCATATGGCACACTTATGCATGAAATGAAATGTTTAAGAAGGGTGCGCCCTTTATAGCGCTCCAATGCATTGGGTAAAGTATAGTATCATGATACATCATGTGCAATGAGTTTTGAATCATGCTAATTCAAGTGCAATGAGGTTTTACTCGTGCTTCATGTGCAATGAGGGTTTACTCATGCTCTATGTGCAATGAGCCTTGGCTTATGCTAATTCAATGTTAAGTGTTGTTGCCACATTTCCATGTTATGATTATCATGCTTTATCATGCCTTTCTGTTCATGTTACTCTTATTCTCTATTGATATTACTTGCCTAACATGTATTGAACTCCTCATGTTATTCATTTTGTACTCCCTTACTGGGCTTTATAGCTTACCCTTTTCTTATGCATGTCCTCAGGTTATCCCATGCAATGCTAAGTAAGAAGGAATGTAGTGGTCATGTAAAGGAAGTTTTCAATAAAGATGTTGTATTTCAAGTTTAAAGTTTTTATGTAATGATCCTAAGCCCCAAAGACACTAAACCTCTCAATCTTCATTGTTGTATCAAGTGATGTTATATGTAATGAAGCATGTTTAAGTTGTAATAGAAAGAAGGGCTGTCATACAAAACATAGAAGTGAAAACATTATATTTAATGATCACGTAGTATTCAGTATTATGATATTTCAATATGCTTCCTAATGTGATTATACTGTATGATATAATTATAAGAAGGGAATTTCATTGATAAAACAATGAGTTTTTACATCTATAATCAATATATTTATATTCTTTACAAAATAAGGTCTACGGAACATGGTTAGAGATGGTATTAAGGAATTGTTTTGGAAAATATATAATTGAAAAGTGTTTTAAGTGTGAGAAAATAAGAACATGTTGGACCTTTTATAAAAGAGTGGAGGGGCACTCTTAGAATTTCAAAAACTATTAATTTAATAGAAATTAATTTTTATGTCTAAATTATTCAAAATTGATTAAATTAAAATATAAGATAAATATAATTTGAAATACCATATTACAATAAATTTTGGGGAAAATTAGATCATATTTGTTCACATATATTTTTGTTTGAACCCCTATTTACCCTTTTCACGCTTACAATGACAACATGATGTTTTACTATTTATGGGTCAATATTGTTATTATAAATATAAAAACGTCCTATAAATGTACCATAGATTATTTTTTGGAGCATATAATAATCACTTTTAGGAATATTATATTTTTAGGATTTTTATCTCTTTTAATAAAATATCATTTCCATAAAATTTCATAATTCCAAATTCTGAACAATTCATTTACATTGAGTTTTATAACCCGAAGACAATAAATGAAATGAGAATAAAATATTTTAATACCTTAATATATTTTTTATTATATCAAAAATTAATGGGTCACCATAAATCATTAAAATTATTCTGATTTTATTTTTATTAATATATTTTATTTTATTTTTTCAACTAATTGAATAATTGTTGTGGCGGCGTTGTGTACGTATTTGAGTTAAAAATTTCATCCCTAAAAATTAAATGTAATTTAACTTAATAAATTAAACACATTTAAATATTAAAAAAATATTTATAACCAAATATAGCCTCTAGTTATCCCCATGTAAATAAATATATTTTCATTATTAAAAACAAGAGTGTAACATTTTTTAATTTTTAATAAATAAAATATTATAAAGGTCATAATCAGATAAAAATCGAAATAAAAGTCCATTTTCTAAATTTTTTTTATGAATTTGGATGAAATATAAACAGAAAATAATATTTATTAAACTGTTAATGTCATTTTATATTCATTATAATCTAATTTTTATATTTATATTCCGTATTTACCCACTATAGAGGTAACAAAATTACTATGCTTACTATTCATATTGATCACAAATTAAAGGGGCATATTTCCCAAATGTGAACGTATTTATTAAAAATATGGAATAAAATTTGTACGAAAAAAACATATGTGTTTGAGAACATTATTTATAATTAATCTCACAAAATGTGATGACAAATAGTTTTTCAGAAAAATTCTTATTTAAGTTTAGAAATGTTTTTATAGTAAATAAATGTTTAAAATTAATTAAAATGACAATAATTTAATTTTTTTAATCAAAAGTAACTATTAATATTTTAAAACTAACTAAAAATATAATATAACTTTCTAAATACTTAAAAAGAAAATAAAAGTTTCAATAAAATTCAATATTTTCACTATTTATTGAAAAATCAATTTATTAGAGAATTCTCAAAAAATAATTCGAATATAATTTTAAAATTATCATTAAAAATTACTTCATTTTTTCAAATTATTTTTCAATTATTTGTAAAACAATGTTTTAAATAAAACTGTTTAATTCTTAGAAATCCAATTTGGTTAAAAATATTTTTTTCCCTTTAAACTAAAAAATTACCTCATATTTTATAATGATTATAACAATATAATATCTATCTTTTTAATGATTTATTATAACATTAATTAGGTTGTTATATTCTTCCCCATTTTTAAAACTCTGTCCTCAACATTTTATTCACTTATTAAACAAGTGGGGATACCTCTCCCTCATTTCATTTTCAGACTCCCATGCTACTTCTTTAGGAAAATGGTTTCCCAAAATAATCTTAACCTGGTGAATTACCTATTTTATCTATACATTATCTCTACATTCAAGAATATGAATAGAATATTCCTCATAATAAAATATGGATCAAAACAGGGGATAAATATGGAAAATGCAGTTTTAACATCAAAATAGAAAAATTATTTTGTACCTGGGATAAACATGGAGGTAAGGGTACTTGGTAAGAATCATATAAAAATTTCTCAGTCATTTCATATGGTAAAATTAACCATGTAATTGTCTCTTGATTTTTACCAAAATTTATAAACTTTTCCAAGGATATAATTTAAGAAAATATGATGACCTACCACTAAGGAGAGTTCATTTCTCTATTTATCTATTTTATTGTTCTTCCTACTCTATCTTGTCATCATATGTTACTAAATCACATTAACTTTATCAATCATTTTCTATAAGAATTTTGGTCCAATAAACACCATTTAACCTAATTCATCCCAAAAGTAGTATTTTCACACCATTTTCTGTGTAGTTCCTCAAAAGGTTACATCTTTATACTATAATGAAAACTGTTATTTTAAGAAAACAAATAACTAAAGATATATTTTGATCCCATGTTCCCTAGTAAACAATTTAACATGCTTGAATCATGTCTTCCATGTTCTGAGTTTTTCATTTAGACTGTCCATTAGACTAATGATGAACAATTTTATAAAAATTTAAATCAGTTCCCAATGTCCTCTGAAGTCATTTCCAAAAAATTGTAGTGAACCTAGGATCACAGTCAGATTTAATGGACTGAAGAATCCAGTGTAACATGTTTAACTCCACAATATATAGTAAATAATTATTATACAAACACATTTTATCTTTAGTGGGAAGTAAATTTGAATATTTAGTAAATCAATCAATAATAACACAAATCACATTATTACCTAGAGAAGTCTTTGGTAATCCAACCATGAAATCCACAGATATATTTTCCCATTTCTACACTAGCATTGGAAATGGATGAAACACCCCCTTTAGTAATTTTTTACACAGTAAACTATTGAAAATTAAGACATTTCATGGTAAGGTTATAAATGTATCATTTCATTCCATCCTACAAGTAATACACATGAAGGTCTCTGTACATCCTAGTGCATCCAAGATGAATGTAAAATGAGGAACTTATATTTTCACTATACAATTATCTATTTAACATGGAAACTTAAGGAACATATAATATATTTAAAAAAAATAAAAATACTATCATTTTCAAAATTAAATTAAGGAAACTTATAGTTGATAACTACTTCTACCTTTTTCATGTAACTCGTGGTATTCTTTCTGAGAATGCATAATTATTTTTAATAGAGAAGATTATACTGAAACCAAAAATAAAAAAGAGGATGTTTTTGTATCAATAACATCTAGGCCAAAATTTATCAAATAATTAACCAAAGTTTCATATAATAAACATAAAAAGGTTAATTAAACATTATTTTTATGATTCAAACCATTAGTTAATTTTGTAATTTTCTATGATAGTAATGGATTGTGCGATCATAATTATTGATTAATTATATTAATTTTATTTGTGTCTTGTTTAGATGTTTTTGAGTCAATATATTATTAAAACATTGGTGATCAGTATATATTAAACACAATACTCCATATAAATTAGACCTCTAAATTTTTAAATCAAATAAACACCACAGATAATTACATATCATGTGTTGGATAATTTAACTCATGAGGTTTAATTAATAACATGTATATGAAATTATCTAGTAATTATACACCAGTAGAATACCATGTCACTTCATGAAATCATCACCTTATATAAAAAAATCATCATTTTTCGAGGGAAGTGGAAAAATTAGAGAATTCACCAATTATCAATTTATTTATTAGAAAAAATCAGCACATATATTAATATAGATTAATTTAACTCCTTTTTTTAACTTATTTTGTGGGCTAGACAAATGAGCAAAATAGTCAATAATCTACCAATAGTAACCTACTAATATAAGAAAACTATAAATATATGTGATATTTTTCAGTCTTGGAAACTCCTCAATAACTTTATTTTTAGCATATTCAATAGTTTTTCCATCATTAGAGAAAATATATCCAATGAAAAAATCTATTTCTACCAATATTCACCCTTACTGAATTTTCCATATATATTTATTTCTTTTAAGGTTTGAAAAAAATACATATGTGTATTTCATTATCATTATTTCATTTATAATATAATAATATGACATCAATAAACCCAACAATTAACATATCCATGAACTCATGGAAAACTATATTCATTAGATCCATAAAATATAGTTGGTCAATTAGAAAACCCAAATTCCAAAACTACAAACTCATATTGGCCATATCTATTTTGAAACACAGCCTTCAAAATATCTTCATCCTTCACATTTAACTATCTATTCACCTTCCTAATATTAATATTTTAAAAGTATTATTCTTTTAAGATCTAATAAAAAAATCACTGGTATGAGGAAAACAGTTCATGTTATTAACTGTGATGTTATTCATGCATATATAATCAATAAAAAAGTATCAATGAACCACTTTTTTTACTAAATAAGATAGGATCACCCCACAATGATGTTCTAGGATGAATATAACCTTTATCTAGAAACTAATTTAATTAAATTTTTAATTTTAAATGTTCTACGTGATACATTTGATTTGTGGGTTTTAAAATAGTCTTAGCAACATATACTAAGTCAATATTAAACTCAATATATTGATCAGGAAAAGAAACCTGATAAATACATAGGAAAAACATATATATATATAGTCATTAAATATTATACCATCACCAATAAGAGAACTATATTTATTTTCAAAAACATGTTCAACGTGACTTTCACTACCATTTATAATCAATTTCTCAATAACATTATATGTTAAAAATTGTATGCAATCATTTAATAAATTGTTTTGGCTCCACAATCTATCTTATCATGATTAACTGAAATCCAATACATAAATAATATAATATCAAACCCTACCATGGGTAGGTCAACAGGATTTCTAGGAAAGACCATTACACTGATAATAATATATTGATTTATATAAATGTGGGTTTCATTAATATTTCCACTGTGAGTTTTCACCAAAATATCCATCATACTCTCATGAATTAATATTCCAAATTTTCTCAAAAATTTCATATAAATGAATTAATTTTAAGATATAGAGTTAATAGAAGTATTTCCATAATTCAAATATACTTATAACATATATTTCTTCAATTAGTTTTATTGAAAAATATCAACCATAGCAGTAGATAATTATTTATTAACACCCTTTTTCTTTTGATCTTGATGATTTACAGCCCGAGTTACTAACTTCTGGAACACATTATCCTAATTGCCCATATCATTACAATTAAATAATATTACTATATACTTCATTATTCGTCTTATAATTTTACTTTCAATAATGAGTCATATTCCCAAGCATTCCACATCATAAGAAGTTCCCATATTTCATAATAAATTATCCATGGTTATTGTTACTACAATTATCACAAGATGTGGACATGATTTTGTAACTTCCAAAATTCTTCGATGAATGATTCCACATTTCATGTCATACATACATTTTCATATACTTATTATCATGGAATATATTATCATCAAAAGACTCCATTTCTACCATATCATCACATCAATCATTGTTTCCATAAATTTTAAACTAATAGGAATCCAATTCCCTTCAATATATTTGCATCAATATTGAGTAAAACAAAATAATATTGATACCAAGATCCCATATAAAATTTGGAACATACCATGGAAATGGGTGAAGTTATAACACCCCAAGACTTCATAGTATGTTATCTATATAAGTTCATTTAATAGTATATATTGCACGTATCACCGACATGGCTTGCTTATAGGCAAGATTGAGTTTCTACGAAACAACAAATTAGTATTATAATTATTTAAATGATATATTTATTTATAAATTAAATATTTTCATATGAATAGTAAAAAAAAATTAAATATTATTTATAATTGTTTCACATAAATAAAATATATTTATAATGAAATTTATAAGTTCTGTTAAAATAGTTATATATTTAGAAAAAACTATTTTCTTTAAAGAACTACTTTTTATGTCCTTTTGTGAATAATAATAAAAGTAATTTTAGACACTCCTAAAAAATGAATTTGGAAAAATATACTTATTTTTTTTATTTTGGGATATCAAATTTAGCTTTGGGTGATTTTTTGGTACTTTTCTAATAACTTTCATATTTTGATGAATAGTGAAAAATACTAAATTTTAATTAAAAACAAATCTTTTAATCGAAATAATTTATAATGTTAAATTATACATTTTAGTGGTTTTAAAGTATCATTGGATTTTATTTTTAACATTTAATATAATTTTGGTCATTGGATGTAATTTTACATTTAAATTGCACATAAACAAATGCAAATCTTTTGATAGTTTTTACTTTTTAAAAACCCACCTTTTGGTTTTAACAAAATGAATTAATTTTAAATTAGTTTCTTCAACTTTTGTGGTTCATATTTGGAAAAATTAACTCCATATTTGGAATCAATCGTTTGAAATTGTGTAAATAGTTAACTTTTTTTAGACATTGTGAATTGTTACTTCAATAAGTATTTTATTTACCATGGTTAAAGGGTAAATCGAGTAAATAAGAGTAAAAAATAAAATTATAACAATATTAAATAACCCTAAAACGTGTTATAATACTAATGGATGATAGATTATAGACCATGGTCATCCTTGAGTTGATTTCCGGACCCCATGGAGCCACCTGGGAGTGATAATGGCATTTTATATTAATTAATTTAAAGTAAAGACAAAAATAACACAAGCATGTAACTTTTAGTAAAAAAATTAAATCGGGTTATATAATTGATCTATTAAACTATAAATATTCATTTTATTGATAATAATATTTCCTAAATTATGATATTTTTTTATAATTTTTAGACTTAGAATTAATATATTTATTTATGACACAATAATGATGAAGTATTTTTCTTATTAATGAATGAATCAAATAAATGTTATTATAAATATTAAAATAAATTTAATTTTAACATTTTGATACCATCCAATAATTTTATAGATTATTTTTACAAGTTAGTTTTGATTCATTGTATTTTTTTTGAAGTAATAAAGTTGTGATGACATTCATAAAAACCAAATACTAAATAGTGTCAAAATTGTCATCAATAAGTTTTAAAAAATTATTATTTTATTAAATTATATACTAGTCCTAAATATATGAGGTTAGGAAAAAGGAATTAAATAATTAAATATATTTCATTAATGAACCAGTTTAGGTTCCCTTGGCATTTTATAGAAAGTTTATTAACCATTTAATATAAAAATACAGGAAGACATGGTAAAAGTTAAACAATTTTACTAACAGTTAGATCTAAAAGATAAGGTTAATATGGTGAACTAAACATGTATAAAATCTATTTATTGAGATTATTTTGACCCATACCCACATTAGTTTCGAAATAAATCCATTTTTAGCCATTATAAACTTAAAATTATTTTATAATAAAATAATATTTACAGCTTTTCCTAAAGAGACTCTCACCTCTCTTATAAAAGTGTACTTCCCATTCTCTCAAAATCACACCTCCAAATTCATTTGAATCGGCCAAAGCCTGATCTAATATCCTCCCAAATACAGCAATTCAACCTGTATTCATTACATTGATCATAAATCCAACCTAAGGAGCCGTTTTGACCAAATCAAAAGGAAGAACTCGAAGAAGAGGTAATAATTTTATCATCTCTTTCAAAGTTCTTTTCTTCTACCACTTACTATTTCTTTTTTGTTTCCATACCAAAATAATAACTCTAGTACCTTATACATATTGTGATGTTATTATAAATGTGGTATAACCATATTAATTATTCTATCCATCCTATGATTGACAAAGTCAACATACGTGCATACATACGACTTACCATCTCCACGTCTTGGTGTAGTTTGTTATTCAACACTTCATTATTTAGATGGGTATAATAATGAGTATAATTGGTTTAAATAATAAATATAAAATGTTAATGATTTTGTATATACGATATACCATCCAATTACACACTATTTTACCATCAATAGAATGATATTGTCACTCATGCATGCGTACGGATTACCGTCTCCACGAATGCGATAAGATTCATTCCCCATCATAACCATTAAAGAATAATTTTCATTTTATGATTAAAAAAATCTCTATGAACTTAATATCAATATATATATGAATTAAATACATTCTATCCCTAAAAAACATGACTTCTGTAACCAAACATATAAAGGAAAATGAATCAGTTAACACCCAAAACAATGATACTACTGAAATATTATTAACATAGAAATATTAGAACATCATATATGATGTTGTATTTATGTATATGGTTATTTTATAAAATAATAACAATTATTTAACTATTATACATGAGTTTAAAATACCCTAGACCAAATAAAATTACAAGGTAATTGTTAATTTAACAATCTCTTCATTATCCAAGGTTCTTAATACATAAGTATCTACTGGGACCTCTTTATCAACCAAATCTGTGTTTCTTAAAAATGTATCTGAATTTTTTTTAATATTTACTAGACTATTGGTTAAAGTCATTTATACCCTTGTTTGAATTTTTATAAAATGTTTTTAAATGAATCTTTATGTCGTTTTCCAAACAAGGTACTTTGTGACCTTTTCGACATATTAAGGAAAGAATGTTTTTTAACCTATACAGAGGGTGAGGCTATTTTTTGCCATTATAACACCTTTTAAGAATCACTTACAAGATTTTAATTATATTTTCATAATAAATGTTTTCTTTTTATAATTATGTAACTTTTAAATGATTTAAAAATAGAAATATATATTTCTCTCAAATAGTTTTGATTTCATCTATGTTAATATGATTTGAAGGATTTTACAATTTTTAGAAGATGATTTATTATGATACAATCTTGCATATTTTATTTAAGGTTTTGAAATATGTTTGACTATTTATGTGTTATTTTTATACCATCCATGGTTTACAGTTAAAGTACTGACATTTCATATGGTAGTTTTAATATGAATGTTTATGTTATGTTTCGACCTTTTAATACGAGGAATGCATTCGACTTAGTAAGTGACGGGTGGAGCCCACTATAGCTCTCTGATGCATCATTAAGTATCATGAGACAAACTAGTTTCTTGGAATAAGTCCTTTAAAGAATCCTATTTTTAGTCTGTGCACGAGGCCTTGACTATGTGGTTATGATTTCTGGCATTATTCATTCCATCATTATGAAATTGGATATTGATATTCCATGTGATTATTCGACAAGTAGAGTATACATGAAAATAAGTAAATGGAATTATTTTATTTATCTTTTCCATATTATACTATTGTTTAGGTTTAAAAGTCTTTTGTTTTAATATTATACATTTCCTTAAATATTTATTCTTATTTATGATAGTTTCTGCTATATTGTTATCCTTACTGAGCATCTGATCTCACCCGTTTGTTATGTTTTATTTTTTGAAGGATGTGAAGAAGTATATTATGACTGACCATCAAGGATAGGATAAGGTATTTGAGTGTGTTCTACAGAGACACAATGTTTTTTATTATTCATAATGTAAGGTAAAACTTATCTATGTATCTATTACTTCCAAGGATACTAAAATGGTCAGTATTTTAGGAAATGATTCCTTGTATCATTCAAATGTTATGTAATAATGCATTGAATCTGGGTAACTGGGGTTGGAGCATTACATTTGGTATCAGAGGAAGTTTAGTATAAACCTTGGAAGCTAGATTTAGAAAAACTCTCATTAGAGAAAATTACCCTAAGATAGACATTGGGGATTAATATAGAAGAACTTCCTAGAATTTTGGTAAAGTAGAGATTTTGTGTATTTTCTAAGAAATACATCCTTGTATGGATACAAGAAGGTAGAGGCAGCTCTAGAATGGATGTACCCAGGAGTGAAAACTCAGACAAGGAGTTTTGAGCTTGACCCGGGGTATCCTGGTACAGGACAACGGGCCTTACTACACTCTTGGATACGACACTCGCAGGGGATATTCTTAGGATAATTCACATTTTATTTACAAACCATTATGATGTATTTATGAATAAGTAATTCCACAAACAAATTTTTTTTATGATTATGGAATATATGCATAAATTATTCAATTTATGTTAACTATTTTACAAGTTTGGAATTATACATTGCGATTCATAAACAAATCTAGTATATGAAATTGTTTTGAAATGGCGCCTAGTGGAAGGAATGAAAATTGTATCAACACACATAATCCATGTAGGGATTTCCCTCATACTCAGGATAATAATATTGGAGTTGGTGATGCAACTGGTGATGATCATCTTATAACCATACTTGGACAACTCACTTAGGTTTTGAATAATAACCATACCCGTATGGAGAACCCTGATCCATAATGTGGAGGATCAATGTTAGACCAATTCACGAGGAAAAAACCACCAACATTAAATGGGACTAAAAACCCATTTGTACCATAATAATGGATATGTTCCTTAGAGAAAATATTTCATACTTTGGGGAGTAACGGAAGGGAAAAAAATTTCGTTGCAGTTTATCGCCTCACAAGAGATGCAAATCAATGGTGGTCATTAGTTCAAAACACAAAGGAGGATGAATAAGTATCAAATATTGAATGGAGGGAGTTTAAATATATTTTCAATGAAAAATAACTTCCTCTTGAACATCGAGCAGATAAGGAAAGACAATTTCTGAGTCTGAGGAAATAGAAGGATGAGAATGTCACAAAGTATGAGGCTAACATTACAAGGTTATCAAGGCATGCTACAGATTATATACATAACCCAAGGATTAAGATTGATCTATTATTTGATGGGTTAAAAAAATTTATCTATCAATAATTAGTCTGAAAATCCTTCTCATCATATGAAGATATTGTCTCACATTCTATCAAGAATGAAAAGTAATTATCTAATTCTTATGACTTTAATGCAAAGAAAAAGACGAAGTGATATGTTGAACACTCTGGAAATGAAAATAAGGTGAAGAAGGAAAAATTTGAATTTCAATCCTATATTAAAATTTTGAAGAAACACCCTCATACTTTCTTGAAGGTAATGGGAGTCTGTTAAATGTGTGGATAAAAAGGCCCCCAAGATCATTATTGCAAGGGAAGGAAAGAGGTTGTCAATGTTAAATTCTGAAATTGTAAAGAAATAGGGAATTATGAAAATAAATTTCCTAAGATCCAAGGAAACTTACCTCAGAAAAGGATAAGGGAGAAAGGCCAAGCTTATGATGTTACTATAGTTGAAGTGGAATAATTAATTGATTTCTGTTTTTGGATTCAAGAATTATATTCTGGTTATAAGAAGAATGTGATATATATAAGGATTTAACTGCAATACTTTTTGTTTTCGTTATGGTTTTAATACGATGAAGGTAATCATATTTTCAGTATGTGACAATAAGGGAAACTTTATGTTGTTTGGGGAATCTGATGTTACAATTGATTTTTGGAATTTAGAGAACTTTTAATGATTGTTTGGACAGAAGTATTTTGGATAACTATAAAGGTTGGAATGGATTAAGTTGAACATTTGATAATATCTTTTAAGGTTAAAAAGTTTCTTAGGATTATTTTTACAATATTATAATACAATAGTTTTAGAAAAATGAAAACATGAATGTTGGGCGACAAACCATCGCGTTGGACAAAGCTGTAGGAATCGAACCCACAACCAAAGTGCGATAAGGCTTTATCACCTACCAATATACTACATGAATTCCATGGTTATTATAAATTGGTTTTCTTCATGGTATATGGTGAGTCGTTTTACCGAATGTATATTATCAGTGTCCAAAATTGTTTTACCCTAACAAGTATAGTACTAGTAAGGGGTCGTTCCACAGGAAAAAAGAAGTTATTTTGGTTTTGATTATCTAGTTTTTATTTTTGTCTTAGTGAAGTGAACTAAATTTAGAGTTGATTTGTAATGTTTGGATAAAAAGGTAATTGGATTTAAATTTCTTTATCAAATTACATAACAGGTAAAAGAAAATATGCGAAAATGGTTTTGATGAAAATATAGAGGAAAATGTGTTGGGGTTGTGGATTCTTAAGAGGTTGTTTATTAAATAAAATTTCCTATGAGGTTGTGTTGTTCAAAATAACCCAACACTCTGGGTTTCAATTTGTGACAAGGTTTCCTTGGTCTGGTAAACTTATGTCTAGAGCTGAGGAAATCGACTCCTTGGTTTGTTAGTCAGTGTTACTTGGTTCTTTATTTTCCTTATTCTATTTTTTGAATCGATGAATACATCCAATGATCATGAATGTATTCAACATTATTCTTTTTTTGGGTCCCTGCAAATTCTTCCGTTGGATTGGCTCAGACTTTTCAATGATAAAATGAAGTGATTAAAAAATAATAAAAATAGGTTAATAGAAAAAACACATTCATAACAAATAATCTAAATTAAGACTCTTTCATCCCCCACAACCCCAACACACTGGGTATTTAGTTACACATAGAAGAAAAGATAAAAGTAGAAACCTTGATACTTGATGTGATCATCGTAGAAACATTGAGGAGATATTCGATCTTTGGTTGAATGGTAGAATGGTGAAGTGGTTGAATAATGGTTGCATGATAGTATATCTTCTTGACTTTAGAAATTCACCTCCTCTTCCTCCTCTTTGAACCAGAGGCCAAGGAATCTATTTATAGAAAATAAAAGTACACGTCGTGTGGAAAAAGTGAATGTTGTGTACTTTTGTAAATGTGATTTTGTTATCTTTTTATCCACTAGTAGGTGGCCTAACATGCCTTCTTTGACTTGGAACACGACGCCTCCAGGTAGGTGGGTATACATAGAGTATAGCTCCACCATACACGGTGTGTACTCTCTTTTATCAGCCACCAACCACTTCTAGAAGGAAAGACATGGTGTATATATGATGTACATAGCATGTCAACATCAGCCATATACATGGGAATGTAGACTTCTTCTCAACCACCAACCACTTCTAGAATTCTACACATAGTGTGTAGTTTTAGTACACGACGTGTACACGATTCTGGTAAATTAGGCATGTACTTTTCCTAGCCAATTTGTGTCTGAGTCTGGCTATACATGGTGTGTATATATGTACACGTTGTGTAGTTATAAATTTTTCTCAGTTTTCCCCCTGTTTGTGTGTTTGGCTATAAATCACCTAAAAATGAACAAGATCACCAAAATAAAAGTATTTATCCACTATGTAGTATGTATTTTCTGAATACATGTTTTTATTTTCTATAATGTTTGTGGAAATGTATACACAAATCGGGTGCATCAAACTTCCCCATACTTAGTCATTTTATTTCCCTCATGAAAATCTCAACATCTAATTAAAAGATCCTATATTTTAAAAAGGAAGGAATTTAGTTTATCATAAATGTAAATGATACTGTCACCGGAGAAAATTATAAAAAGGTACAAAATAGTTTCAATTCATACGATATTCTAATCATTCCTCATATAAAATTCAATTAACTACTTTCATCCTCTTTTAAACACACGTTTCAACCTTTCAAAAATAAGAAATCCACTTGATGATCTACCTCACCAACAATATACTCAACACTCAAGATATTTTATATCAAAGTTATGCTTAATCAAAGATATATACACTCTATACATAGGTTTGTAATAAATCTAGTTCTCTACTTCAGAAAAATGATTTAAAAAAATCATGAGGGATTTTAAATAAGGATTATATGTCTCTATGGATAAGTGTTGGTAGATAAAGATGTGAAAATAACTTTGAGGCTTGAAAAAGGAGGCTAACTTCTTTAAATAATAGTGCATGATATTCAAATTTAAGCTCAGTGTAAAAGTGTCCTCAATAAAATCTGTCAAATGATCTCATCACCACCATCTCCTTTAGTTAGGTAGGGTTCACAAACCAATAATTGAGTATAAGGTTCCTTTGTCTTTTTTTAGAACAAAGGGGAACTTTTAGAAATTCTAAACATAGGGGTATGAAACCTTTTTTTCCCTAAATGATCAAGAGGCTCTCCCCCATACTTAATTTCTTGACGATTCAAAAAAATATGCCATGTACTGCCAATTCCTTCTCTTAAGATCAAGTGATTAATCATGAAAAATTATAAAATAATTATGGTCGAAAGGGAAATAAGCTTGTAATATGGCTTCTTATAAATTATGTTAATGGTTTCTATGGGTTCAGAATGATCAGATATAGGGTAGGTCTCAAGATAAAAGGGTTGAAACAATCTAATGCCTCAATCATTTTAATGAAATTCAAAAATTCGCCATGTTTTGAAAAGAAAACTTTCAAATTTTGGTAGTTATGTATATCCTAATAATCTCTCAAGAAATTTGGTATTATAAATTTTATGGTGAAGGGTTTAGAATACCTATCAAAAGTGGGAAAAACAAATAAAGAGACAATCATGTCATGACTTGCATATAAATGATTAGCTTAAATAATGTAATTATCCAAGGATTACAAGTTGAAATTTAAACTATATTAGCAATCATTTTAAAACACTTATGAACCAAAATAAGCATGAAATTTTTTAAAATTTCCCACTTTTAGCTTTATTATTAAGAAATATGATTAATCAAAATTTCTTCAAATTTTCAAATATATCTTCTAATAATGATGTCTCCTAAATGATGATAAAGGAAAAGACTAAATTGGTCAAGATATGCGCCCCCATACTTAATACTTCACATGGTCAACTAAGTGACACATAAAAGTAGAGAGGGGAATTTGGGGACACAATAGTGGACCAGAATGAGGGGAAGTTAGAAAAGAAGTAAATTAAGAATGAAAAAAACTACAGAATACATGAAAAATAAAACTTCCCTTGTGTCTAGAAGAAGAAATATGGGAAGTGGTGGATAAATATAACCCAAAGTGTTCTAGAGTACCTGTGATGGTCTTGGATAGAGAACACTACAAGCATATAGAACATAAATAGGCACAAGATATCCCAAAAATATATATAATAGAAAAGAAGTGTCCAAAAACCTGTCAGGGGGTCACCTCAAAAGTGGCATCATATGGTACAGAAACAGCCAGGAGGAAGGATCCATAGCCATGGAAACTGGAGGCTAGGAATTTTCACGGAAAATAGAAGCTGTAGGAGTCAGAGCCACAGGACCTTGCCTTAGAAGAGAAGGCTCGGCAGCGATCCCGTGACTGGCAACAACAGTGGCAGTAGCTAGGCCTATAGTGGATATGAGAACTGAATCTATGGCAAGTGCAGTAAACGGTTGTGGAGATACGGAATAAGTTACAGGATCTGAGGTAGGGGAAGGTGGTGGGGGTAGTGGAGTACCATGATGTTGAATAAGAAGCCCCAACACCTGCTCGAGTCAGTCTGAACATCAATCGAGACGAACCAAGTGCTGCTCCACCACGTCTAGGCAAAGAGAAAAGGAGAGATTGACTGAGGGTGTATATGTAGGGGTAGTAGATGGAAGATAATAGGGAAGGTTATAAGAAAGGGGAGGGTGGGGAAGCCGGAAGGGGTGGGGAAGGAGGAGCAGGTGCATCAGCGGGGGTAGGAGGGTCAGTAGTTGGTCGAGGTGGTGATTGGGCAAGGACATAAGTGACCCCTACTTCTGGACCAATCCCATGTGAATAATAAAGAGAAAGTCCATCCGCTAGGGGGAACCTAACCGGTCATGGGGAAGAGATGGCTCAAAAACTCTGAGGTGTTGGGCAAGGCGGGTGGCATAAAACACACCGTTCAGGTTTCCCTGACGGCCGGTAAACATGGCAAGGAAATAGGAGGTGACAAGATAAGGTGGGTATGGGTAGTCCAGCCCGATGACATAGGTGAGGAGTTCCATGTCATGGTTGGTCACAACCCCCGTATCATCATGGTGGGGAAAAGGGACGGTGCTAAAGCACCGGCGGGTGAAGTGGAGGATAGGGTCAACAATAAGGGTACTCTTCTAGGAGTGGGGGTGTATTAGAGGTCGGGCCCAGCGATATCCTGCCACATGGAAATGAGATCAGAGTGCTTGGGGTAGGTCAGGGTGGATATAGGGGGTGGGTGAAAAGATGATGATAGAAACTGAACCCTTGGCCAAAATCAGTCATAGTAAGAGAGAAGGGACATCCTCTTACCTGAAACTGGACAGTCGGGACCACATCACCAGGCGTCTTCTGAAACTCGGGCCCTACAAACTCGAATGAAGAAGAAAATTCCAAAAATAAATATCTGAAAATATGATTTCTTACCTAGAAGATCATGAGTAATAGTGTGTGCCAATGAAGATCCTCCAACTGTCCCCAGATACCCAGCTGCTGAGGGATGTTGTTGTAGAGATAACTGCTGCTCCATGGGATCGAGCGATGAGAGAAACGTCAGACTCTTTCATGCAAAAATTATGTGACTGAGAAAACCATGAAAGGGTAGGGAACACCTATAGGTTTCATACCATGTGGTACAGTAGTAGGGGATGGCTCTAGGGGAAGATCGGTTGTAGTAGATGGAGGCCCACTGGATAGGGCAGCTAATGAGGGTTCAACTGCTACGGAGGAGGGATCAGGTGGTGTAGCAGCTGGTGGGGAAGGAAAGGAGGTGCTTGGAGGTTCTATATTGGATGGTAGAGTTGCAACAGTAATAGGACCAGCATCAGTCGAGGTGGTGAGTGGTGGAAGGATGGACAGTGGAAGAGGCTGGTATACCGGATTGTCTGGAGCTGGTGTCGTGGCAGGCCGGGGTCGGATCTAATGAAAAGTGGGCCTCTCTCCCTTTGTTGCGGAGGTGGGCCACTTCCCATGAAAAGGTTCTATGTCTTCTATATCATAAAAAAGAAATAACAACCTAAAAAAGAAAGAAAAAACAAAAGAATGAAATATGAGAAAACTGAAAAATAAAAAAGTTCACGGTGTGTATATCTAGAGTACCCAGCGTGTAGTGGAATTAGGTTAGCATCCCGTGTTCTCTGGATAGACACACTGAGCGATCATGGAAAAGGGTAGGCTACACGGCGTGTACCAACATACATGTTGTGTACGTGTAATGTGCTTCTAGTCGTGTGGTCCAAAGACACGGTCACCTTCTGAGTAGAGCTAATAATACAGTACATTCCATGTGATGGAACAACATGGAATGTGTAAGAACAGAGGTCATACATCCATGTGATGTGCTATACACGGGTTGGCCGAGAGAAATGGTATACACTGCATATACTGAATAGACACACCGTGTATAGGAACATGGTGTGTGTGGGCATGTGAATAAGGTACCCGGGCACGATGTGGGCTGGTACATGATGTGTACCAAACATACACACTGTTTATTTTCAAATAGTGAAGTATTCAGTGTTTGTCTGTGTACATAAGTACACAACGTGTGTTCTTCAAAACGTGCTCATGTATCCTTGAAGCCGAACGGTCGGACAATCCAAAAATCAGCCTAAAGGTCTGTGAAATCCTAAAATAAATGGTGTAGAAGGGCGTACCTAGACCCAGGATCATAATGAGGTAGAAATCAGAAGCCAAAATGCATGAAATCCATGGATTTGGAATTGGGGAGGCTGAACAGTGTGCATGAGAATAAACGAGGGGGGGGGGGGGTCCTCACGACACGGGCTCAAGCTGGGTGGCACCCGACTTTTATAGCTGTGGTACAAGACGTGTATCAATGTCCTACATGCCGTATACAAATGTTTATAGGTTATATATACATATATATAGATATATAATTATTATAGTAAAGTATATAATAATTAATATTAATAATTAAAATAAATGAAATATATATATATACCTAATTTAAAATATAAAAATATACATGTAATGTATTGGTAAATACACGCCGTGGGTTTTAAAATCAGAAAAAGAGAATTACAGCCTTTGGTTTGGTGTTGGGGGGAGATTCGAACTGGTGATCGGTTGTTCCAAATGGATGCCCTCAACCAATAGTGCAAAGGTTGTAATACCGCTCATATTTATTATTTAAATATATTTAATTTATAAGGCATATATTACATGGGAGGAATGGAATGCATGAAGTGTTGTTAGTAATTGTACAAAAAGGGATGAAGTAGGGAGATTAGTTGAGTTTGAACCTGAGTCTTTTGGATCTAGGGATGAGACTCTTCAAATCTTCCAACTAACCTGCATGTATTTTTTTATATTAAAAACCCTTTCAGTTTAGTAATGAAAACATGGAACATATGTCGTATATTGAAATACATGGTGTGTGGTTTTATTAAAAGGAAAATTGATGAAAATTGGGCGGTTTTCATGATTCAAAACCGGGTCATTTGGAGATGGGTTATGACCATGGAAAACCGATCCATCCCCATCATGGGTTTTCTAATAAGAAAAATATATATATATATATAATATGAAAAATACCACACACAATGTGTAAGAAAACATGAAGATAAAAAGGAGGAACCCCGTGCCGAAGGTAGGTTGGGAGGTATTCGAACCGATGATGGATCAGATAAACTCCAGTGATCTTACCATCAGCACGGTCATCAACCTTGTTTATTACTTAGTCGAACTATATATTTAAAATAGTGAGATTATAAATAAAAAGGAATATGTACATGCCCTGTGGATAAGTGGTACACGATGTGTATCCGCTAGGTTGCCTCCCAGGAAGTGCCTTTGTTTTACGTCGTGGGCTCGACCGACTTACCTATGTGTACTTGAGATGTATGGTGGAAAACGTTCCCACCATGTCCTCCATGTGATGGTAAATCTTCAGCCATTGTCCATTCACCTTGAATGGTTTACCATAATCTCCAGAAAATTCCACCACCCCATGATTGAAAACTCGTATGACCCAGAATGGTCCTCACCATCTTTAGGTTAACTTCACTAGGAATAACCGAAGATGAGAGTTAAAAAGGAGTACCTGATCACCGGGTTGGAAAGTTTTTCGTTAAATCATCTGGTCATGGATTTCACTTGTCTTCTCCTTGTACAGCTTGGCATTCTTATGCACCTCTAGTTGGATTTCATCAAGTTCCAATAGTTGGAACTTAGACTTCTCTTCAGTTGCCTTTAGATTAAAATTCAAGGCCTTTACAACCCAGTAGGATTTGTGCTCTAACTCTACTGGAAGATGGCATGGATTTCCATAGATGAGACTGAATGGGGACATCCCTAGAGGTGTTTTGAAAGAAGTCTGATATTCCCACAAAGCAATGTCTAGCTTCTTGAACCAGTATTTCCTTGAATTGTTCACTATTTTTTACAGAATCTACTTGAGCTCACGGTTAGAGAGCTCCACTTTTCCTCTGGTCTCGAGATGATATGGCATCCCCATACAATGCTTCACTTTGTACATAAACAGTATTCCATTCATCAAAGTGTTGTTGAAGTGGGTCCCTCTATAGCTGATTAGTACATGGGGAATGTCGAACCTGCTGAAAATTTGTGTCCTTAAAAAAACCCACGACTACCTTGGACATGTTGTGTGATGTAGCAGTGGCTTCCCCCCATTTGGAGATGTAGTCGGTGTAGACCAGGATGTAAGTGTTCCTGAAAGATGGGGGGAATGGTCCAACAAAATCTGTGCCCCAAACATCGAATATCTTGACCTCTAGGATGGGGTAATGGGGAATATCAGCAAGACATCCTAAATTACCTATTCTCTAGCATCGATCTGAATAGGAAACAATGGCTCAAGCATCTCTATGCATGGTGGGACAAAAAATAGAATACAAGATCTTTGCTATAGTATGGTCTGACCCATGATGTCCCCCAACTGGAATGGCGTGACAAAATTCTAGGACTCTATTAACTTTATTTTCTAAGATGTAATGACAGATCACCCCATCTCTCTAGGATCAGAATAGAAGAGGATCTTCCCAGAAGTACCTCCCAACAATAGAGAGAAATCTCTTCCTTTGTTGTAAGGAGAGGTCAGGGTGAATGAAACCTATAACCAGAAAATTAGAAATAGCAATATACCAAGGTCTAGGTGTTTCATTGACTAAAATTAGGTGCTCATTAGGGAAATCATACCTAATATCTCGATCTTCTTCCTTCTCTAAATAAGGTAGCTCTAGGCAGGAGAGATAATCATTAACAAATTTCTCTCTCCCTTTCTTGTCTCGGATCTCTAGATCAAATTCTTGTAGAAGGAGTACACATCAGATCAGTCGTGGATTCGCATGTTTCTTTCCTAGTAGGTACTTTAGTGCTTCACAGTTAGTGTAAACAATAACTATAGACAGCACTAAGTAATAATGGGACCTGTCGAACATGAGCACCACTGCATTCATCTCCTTTTCTATGGTGGTGTAGTTCATCTGTGCCTCATTGAGTGTCCTAATAGAATAATAGATAGGTTGGAAAATTTGTTCAAGCTACTAGCCCAAGAATTCTCATAATGCGTAGTATCTAGCATCACACATCACTTCAAATTGTTCCTCCCTATTAGGAGCAACCATTAATGGAGCTTCCACCAGGCGCTGCTTCATTTTCTCAAAATATATGGTGCATGGATCATCAAACTCAAATATGGAATCCTTGGTCAGAAGGTTGGTGAGGGGCTGGTCTATCTTTGAGAAGTCATGGACAAACCACCTATAGAAACCGACATGCCCTAGGAAACTCCAGATGGCTCTGATGCAAGTCGCAATAAGAAGTCGAGAGATGACTTCTATATTTTATAGGTCATCCTCTATCCCCTTCACCACGACTGTGTGGCCAAGGACAATGAAATTTTTCACCACAAAATGACACTTTTCCCAGTTCAAAACCAGGTTAGTGTTCTCACATCTTTCTAGAACTAGATCTAGGTTCCACAAGCAAGTGGTGAATTATTTTTTGTAAACGGAAAAATCATCCATGAATATTTCCATTATATATTACTCCATGTTAGGGAAGATAGCCAGAATACAGTGCTGTAATGTAGAGGGGGAATTGTACATGCCAAATTACTTCCTTCGGTAAGCAAACATACCGTAGGAGAAAGTAAACGTGCTCGTCTCTTGATCATCTGGAGCAATGTAAATCTGATTATAGTCGGAATAGCTATCGAGGAAGCAGCAAAAGTTGATCCCCACTAGCCTCTATTGCATCTTATCCATGAAGGGTAGGGGGGAATGATCTTTCCTCATGGCTTTAATCCTTCCTATAGTCCACACAAACTCTCCAACCCTTGATAGTGCATGTGGGTATGAGGTCATTTTTATCATTTGAAATCACAATGATACACCCCTTTTTTGGTACCACTTATAAGGGAATCACCCACTGACTATCCAACATGGGGTAAATGAGGAATGCATCCAACAACTTAATTACCTCTTTTTCGCAACTTACTTAATGGGGGGGGGGGTTCAGACGTCACTATGGTTGCCGAGATTAGTTCACACCTTCTTCAAGATGCACCATGTGGGTGAAAATGGTAGGGCTGATTCCTTTAAAATGTGAAACGGTCCACCCAATTGAGTGGATGTACTATTTCAAAACCTGCATAAGTGCATACTCCTACTCTTGTGACAGTTCTGAACTATGTATGACAGGATATGTTTGATTGATTCTCAAATACTCATACTTTAGATAAGACAAAATAGGCTTTATTTCAAGTTCAAGTGCCTTTAAAATTGAAGGTACAAGTGGATGAACCTTTCCCCACTCCAGAATATTAGATATAACTGCACATTTCCATTAGCAGCCGCCCTTACATTTTAGGAATTGTAGGTCCTCTAGTTCTTCATCTAGTTGAATGTCTTGAATGACATAGTCATTTAAGGTAAAATAACATACCAGATCATTCCCCTCACTGCTCAAGTGTTCATCCACAGTGGTCACTTAAAAACTTCCCTCATGCTCAGAAAATGATGCATGCTTGAAGGCTTTGAGGAAATTGTAGGAGACTCTCTAGTCTCCTACCTGTAAAATTATCTCCCCTTGGTAAACATCGATCAGTACGTTCCCAGTGGCTAAGAAAGGCCTTCCGAAATGAAAGGTGTCTTTTGGTGTTCCTCCATGTCGAGGATGATAAAATCTGTGGGGAGGATTAGCCTACCCACCTAGACTAGTACGTCCTCCAGTAGCCCCTTCGCATATTTGATGGATTATTCGACAAGATGAAAGGATACTCTGGTAGTATTTAGATCGTTGATCCCTATATTCTTAAAAACTATGAGGGGCATGAGGTTGACACTATCCCCTATGTCATCGAGGGCCTTCCCAAACTCACGTGGCCCAATAGTTCATGGAATAGTAAAGCTACCTAGATCCTAGAGTTTGGGAGGAATCGAATACTAGATAACCACTGAACACTCATTCGTCAGTGCAATGGTGGATAGTTCCTCTATAATTCTTTTTTTGGATATGATCTCCTTCCTGAATTTCTCATAAGTGGGCATCTGCGTCAGTGCCTCTACAAAAGGAATATTGATGTGCAGCTTATTGACCACGTCTATGAATTTTCTAAACTGGTGGTCCAGCTTTCTCTGCTTAATCCTCTCTGGGAAGGGTAAGGTAGGCTCGAACGGTTTGAAAACCTTCTTTCCTTTTCTCTTTGAAGCCTCCTTCAGTGGTCTTTTAGATTAGGAGGGATCTATAACTATACCTTCTTCATTAGTAGGGGTGTATGTGTACCTGGCTATGCTGGTTTGTTTTGTTGTAGCTCCCTTCCAATCTATAGTGTGACAGTATGTGCTATAACGACCCATACTTTTCATACATTTTTAATACTTCAAAATTGAATTATACTTACTACAACATAAAACAAAACCATTAAAGGGCCGTATAGGTATAGAGTCTTTAGAAACTGGGAAACATAAACTACTAGTTCATAAAGCATCTACGTTGCCTCCAATTTATTTCATCATATCTAGAGTCCCTTTTGGCATATCCTACTTAATAACCATATTCCTGACCTGGGGAAAGAAACATACAAAAGGGTGAGCTCAAATGCTCAGTAAGGGTAAAAAAAAGAAATATCAATCACATCATATTAATAAGAACATAACATTTTGTAAATCTTAACCTGAAAAAGAGATCATAATATCATAACATGGGATAAATCATAGTAGTGAAATATAATCCCAATAATCATAACATAAAACATGAAACTTTGTGGCATAAAAACATAATCATAGAGAATCAATTCTTATTAGTAAAGACTCATTTCCATGACTTTCTTATTGGACAAAGTCCATTTCTGAACCGAGTTCATTCCTCGTTTCAGTCCTGTTTCACTGAACCAGTTTAACCTGCCATTCCAGCCATGTCTATCTCATGAGATATAAAATCTTTACCCAATGAATTGGAGGGAGATATAGTTCCCACCCATCTCATAATGATACCATTCTTATGTGTGCCATAAAATCATAAATCATACATCATTGCATAACCCATGTAATAAAAATGGGATTCCAAAACATCATAACATCATAAAAAAATTCATATAAGATAAAGTAATTCATAAAAATAATTCCATCACAACATAATCAAATCAATGTAATAATAGGGATAGAAACAGAACCCTATATTATCTTATATGGAAAATATTTTTGATAAAACACTTGAACTCCATTCTTGAGGAAAATATCCTTTCTACTTCAAAAACACTTTTCCTTTCTTAACATGTCATAAAATTATAAACTAAAATAAGTTGATTAAAAATAAACATGAAAACTTGTAAAGGAAGATTCTTGGAAATAATGTTTTAAAAATCCATTCATGCCGTATAAGTTAAAAAAACATTCTTCTCGTACTTTTGTCGGAAAAGTCAAAAAGTACCTCGTATGAAAAACGACAAAAGATTCCTTTGATATCTTTTACTAAAAGCTCACCGAAGGGTAAAATTGGATATAAACTATTGTAGAAGGATATAAATGTTATATATTGAGGAAACATGGATGTGGATGATAAAATACACCCCAGTAAATTCCAATGTATAAACAATCTCGGATAAAAATGAGATTGTGATATTTCCCTTACCTTAGGTCCGATTTGCTTCACAAGTGTCTGAAACTACTATATAATGATTTAAATAATGTCATTGACTTATTCCCGAATCATGATCATTGTTATGATATCATATATGGTCATATTTTTAGCTTATTATTATTAATATTTCATTGCTACTTGTTATTCGGGTGTTTATTACTTTTTGTTCTTATGCGTGTTTTGTCGAATAAATTCTTATTCTTCTTTTTAGGTTATATATACCTCATTTATAGAATTTTTTTAGTGTAATATATATTATATTTATTCACTCAATTCATTTATGTAATCATTATGCAATTAAAATCATGTAGAATGAGTCGCATCACATCGTGGAGATGGTATTCCGTACGTACGCACGAGCGATGATATCGTTTCCATGATCGTGGAATTGTATTGGAGTGTATGTATACTATTTCATAATCAATATCACTTTACAATAATCATATATATTCATTATTTACACCATTATACCCATCCATGTAAGGTGGTGGTGGAAATAGATTACACCATGATGTGGAGACGGTATTCCGTACGTACGCACGTGTGGTGATTTCGTTTTTCGTAGGATGGATTGATGGTGAAATAGAGTTGTTTCATACTTATAATAACATATAAGTATATGAGTTATACTGATGTTATTAATTCATAATGAAACAAATAATGAAGAAGAAGTGTTAGAAGAAAGAAAGTTGAAAGAATCGGTAACGGACATTACCTCTTCTTTGAAGCGCCTCTTTGAGACCTCCTTTTGGGGCACTAAAATTTGTCTTTTAAGAAGAAAAGGACCTCTAGGAAGTTTCTAGGGAAGTGGAGAGGAGAAATTGGCAGGGGTTGGCCGAGATTGAAGGCTCAAACTGGTGTGAGGTAGAGAGGGAGGAGGTTCCCTTTTATAAGGGAAGAGAGGGGCACCTTTGGAAAAACTAGAAATATTATTTTATTATAAAGTCACATTCGGTTTTAAATAGCTCCAAATTGATTTATTTAGAAGCTAAGGTGGGGATGGGTCGAAAGCCTCTCATGCAATAGAATTTTGACAAGTTTAGGTTACTCTTTTAATCTTATCATTTATATTTAAAATTAAGTTTGATAATTTTACTTTTACCGTGTCTTTTTGTGTTCTTACAATATAAGGTTAATACACTTACTATAACAAGAAAAACGAACCCCAAGTTGTTTATTATTAATATATATATCCTTATCTAAATCATGTGGCTGAAAATTATATTTTTAGGAATAAAAAAACCATTAATAATATAATATTTGATTTAAAAACTATTTTATGTCAATTTTTACAGTATTTGGTAATTGATTTTTGTGAAAATTATAACAGAATGATTAGTTCGACCAAATTTAATTAAATAAACACTAACATGTTATAGTAACATGGAAAATTATTTTAATTCATAAAAAGTCTCAAATTATATTTATTTAGGTATTTATAACATCAATTATGTCAGTATTTCATTAATAAGATAATTACTGCATCATCATTGTGTCATAAATAAATTAAATTCTTTAATTTCTTGAAATTACAAATAAAATATAATTATATAGGAAATTATTTTATCTTTATAATGAATATTTATAGTCGAATTTATATTATGTATAATCCTATATTAAAAATGATTTACTTATTAAACTTTGATTTTAACTATTTTAACCCTTCTTTAAATAAATTAATAATAAATAGCCTAATCTAATTAAAGTGGTCCTAAATGGTCATATTTTATTCCTAAGGTTGTTTTTTTGAATTACACTTATCCAATATAATTAGGACATGTGTTAGGGTAATAATAATAATATCATTTTTACCCTTTATTACCCTATTTACTTTTAACCGATGTAAAAAAAAGTAAAAAGTTACTATTCAACAAAAATTATTGTCATCTCATTGAACAACATTTTAGTCCTTGATATTATCCATGTCTCTTGAATTTTCGAAATTCCACTCACAGAAGCGGTAAAATATGGTTTTATGTGAATTTGGAAATTCTCCTAGGAGGTGGGTAAAAGACGGTGAAAAGTTCAATAAAATTTTTATATATCTAAAATTATTATAAAATGACTCCAATGAATTACATTGAACTTATATAGGTATTAAGTATCAATTTTTACCTAAAATAAATTTAAATAAAATAAATAATTATTTAGATAAAAAGTCTATTTTTAAATAGTAACCTACTGTTTTCACTATTCATCAAAAATTGAATGTTTTCAGAAAAATACCAAAATTTCACCCTAGGATAATTTAGATATTCCGAATCCAAAAATGAAGTCCATTTTAAAAAATAAAATTTCAAAAATTTCAAAATGTTGTTATTACTATTCATAACGACGAGTTCTAATAATATTTTAATAGCATATCGTTGTTTAGTGAAACTCGGTATTGCGTACGACACAAGCAATCGAAAAAGGTCGTGGTTGCGTATAAAGCAAGCCAAGCTAGTGTTGTTTGTAGTGAAAGATTCCTTTGATGATTTATATAACATAAAAACAAAATATTTCTCATAAAGGTCTCGGGTGTTACATTCTACCCCCCTTAAAATGAATTTCGCCCTCGAAATTCGTCACTTTGTAACAAAAAGATGAGCATACCTATCCATCATTATATCCTCAAGATCCCATGTAGCTTCTTCTAATTGTTGGTTCCTCCACAAAACTTTCACCAAGCGAGTGGTCTTGTTCCGTAGGACTTTTTCGCTACGATCCAGAATCTCTATCGGTTGTTCTTCATAAGAAAGATCTTGCTCCAGCGGTACCACTTCTAAGCTGAGTACATGTGAATGATCTGGTATGTACATTCTCAAGAGAGATACATGGAACACATAGTGAACTTGAGAGAGATTCGGTGGAAGATCCAATTGGTAAGCTACCTTTCCAACAGGATCCATTATTTTGAAAGGACCGATATATCTGGGGCACAACTTCCCCTCCTTTCCAAATCTCATTACTCTCTTCCAAGGAGATATTTGTAAGAACACTTTATCACCCACTTCAAACTATATGTCTTTTCATCGAATTTTGGCATAAATTTTTTTCCGACTCTGAGCTGCTCTTATGTGTGGTTGAATATATCTTACCTTTTCTGCCATCTCATCAACAAGATCAGGTCCTAATAGATTTATTTCCCCAACTTCATCCCAGTAAGTTGGAGTCCTGCATTTTGTTCCATAGAGAGCTTCATAAGGAGCCATCTGAATACTGGAGTGAAAGCTAATATTATAAGAAAATTCCACCAAAGCAGGTGTTGATCCCAACCACCTTTTAAATCCATAGAGCAAGCTCTCAACATATCTTCTAGAGTTTGAATAATCCTCTCAGACTGACCATCTGTCTGAGGATGTTAAGCAGTGCTGAAACTCAACTTTGTATCCAGAGTATGTTGAAGACTTCGCCAGAACATTGAGGTAAATCTTGGGTCCGGATTAGATATAATGGAAAGTGGTACCCCATTCAATCTTACCACTTCCTTTACATATATCATGGCAAGCAGATCTAGAGAGAAATCCTCTCTAATAGCAATGAAGTGTGTAGACTTTGTAAGATGATCAACTATGACCCAGAGAGCATTATTGCCTTTGGATGTTTTAGGAAGTCCTGTTACAAAGTCCATAGTGATGTTTTCCCATTTCCATTTGGGTATGGGTAATGGTTATAACATCCCATTAGACTTCTGTCTCTCAAATTTAACTTTCTGACAAACCAAGCATCGAGAAACATATTCAGCAACATCTCTTTTCATTCCATCCCACCAGAATTACTCTTTCAGGTCCCTATACATCTTCGTGCTTCTAGGATGAATAGAGAATGAATAACTATGAGCCTCATCCAGCAGCTCCTTCTTTAATTCTGGGATGGGAGGTACACAAACCTGATTCCTGAAATTTTTTACCCCATCACAATCAAGGTTAAATTCAGGAATATTTCTCACCTTCTTTTGTAACTCTACATCTTATTTCTATGCCTCTTTAATCTTCACATGTATAGATGGTTAAACATTCATTTGAGAAAGATACAATTTACCCCCTTCCATTATAATTCCAAGATCCATCCTTTGTAAATACATAAATATTGGATCTTTGGTGATCATCATCATGGATAAGCTAGCATGGTCTTGTTGACTTAATGCATCTGCCAGCTTGTTTGCTTTCCCAGGGTGGTAATGAATTGAGCAGTCGTAATCTTTAATCAGCTCCAATGATCTTCTTTGGCACATATTCAGCTCCTTTTGTGTGAAAATATACTTTAAACTTTTATGATCAGTATAAATATCAAATCTTTCTCCATAAATATAATTCATCCAAATCTTTAATGCAAAGATTACCGCAGCTAACTCCAAATCATGAGTTGGGTAATTTTGCTCATGTATTTTCAACTGTCGTGAGGCATAATCTATCACCTTATCATTTTTCATAAGAACACACCCCATCCCCTTCATGGATGCATCACTGTAGATCACAAACCGTTCTCCACTACAAGGCAGTGTGAGTACAGGGGCCCTGGATAACCTTCTTTTCAACTCCTTGAAATTCTCTTCACATTCATCCATCCAAACAAACTTAAATCCTTTCCGAGTCAACATGGTGAGTGGATTATATAATCGTGAAAAATCATTCAAAAAACATCGATAATATCTAGCCAAACCAAGAAAACGTTAGATCTCAGTTACTGTTGTTGGTATCGACCATCTTTCGATAACCTCTGTTTTTGCTGGATCCACATATATCCCATCTTTTGAGATTATGTGACCCAAAAATGAAACTTTTTGAAGCCAAAATTCACACTTGGTAAATTTGGAATAAAGCTTCACCTTTATCTGGGTCTGCAATACAATTCTTAAGTGATCTTCATGTTCTTCCTTGATCTTTGAATATACAAGAATATCGTCTATAAAGACTAGCACAAACTGATCAAGATAGTCTATAAAGACTCTATTCATCATATCCATGAAGATAGCAGGGGAATTAGTAAGACCAAATGGAATCACTATAAATTCATAGTGTCCATACCTTGTACGGAAAGTCGTCTTTGGTATATCCTCCCTTTTGACCCTCAATTGATGATACCCTGAACAAAGATCAATCATGGAAAAGTATTGAGCTCTATGTAGTTGGTCAAATAAGTCATCAATGCACGAGAGAGGATATTTGTTCTTGATAGTGATCTTGTTAAGTTCTCAATAATCAATGCAGAGTCTCATTGATCCATCTTTTTTCTTAACAAACAGAACAGGTGCTCCCCAAGGTGATGCACTAGGGCGTATGAATCCCTTATCAAGATTCTCTTGGATTTTCTTCTTCAATTCCTGCAACTCAATTAGGGCCATTATATAAGGGGTCTTTGAAATAGTAAAATCACCCGGTACGAGTTCTATTGAAAACTCAACTTCACGATTTGGTGGAAGACCTAGGAATTCCTCTGGAAAGACATCGTCAAACTCCTGTACAATGGGCATATTCTTAATCGTGATTTTCTCACCAACCATTTGAGATAAATAACCTTCATTTAGTGGAATCAAGACCCATAAGATGGATGAAATTTCCAATGGAAGGTTATGTTCATCCTTGCATCGATAAATGATCATAGATTGATCTGAAATATGAAATGTGACTTCCCTTCTTTGGAAATTGATATGAGCTCCATATAGAGAAACCCAATCCATGCCAAGAATCACATCAAATTCCACTATAAGAAGGATCACAATATTTTCAGGAAGCACTTTCCCACAAACTTCCATCGGAGAAGTATTATAAACTTTTGATGCGACTATTGTGCCATTAGGGGTTGTCACAGCTAACTCAACATCTAATTATTGAGGTAATATGGAGATACCCTTAGAAAATTCTTCAGAAATAAAATAGTGGGTGGATCCAAAATCAAATAAAACATTTGCTACTTTAGAGTGGATGGTAAGTGCACCTTTTACCACATCGTTATCGTACTCCACATCGCGGATAGAAATTGCATGTGACTTTCCTTTTTCATTAGCCTTAAGAGTTTGTTGACATTGACCATCATCATCAACCCTTGGATTAAGGCATTCATTTTCATAATTCCCCATCTCCTTGCACTTGAAACATTGAAGTGTAGTAGGTTAATTATATGTATCCCTAACTATTTTTTCATCATTATACATCTTCTTCCCATTATTTCGACATTCAAATGCTCGATGACCTTTCTTTACACATTTCAAACATTTACTTGTACCTTTAAGACAACTCCCTCCATGTTTCTTTCCATACTTTGAGCATAAGGGAAATCTCATCTTGTTTTTAGTGTGCTCTTTAGATTCTCCTTTGATTTCCATTTTCCTCTTCTTATCAAACCCATATGACTAATGGGTTACTCTAATATCCATCTCAACTTTGAGAGCACATCGAACGATTTCCTCGTAGCTATTGAAGTCCCTTATGGCTAAGGCCCTTCGAAGACTTGGTTTTAAGCCACTAAAGAATCGATCGATCTTACTATCAGGTTGGATAATAATACCAGAAGCCTACCTTGAAAGTCTTGTAAAATTTGCTTCGTAGGTACCAACAGATTCATCATCCTTTTTCGTCAGTTCAAGAAACTCCTTCCCTATCTTTGTTCGTAGAATATGAGGGAAGTACTTATTGAAAAATAAGTTCTTGAACTCGTCCCATTCCATGGACTCAATTTCATCCTTTTGCCTCGTATTCTTAATAAGATTCCACCATTGATCAGCATCTCCTTCCAAATGATACACTGCTAAGATGACTTTATCATGTTCAGAACATTGAAGAACTGAAAATATCTTTTCAGTAGTACTAATCCATTGTTCAGCAACTAATGGATCAGTAGACCTGCTAAATAAAGGTGGACGTTGCCTCATGAAGGATTCAACAGAATGTATCTCCTTCCTTTTCTCATTTGGAAGTCATGCATGATTCATAGCTTGAGAAAGTTGTGTGAGCATGGCTACAATATTTTTCATTCCAGCTTCCATAATGTTTGGTTGCTCAGGGGGACAATCATTTCATTGCCCGTCGCATTCCACATTAACACGGTTCCTTCAGGTTCCAGCCATTGACTAAAACCAAGAAGAATAGTGTGAGCAACACTAATTATAATAGGAAAACGATATAATCATGAATTAAATTTCACACTTAAGGTCTTATCATAGGTTATTCATGGCCATTTCTAAAACACAAAGATTGTGTTCTATGCTTAGACTTATCCTTAGGGTTCTTACTAAGGCTTTCACATTCTAGATTCCAAAGGTTGACTATACCATTCCTCTAATACCAACTATAACGACCCATACTTTTCATACATTATTAATACTTCAAAATTGAGGTATACTTATTACAACATATAAAAAAACTATGAAAGGACCGTATAGGTACATAGTCTTTAAAAACTAGGAAACATAAAGAACTGGTTCATAAAGGGTCTACATTGCCTCCCATTTATTTCATCATATCTAGAGTCCGTTTTGGAATATCCTACTTAATGACCTTCTTCCTGACCTGGGGAAAGAAAAAATACAAAAGGGTGAGCTCAAATTCTCTGTAAGGGTAAACAAAATAAATATCAATCACATCTTATTCATAAGAACATAACATTTTGGAAATCTTAACCTGCAAAAGAGATCATAATTTCATAACATGGGATAAATAATAGTAGTGAAATATAATCCCAATAATCTTAATTTAAAACATGAAACTTTGTGTCATACACACATAATCATAGAGAATAATTTATTATTAGTCAAGACTCATTTCCAAGACTATCTTAGTGGACAAAGTCCATTTCTGAACCGAGTTTATTCCTCGTTTCAGTCCTGTTTCACTGAACCAGTTTATCCTTCCGTTCCAGCCATGTCTATCTCGTGAGATATAAAATCTTTACCCAATGCATTGGAGGGAGATATAGGTCCCACCCATCTCATAATAATACAATTCTTATGTGTGCCACAAAATCATAAATCATATATCATTGCATAACCCATGTAATAAAAATGGAATTCTTAAACATCATGCCATCATAAAAAAATTCATATAAGATAAAGTAATTCATAAAAATAATTCCATCACAACATAATAAAATCAATTTAATAATAGGGATAGAAACATAACCCTATATTATCTTATATGTAAAATAATTTTGATAAAACACTTGAACTCCATTCTTGAAGAAAATATCCCTTCTTCTTCAAAAACACTTTTCCTTTCATAACATGTCATACAATTCTAAACTAAAAGAAGTTGATTTAAAATAAAATTGAAAATTTGTAAAATATGCTTCTTGGAAATAAAGTTATAAAAATCCATTCATGTCGGATAAGTGTAAAAAACATTCTTCTCGTACTTTTGTCGGAAAAGTCAAAAAGTACCTTGTATGAAAAACGACAAAAGGTTCCTTTCATATCTTTTACTAAAAACTCACCGAAGGGTAAAATTGGATATAAACTATTGTAAAAGGATATAAGTATTATATATTGAGGAAACATGTATGTGGATGATAAAATACACCCCAGTAAATTCCAAAGTATAAACAATCTCAGATAAAAATGAGCTTGTGATATTTCCCTTACCTTAGGTCCGATTTGCTTCGTAAGTGTTTGAACCTCCTATATAATGATTTAAATAATGTCATTGACTTATTCCAGAATCATACTCATTTTTATGATATTATATATGGTCATATTCATAGCTTATTATTAGTAATATTTCATTGCTACTTGTTATTCGGGTGTTTATTACTTTTTGTTCTTATGTGTGTTTTGTCGAATAAATTCGTATTCGTCTTTTTAGGTTATAGATACCTCATTTTCAGAATGGTATTAGTGTAATATATATCATATTTATTCACTCAATTCACTTATGTAATCATTATGCAATGAAAATCATGTAGAATGAGTTGCATCACATCGTGGATACGGTATTCCGTACGTACGAACGAGCGATGATATCATTCCCATGATCGTGGAATTGTATTGGAGTGTATGTATACTATTTAAGAATCAATATAACTTTACAATAATAATATATATTCATTCTTTACACCATTATACCCATCCATGTAAGGTGGTGGTGGAAAATAGATTACACCACGACGTGGAGATGGTATTCTGTACGTACGCACGCGCGGTGATTCCATTTTCCGTAGGATGGATAGATGGTGAAATAGGTTTGTTTCATACTTATAATAACATATTAGTATATTATTGATACTTATGTTATTAATTAATAATGAAACAACTAAAGAAGAATAAGTGGAAGAAGAAATAAAGTTGAAACAATCGGTAACGGACATTACCTCTTATTTGAAGCGCCTCTTTGAGACCTCCTTTTAGGGCACTAAAATTGGTCTTTGAATAGGACCAGGACCTCTATGATGTTTCTAGCGAAGTGTAGAGGAGAAATTGGAAGGTTTTGGCTGAGCTTGATGGCTCAAATTGGTGTGAGGAAGAGAGAGAGGAGGTGCCCTTTTATAAGGGAGGAGAGGGGCGCCTTTGGAAAAACAAAAAATATTATTTTATTATAAAGTCAAATTCGGTTTTAAATAGCTCCAAACTGATTTATTTCGAATATAAGGTGGGTATGGGTCGAAATCCTCTCATAAAATATAATTTGGACAAGTTTAGGTTACTATTTTAACCTTATCATTTAGATTTAACATTAAGTTTGATAATTTTACTTTTACCGTGTCTTTTTGTGTTCTTACACTATATGGTTAATAAACTTACTATAACAAGACAAACGAACACCAAGATGTTTATTATTAATATATATAACCTTATCTAAGTCATTTGGCCAAAAATTATATTTTTAGGAACAAAATAACAATTAATAATATAATATTTTTTTTAAAAACTATTTTATGTCAATTTTGACACTATTTGGTAATTGATTTTTGTGAAAATCATAACAGATTTATTAGTTCGAACGAAGTTAATTAAATATACACTAACATATCATATTAACATATAAAATTATTGGAATTAAAAAAAAGTCTCAAATTAAATTTATTTGGTTATTTATAACATCAATTATGTCAATATTTCATTAATAAGATTATTACAGCATCATCATTGTGTCATAAATAAATTAAATTATATAATGTCTAAAAATTACAAAACAAATATAAATATGTAGGAAATATTTTTAGTTTTCTAATGAATATTTATAGTCGAATTTATCTTATGTATAATACTATATTAAAAATTATTTACTTATTAAACATTGATTTTAACTATTTTAACCCTTCTTTAAATAAATTAATAATAAATGTCCTAATCTAATCCATGTGGCCCTAAATGGGAATATTTTATTCCTAAGGTTGTTTTTTGTCAAATTACACTTATAAAATAGAATTAGGACATGTTTTAGGGTAATAATAATATCATTTTTACCCTTAATTACCCTATTTACTTTTAATCATGGTAAAAAAAAGTAAAAAGTTACTATCTGCAAAAAATTATTTTCATCTCATTAAACCACATTTTAGTACTTGATATTAACCGTGTCTCTTGGATTTTAGAAATTCCACTCACATAAGGGTTATAATTAGGTTTTATGTGAATTTGGAAATTCTCCTAGGAGGTGGGTAAAAGACGGTGAAAAGTTCAATAAACTTTTTATATATATAAATTATTATAAAATGACTCCAATGAATTGCATTGAACTTATATAGGTATTAAGTATCAATATTGACCTAAAATAAATTTAAATAAAATAAATAATTATTTAAATAAACAGTCGGTTTTTAAATAGTAACCTAGTGTTTTCACTATTAATCAAAAATTGAAGGTTTTCAGAAAAATATCAAAATTTCACCATAGGCTAATTTCGATATTCTGAATCCAAAAATGAAGTCCATTTTAAAAAAAAAATTTAAAAATTTCAAAAAGTGGTTATTACTATTCATAATGGCTAGTTTTAATAATATTTTAATAGTATATCGTTGTTTAGTGAAACTCAGTATTGCGTACGACGCAAGCTATCGAGGAAGGTCGCGGTTGTGTGTAAAGCAATCCAAGCAAGTGTTGTGTGTAGTGAAATATTTCTTTGATGATTTATATAACATAAAAAACAAAATATTTCTCCTAAATGTTTCGGGTGTTACATGCGCCTCCTCCCTCAAGTTCTTCTCAGTGTTACTTGGTAGTGTACCGGGTTGCCTCCCTGAGAGTTGGTTTGCCAGCTAGCAAATTTTGTTATCCAGGCCTTGAATAAAAGCCTCCTTATTCTATATAATGGTCTCAGTAGTATATAGAAATTTTTTCATGAGATCATCTAACCTTGAGGTATTCTCTTGCTGAGGTGGTTGTGTAGTTGGTGGATTTGGTGGCTGCCGTGGCTACTATGGGTGAGGGTTTTGATACACTTTCTATTGATAAGATCCATGTTGGGGTTGTTTTTTCCTTGGTTACTGGTTCTGATAAGGTGTCTGATCGTAGCCAGGCAGTCACTGGGGCGGAGGATTCTGCTATTGTTAGCCCCAGCCTGTGTTCTTTTGATCACACTATGTCGGGTTCTGGTACTGATGGTACTATTTTGGCCCTCAGTTTTAGGCAACATAGCTCACCTCACTTGTTATAGGGCCGCATGTAGGTCCTGGCATTATCCTGTGATGTGATTATCACCACATTCACTGCATGCCGGATGGTTTGCCACATGTACTTGGGTTGCGCCCTTCAAATTGAGCGTGTCAATATTTTTGGACACAATGTCCAACTGGGTAGCTAGCATAGTTGTGGAATCAATATTATGCATACCTAATTTTTGTTTTCCCCGCTGCGGATGCCACTAGAAGCCATTGGTAGACATGTCTTCTAGTAGTTCGAAAAGCACTATGGGAGACTTCCTCATAACTATACCCCCAATATCAGCATCCACCACATACTTTATATTTGTTGTCAGTCCTCTATAAAAGGTTTGGACATGCATCCAATGTGGGAGTCTATGGTGTGTGAATTTTCACAATATCTCCTTGAATCACTCCCATGATTCATATAACGACTCTGAGTCGTGCAGTCGGAAGTTGTGAATTTCGTTCCGCAGAGTCACCGTCTTCGAGGGTGGGAAGTATTTGGATAGAAAGGCATGGGATTGCTCTTCCTAGGTGAGGATAGATCTTTTTGAAAAATATATAATCCAGTCTTTCACCTTATCCCTTAGAGAGAAGGGAAAAAGGAAAAGAAAAATGGTGTTTGTGGACACTCCGGGGTAGTGGAACTTGTTGCACACCTCCAGAAAATTGGAGAGATGGGAATTGGGGTCCTCGCAGGGTAGGCCACCAAACTGAACGCTATTTTGGATTAGATACATAATGGAAGGCTTTATCTTGAAGTTTTGGGCCTGAACCGGTGGATGGACGATGCCCATGTTATCTCTGTGAATAGACGGAAGGTCATACTTCATAAGAGTATGGTGTGGATATGGTTGTTGGGGGAGCAGAGTCGGCATGTATTGTTGTGCTTAAGGGGTTGAAGTACAGCCCCAGGCCTGGCTATAAAAATGGCATCCACTCAAGTTTGAATTGTTGGAGCTTCTGCAGGCTGTACCATGGATCAAGTGCATATTGCTGGTACCGGTTATCATCCAGACCAAACGGTGGTCCAGTTCCTTGGACAGTAGCTGAATTTCATTCTTCGTTCTGCATCATGGGATTTTTTAGGTTGTTCTCGTCCATAAGAGCTTGTCTTCACCTCAAGAGTGTCCATTCGATTTCTAGGTCAATTGGTAAAACCCCTAATGACTCAACATTCATTGAACGGGTGAGGTATCCTCTCATACACTTATGGACCTACACAATACTAAACACACCAAGCATAAATGAGGAAGAAGAAAGATAAACAGAAATGAGATTAGAAAATATATATTTTTGGAAATTTATGATTTTTATTTCCACTAATATTTGAAACAAACTTAATTAAAACAAGAAGAAAATTAAATTTTCATTTCCCTGGAAACGATTCCAAAATTTGGCGAGTCATTTTATAGAACGTTAGTTTTTAGTGTCCCAAATTGTTTCACCCTAATGAGTATAGTACCAGTAATGGGTCGATCAATAGAGAATAAGAAGTTATTTTTCTCTTTCTTATCTAGTTTGTATTTTTGTCTTAGTTAAGTGAATTTAATTTAGATTTGATTTTTAATGTTTGTATAAAAAGGTAATTGGATTTAAATTTCTTTAGAAAATTACTTAATGGATAAAGGAAAATATGGGAAATTGGTTTTGATGAAAATACGGATTAAAATGTGTTGGGGTTGTGGATTCTTAAGTGGTTTATTATTAAATAAAATTTCTTATGAGGTTGTGTTGTTCATAATAACCTATAACTCTGGGTTTTAATTTGTAACAAGGTTTCCTTGGTTCAATAAACTTATGTCTAGAGCTAGGGAAATTTACTCCTTGGTCTAGTAGTCTATGTTTCATAGTTCTTTATTTTTAATATTCCATTTTTCGAGTCATTGAATACTTCTAATGATCATTAATGTATTCATCGTTATTTTTCTTTTGAGTCCCTGCAAATTCTTCCCTTAGTCTGGCTCATAATTTTCAGTGATAAAATGAAGTGATTAAAGAAGAATAACGTGAGTTTAATAGTACTAACACATTCATAACAGCTAATCTAAATTACAACACTTTAGTATCCCACAAACCCAACACACTAGGTATTTAGTTACGCATACAAGAAAATATAAAAGAAGAACCCTCGATACCAGATGTGATCATCACAGAAACTCCGAGGGGAGATTAGATATTTGGTAGAATAGTAGAATGGTGAAGTGGTTGAATGATGGTAACACGACATCAAATATTTTTTCCTTCATAAGTTCACCCCTCTTCCTCTTTGAACCAGTGGCCAAGGCCTCTATTTATTGAAAATAAAAGTACACAGCAAGTGGAAAAAGTACAAGCTCTGTACATTTTCCAACACGCTTTTTTCATCTTTCTCTCTCTCAGTTGGTGGCCTAACATGCCGCCTTTGACTTGGAACACAAAGACGCCTGGTAGGTGGGTATACACTGTGTGTAGAGACACCATAAACGGAGTGTAATCTCTTTTATCAACCACCAACCGCTTCTAGAAGGGAAGACACGATGTATAGAAGACGTACAAAGAGTGTCAACATCATTCAGCCACATGGGCATGTAGACTTCTTCTCAACCACCAACTGCTTCTAGAATACTATACACAACGTGTAGTTTAAGTACATGACATGTACATGCTTCTTGTAACTTAGGCATGTACTTGTCTTATCCAATCATTGTCTGAGTCTGGCTGTACATGATGTGTATATATGTACATGTCATGTTGTTGTAAATTTTTCTTAGTTTTCCCCCAGTTTATGTGTTTGGCCATAAATCACCTAAAAAAGAACAAGATCACCAAAATCAATGTATTTTTCCACTATGTAGTAGGTATTTGCCGAAGACATGTTTTTATTTTCAAAAAAGTATCTGGAAATGTATACACAAATTGGTTACATTAGTATAAGTTTGAAACCATTTATAATTAGGATAAATATAATATTTTTGAGTTCTATTATCTTTTGGAGTGAATGATGAGTTTGTGGTAGAAATTAGTTGAATAATTGAACTCTACTTGTTACGTATTCCTTTTTTCAATTATTCTATGAAGAAATTAATTATTAAAATTTTGGGAAGAGATCTTAAAACCAAAAATGTGTTATCCTTATACCTTATGTTTTGTTGAACTGATGATATTTTAAATCATCATAGATTTATGGATTTGAGGCCCTCAATATTCCATTTATTGTTCACTTCTTTGTGATTGATGACCTCAATAACTCCCTATAAGTATTTACGTCTTTCCTACAATTATGTGTCTCTAATTTACACCAATGTTCCCTTATTCAAGATCATAATTTGGTGGTGAATTTTTCACTTCCCCTTCCCTCTTATTAAAACTAAATTTTATTAACCATATTTCCAATGTGGGTTTTCCACAAATGTATTTTATAATTTTGAACTTTTATTTTTGAAGAAAAATTTGAAATTGCGATGACACAATTTATTGAAGAAGTGGAGAATGTAACACACCAAGATTTCATATAATTGTTTCTCTATAAATTAATTTAATATCATATATTGCATGCATCACTGACTTTTCTTGCGTTATACGCAAGATTGGTTTTTGGCAAAACAACCCATTAGTATTATAATTATTTAAACAAAATATTTATTTATAAATTAAATATTATAATATTAACAGTGAAAAATAAATTTTAAATGTTATTTGTAATTTTTTCACACAAATAAAAAACATTTATAATGAAATTTATATGTTTTGTTAAAATAGTTATATATTTAGAAATAGTATTTTCTTAAAATAACTACTTTTTATGTTTTTTTGTGAATAATAATAAAATTAATTTTAGACACTCCTAAAAATTGAATTTTTTAAAATAGAATATTTTTTATATTGGAATATCAAAATTAGATTTATGTGAAATTTTGGTACATTTCTGATAACATTCATATTTTGATGAATAGTGAAAATACTAAATTTTAATTAAAAATAACTTTATTAATAGAAATAATTTATAATGTTAAATTATATATTTGAGTGGTTTTAAAGTATCATTAGAATTTATTTTTATCATTTAATATAATTTAGGTCATTTTATATAATTTCAAATTTAAATTGTACGTAAACAAATAGAAATCTTTTGATAGTTTTTACTTCTTAAAAACATGCTTTTTGGTTTTAACAATGGAAATTAATTTTAAATTAATTTATTCAAATTTTGGGGTTTGAATTTTTAATAATTTCTTCTATATTTTGAATAATGAGTTGTAAATTATGTAAATAGGTAACTTTTATTTTTAGACATTATGAATAGTTATTTCAGTAAATATTTTATTTACCACGGTTAAAGGGTAAATCTTGTAAATAAGAGTAAAACATAACATTATAATAATATTAAATTACCCTAAAACGTGTTATAACCATAATGGATGATACATTACCGACCCTGGTCATCCTTGGGTCGATTTTGGGACCCCATAGAGCCACTGGGGAGTGATAATAACATTTTATATTAATTAATTTAATGTAAAGACAAAATTAACATAAGCATGTATCTTTTAGTAAAACAATTTTTATATGGGGTAATATAATTGATCTCTTTGGAAATAAATATAAATTTTAAATATAAAAACATTTCCTACATTGTTATATTTTATTTATAATTTTTAGACATAAAATAAATATATTTATTTATGACATAATAATGATACAATATTTTTCTTATTAATGAATGAATCAAATAAATGATATTATAAATATTAAAATAAATATAATTGGAAACTTTTGATTCCATCCAATATTTTTCAAGGTGAATATGACAGGTTAGGGTTTATTAAATTTTTTTTAGAAGTAATCATGTTTTGATGACATTCAAAAAAACCAAATACTAAATAGTGTCAAAATTGACATAAATGTGTTTAAAAAAATACTATTTTATTAAATTATATAATTGTCCTAAAATTATAAGGTTAGGAAAAAGGACTTATATAATTATATATATTTCAATAATGAATAACTTTAGGTTCCCATGGAAATTTATAGTATGTTTATTAACCATGTAATAAAAAATACAAGAAGACATGGTAAATGTTAAACAGTTTAACTAAGAGTTAGATCTAAAAGATATGGTTAATATGGCAATCTAAACATGTCTAAAATATATTGGTTGAGAGTATTGGGACACATAACAATTTTACCATTTAAATAAATCCATTTGGATCCATTATAAACCAAAAATTATTTTATAATAAAATAATATTTTAATCTTTTCTTAAAGAGACCCTCTCCTCTCTTATAAAAGAGCCCTTCCACTTATCTCAAAATCACATCTCCAAATCCATTTTTCTCAGCCATAACCTACTCATATATCCTTCTAAATACCCTAAATTTAACCTAGATGCCTTACCTTGATCATAAAGGAAACCTAAGGATCCCTTTTGATCAAATCAAAAAGAAGCACCCGAAGAAGAGGTAATAATTTCATCACCTCTTCAGAAGTTCTTTTCTTCATAAACATTCTCTTTATTTGTTGTTTTCATACCAAAATAAAAAATCCAGTACCTTATACATACTGTGATGTAATTATAAATATGGTACAACCATATTCATTATTCTATCCATCCTATGAATGAAAAAGTCACCATGCGTGCGTACGTGCGGCCTACCGTCTCCACGTTAGGGTGTAGTTTGTTATTCAATGCTTCATTATTTGGATGGGTATAATAATGAGTATAATTGATGTAAATAATAAATATAACATCTTAATGGTTCCGTATACTTGATATATTATCCAATTACATACTATTTTACCATCAATATAATGATATTGTTTTTCATACGTACGTATAGATTACCGTCTCCATGAACGTGATGAGATTAATTCCTCATCGTAACCATTAAAGAATAATTTTAATTTGATGATTAAAAATAATTTATAAGAACTTCATATAATTCTGTATATGAACTGAATACATCCTATCCATATAAAAAATGACTTACATAACAAAACATATAAAGGAAAACGAATCAATTAACACCCAAAACAATGATACTAAAGAAATATTATTATGAATGCAATATTAGAAGATCATATATGATATCATATTTATGTATGTTGTTCCTGTATAATTTTATAACAATGATTAATCTATTATAAAAGATGTTAACATACCCCCGACCATAGAAAAGTTCAAGGTAAGGGTTATTTTTACAATTTCATTATTATCTGACGTTGTTAATACGTAAGTATCTACTAGGACCTCTTTATCATCCGCATCTGTGTTTCTTAAAAATGAATTTCAAAACATTTTTAATATTTACTAGACTATGGGTTAATGTCATTTATACCCCTATTTTAATTTTTATAAATTTTTTTGAAATGAATCATTCCATCATTTTCTAAAAAAGGTACTTTATTACCTTTTTGACAAATTGATGAAAGAATTTTTTAACTTATATGGCGAGTGTAGATATTTTCCACCATTATAAGTCCTACTAAGATTACTTTACAAGATAATAATAATATTTTTAAAATAACTATTTTATTTTATAATTATGATACTTTTAAATGATTTCAAAATAGAAATAGATATTTTCTCTCAAATATTTTAGATTTCATCTATGTCAACATCCTTTGAAGAATTTTACAATTGTTTGAAGTTGATTTATTATGATACAATCTTCTGTATTGAATTGAATGTTTCGTGATATGTTTGACTGTGGATGTGTTATTTTTATACCATTCATGGTTTATGGTTAAATTATAGACATTTCGTGTGCTAGTTTTAATATGAATATTTATGTTATGTTTCAATATTTTCATATGAAGAATGCATTGGACTTAGTAAGTGACAGGTGTAGCCTGCTATATCTCCTCGATGCATCAGTAGGTCTCATTAGACAATCTAGTGTCTTGGAACAAGGCCTTGAAAAATCGTATTTTTAGTCCAGACACAAAGCCTTAACAATATGGTTATGATGTCCGACATTATTCATTCCATCATTACGAAAATGGCTATTGATATTTCATGTGATTATTTGACTAGTAGAGTATCCATGTAAATAGTTAAATGGAATTATTTGATTTATCTTTGTCATATTATGTGGAAGTTTATGTTTAAAAGGCTTTTGTTTTAGTCTTATACACTGCCTTAAATGTTTATTCATATTTATGATAGTTTCTTCTATTTTTTTATCTTTACTGAGCATCTGATCTCACCCCTTTTTTATGATTTATTTTTCCCAAGATGTGAAGAAGTATATTATAATTGACCTGTAGGGATAGTCTAATGGATATGAATGTGTTATATGGAGACACAATGTTGTTTTTTATTCAAAATGAAATGTAAAACTTATGTATGCATCTAGAACTTCCAAGGCTACTAAACTGATTGGTCTTTTGGGACATGATTCCTTGTATCATTCCAATGTTATGTAATAATGCACCGACTCTAGATAACTATGGTTAGGGCATTAGAGATGTTTTATTCACACAAAGTAACTGAATGTTCCTCTTCTTGTGTCGATTCCATGATTTAATTTTTCATCCTATATCAACTAGCATTAGGAAAATATTTCTCAAAGAAATTATTCTTAAATTCATTAAATTCCAAACTATCAATATTATCAATTTATTTAGTATTTTCAACCATTGTTAACCATTTATCGTCTTAACCTAAAACATCATAAAAAGGAATAATTTTCTTTTGATTCTATAAATAACCCATGACATTCATTGAATACCAGAGGGTGTTTTCCCATAAAATGATACACTATTGACAGGTTGCTCTGTAGTATATATGGTTATTATCTAGAATTTATACCCCCATAGTTTATATCTTATTTCAACTAAACAATTACTAAAATAAACTAATTAGTTCCAATATTTACAATTCCAAGTCACAGATTGAGATTGATATCGTCCCCTCAGATCCATCCAGCTTCAGCTTCCTTATTCTTACAACAAAAACACATTATTGATAAAAAAAGTCTAGATGAATCAAAATGATAATATTCAAATTCATTATCATTTCAACATAAACATAATGTGAAATATTTTAAGTAGATTATATTAACATTATCCTACACTCTAATGTTCTCTAAATATTTCATTAATACAAATTGTAAGGACATGGACTTAAACATTACATATTCTAGTGAATTTAATATTTAATTCAGAATATTACATTTCCATTGATATTTTAGGTTTATTGTTTTAGTGATTTTATTCTTAATTCTTGCATAATAGAACTATATATACTGTATACACTTCTTATCAATATCTATTTTTTACCATAATATAAAACATTCAAAATTAAAAACATTTTATTTTCTTAAAAAATATTTATATCTTTAAAAATTACTTCTTCATTTCACTTACCCATCCTTAAACCATGTGAAAAAATTAAAAATGTTTTATGAGCATAATGAAGTTCAGTAAAGGACAAAAAAATAAAGAAATAAATCATCCATTCATGAATACTTATCTAAATTTAAATCATTCAAAATAGACATATGGATAAAAAACTTAATTACATGAGAAATCAAATTCTCTACCCAAATATTTTCCAAAAAATTTCATAAGAAATAATTAATTAAAAATAAAACTCATATGGTATCTTTGAAATCATGAAAAAATCATAATAATGTTTTTAAATAAAGTTATACTTTTCACCCATAAAAGTGTCATATACATTCATTTAAACATAATATCATTATCTGAACTTGATAAATCATAATATTCTTATAATAAATCATAAAATGAATAGATAAAACAAATATTTTACTTGGTATATCATTTTCATATCACTCTTGAAATCAATATTACAATTGGAAAAAACACACTGTAGACTTCTATACCCAATGCATTGGAGGGATATAACAGACCCACACTTCCTAAGATTGTCATGGAACCACCAATAATTGGTTAATAATGTCACCTCCCATCCCATTTTTTTAACACAATCACCCATGCTAAAAACAATTTATAAAAATCATTACATAATCACAACACATAAAATCTTTCAATTTCGAAAATTATACTCACAAAAATATTCTTTGAATCCTTATGTAAACATTTCTAAATATTAAAATATCTAATCTATTTTTAACCCCACATTTTAAAATAAACAAGAAATAGGGAAATATGGATTTCTTTGATTAAGACATTAATGATTTTAAAGGAATTTATAAATTGAATAACTATATTTATTTCTATAAATTTTTTTGTCATTATATATATTAAAATAGAACATTAATTTTGTATTTTTATGAAGAACATAAAAATATCTCATAAAAAATTAATTTTGAAAAAAACTACAAGAAATTATATATAGACATAAAATGTAATTTTTAAATCATTTCTTTCCTTATAAAAAACAGCTTTTCAAATATGGTAATTTAATAAAATAGTTTTACATGAATATTTAAAAAATTATTTTTAAAATAAAGTCCCTTCTCATGAGTACAAATTGTCATGTTCTTTCATTATCATCCTAAATAATAAAATTGTGTTAATTATTTTTTCTCTTAATAAGATTTTTATATTTAATTACTCCATTTATCTCACATATAACCATGTTTTAAAAAATAATTAATAATTGTTCACTTCATATGTTTTGATGATATATGGTTCAAACTTACAAAATGTCAATGATATGTTGAATTTGGTAAAAGAGGATAATATTAAATCATATATTGAACAAAAATAATTCAATAATTATAATTTTTATACATAAATTATAATTTTTATACATAAATTATAATTTTTAATAAAACAATAAAATAAAGTTAGGAAAAATGAACCACATTTGAATAATGGAGATAATAGGTCATAAGTATGCATGAGAAACATTTCATTTTTTATGATCATTATAGAAAGAAAAGAGTTATTATGTTATCATTCCAAAAAAATCATAATATCATAAATATCATATTAAATATTTCAATATATAGACACACACACACACACAAACTCTCATATATATATATATATATATATATAATCCATGTTATGTGGTAACTAAAAAAGAATCATGTTGCTTCATCGAGGTGGTTGTAAACACATACCCACAAATGTTTTTTCCATTTTCAATTAATGAAAAGGTAAGAAGTTAAATGAAATATTATCTTTTAAGAAGTATAATTATTTCATTAATATCACATATTATCATTATTTCTATTATTATAACCCATATATGATTGATGGATATGGAAGACAAATTATAACAATTCGCGAGGTGGTTGTCCACCTTACAAACGAATGATGATTTTGTTTCCCATTTAATAAATGAGAAGATAGATATAGTTTATGCCTTTTAAAAAATAAATATATGTATATTTTAGACATATGTTTTATTATATTATCATGGTTGAAGAATATTTGAGGGAAGTAATAGAGGAAACAAATCTAAAACATCTCCTTTAAAACTATACATCTTCTTGGGAAAATATACATGGAAAAACAATTCATGTCCTCTAAAATTGGAAATATTACCAAAATATGTACTCTATAACATGAGGAGGGATATCAATAATGTATTTTTGTGTATTTATTTATATTCAAAATGGTTATTAAGGTTTGATTAAATGAGAATAAGTGGTACGCTTCTATAAGATAGGGGTAGGGTACTTTGGAATTTATTAAAATATTAATTTAATTTAAATTAATTTTTTTGTATAAGTGAATCCAAATTGATATTATTAAAATATAATATGATTATGACTTTAAATACACTGATAAATTAATTTTTGGTCGTGTTTATATCACATTTTGACCCTTATCACTTGGTTTAAACCTCTGGTTAACCATTATTATAGTTACCATGACAATAATCTTTCAACTCATTGAGGGTCAAGATAATAAATATAAATTGAAAAAAAGAACATAAATGGACCATGATATATATTTTTAACCATATATTTATCACTTATAGAAATATATTATTTTTAGTAATCTTGTATCATCTAATAAAACATTATACCCATAATATATAAACAAAATATCAACTTTAAAACCGTTATTTACCTTTCCATTTATAACATGAAGAAAAAAATTAAATTTGAATAAAATAATTTAATATATCTATAACATATTTTATCTGTATAAAATAATGGGAAACCTTAATTATTCTATATTATACTTCTTTCGATATTTTTAATATAATTTGTTTTGTTTTTTCGTTAATAGAATAATTATATCCCCAATGTTGTGTAAGAATTTAAGGTAATTATTTATCCACAAAAAATTAAAATAAATTTCCATAATGAATATAACTAATATATCATTCAATATATATATATATATATTAAAACATATCCTATTGTTTTCCAAATGTTTAAAATAATGTATTTATTAATAATATGTGTGTGACATTTTTCACTTTTCTTTAAATAAAATGTTATAAAGGATATAATAACAACCAAATAAAAAAACTCTATATATGATATTTGGATTATTATTGATGACATAAACTCATAAAAAAATATTAGGCAATTTTTATGGTCATTTTATAGTTCTTATTATTTTATGTTTCAATTTAATAAATCAATTTTCTTTATACTAAGGTAAAAAAATTACTAAGGTTACAAATCATATTGGCTAAAAAGAAAAAGGGATTATTTATAAAATTTGGCCCACATAATTAAAAATATGGAATCAATTATTTAAGATTCAAAAATAGATTTGTTATATCTTAATTTAAAATTAACATGGAAAAAATGCAATGAAAAGGTTATTTTCAGAAAAATTTATTTTTATGTATAAAAAAAATTCTAAAATAAAACAAAGTTTTAAATTAATTAAAAATATTATAATTATATTTTTCTAATCAAATTTATCTAAGTTAATTTTCAATCTAACAAAACATATAATTTTACTTAGTAAATACATAAAAAGAATTAACAATTTTTAATAAAAATAAATATTTTTACTATTCACTAAAAATCATTTTTAGAGATTTCACAACAATTCACCCCATGAAAATTTCAAAATGATGAATAAAAAATTAAATTCATTTTTTCAAATTAAAATTATATTATTTGGAAACCAACATTTTTGTAAACCTATATAATTATTGAAAATTTAAATATTATTAGATTCACCAATTTTTTATTAAACTTATAATGAATATTACTCTATAATATCTAAATAATAAATTTTTCACTCTGAAATTAAATTGGATGTGACAAATATATTACCAAAAAGGTTGTGGTGTACCAGTAACAAGCACCCAAGGGCTCACAGTGATGAGTTTAGTCCATACATTGGAAGAGACACTAACTGCATTCTTGACCACGATCAAGGAGGTAATGAAAGAGATAATGGAAGACATGATATTCCTTTGAGAAGTATAATGAAATATTATGATTAAATGTGGATACACTATTTTCCCTTGAAAAACAATGAAATATATTATGTATTATTTTTGGATCCAACTGTTGAGAAGATGCACAATTTTGAGGCTCGTTCAGTAGTAAAATACATTTATAAAAAAATTATAAATAGTTTATATCACACGCATGAAGTTTTCATTTAAAAGTAGAATAAATACAAAATATATTCTCATATGGGAAATAGTGTCCCAAGGTTGAGTCTAGAACATGGGGTTTACCCTAAGCGCGACCTAAGGCTGGTTGGCACCGAACATCCTGTTAAGGCAGTCATTGGCGGTTGGGTTTAATTAAATTAATAAATCATTTATTTATTTTGTTACATAAATAACCTAAATAAAATCCACTATAAATATTATCTGATTGTTGAAATGGTGGGTGCCCTAGACCCAACTATTCCGTGATTTTGATTACCATAATGTGTATACAGTTAGCTATAAATGATGCCATCTTACCATTATAGTGTAGAAATTTCTTGCATCCACTATTGAAATGATAATGTCCAATGGTTAATTGTCATATCAATAGGTTGTATCAGTTCACAGGCTATAATGAGAACCTCAAGAAACTATGACATTAATCTTAAATATATGTTTTATGGTCTAGATACATCTTACAGACTGGACATAGTATATGTTTGGCTATTAGGTGATGGGGGATCATAGATATTGAGACTTCTTCCCATGATTTTCGCACTCGGTGATCTCTAGTAGTGAGATCTTTAAGACTAACCTACCAATAGCAACACCACATGTTTTGGGTGTAATTGGATGTTTCTATCTATGATCATTTGTAATGGTCTCTTGACTTTATATCATTACCAATGTATGTAATTTTATTGTGTACTTTGATGCAAGACGAAAACCATAAAAATGAAGTCATTGTGAGGTAGTTTGTGTTGGGTGCGTAATTGGTGGCATGGCATTGGTTTAATGGTAAAGAATTTATTTTTCACTTCCGGGTTATATATGTAATATATCTCAGGACTTGTTGATAAGGATGGAAGTACCATTAGAAGATCATGGCCAAGGTAGTCGAGGGTAAATCTGTCGAGTTAAATCCACAAATAATAAAACAAGAAAAAACGCAATGAAACGTGAGTGCATCCATCTTTATGAGATATTATAGACAAAGATATTATATTACACAGTACATGTCTATATGTTGGTTTTCGCTGTTATGATAATCCTTTCATCTTCAGGGGCCATAGTGGGTTGCTAGATCCTACTCTTGGTTTTTGAATATTATTCACTGTTTTTGAGATACGGACCTAGAGGGTCACTAAGAAAAGCATACTCAAGAATCTTCCCTATTCAGTTGAATATGAATTTTGGACATGGTGGGACCCACCAATGAGGTTTAGGATTTGTCCAAGGAAAAATGATCACCAATGGAATAAATAAATTCAAATTATTAACGTTTGAAATAATGACCATTGAATTTATCTAGGAAATGTATTTACGAGTTTTAAGTAAATACACGAAAAATATTAATTAATAAATATTAAAATATTTAAGGTTCAATTAATATTTATGTGAATAATGAGTCGATTAAATGACTCATTTATTATCAGGTAATATTTTAGGAGTGATAATAATAATTTTCATGACTTATATTAGTAGTCATAAAATGACATTAATAGTGTGTTAAATGAATCATTTATTATTCATGTTTTGGTGCCTGATTTTTTTTATTTAATTATTTATTTAATTTCTGCATACAGCTTTGTAATAATTATTTTAATTAAATAAAATTTAATTTGTGTGTCATCTCAAGTTTCATTATATGTATAAGGGCCTGCGTTCCCATTCTCAGAGTAGTATTTTATACCCCGTGACCCCCTCGCCTGCGTGCGAGTACAGTTGTATAATGATGAGACGAGGCATGAAGCACTTCGTGCCAAGTGACAGTGACACACTAGACAAGAGTTGGATGCATTGGATGATCATACGTTTCAATTCAATTTGAAATCCAAATGACTAAAGGTATTTTCCCTAGAGTCTCGGTTGGTCCGTTATTCACTCAATGGATCAACCATTAGAACCGGCTCATGATCATGTGTTCATTTTTTTCTTGGTTTATTATTTTTTTTCATGTGTAGTTTATTATGCGATCCCAAAGTATATTAATAAACAAGCATGCAAGATAAAATAAACATGTGACGTGATGAAATTTTTATTTCTTGAATGATTAGATGTGAGTGAGATCAAATAGTATGTGCTTATAAAAATAGAAAATTATTTCTTTCATCACATTAAAAAATAATAAACCCTCAAAGATATATTAATTCATAACAGCCTTCCCTCATTAAAATTTAGACAAAACTAGTTGTTTAAGGTGTCGGTCATGCCATAGCTGAGGTCTCCTCTTACTATTGGGGAGTCCTTGTAATTATGATGTGTGTAATTATCTAAAATTACAATAAAGAAATAGCCATAGTTATCTTGTTGTAATTTTAAAGTCAAGAATTGAGTAAATCAAGTTCTGATTTTAGAAGCTGGGACATCACTCAACAGATCAAGGAACCGCATGTTAAAGTGGTCAGGAAGCCAAAATCCCACCTTTACCACTCCATGTAGTGGCGTAGCCATAACATGTAGACTACAAGGTGTGGTTCAAGGTTCCTTACCACTAGAATACTCAAGTGATAGAGTATTCCAATTCTAGCATAGAGGGTTCCTAGAATCCAATAAAATAGTGGGAGATGTTAAATTATATATGAAATTAATCAAAATGTCTTAATTAGTAATCATGTTAAAAAGTATTAATCTTCTAAATATTTATTTTTGTAGAAAAAAAGGGAAATTTATACCAAAAGTTTAAAAAATGCTATATTATAATGGAAAAAGTAAGTGTCCTCACTGACACAAGTATCCATGAATTGTACAGGATTGTGAAAATAGTACTATGATATAGGAAACTCAAGGTGCTAGTGTCCCCAACACTGTTAAACTACCTCAAGAAGCCAGGATGAAACTGCTTACAAGAGACTAATGTAAAAATCATATGATAGTTATATCATTATGCTTCCATCAATGTCTAGTGTTAGTTTCGGTCACTACACAAGGATATGGATGATATAACATGAAGTCTCATCTTCGAGATATTTTAAAGGAGAATGTGAAGAAACGATATGAATAAGGTGATGGTTACACTAGAATATGTAAATTTAAATATTGATCATGATATTTAAATGGATCCCTTTCTCATATAATTTTCACCACATTACTCAAGTCTCATTTTATGTTACAAAATGAACAAGTATTAAGTAAACACTTCATTACCAATTTAGCTATGGTTTTCCAAGTTAATTAAAGAAAGTTGCATCTTTAATTCTTATAGAGAATAAATTGAAAGACAATGTGAAAAGGAAAAAAGGAAAGTAATACCAATGGAACTTTCGTAATGTTCTTTAATGAATGAGGTATTAACAAAGTATATTTTAATTTAATATTATAAAATAAAATAATAGATTTTAAAATGCAATAAACTGAATTAAAGAATCATGTTACACGCTTCTTCTTCAAAAATATTCATCATTGTAATGTTTCAGTTTTACTACTTGTTTATTAAATACAATATGTTGGTGACATATGTGTATTCTAATATGGTAACCAAGTAAGTATATAAACCACACTATAAGTAAGGTGTATTCTTCCAGTGGATGTGAAATGGAGATACATAGGCCAGTGGTGAGAAGTAAACTACTTTTTTAAATTTCCATGCGAAAGATTCATGTTGAACTATTAATGATTATAACCACAAATATTAAAATCATGTGTATTTGTGCACAAAGATAAATTCTTTCATGTTGTGGAATATATGTTGTTTGGTTATTTAAAACTCAATCACTATGTATGTATTACATGAATCATAGGCAATTAGTGATGAATATAAATGTAAGACTTATACCCAGCTGTGTCAATATAATTCTTTGTCATGTAATACTAAAAGTGGACTTCATGAATATAAAGGGTATGGTATTTAGGCTTAGCATAGCTAAATACTTTTTCTATTATTTACTTCTTTAGATTGCACAAAGGATCCTTTAGAAATAAAGGTATGTCACAAAGCTTTTGGAAATACTTTAACAGGTAAATGTGAACTATTCCAAGAATAAGCAAGAGGTATATATACTTCATGTGATTAATTTAAGTAATTAAGGAATGATAAAATTAAGTAAGTGCATGGTCAGAAGATATGAACTGCTTCAAGCAGGCCTGCCGAAGAATATCATGATTATGCAATCATCCATCATGATAATGTAGCATGGAGTAATTCAAAAATTCACATTCCCTTATCCACATCACGACTTTGATGTTAATTATGAGGATAGATGATGAAGTCTTACATGTTAATATTGATAAAAAATGTAGCATGGATTAATTTCTAAACGCACATTTTATACATCAATCTATTAATGTTAGTAGTATCAATGTTACATCTTGTAGAAACTTCCATTATATTTCTTGAAATGATTTGAAAATAACAGTGAATCCCATACTCATATGCCAACTAAAATGAAAAATTGACATCATATGAGTCATAGTATGATTATAACCCCATTATTTCATATGGACATGTGTTTTTATGAAAATAGTTTGTTAGGACATAAATAAACTTGAATCAAGACAAACACATTGTGCATTTAGTTTAATAATCCTAACAGTTTCTTAGGATGTTACATAATTCCCTAATATAAGAAATTAGGTAGTCAAGTAATAGACTACACTTCTATAAAGGGGTGGACCATATCTATTAGATAAAGTAGGATCTATATTGACTTGTGTTTACTCAATTCTCTAAATGTACAAATAGTTATCATAAGAACTAGTTCCCCAAGAACATGTGGAACATAGTCTATTAAAGAGACTCATACTGTGTAAGAAGGATAAAAACATGGTGATGGTTATTATTCACCACGTTCGGGGATCTATTATTCAATGTGAATAATATTTCCTACAAGTAAGCAGTACATAAAATTGATAAGACAACCTAAAATTAAATTAATGTATTCCAAGTATCAAAGTGCATAGGGGCTTACTATTATGAATAATGTGGTGGGTATTCAAGTGAGTTGATACATAGATGGTAAAATATTGTTACCAACAAAGCTTGATTGGTTTGACCAAGTTGTTATTCCTAAATCCATTGGAATTTTACTCATAATAGCTAATATTTATGATCAAATTATTCTTCATTGGATGTCATGACCACCAATTGTGGATGGTGTCTATTTAACGCAACCAGAAAGGGATAGTCACGTTATAGAATGATAATAAATGTTAAAAGTTACTAAAATCTAGTTTAGGATTAAAGTAAGAAACATGATCATATAATATACATTGGAAACATATGAATTTCGTGTGTATAAGAGTGGTTAGTGGGAGTATCAAGGTTTTCAAATAAAAAATATGTTCAGCAACATAAGGAAAACAGACATCGGTCTCACAGTTATTTAAGACCCAGATGAAATTTATTCTCCATTGATTGACTTAAATTAGAAATCTATGTTATAGGGAACATGATATACTAAAGTGTATCTATAGGATTTTTAGTCCTAGTCAATCTTACATATAGTGAAATTGTATTAAAAAAATACAAGTTGAAAAAATTCAAGAAATGAATTGTTTCCTGTGTCATCGGGCATAATCTCTTCATGTTGACAAGTTCGGGACATGGTATGAGATAAACATGATGAGTTAAATCCATACATCAAAGAGATGGATCAATCATGTATGACATGATATGTACAAGAACCGATATTTCCAAGGTATATTTTATAGTAGGAAAATACCAGTTATATCCGTGAGCACTACAAGGGATGCAGTCTGAAATATCTAATTTTACTTCAGTAAGTACAAAAGATATGTACCTGGTAAGTGGATAAGATAGGATACTAGTTTTCGGGGGTATAAACTAATCTTCCATAGAGTGATATACTATCGCAGTTAGGCTAAAGACGATGAGTGAGTCAAGCTCATATCATCCAGTGGTATCCACACTTACAAATACCAAGTACGTTGCAGCTTATTATGAATCTAAGAAGCAGTTATTAAATGAAATGATATTTTCAAGTTCTTGGAATCACACCTGGTAAAAAAATTATTATCATAATGTAAATAATGATATTTTTACTAGCCAAGATGTCAAGTTATGACTGTGGAGAAGTGGAATATTATGCAATACTTGTTTGTAGGTTGGTTGTTGTTGTTGTGATGATCATTATCTTTAAAGTGGTGATGATGGGTTACAAGATCCCCCTCTTGGTTTGGGAATAATGATCGATGTTATGGAGATAAGGGCCAAGAGGTTCACACACAATGGCATATTCAAGAATCTACCCTATTTAGCAGAATATGAGTTTTGGACATGGTGGACCCACCACTAGGGTCTGGGATTTTTCCAAGGAAAAACAATAACCAATTTAATAAATAAATTAATATTATTCAAGTTTATAATAATGAGCATTTAATTTATTTATTAAATGTATTTATGAGTTTTATGTAAATACATGAAAAATTTTAATTGATGAATGTAAATATATTCTAGGTTCAGTTAATATTTATGGGAATGATGAGTCGATTTAATGACACATTTATTATCATGTAATATTTTAATATTGATAATAATAATTTCCATGACTCAAATTAGTAGTCATAAAAGTTCATTTATAGTGAGTTAAGTATTTAGGGTTGGCGAGGCTATACCGGGTATTTTAATTAAACACTATAAATAGAAGAGGTGTGGCCTTTTCCAAGCACTATTCATGTGGCTTCTCTCTCCTATCTTTTATACCATGATCTAGAGGGAGATGCTCTAGATACAAGGATATTGGATCAAGATATCTCTTAGGCATCGCTAGTGAAGCGATGAAGTTATCATTAGAGCATCAAAGGCTTCATCTAAATTCTGTGCTAGAACCCAGACTTCAAGGAACAACATTCCCACAGTTTCTTGAAGCGCATATGGACGATCTAGTGGATTTAGATGACGGATTATTTGAGAAGTGATTGCCAACAACTAGAAGATGTCATGCGTGGATTTGTACTTAAACTAGGTATTATACATTTTATTTTTTTTCCTTAAAACTCTACATGCATTGTCCTCAGCTAACACCAGACTACTATTCACCGATGTCGACAAGTTTACATTGATTATCAGTGGAAAATTTTTAAAAAACCCACCGGTTTGGGGATTCCACATCACTCTTGGGTTAACCACATTACCCTTACTATATCAAAGAGGAGGAGTAGGAGGAGAGGGTTCTCCATTGGAGGATCAGGATCGGATAACAATAGATTATTGGATCAAGGATAATCCGGAGACAAATGGAGAACATAGAAAGATCATCACCTTCATTAGTAGCAGATGAGTTCTTCAATAAAAATAAAAACATAGTCAAGGTAGGTATCATCAAATGTGTTTTTCCCTATGATTAAAAGTTTTATCATGGGTTCATATATGCTTTTATTGATTAGTGATTATGTTCCCTTCGCACATGTTTTTTTGAGATCGTGATATGATTAAAAAAATTATATATTTTTTATTACATTTTTTCACACATTTTTAGACACATATCAATCATTGGATGTGATTTAATCATCAAATGATCCCTCTTTTCTTGGCATTCATCGTCAACAATTAGTTGACCAGTAATTCAATGATATATGAGAATATTAATTATTTTTCATTAGTTATTTTGAATAAAGGATCATGGTCATGAATTTATGTTTAGATTTTGGAGAAGCGATGGAGGCGTGGAGATTATAGTGGGAACCCAAATTTGGATTGATTATAGGTGGTTTCTGAGCCTGATTAAGAAGGTTTCACTGGAGGTGCAATTATTTATGTTTCCAAGAAAGGAGTGTCTTGAATCTGGCCACCAATAATGATGGAATCCAATTTTGGTGGGGAAATGTGGGTTCCTATGACCTGGGACATGTGTTTTCTATCAATAAAAATTATTGATTTTTTTTTTATTAAAGAAAATCCAGAATCTGATTTCCAGCCAGCCGTGGAAGAGAAATGTGAGTTATTTTTTTTAATAATTATAACATGTAATAATTATTATTTCCCCCCTTTTTTTAAATTATTATTAATATTATATATTAATATTATTAATTATTATAATAATAATAATTGAAATTGAAATAAAGGTAGATAATATGGTTCAACATGGTGGTGATTTTTTCTCCAGGTGGTAGTTGAATTAAATATTATTATAAAAGATAATAATATATTATTTTAATGAAAAATGAGAGGAAAATATGATGGATGTGGGGGTGTGGAATCTCTATCTGCCATGTGAAGAGAGGTAATGGGAGGATTCAACTACTCTTCCACTCATACTAATATTATAATAATAATATTATTACTTTTTTTAATTTTTTTTATCAGTATATTTGAAACCTTGTTTCCAATGTGACTTCTTCATATGAAATTAGATTGACGAGATCTATATGGAATTGCAACCCTAACATTGGGATGGGAGTTTTAAGACCATTGTTGGATATTAAATGTGGGCTTGTGGATTAGTTCCATTATTCGACACCTATTTTTATTATTGTTGTCGTTGTTTTTGCGGTTGTTGTTGTTTTTATTATTATTAAGGATTTTAGTATCTAACATAAATTCTTCCAACAATGTTAGAATGATGAACAGTTTGTAGCAACATGATAATGGTTTTGAGGTGGTTAATTTAGGACCAATGTTGGGTAACTTTTTTAAATTCTTTGATTAGGACCATGAAGTGACATATGTAAGTGTTATTATGAAATGTTTTTCTTTTACTGAGTGTCTAATTGGGAATGTGAATACCATATCCCATGTTTTTTTCTTATGAGGACCAAAATGGTGAGATTAGTTTGCAAATTCATGGACATTTGTGATGAAATATTATAGGATTGAGGTTTTAGCCTAATGGATAGATGAAATCCTCATGAAATTTTCACTATTTTGTCCATAAACACTTTTTAATCTAGGAGAACATATGAATTAATAGGGGTAACAAGGTACCTAAAGGTAAATGGCTAGGGAGTGGAGCATGACCACAAGCTATGTGAACCCCCTTTACACTTTTTTTTACTTTTTTATTTATCTTATACCTCTTGTATAACCTTCATTTTGACATGGATTTCTTTCCCACGATTATCCAATACGGTGTGTTTTTTCATGTAGAATATGATGGTGGAAATTGTTGTAGATTATTATATAAGATGTTAGATGTTACCACTGTGTCACTTATTTAGGCATTTATCAACAAAACAATTATTGGGTAGGTTCATCTAAGATATACCAGGGATGCATTCACCCTAACGCCTTAGGGAATGGGTCCTCTAATGATACGTACCACTTGGAACCCCCCTATGGAACTAGGGTGTGGTTCTTCCAAGCCCTGAGTGGAATAATCCTATCATACTAGGGTGTGAACCCTCTATGCACTGAGTCATGCCCCCTAATTCACTAGGGTGTGGGTCTTATATAGATACATACCAGATGGAAACTACCTATGGGACTGTGGCATTGATCCTCTATGAAATGAGTGTAATCCCCCTATCATAATAGAGTTCAGATCATATACCAACTTTGTGCACCCCCTTGATGCACTAGGGAGAAGGTCCTCTATCATTAATTACTATGTGGCACCCCTTTTGGCACTAGGGGGTCCTCCATGCACTAAGTGGAATTCCCATATCTTACTATGGCATGGATCCTTTACTCACTATTTAAAACACCCATGATTCACTAGGACATGGTTCATATACTAATACTTACCGAGTCACAACCCCTAGATAACTACGGAGTGGGTCCTCCATGCACTGAGGGAAATCGTTCTATCTTACTTGGGCATGGATCCTCTACACACTGAGTGGATCTCCCCTGATGCACTAGAGAATGGGTCCTCTACTGTTTCTTACCAAGTGTAACCCACCTATGGAACTAGAGAATGAGTTCTCAATTTGTTTAGTATAATCCACTTGTCAAAGTATTGAATGAATCCTCTACATACTATGTTTCCCCCCCAATAGACTAGGGTGTGTGTCCTCTATCTGCTAAGTGGTACCCCATTAGGTATGGGGGTGTTAGTATTCTTTATTCTTGAGTCGTACCATCCTATTATATCAGAGAATGAGTCATCTACCTACAATGTTGTACCATAGGGTTCTCCATGAAGTTACTTATTCATACAAGACACATGAAATGTTGGGCATCAATGATGGACCTTTTGAACTATTGAAGATTCTTTCATAAGAATGTTTGTGGAATGTAGATCCCCTTTCTCTCTTGCCTTGGTTTCTTATATGATCATATATTTTTTTATTGTGTTTAACCACCACTTTATTTGGGGTTCATATGACTACTTCTATCATGTCTTCTATCACTCCATATTCAGTTTCCTAGGCATCCTAATGGGTATTATATACTCACCCCGACATGGTATTTCCAATATGTGTCATGTCTTATACAGATTACCAGTAGGTAGGTCATGTAATTGGTCAAGATTAGGGTTAATTGTGTACATTTATTCTCATAAGTGGTCAGGGAATAGAGATCATGAGTGAGTCTCTCGCAGCATTCTCCCTTTTTTCAATTTTTATTAAGTAGGGATATCTTTTTTGGAAGGGCATGTATTTTTTCCCTTTACTTTTCAGATTATGTTATCATACTATTTTTTATTACCATGATTTTATTACAAGCATGGTTTTTACTCTATATGTTATAGTCATTAATTATTATTCCTCTACACTTCTGTATGGAGATTTTTGGGGGAGTGTGTACAGATACATTAGGCAAATGACTCTAATTTTAGTTATTCCTTTCAGCACTTTTCACTATATCCTTCTCTATATAAGTGGGATTATGTTAATTATGGATCATTCTTCCATCATATAGGTAGTCATTCATGGGTCTGGTCATGATAGATTAGTATCAATGGATATTTGACCTCGAGATGGTGTTTTGAGTTTTTTCACCTTATGAGGTTTGGTTGGGAACATAGGGAAATTGTTTCCATGTGTCTCAACTATGGGTTTGAGTATAAATAACACATTATTGGTATGTAATCTAATGTATCTATTCATCAGTACTTTGAATTCCTACTTGTCAACTGGGAAAATAGAAACATTGGTTGTAGGGAACATTAGTACTTGATTTATATAGAATTTAATCCTTTCAGTATCATTTTTGATTTAATTACCAATACATATATATATATATGGTCATGGTTTTGGTATGTTATATATGTTATAGAAAGTTTCCACAATTAATTTTTTTAGGTTTTGTAATAGATTCATAAATATGGTCTGATGAGTGATAAGGCCTCCCTAAAGGGTGTTAGTCTTGGGGTAGTCTTTCTTTAGGCTGGCCATCATGTGGAATTTTCTCCTATTGATATGCTATTATACCCATTTCTATTGGTTTAGGCTGTGGATAAATGTTTAGATAAGTGTTTTATTGCTTTTTTGGTGCAAGATGATGATTTTTTGGGTTCAGGTGCATATCATGAGCTTCTAAGAAAGGGATCACCTAGGATGTAGGTCTAATAGGACCCACCGAAAGCAGGAGTGCGATGCAATTATCATCATATGAGACACCATTGTTGATGGGAACCTTAGTGGTATCTCATCCCACTAAGTCGTAATGGTATCTAGGAATTTTGAGGGTATGGACATCTTACACAGGATTTTCTTACCCATCGTGCTATAGTTTGAGAGGTCATTGTTGACCCCCCCCCCCCCCCACACACACACAAAGGAGTTGGAGGAGTAGTAAGATGTCGTTGTGTAATTAGTCTGATTCTAACCCCACCACCCCTAGGTGTACCACTGTAGGCCCGATAATTTGGTTTTCAGAAATTTTGGACAACCATATGCATTGGATGTTCTTTACCCAGAGGACCCATGGGTGTTTCAGGGTATGATCTATTTTCCTTCTATATTTTTATAGTAATATTGCTCTTAGGTAAAATCCACTCTTTTTCATCCTTTATTGAGCCTTTTCTATAGATATGTGGGGATTTGTTATTTCCTTTTGTTCATGATGTTTGTGGTGAATTGGGACATTCAAGGAAGAGGGAAAATTCCCACATTATGATGGATTCTTGAGACGCATTCCAAAAGCATAATTGGAGAGTTAGTTCCTCCCAGAGAATATAATTTCGAGGTATGGTGGATATGTTCTAATTAATTTTATGATTTTGGTTTCTTTTTGTTCCTAGGTATCGGAGTAATCCCTTGTTGTAATAAACATGTATGATGGGGTATAAATGAGTTCCAATAAGTATGTTCTCATAGAGTATTCAAGTTTAGTTTGAGGTTTGGTGTCTCTCTTCACTTCCCAAATTGTAGTTTTGACCGAAAATCATGATCCAATTTATCCATGTGCATATCCCATTTTCGAGACCAATTGATACCAATGGATCCTTCTTACTCAACCCTTTTTTTGAGTCACCTATATAGAGTAATAATGATCAAAGACTTCTAATGACAATGTGACATGTCTTTGGGATGACAGAGGGAGGCTCATGTTGAATATCTTCATAGTGGAATTGTGGCCCTAAATCTTTTCCCCAATATGTACTAGTTCCATACCATCCATTCTCTTTTTTTCACCAGTGATTATGGTGGTGTTTCATCTTTTGGGATAGAGTTTTCTTCCTTTGATATGGAGTCATCCCTAGTAGAGTTAGATGAGATCATGTACAGGTGGTGATGACCAAGTTCTTATTAGTTAGACAGTAATACATTTGGATTAGTGGATTATATGATATTTTTAATTCCTATAGTGGTGGTGGAGTATGAGGAAGAAATTAATATGTATGTTCTTATTTTATATCAAAATTATAAGTTCGGATTCTTCAAGGACTAGCACAAGGGATCACCTTTTATTTTTTCAACAACATATCATATGTAACCCACTAAGCATTATTAAATGAAGTGGTATTCATGATTTTTTTAGAGAAAGGGTCTTTTTGACACCATGAATGTTCACCTAGTCCATCTAAGGTTGTTATCCTAAGAGGAGATTATGTTTTTAGGTTGGGTGTGAATTGGTGTCACTTGAACCTAATGACACAAGAATGGGTCTTCACTCTAGATAATCATTATGTTTTTTGGTAATTGGTTTGTGGAAAACTGTTTCTCATAGCTTGAACTCATGATGTTTTATATCAATCTTGAAGTTGAAGAGGTGGATGTATATATCAGTGTTTCCTAAATCCATTGAGGATTATTTGAGTTCGTGGTGATACCCTTTTGTGTGTTGAACACCCTAGCTGAGTTCACAAGACTTATGGTTCAGATCCTTAATACTTATTAGTCCAGTTCAAGGTAGTATTTTTTATGGTAAACTCATTTCCTCAGTGTCAAAGTTGGATCACGCATGACATATGAGGTTGGTTTTATTGCTTCATGTGAAAGGGGTGTAGTTCATCCAGGGGTGAATGAGGGCTTCCCAAAAAATGTTATGAGTCCTTGGTGTATTGATGATGGTGTAATTTGGTGTTTGTTGAGGAGATTTTCTATTTTGATATATCACTCCATGTTGAGGATCATGAATATTTTTCCAATATGGAAATCTATCTCTAAATATTTTATTCCCATTTTCCTACTATTATGTTGGGTTAGAGAGGCGGTGGACTGCATAACCACATAAGCATAATATTTTTGGTTTCTCATGTTCCCTATATGTCACAGATTAGGTGGTATATTCATGACTCATTATATGATATTAACCATGGTTAGTTGGGTAATGAGATTGGAATTTCATTTTTCATGGATCTGGTGGAATTCAGAGCTAGAATATAATGAACCTTCATGGGAATTTGTTTTCAATGGGTGTGTGTTTGTTAGAAGCACAGGGAACCATAAGGGGGAGATTGTCGGAGTTTGATACCCAGTTTAGATCTCATTATCCCAAAATTTTACATAGTTTATTCTTTTTGGGGATGAAAATATTTTATGAATAGAATAATATAGGGACTTTATTTTTTTATATTTAATACTTTGAGATATATTAAGAAATATTTTTCAAAACCAGGATCTAATACGGCGTGTCGTTTTGAGGCCCGGTGAGCCTGGAATTAATTTTATAATAATTTTAAATATATTTTACATAAAACACAAAACTTTACATGAAAAAGTTATATAAATACAAAATAGAGTCAAATATTGGATATTTTATACCACAGTTGAGTTCAAAATGATGGTTTTACCCTATGCGTGAGCTAGGTTGGTTGGTGTGAGATGTCCGGTTAAGGAATCCATTGGAGGGTGTGTTTAATTAAAAAAAATATATATTTTTAATTTTTTAAATTAAATTACCTAATTGAAATCCTCTATAAATACCCTATATTGAATATTTTCTATAGGTAAGCCTCATAACCCTTTCTATATCTAAAAGGGGGGGGGGGAGAGTTCTTAGTTGGTGGAATACGATCGAAGAACAACAGATGATTGGATCAAGGATAATCATGAGATGAATGGAGAACATGGAGGGATCATCACCTTAATTGCTATAAGATTCATTATTCACTAATGATCAATCCATAATTGAGGTATGTTTCGTCAATTATGGTTTTTTTACTTTTGATTAAAAATTTGATCTCGGTTTCATATGTACTTTTATTGATCTATGATTATCTACACTTCGCATGAACCTATTCAATAATATGATTGGTTTTAATCAATTATTCATTTTTATTCCATTTTACATGTTTTTAAACCAATCAATCATTGGAAGGGATATATAGGCTAACAATGATTATCACCTTGGTGTCTTGTGCATTTCTCCCACTGTTCATAGCATACATCCAAGTGAGTCAGTTGACCGATGATTTGATGATGTTAAAGAATACCAATCATTGTGTATTCATTCATTGGTGAAAATGATTGTAATCAAAATTTAAGATTCATATTTTTCAGATGGGATGAATATGTGGTGATTATGATGGGAACCTAACTTTGAATTGGTTATCAGTGGTGTCCGAGTTGAAATGAGCGGATCACTCTAGAGGTGTAGTGATAGGTGTTTCTGAGTAATGGGTGGTCAAAATACAACCACCAATGATGATGGAATGTGGTTTTGTTGTATATGGTTGGGTTCCCACACAACCCCTGATGTTTGGTTTCTACAAATAAAAATTTTGGATGGGTTTCCAATGAAGAGTGTTCAAAAACTGATTTCTAGCCGGTGGTAGACAAGTGGTTTGTGTTTTTATTATTTTTTACACTAATGTGAGAGTTATTTTTTTTAATAATAATAACTTTTGTTACTTATTTATTATTATTATTAAAAATCATAATAATAATAATAATAATAATAACATAGTGATATAATGGGGTCGAGGTCACCTGTACACTAATCTTGATAAAGGTAATTTCCCATTTGTTTTAAATCATGATTATTATTGTATAATAATAATATTAATAATAGAAATGATAAAAAGTGTAATTAAGGGGGAATGACATGGGGATATTTTTTTCGAGGTGGTAGTTGAATTAAATATTATTATTGAAGATAATAATATTTAATTGAAATAAAAAATGAAAAAAATGTGAAGGATGGGGGTCTGGGATACCTATGCAATGTGTGAAGAGAGGGAGTGGGATGATTCAATGAATCTTCCTATCATATTAATAATTATATAATTAAAATAATAATAATATTATTATTATAATTAATATTATATTCATTATTATCAAAACCATGTTTCCACTGTAACTTCTACGTACAACGTTTGATTGATGAGATACTTATGGAATTGAAACCCTAACATTGAGATGGTCATTTAAAAAAATGTTGGATATTTAATTTAGAACTATATCTTAGGTCGATAAATCATCGTATAAAAAAATTATTACTCTTTTTATTTTTGTTATAATTATTATGGAATCTTATATCTGATGTAACTTCTCCCTATAGTGTCAAAACGAAAAACTATCTACAACTTCATGATCATGATTTTTGAGGTGGTCAAATCATGGTCATTATTGGGTTCCTTTTTTAGACTCATGGCTCATTCCCATGGAGTTACTTATGTACATATTTTGGAAAAATTATCATTCTTCTTTGGGTGTCTAATTTGGGAATTTTAAAAGACAATCATGAAAGTTTTTTTAGGATTTCAATGGGGTGACCTGTTTAGACATTAGTGTAAATTTGTGATGACATATCATTTTTTGATGTTTTAGCCTGATGAACATACGACGTGCCTTGTGTGATCATCAGGATTTTTACTAGACACAGCATGTACTATGGGAGTACATAATAATGCATTGGGGAACATGACCACACAATAGAAATTGATCATGGATAGGTAATGTAGAGATACCACATGATTTATGGACCCCCATTACAAATTTGTTTCATATTTAAAAATATTTTGACTCTCATATCTCCTTCATTTTGACATGGATTTTTTCTTGTGAGTAGCCTATCCTATTTTTTTCATATAAAACATGACGGTGGACATCATTGTGGATTTTTAGATATGATGCTATATGTTACAAGAAAAAATCGTATTTACATAGTGATTAAAGGAAAAAAATATTGGGAAGCATCATTAAAGAGAGATTGGTGCTGGCAACCCCCCCCCCACACACAGTAGGGAGTGGGTCCTATATTGATACACACCAAGTGGAACTCCCCTATAGAACAAGGCTATGGGTCCTACAACAACTAATTGGAATACCCCTATCTTACTAGGGTGTGTATCGTCTACCCAATGAGTGTCCCCCCTTTGACACACTAGGGTGATGGTCACCTATCGATACTTATTTTCATCCACCACCCCACCCCTATAGAACTATGGTGTAGGAACTCTAGGAGTTGAGTGGAATCCCTTATTATACTAGGGCTCAGATCTTATACCTACTAAGTGGCGCCCCCTGACACCCTAGGTTGTAGTTCATCTATCAAGACATACCGAGTGTCACCCCCTATGGAAATAGGGCATGATTCAACTATTCACTGAGTGGAATACCCCTATCATACTAGGAAACATATCCTCAACTGACTAAGTGTAAGACCCTAATGCACTATGGTTCACGACATCTAATGATACTTATCAAGTGTCAATACCCTATATAAATAATGAATGTGTCTTCTATGGACTGATTGGAATACCCCAATCATACTAGGTCTTGGATCCTATACCCACATAGTAGAACCCCTTATTCAGTAGACTGTGGTTCCTCTAATGATACATACCATGTGGAACCCCCTATGGAACTAGAGTGTGGATCCTTAATGCACTGAGTGAAATCCCCTATCGTAATAGGGAGAGGGTCCTATTAAAACTATGTGGAACACCCCTTATAGATTAGGGTGTCAATCCTCTAACTACTGAGTGGTCCCCCCCCCAATGACTATTTTATTGGTTCTATACCTACTGAGTGTACCCTCCTGTTGTATCAGTTCTTGGGTCCTCTACCTACTGATAGGTACCTCCATTATTGACTAGGGTTCGGTTCTTCTATATGTGACACCCCCCTTAAATTTGTGGCACAGTGGAAAGGTGTTGGTTCTCAATGTGGTAACATATTAGGACAATTCATAAAGGTTTAAGGGCATCGATGACGGACCATTATAATTATTGGAATACACTTTCCTAAGATATGATGTACAATTGAAATCCATTTTATCTCTTATCAGGGTTTCTTATATGATCATATATCTTTTTTTTTGGGTTTTTTCCCTCCTGGTTTGGGGTTTAGCTAACTACGTTTATCAAGCCTTCTTTCACCCCCAAATCAATTATTTAGAAATCATACTAGGTGTGTGTATACTCAAATCTTCATGGGATTCTCCCACAAGTGTTTGGTATTGTGTAGATGATAGATATTTCAGTGGTGAAATTGGTAGAGCTTAGGGATTCTTGGGTTTCTTTTACTACTCACCGTGGTTGGGGCATAGAGATTTGGAGTTGGGTTCTCTCATTTTTCATAATTTTCTTATTTTTCAAGAGGAAGAATCTTTTCTAGTTGGGAATGTGTTTTCCCCATTAATTTTTTATTATGATACCTTACTCTTTGATACACACTATTGGTTATTACATGCATGGTTTTCACTTTAGAAGTTATATATTCTAATTATTATTCCTCTATAATTTTGTATGGAAATAGTATGGTGTATATATAGGTATATTAGGGAAAGGCCATTGATTTTAGTTATGACTTCCATCACATATTTATAGCCCCTAGCCTATGGAGATGGGATTGATGTAGTTTTCACTCTACCTTCTCCCCACCAAGAATACCTCAGTGGGTTGGTTCATGAAATTGAAATTGGATAGATCGCTGAGATGATTAGAGAAAGACCTAGATGATTTCTTCCAGGATTCCCTTAAGTACACCCATAGGTAGTGTTAAAAGACATTGATTTGTGAAGTGGAAAAGTAACTGAGGATAAAACTAAATCAATTAAGATAAAATAAGAAAAATATGTTAAAAATGAATTAAAATTGCTAGAAAAGAGTGATTAACATGTAATTTAGGAGTGTAAATCGGAAGAATAACTACAAATATACAATCTAGGAGTACCTTTTCTTGAAATACTAGCACACGAACTGATTGAAATGAAATAAAGGTAAATTTATGGAACACTTTAAAAAAATAATATTAATATAATTTTTTAAGATTCTATCACAAACATTAATATGAAAACAAAATTTATGAAAGATATAGTGACCAATAAGAAGAAGTTAGATTGAGTTAGCACTATTCAACTCACATGGGAGTTCTTTGTAGATGTTTCGAATAAATTACCAATAAATAAGAAAGACCTAGGTAGTTTTTCATTTCTAATTCATATGTGTTATAAAAAAATTTAACAATAGTTATTATTTAAAGGTTAAATTGTAAATATCATGTCTTATAATACATTTAAGTTCTATGGTTTAGAAGAGATGATGAAAACCAATGTTACACTCTAGTAGGAAGGCTCTATAGTGAACCCCCCAATGAATCATTGAAGACATCATATTCCAAGTCAAAAGACATACTTCCTAGTGGTTTCCTTAGTTTTGGACATATAATAGAAGAATAAAACACTCATTTTAGGAAGATCATTCTCATCCATGAGGTGAACGTTGATAGATGTTCAAAGGGGGGAAATATTTATGGAATTTGGGAGTGAGAAAGTAAATTTTCGTATCCACTGGCCATTGAAGAATTATGGTGTAATTGAAGATGATATTTTTGGTGAATAAAAAATATGCAAATATGAAGATATTTCTAATTTTGAAGAAATTTATAATGTATCTATTGTTGTACAAGAGGAAATCAAAATTAAAGGTACTGAATAGATGTGTTGGAAAAAAAATCCCTCAAGGTATCATTGAAGGGGTTTTTGGTGGATGGTGTATTTTGAAAAAGTGGGGTTTTGAGGTCCATTATGGAGTTCTAGAGATATTTTTCACTATTAATGTTGACAAATAACCAAGAAAAAGGAATGTAATCACTGGAAGCATTACCAGAAATTGTGGACATAGGGTGGCACTATTTTACAGTTTTTTTCCAAATTTTTGGGGTCCAAAATTTAGAGGATGTCCCAATCATCATGAATGTTTTATTTCAATGAAGGACTTATATAAATATGGTAAACTAATTGGTTTTTCAAATAATGTGTTTCACGAAGTTTATTTTGTGATGGTTTTGATCAACTTAAATGAGCATCACAAATGCGTGAAGTGTTGATGGTAATCCCTGAGACTACAAGAACCTTTGTGAGCGGGACATTCACATGGTGATTTGAGAAAATATATAGAATCATGAAAAATATGACAGATATTTTCAAAAAGGCGATGACATGGATATAATATTTTGGAATGTGATGTAATTACTATAAATATGCCTCTACCCTACATGGAAAAATAGATTAAGAATTAATGAAATTTTATAGCCTCTGAATTCATGAAGGTGATTCAAAAAGTTTTTTCTTGAAAATTAGTTTGTGAAAAAATTAATTTATTAAAGTATATAAAATATAACCAAAATTAGTGAGAATATGGAATTTATTTATGTTCACAAAGGATATAAATAGCTTAGAAAAAGTTTTGAGCTTTGTGAAGGCTATGTAATCTTCCTGAAAGTATTTGAACTTCACAAAAAGAGGTTTCTTTTCGAACGATGGTTAAGCTTCATGAAAATGGTGTGCTTCATAAAAGTTGTCAGGTTCATGAATTATTTATATTCTTGTGATTAATTCTGTGTGTTTTGTGAAGGCTGAGTGAGCTTCAGGAAGGTAGTGAGCATCATGAATGTGTTAAAAATAGATTTCAACATAAATCTATGATAAAGTGATTTCCATCAAGTGGATATAAGTGGAACATCGATAGATCATATATCTATAACTGAGTTTGTGTTCATTATGAATGATGAAGGGAACATAATTTCAATAAACTATGTGAATCCTTTCTATAATAGTGAGAAAAGGAAGAGGAATAAGGTGATCCCTTCAATCGGTAGAGATCCATAAAAAGAGTTATTGAGGGAGTGAACCTTGGGAAGAAGTGATCTATCCTAAAACATTTTAATTTTAGTGAGACTATGTATAGAATTTATCATTCTGATACCATGAATTGGAAAATATCATTAGTAAATTTGGTACATCAAAACAATATTTTTTGTATCCCCCTTAGACATAGCCCAGTGAAGGTGAACCAAGTAAAACTCTACGCATCCATGTGGTTCCTTACTTTCAGTGTGTCATCATTAGATAAATAAGAAAAGAATAAGATCATTATAAACAACAATGAACAAATAAAGTTACCCTTATAATAAAGAGGTCAATATCTAGTGGGAAAGAATAATTTTGAAAACATTATCCATACCATGATTCACCCCCTGCTCAGGGTATCTTAACCCCTTTCGAGCCTAACAATTGGTATCATAGAATTGATTTGTTTTATCATATTTTTTCTCTTTATTGGTTTTTTATATTTTTGCAATTAAAGAATCAACTTGATCGTATCTCATTGTTCAATGGAAAATGGAATAACATCAAAGATGGAGGACAATTCTCCCATTATTCTTTAGTGTGGCAGTGTCTACGGAAAGAGAGTGATTCTATTGAAGGAAACCAAAAACTTATTTGATTTTGAGACCATTTCTTCATTCATTTATACTATAGGAAAGAATAAAGAACCCAAAATTCCATGTTATGTAGGAACTACTAATGTAGAAAAAAATCTACAAAGTCCATTAGTAGAATTTTTAAACATGACAACGTAAATGGAGTAGAAATTAAAAGAGGAAAGTAAGACTCAAGTTATTTAGATCCAAGAATATGAGATTATGGTCAAAAGTTTGAAAGCATTAAATAAAATCCTTGTTGATGTGGCAACTAATATCAGGTAAAAGAATGAATCTTGTGTTGATGAATTTCAAAATATTTCAACAAAGTTATAAATACTCATTGTTGATGAAAAAGAAAAAAATTGACCAAAAATGAAATTCCAAAGCTGGTAGAAAAAATGATAATATTATTACACACCAGTAAGAACTGGTAAATCATAATAAAAGTCTACAATAAGAGAATTTGTGTTTCAAATACTCTTTTTCTTAGATTAATTTTTAAATAATGGATAAAAGTGACATATTAGATAATATCACAAGAGAATTTGAAATTGAGATGAGTAGTGGGAAAAATATTGAGAGAGAACATAATTCTCAACATGAATAGAGGTATATTAAGATTCAAAAATTGGGATAAAATATATAATCAGACAATAAATATGTGTATAAGTCTAATTACAAAGGAAATCCTAAATTTAAGGACAATTTGTATTTATTTTTTTACCATCCTTCATAAGGTAATAATGAAAAGAAAAGAAATTTTAAAATTTCAAAGGAAAACGTGAAATGATTGTCTCTTATTAAAGGATATCCAGTTTGGGAAAATGGTATTGGATATTATGAACCTTCTCCCATGCATGATAATAATATATCTATACATAGTTCTTGAAATAGGAAAATTCATATAAGCACTGAAGACAAATCTAAAAAGGCTTTTACAAGAAGCAATGACAACATGTGTTATTTCTATGGAATTCATGGTCACACATCATGTTTTTGTATTGAGGATTTTTAATATATTTCATGTTTTAAATATAAGAATAATTCATTATTCGAGAATAATAATAAATATCTAGAGAAATATAAAAAAAGTGTTTCTCCGAAGAAAGTAGACATGAAATTATACTATTGTGGATGAATGAGACCCACTATAAGTATGTGTCATGATTCCAATGAGCATAATTTTAAAATAATAACTATACTTATATCAATATATCCCCCATACTTTGGTTCCCCTCACCCCTTGTTCTACCCCTATCCAGACTCCCATTATGCTTCTCTGTATCCTCCCAGCCGTATAGCTCCTGGATCCGGCCTCACTTTTAGGGACACACTCTACAGATTGATCTTTTCATCCTCGCACCCTTTCTTTGTAAAGGTCTGTATATCACTGTTTAATGTGTCACATAAGTTATATTTCATCTCCCTGTATATCTATGAATTATCCTTCATGGTGGAAGTGTCCAATTTGATGTGTATTCTTGTAGCCCGCTTTGTGGTAGCGAAGTTGTCGTTTTCAGTTTTCCAGCATTTTGTAAGATCATGGGGACTCCATCTTATGGTTTAAATCTCTATGGTCTATAGGAACTCCTTCTAACCTTTACTCGCAACAAAATAAGCCTTAATCCATGAATTGTGTAAGGATCCTCACTTTTTGGTACACTGGAGCTTCATCCAATCATAGAGGTCCTTGGACATTCACAAAGGAAAAGAGGGACCACTTGCAGTGGTCTGGATCAACCTCCCTAGACTCAAGTTACCTTTTCATAATGGTGTATTCCTAAATGAGATCCTCTTCTCACTCGAAGGATGCCTCTACTAGAATGATAGGACCTGGTGCTATATTGAGGCCTTGGTGGCCCGTATCTATGTAGAAATAGATATTTATCATCCCTTTCCAGAAAATATCTCGCTTCTGGTGCATGATTAATTCTGTTGGAATTAGGATATTTCTTACCCTATCTTCCCTAGAATCTTCTCGCATTGTCCCCTTCAGGTGAAATCCTTGTAGGTTTTTCATCATCACCTCCTAGGATGGCGGTGCCACTGTCACACCATGTGGCTGGGAACCGGAACAGACATATGGCCCCATCCAATGTCTTCCCTCCTAAAGCAACATAGGCAGTGAATCATCCCCATGGTGATAATTCAATGGAGGTCCCCCCAGATCTAGAACCTAATCTTTCTATTGATCCTTTGCATGAAGGTGATAAGATGGAATGTCTGGTTATGGTTTCCTATGTTCTAAGGTGATTTACCTCATTCCAGGTTGCTGATTTCACCTCTTCAATCCTCAATTACATGGAACGTCATGGGGTGTGTTTGGTGGAGGGTTTGTAAGGCTTCCCATCCTACCCCAATGGTGTTCTGAACATACCTCCTACCCCTTCATCTTCACTTATATGTTCTACTAATGAATTTGAGATTTCTCGTGATGAGGCCTCCACTCTAATGGGCGATCCCCCCCCCCCCCCGAATGGAAATCTTCTTATTCTAACTCTAATTTCCTCCAGATGTCTATAATGGGTTCTCCAAGTCGAAGTGATGGATATCAAAGGTGTGTTTCTCCAACCTCCCCTTGTTCTTTGAGAAAGCTAACTCCATGCCCACATGATACCTCCACCCCCTTAGTAGTGCTCTTATATAACTATAATAGATTATACACAAGGTCTAAATATATGAACCTAAAGGTGAGGCAATCATCCCACTTCAATAAGGCTATGAGTTCTGAAGCTAGTTCCAGAACACTCTTTCATCAATGATTCCCATTCTTATATGGAATTCTCATGGTATTGATTCTCAAGTTAAGATGAAATTCGTAGCTTCTAATATTACCGAACATAATGATTCTATTATCACCATCCTAAAACAAAGACAACATCCCTCCAGAATTTGTGATTTTCCTAGAAATATTAATATGCATTGTTATATACACACTTACCCATCCAACTAGCATATCTGGATATTATGGCACAGGAAATCCATGGTTGATCTTTTCCTGGATGGAAACCTGTTCATTACCACTAAGGTGACCCAAGGAAAACATTCTATACCCATGTCCCTTATTTATGGGAGATGTGACTCCCAGAAAAGGGAGAGCTTGTGGAAATACCTCAATGCATTTGATCTTGGTAACCATCCATGGATTTTTGTGGGAGACTTCAATGTTTTCGCAGATTCTGAGGTGAGGAAAGGCATGGGTCCTTTCCCCAAAAAATTCTATCTTAGACATTTTCCAATTCATGGTTGGTAAAGGTCCCATGGACCTCAGATTCTCATGTGACCGGTTCACTTGGTAAAACACCCAACGAGGGAATCGTCATTCATGGTGTTATTTCGATCTATGTCTGGCCAACCTGCAAGCAATTTCTACATACTTTGACACCAATGTGATTCATCTAGTATGTACACTAATGGAAAATGGTCATATATCCATGGTTTTACAAAAACTATGGGAATAGGGATTCTTTCATAATTTATACCCACGATTTACCAAAACCGTGGGAATAATCCCCCCATACCCATGGTTTGGGTAAACCTTTGTTATAGGGATCTGTTCAAGACCCTTACCCATGGTTCTAAAAATAACCATGGGTATCGGTCAAACTTATCCCCATAGTTTTCCAAAAACCATGGGGATAAGTGTCGGATACGAACCTATACCCATGGTTCGGACAAACAGTGGGTATATCTTTCCCGTGTTAGTGAATGAAAATAATATTATACGATAATGATTTTTTTGTGGGAGCACCTATAACCATAGGTATTTGCTATATATCCATGGTTTATATAAATATATTTATGTAAATAATTATATATATTTATATACCCACATAAGAGATGTTGGTGTAGTGGTTATGTGTGGAGTTTGCGATGAACGAGTCATGAGATTGAAACCCACGACAACCTATTTTTTAAAAATAATATTCCCACAGTTTTAAAATTGTGGGTATAGGGTTATGACATGGTTGAAAATACCTATACCCATGGGTTTGAAATAGTGCTTATAGGTATTTCTAAACCATGGGTATAGCTTAAGGCTATACTGATGCCTTGGTTTCCCATGGTTTTGGGGTCTATCCCCATGGTTTTGAACCATGGGTATAGGGACATTTTCCAGTATCGGTTGAATATTGGACCACTCTCTGAATATGGTTTCCTATCTTTTGGGTAGGACCATCATTATCAGTTTAGATACTACCAACACTGGTCTAGTATACTAGGGTACCATAAACTGGTTAGAGACACTGAGAAGAACCCCTCATAGGGGCATATGTGTACTTCCTTTTCAAAAAAAAAAACTAAATGGATCAATATAAGGCTTTAGGAATGGATAAAGTATGATCCCTCTATTGATAGAGAAATGGATATCACCATTCAAGATTTTGATCACCTTGAGAGAATTTTGGAGGAGGATTGGAATGACTAGTTTTTGAGAAATTCTCCAGTTAGAAAGACAACCTTGAGGACTTGATTCTAAAATAGGTAAACCTGGCTAGGGAGGGATTGGGAATCAAATGGCTTAAAGAGGGAGATAGGAACACTGCATATATCCATAAATACATCATGGAGAGGAAATGTCTAGTTAAACTGAAATTTATATTATAAAATGGTACATATACTAATGATAGGGATTTCATGGGAGGATTGGCCCACTATTTCTTCAAATATCTTCTTTCCGATCCCAAAAATCATATGTTGATGGGTACCCAGGGGTGAATATGGGCTATTTGATGTGCTTCCATGCCATTTCTCTAACCAGTACAATGAAGACATGTGGTATGTACCTGAAGAGAAGGAGATCCCTAATTCTATAATGAACATGAAACCTAATCCTACGATGGGACTGGACAGATTCCATGTCTCCTTTTACTAGTCCTCTTGGGATATGGTGAAAGGTAATTTGATTGTGTATGTCCAATAATTTTTTTGGGGAGGTAATTTTCCTCGTGTTTCATACGGAACTACAATTTTCATCCTCTCCAAAACAAGTAACCCTTCTTATATTATTCATTATAGACCATTGATCATGTGTAACTTGCTATATAAAATATTGGCCATCATCATCAACTTGTTTATATCTATTCACCTCCCTCGGTGGGTATATATGGAATGACACAGTTTTGTGAAGGGCCGGTCAATCTAGGGGAATATTACGGTAGTTAAGGAGATGATCAGAGACACCAAAATCAAAACTCATGGATCAAATATGTCTCTAAATTTAGATATTAACAAATCATATGACCACATTGAGTGGAGTTTCATCAACAAGGTTCTTGTAGGTATGGGTCTCTCCTCCTGTAATATTGATATTTTTTCATTATTTTATCTCATCATGGCTAGAAGTCACATTCATGGGGAAGACCTATGGATTATTTAAATAAACCTATGACCTATGGTAGGGGGACCTAATATCTCTATGAATATGCATTCTTGCCTAGGACCTCCTAAGATCCCTCATCTTTAGAAGCTAAAGAAATGGAGAAATTATCCTATATCGTAGAATAATAAGACCTACATCTATTTCCCATTTAATGTCCATTGATGATACTATCAAATTCTTAAATGATATGAGTAGATCGATACGAGGTTTAAATAAGGTTTTGGAGGAGTTCTACCAATGAAGTTTCCAGGTTATTAACAAGACCAAGAGCACCATCTACATTTCTAGAAGTTTTCCTTCCAGCTGGATCTCTATTGTGATCCATAAGTAGGACATGCATAAAGGGGAACTTAATATGGAATACTCAGGTTACCCTATATCATTATACATGATACACATTCATTAATTTGATCCCCTCATCATCAAGATCACATATCATGTTCTCAACTAGAAGAATAAATTTTTAACCGTTGTGGGCCGGAAAGCGATTGTTAACAGTGTACTCTTGGAAATTATGGTATATTACCTCTCATATATCAAATTATTGAAAGGAATCTTCAATAAAATTTATAGTATCCTTTCTAGGTTCATATGGGATCCTCTATCCTAAGAAAAAAACAATGGGTATCCTAGAGAAATATGGAACTACTCATTAAAGAAGGTAGTATCAACTTATGTAGTCTTAAAGACACCCTCCTCTACATGCATGAAAATTTGGCATGGTATATTCTGGAACAATGTACCTTGTGAGGGATAACCATGCATGAAAATATCTTGGGTGATCTGGATTTAGCAAATGATGATGCTTCTCTGCTATGGTATGTGATTAGACCCCGCCTTACATCCCTTCAACCTCATAGTTGTTGTCTTATTGGGAAAGGGGATATCTTCTTTTGGAACCAGAACTAGAGTGAAGATATCATCGATTTTCTTGTGTTCTATTCCACTGATATTTCCTTCAGGGAATCTAGTTTATAACCACACTTTATCATGGTTGGTCTATAATGGGATCAATACAAAAAATTTAACCTCATTAAGCTGAAATTGGACGCTGATATGCTCACTTTCACCTAGTCCTCCTCAAGATCTATCACAAAACGGGACTTTAGTCGAACCATGATTATGCATGACCATGCAGATGTATGGAAGGATGCTATATGGTCTAAAATCATACCAAAAAAATACAAATTTCTCACCTGGAGGATAAGTAACAAGTTTGTCCCTATGGATAAGAACATCAAATTCTACCACATTCACACTGTATCGAGATGTTCTTTCTTAAAAAATCACAGGGAGGAAAGTACCAATCATCCATTATTATAGGGTGAATGGTCGCATAAGGTGTGGAAATTATTCATTGAATTAATTTCCATATTTATTGGTAACATGGATGATCAACCCTTTCTAGATTGGTTATACCATGGCTCGAGAGATAGGGGCCTGGAGAAAATGTCTCACACAATGGTGTTCCATGCTGGTTGTTGGTGCTTATGGTGTGAAATGAACAAAGTGATACATGAGGGGATTTCTAAGTTGATAATACCTATCATTATAAGAAAAAATAACCTGCTATTGAAATGGTCATAATCTTCAGCAACTAGTGGGAGGTGTAACGCCCCGACCCCAGCTACCCAGAGTCGGTGCATTACTTCATAGCATTGGCATGATCACAAGAAAGATCAAATCTCGAAAGACCGATTGGTTTAGTAGCCTTGGAAACACTAGATATATTCATAAGTTTTACATTACATCATAAAATGAAAAACTACTACAACAACATAATGTTTCCACAGTCCACACTATAAACCCCTCATAATATCCCTGCAGGTCATTCATAACTTACATCTTCACATCCTGGGAAAAATAAAACATAGAAAAGGGGTGAGCTCAAATTCCCAGTAAGGATAACAATATAGCGGAAACTTTCATAAATAAGAATAAACATTTAAGGCAAAGCATTACTAAAACAAAAGCCTTTTAAACTTGAACATTTAACATAGTATGGCATAAATAAAATGAAATAATGCCATTTACTTACTCACATGGATATTCTACTAATCGAATAATCACATGCAAAAATCAATAACCACTTTCATAATGTTGGAATGCATAATGCCAGACTATCATAACCACATAGTCAAGGCCTCGTGCCAAGACTACAAATACGATTTTGTCAAGGCCTTGTACCAAGACACTAGTTTGTCTCATGAGACCTACCGATGCATCGAGGAGCTATAGCGGGCTCCACCCGTCACTTACTATGTCCAATGCATTCCCATATGAAAAGGTTTAAACATAACATAAACATTCGTATTAAAAATAGCATACAAAATGTCAATAATTTCACCATAAACTATGAATGGTATAAAAATAGCACATCCACAGTCAAACATATCACAAAACCTTCAATACAATATAGAAGTTTTGTATCATAATAAATCAACTTCAAATAATCTTAAAATCCATCAAAGGATGTTGACGTAGATGAAATCAAAATTCTTTTTAAAGAAATATCTCCTTTTATTTTGAAATCATTTAAGATCCATATAAAATAAAACATTTTCTTTGAAAATATTCTTATAAGCTTGTAAGGAATGTTTTGAAGATTTTATAACGGTGTAAAATAACCGCACCCGCCGTATAAGTTAAAAAAAACATTCTTACCTCAATTCTGTCGAAAAGGTTAAAAAGGACCTTGTTTTGAAAATGACGGAAAGATTCCTTTATAAACCTCTTATAAAAAGTCAAACAAGGGTATAAATGACTTTAACCCATATTCTTGTAAATAGTAAAAATGTTTTGAAATACATTTTTAAGAAACATGGATGTGGATGATAAAGATATCCCAGTAGATTATTACGTATAAACAACCTCGGATAATGAAGAGATTATGAAATAACCCTTACCTTGTACTTTTCCTTGGTTGGGGTAGGTTAACCTCCTGTATAATGGTGAAATAATTGTTATTAAATTATACAAGAATCATATATATTCATATGATATCATATATGATCTTTTAACATTGATTTGTTAATAATATCTTAGAATTATAGTCGTTTAGGGAGTTAACTTACTCATTTTCTTTTATATGTTTTGTTACATAAGCCATGGTTGTTGTATCTTATTCATATCCAGAATGATATCCAGTCCTTAAACATCATTTTTAAATCATCAAATGATAATTATACTTGAATGGATATGATGGAGAATGAATCGCATCGCGTTCGTGGAGACGGCAGTCCGTACGTACGCACGAGCGACAATATCATTCTTTTGATATTAAAATAATATATAAATGTATGGTATATCATATATACAGAATCATTAACATGTTATATTTATTATTTACATGAGTTACACATCATTATTATACCCATCCAAATAATATTATATTGAATAACAATTACACCACGACGTGGAGACGGTAAGCCGTACGTACGCACGTATGGTGACATGTTATTCAAAGGGTGGATAGAATACTGAATATGATTGTACCATATTTATAATAACATCACAGTATATTTGAGATACTAGAGTTATTATTTTAGAATGGTAAGAACAAAGGAAGAAGAAGTGGAAGAAGAAATGAACTTGGAGAAGGGTGGTGAAATCATTACCTCTTCTTCGGGTTCTTCCTTTTGATTTGATCAAAAGGGCTCCTTAGGTTGGCTTTCTGATCAAAATAATGCCTCTAGGTTGTAGTGAGAGATGTTGGGAGAGTATTGGGGCAGATTTTGGCCGAACCAAAAGGCTTTTAAGGTGTGAAGAAATGAGAAGGAGGAGTGCCCTTTTATAAGAGGGGTGAGGGGCACCTTTGGAAAAGCTAGAAATATTAATTTATAATAAATTCCTATTCGGTTTCTAAAGTCTCCAAAGTTGATTATTCAAAGGTTAAGGTGGGGATAGGTCGAAAAAAACTCAACCAATAGAATTTATACAGTTTTTGGTACTTATATTAACCTTATCTTTAAGTATTAACTCTAAGTTAATTAGTTTCACTTTTACAATGTCTCTTTGTATTTTTATATAATATGGTTAATAAACTTACTATATACATCCAAGAGACCCCCAAGTGGTCCATTAATGGTGATCCTATCATGATATAAGTCTCTTGGCCGAACCTTAGATTTTTAAGAATTTAATATCAATTAATAATATAATATTTGTTTTAAGAACTCTTTTATGTCAATTTTGAAACTATTCAATAGTTGATTTTTGTGAAACTCATAACAGATTTATTACTTCGAACAAAGTCAATTAAATCAATATTAATATATCATATTATCCTATAAAATAATTTTAATTCATTAAAAGTTTCATATTATATTTTGTTTGGGTATTTATAATATCAATTATTTTAATTTTTCACTATTATAGTAATTACTGCATCATCATTGTGTCATAAATAAAATAAATTATTTAATGTCTAAAAATTATAAATAAAATATCATTATGTAGTAAATCTTTTTATCTTTCTAATGAATATTTATAATCTAAAATCCAACTTATATAACCCTATGTAACAATTGTTTTTCTAAAAGATATATGCTTGTGTCATTTTTGTATTCATTTTGACTTAATTAAAATAAAGTGTCATTATTACTTACAAGTGGATCCATGGGGTCCCAAAATTGACCCAAAGATGCCCATGGTCGACCCTGTATCAACCAATAGGGTTAAGACACGTTTTAGGGTAATTTAGTATTATTATAATATTATTTTTTAACCCTTATTTACCAGATTTACCCTTAACCATGGTAAATAAAATATTTACCGCAGTAATTATTCAAAATGTCTAAAAATAAAAGTTACCTATTTACACAATTTGAACATCCTGATTTCAAATATGGAATCCATTTTTCTAAATTCAAAACACAGAAGTGGCAGAAATTAATTTAAAATTAATTCCCACTGTCAAAATAAAAAGCGTGTTTTTTAAGAGATAATAACTATCAAAAGATTGACACTTGTTTATGTTCGGTTTAATTTTAAAATTATGTCCAATGACCAACATTATATTAAATGGTAAAAATATATTCTAAATATACTTTAAAACCACTCAAATTCATAATTTATCACTATTAATTATTTTTATTAAAAAAGTTGTTTTTAATTACAATTTAGTAATTTTCACTATTCATCAAAATATTAAAGTTATCCGAAAAGTACCAAAATTTCACCTTAGGCTAAATTCGATATTCCGAATCCAAAAATGAAGTCCATTTTAAAATATAAAATATATATAATTTCAAAAAGTAGGTATTACTATTCATAACGGCTAGTTTGATTGGTTGTGGTGTGTGTTAAAACTCAAGGTTGTGTATAACACATGCTACTGTATTATTCAAAGAAAGCGTACCGTGGATGCTTGGGATGTTTCACTTTAAATTTTTGATGTCCCCATTTAGTCAAAAAGTTTAAAATATTGTATTTATAAAGGGTTCACTATTAAAAGTTGATAAAAGTGCAATACTGAAAATGAATTTGTTCTTTCATTATGTCTAAGATACTCATAATATGGAAAAATTATAAGGATTATATAAAGTTTAAAATTTAGTTAATACTATTCATGACCTCCTTTAATGGCTTTTTTTTGGTAAGTCATGGTGCAATTGAACTCAGTGTTGCGTGTAGTGCAAGTTATTGAATTATTTTGAATAAATAACACACTATGAAATCTTGGGGTGTTACATTCTCCCCTCCTTCAATAAATTGCATTCTCGCAATTTGAAATTGTTCTTCGAAAATAAAAGGTTGAAAGTAGATAATATATTTGTGGGAAAACCCAAATCGGAAATTGGGTTACTAAAATTTAGTCTTAATATAAGGAAAAGAGAAATCAAAGGGTCACCACCAAATTATGATCTCGATTAGGAGAACATTGGTGGCAATTAGAGACATATAATTGGAGGAAAAAAGTAAATATTTATAGGTAGTGATTGAGATCATCAATCACAAACAAGTGTATAATTGAGGTCCTTAAATTCATCAATCTATGATGATTTGAAATACCATCGGTTCAACAAAACATAGGGTATTAGGATAACACATTTTTGACGTTTCAAAATATCTTAGTTGAAATCCCACATAGAAAAATGAATTAATGAGGCCTCTATTTAAAAGAAAGAGTCGAAAGTATGATGATTGCCGAAAATAACACATACTAGGGTTCCATGTAGTAAAATATGGATATGGAAGAAAAATCTAACCATCAATTATCTGATGGAGAGTGGTAGAGAACATGGCTATGAAAAGGCCAAAAATCCCAAAGCCATAAATTAGTGATGACTTAAGGTACCATCTTAGGAAAACATTTTTATTCTAAGTTTCTTATCTTAATATTGAGTAATTTATTTATGAGATTGGCTAAGATCATAATAAGATATACTTACTTTATAATTAGAGTTTTATCCATTAATAAATTTCTACCACAAACTCATCTTTCACTCTAAAAGATAATAGAATGTAAAAAAAAATTCTATTTACACTATTCGTATAGGGTTCCAAAATAAACGAATTTATAATTCATCTACAAGATATTTTAATAAAAACTACATTATTTAATCCAGGACATCTCGTGGGCCAGTGGTAGGTGATACACCCTTGTCTCCCTTCGGTTGCGGGTTCAAGTCTTGCAGCCTTGCCGGACGCGACGGGTTGCCGCCCGACCTCCGGGTTGTCCTTTTATGGCAATCCAAAATAATCCAAACTATAACTATCCAAAATACTTCTGTCTAAACTCACAGTCCAACATTTATAAGGAAGGTAAACATAATATAGATCCTTTTTACCCCGTAATAGAATATGAATACCTTCATCATGTATTACCATATTCCTTATTGGTTACATTAATGCTCCCTTATTCCATATAGAATGCTGGATATACTTCATTAATCCAAAAATGTTTTAAACCCCAACAATGATGGAATATACAAATCATTAATCAGTTCCAAGGTAGTCAAGAATATCCAATATAATTTATCCAAAACAATCACATATTATTCCAAAATCACTACCTCAGTATCAGAACTATATTATGATTTATCATTCTCTCAACCATATATTTTCCAAAAATTTATCCTGCTATTGAGTCACTTTTCTTTGTTCCACACAATCTCAAGTCCTTAATGAAATAGTACTGCAGTACAATCCTTATATACTCCATAATTATTATAACAAGTACATTGTTGATACAACACTCAATTACTCTTCATCTGTGGTAGTATCATAACTTGATTATTATCCAATAACATCATTTGAAGCATAGTCTGATGACTGGGACATAGGTTCGCGTAGTTTCCAAACTCCTTGCAAATGAAGCATTGTATATTTGAAACCGTTTTCTTGCCCTTGCAGTCACGTACTTTGTGCCCTTTTTCTCCACACTTATAACAAACTCCCATTCCTTTCAAGTTCTAGGGTGTTTCTTTCCACAGTTACCACATATGAGAAAATTCTTCTTTTCCCTCTTCCCTTTATCCATCTTTCTCTCTTCCATCCTTTTCTTCTCTTGCTTCCCTTCAAAGCCATAGGGCTCAGTAAACTCTTTACTTATCTTATCAACACATGATATTATTTCATCATATAATGATAATACATGGGAGACTATTTCTCTTATAAATTCTGGCTTAAGACCATGAAAGATATGATCCTTCTTTCTCTTTGGATCATGTGCATTGCTGGAGTTCTCATTCCTTCTACTGGGCGCCATTTCTAAAAAATGGCATACACTAGATCAGTTTATGAATCAAAATACATAATCCCATACTTATAAAACACTTAACATAAATTGAACTATTTATGGATATAATCCATAATCATAAGAATGTTTCCTTTGAGGACGTATATACTCATAAACCCTTCATAATGATTTGTAAAGAAAATGAGAGTTATCCTAAGAATATCCCCCGGGAGTGTCGTAACCAAGAGTGAAGCAAGGCCCGTTGTCATACACCAGTTCCCGTTCGAGTCTAGCTCAAAGCGGTGTTTTCGGGTTTTACCCCTAGGTACATCTGTGCCAGAGCCACCTCTACCTGCTCGTATCCAGACAGGGATGTATTGCTCGGAAAACTCACAAAATCTCTACAATACCAAAATTCTAGGAAGTTATTCTATACTAATCCTCAATGTTCATCTTAGGTCTATGTGCTCTAATCAAAGTTTATCTAAATCTAGATTCCAAGGTTTGTACTAAACCTCCCTCTGATACCAACTGTAACGCCCCGACCCCAGCTACCCAGAGTCGGTGCATTACTTCGTAACATTGGCATGATCACAAGAAAGATCAAATCTCGAAAGACCGATTGGTTTAGTAGCCTTGGAAACACTAGATATATTCATAAGTTTTACATTACATCATAAAATCAAAAACTACTACAACAACATAATGTTTCCACAGTCCACACTATAAACCCCTCATAATATCCCTGCAGGTCATTCATAACTTACATCTTCACATCCTGGGAAAAATAAAACATAGAAAAGGGGTGAGCTCAAATTCCCAGTAAGGATAACAATATAGCGGAAACTTTCATAAATAAGAATAAACATTTAAGGCAAAGCATTACTAAAAAAAGCCTTTTAAACTTGAACATTTAACATAGTATGGCATAAATAAAATGAAATAATGCCATTTACTTACTCACATGGATATTCTACTAATCGAATAATCACATGCAAAAATCAATAACCACTTTCATAATGTTGGAATGCATAATGCCAGACTATCATAACCACATATTCAAGGCCTCGTGCCAAGACTACAAATAAGATTTTGTCAAGGCCTTGTGCCAAGACACTAGTTTGTCTCATGAGACCTACCGATGCATCGAGGAGCTATAGCGGGCTCCACCCGTCACTTACTAAGTCCAATGCATTCCCATATGAAAAGGTTTAAACATAACATAAACATTCGTATTAAAAATAGCATACAAAATGTCAATAATTTCACCATAAACTATGAATGGTATAAAAATAGAACATCCACAGTCAAACATATCACAAAACCTTCAATACAATATAGAAGTTTTGTATCATAATAAATCAACTTCAAATAATCTTAAAATCCATCAAAGGATGTTGACGTAGATGAAATCAAAATTCTTTTTAAAGAAATATCTCCTTTTATTTTGAAATCATTTAAGATCCATATAAAATAAAACATTTTCTTTGAATATATTCTTATAAGCTTGTAAGGAAAGCTTTGAAGATTTTATAACGGCGTAAAATAACCGCACCCGCCGTATAAGTTAAAAAAAACATTCTTACCTCAATTCTGTCGAAAAGGTTAAAAAGGACCTTGTCTTGAAAATGACGGAAAGATTCCTTTATAAACCTCTTATAAAAAGTCAAACAAGGGTATAAATGACTTTAACCCATATTCTTGTAAATAGTAAAAATGTTTTGAAATACATTTTTAAGAAACATGGATGTGGATGATAAAGATATCCCAGTAGATTATTACGTATAAACAACCTCGGATAATGAAGAGATTGTGAAATAACCCTTACCTTGTAATTTTCCATGGTTGGGGTAGGTTAACCTCCTGTATAATGGTGAAATAATTGTTATTAAATTATACAACAATCATATATATTAATATGATATCATATATGATCTTTTAACATTGATTTGTTAATAATATCTTAGAATTATCGTCGTTTCGGGAGTTAACTTACTCATTTTCTTTTATATGTTTTGTTACATAAGCCATGGTTGTTGTATCTTATTCATATCCAGAATGATATCCATTCCTTAAACATCATTTTTAAATCATCAAATGATAATTATACTTGAATGGATATGATGGAGAATGAATCGCATCGCGTTCGTGGAGACGGTAGTCCGTACGTACGCACGAGCGACAATATCATTCTTTTGATATTAAAATAATATATAAATGTATGGTATATCATATATACAGAATCATTAACATGTTATATTTATTATTTACATGAGTTACACATCATTATTATACCCATCCAAATAATATTATATTGAATAACAATTACACCACGACGTGGAGACGGTAAGCCGTACGTACGCACGTATGGTGACATGTTATTCAAAGGGTGGATAGAATACTGAATTTGATTGTACCATATTTATAATAACATCACAGTATATTTGAGATACTAGAGTTATTATTTTAGAATGGTAAGAACAAAGGAAGAAGAAGTGGAAGAAGAAATGAACTTGGAGAAGGGTGGTGAAATCATTACCTCTTCTTCGGGTTCTTCCTTTTGATTTGATCAAAAGGGCTCCTTAGGTTGGCTTTCTGATCAAACTAAGGCCTCTAGGTTGTAGTGAGAGATGTTGGTAGAGTATTTGGGCAGAGTTTGGCCGAACCAAAAGGCTTTTAATGTGTGAAGAAATGAGAAGGAGTGCCCTTTTATAAGAGGGGTGAGGGGCACCTTTGGAAAAGCTAGAAATATTAATTTATAATAAATTCATATTCGGTTTCTAAAGGCTAAAAAGTTGATTATTCAAAGGTTAAGGTGGGGATAGGTCGAAAACAACTCAACCAATAGAATTTAGACAGGTTTGGGTACTTATATTAACCTTATCTTTAAGTATTAACTCTATGTTAATTAGTTTCACTTTTACAATGTCTCTTTGTATTTTTATATAATATGGTTAATAAACTTACTATATACATCCAAGAGACCCCCAAGTGGTCCATTAATGGTGATCCTATCATGATATAAGTCTCTTGGCCGAACCTTAGATTTTTAAGAATTTAATATCAATTAATAATATAATATTTGTTTTAAGAACTCTTTTATGTCAATTTTGACACTATTCAATAGTTGATTTTTGTGAAACTCATAACAGATTTATTACTTCGAACAAAGTCAATTAAATCAATCTTAATATATCATATTATCCTAGAAAATTAGTTTAATTCATTAAAAGTTTCATATTATATTTTTTTGGGTATTTATAATATCAATTATTTTAATTTTTCACTATTATAGTAATTACTGCATCATCATTGTGTCATAAATAAAATAAATTATTTAATGTCTAAAAATTATAAATAAAATATCATTATGTTGGAAATATTTTTATCTTTCTAATGAATATTTATAATCTAAAATCCAACTTATATAACCCTATGTAACAATTGTTTTGCTAAAAGATATATGCTTGTGTCATTTTTGTATTCATTTTGACTTAATTAAAATAAAGTGTCATTATCACTTACAAGTGGATCCATGGGGTCCCAAAATTGACCCAAATATGCCCATGGTCGACCATGTATCAACCAATAGGGTTAAGACACGTTTTAGGGTAATTTAGTATTATTATAATATTATTTTTTAACCCTTATTTACCGGATTTACCCTTAACCATGGTAAATAAAATATTTACCGCAGTAATTATTCAAAATGTCTAAAAATAAAAGTTACCTATTTACACAATTTGAACATCCTGATTCCAAATATGGAATCCATTTTTATAAATTCAAAACACAGAAGTGGCAGAAATTAATTTAAAATTAATTCCCGCTGTCAAAACAAAAAGCGTGTTTTTTAAGAGATAATAACTATCAAAAGATTGACACTTGTTTATGTTCGGTTTAATTTTAAAATTATGTCCAATGACCAACATTATATTAAATGGTAAAAATGTATTCTAAATATACTTTAAAACCACTCAAATTCATAAATTATCACTATTAATTATTTTTATTAAAAAAGTTGTTTTTAATTAAAATTTAGTAATTTTCACTATTCATCAAAATATTAAAGTTATCCGAAAAGTACCAAAATTTCACCTTAGGCTAAATTCGATATTCCGAATCCAAAAATGAAGTCCATTTTAAAATATAAAATATATATAATTTCAAAAAGTAGGTATTACTATTCATAACGGCTAGTTTGATTGGTTGTGGTGTGTGTTAAAACTCAAGGTTGCGTATAACACACGCTACTGTATTATTCAAAGAAAGCGTATCGTGGAAGCTTGGGATGTTTCACTTTAAATTTTTGATGTCCCCATTTAGTCAAAAAGTTTAAAATATTGTATTTATAAAGGGTTCACTATTAAAAGTTGATAAAAGTGCAATACTGAAAATGAATTTGTTCTTGCATTATGTCTAAGATACTCATAATATGGAAAAATTATAAGGATTATATAAAGTTTAAAATTTAGTGAATACTATTCATGACCTCTTTTAATGGATTTTTTTTTGGTAATTCATGGTGCAATTGAACTCGGTGTTGCGTGTAGTGCAAGTTATTGAATTATTTTGAATAAATAACACACTATGAAATCTTGGGGTGTTACAGGAGGCCCCCACTATGAAATGACTTGAGGTAATTATCCATGTTTCATAGCCTGGTAGTTGTAGATAAAAGAGAATTTGGGTGTTATGGCATCCCCCTAGGGATTGAAGCTCAAAACAAATTGATATTTCACCCTGGGATCCCTGCGTGGAGTTGGGGCCATTCGTGATGCCAACAGGTCAGTCATCTTGGCGTTTGCAGCTAGACTAGGGCCGGGGTCCTCTCTCATGGTGGAGGTGATGGAATTGCTCATAGGAATAAGCTTGTGTATCTAGAGGAATTTTGACCTCACAGAAGCCAAAACTAACTCTATGATATAGCCCAATGCTTTTCCTGACATTTGATCTACCCCTTGTTCAATATCCTAGGTCATCTTGAAATGTCATGGAATTCTTAATAACAACCTCAAAGTGATCCACACATTGAAGGAGGGTAATAAAGTTGTAGACAACCTGGCCTCGCATGATATCCTTGGCCAATAAAACTTATTTTTACATAATTTTAATATCTTAAATACCAAAGGGGTTCAATTTTTTTATAGGGGAATCCCTCAATCTTCACTATTTTATGCCACCTTAGAACTGTGCTCTTTTGGCTTGCAGTGGTTTTTCATGGCCTTCTATTACCCTACTTGTTCCTTGAATAAAAATATACATGATGATTATGAACAAACATGGGATAAAAAATGAGGAGTTACTCCAATTTTGAGTAAGAATAATGTACATTCAATGAAGGAATCACCACCAACAACAAATAGTGTGGTGACTTAGATAACTGATAAAAGAAAAATTAATAAAGGGTTTATCTAAAAATCTCACATGTCATTCCACAAGGTGAAAGTGAAAGAAGGAGAACGATCCCCCCAATGGACAAAGATGCAAGAGAAAATGACAAGTGTATAGATTCCTTCTCATAGAAGGAATCATGAAGAATAGTACTCTTGTGGAACAACAAAGGAGTTTTTTCTAGTGGGAATAAACCCCAAATTGTGAAAAATAACCAGACTATAGAATCTACATATCATAACAAGACTGAGAATGTGTGTAATGAATTTCTAGTAATATGGATTGAGAATTTAAAGATGGCAGGGAAATTATAATAACTAGAAAATGAGTATAGTGCATTGTAATAAAGTATTAATGGGTTGGCCCATCATGATCAACTACAATCCTCCTCTTGATGATTCCATATTTACCATCCCTATGTGTTTAAATTTTATTAACTGATTTTCAACTATTTTAGGATTTAGGGGAGATAAAATCCAACATATTGTTTCATCAAAAGATACAATGTGGTGATGTGATGTGCACCAGAATGAAAACTGATTCAAGTCAGTTACTAGAGATGAAGAATAAATATTTAAGAATACCTTAAAGGTGTTAATGGTCTATGGATTCTTGATATGTATGGAATTAGTTTATTTCAATGGATAGTGATGGAGTTATTAACTTTATTTCTAGTTTTGTACACTGATTTCTGACTCAGTGGGATTAGTGGTTTTGTTGTGGCTCATTGTAAAGTTTCAAAAGTGAATAAATGATTCGATAGAATAAGAATGTTTGTGGGTCAAAATATTGGGCCCAAAAAATAGAAGAGTTGCATATCATAGGAGGATAATTCTATCTTATAATCCCATAAAAGGTCTCAATGGTATTGAAAGGATGAAAGTTTATGTTGTCTGACATCAACAAGACCACGTGGAGGAGAAGTAGCAATGTTCATGTATATCATGATTATCTATTTTGTTCTAAAAATATGGTGTTAGCAGTCTTTTTTAGGATACCAAGAAGCTGTGAGAACTACCATATTTCCAACTAGTTTCCACCCTGCTCTAAAGAGTAATTTAACATCGAAATTCAAATATAATTGATATTAATGATTTACATCTATCCAATGGTGGATGTTTTCTTGGATATTTTTCGGAGACCAACATATAAGAATGTCATTAGTACTAAATGAGTATTTCACAACAATATTAATAAAGATGTAACAATGATTGGAAATAATGCATGATTATTGTGAAAATAGTACTCCCATATAGATTTTATTTATGTTTCTAAAACAATTTTACCTATTATGAGGCTAGAGATAATCATATTATTCTTTTTCATAGTTGTGAAAAAAGGTGCAGTGTTTTTCAGATGGACATCAAATCACTGTTTCCTAATGGGGTACTAGAAGAATATGATTATATTGAGAAACCAGAAGGATTTCACATTTATCAGGATGATAATAGAGTTTTTTAGCTGAATATGGCACTATATGGGTTGAAGTAAGCACCATAATAATATTATTCCAGATTAGATCAATTTTTTTAGAATATCATTATTCAGCATGGTGGATTTAATTACAATATCTATGTCAATAATGAAAATAATCCAAGGATGACGGTTCTAGTGTATGTCTATGATATAATATTTTGTGGATCATTTTATGTACAATGTAAACAGTTTGAAAAATTCTTGAAAACCAAATTTGAAGTGTTAATGATTGGTTACCTAAAATTTTCCCTAGTCTATAGGTGACAAAACGAATTAATAGATCGTTCAGTACACAATCTAAATATTCTAATGATATTTTGAAAATATTTTTAATTTATAATTCCATGTAGATGATGACTCTAGTGGCTTCCCGGATCAAACTATCATAGTATGATGAGGTCATGAAGGTCAATATCATAGTATTTTAGAAGATCATTTGTTATCTATTGTACATGACATTGACATGACCATTTCCAAGTTGAAAATTATCAATGTAATCCCAAGGAAAACTAATTTATTGTAATGATATTAATAATTTAGTGTATTTAGGGAATGGTGGATTTTGGTTTTATGTACTATGACAAATCTTATAAATAGTTATTGGACTATACAAATGTAGATTGGGATGATTTGAAAAATGATAAAATATCAACATCAGGTGACACATTATATCTTGGTGAGTTGTGTATTCTTTATCTAATAAAGAGGAAATATTTTATTTCATTGAGCACCATAGAAGATGAATATATTTTGACCACTCTTTCATTCACACAGTTATTGTGGATGAAGAATCATTGGATGATATGGGAGTTAAATTGAAGTCTATGACCAGAATCCATTAGGACAATTAATGTTCTATAAATATTAGTAAAAATATATTCCATCACTCAAAGAAAATTCACATTTAAATAAATTATCATTTTATCAAGAAAATTATTGAGTACAAACTTGTGAAGTTATAGTATGTGCCTACAGAACTATAGGTTTCAGACATTCTGACAAAGGCCTTACCGAAAGAAGAATTTTAACATCATCGACTAGATCTTAAATTTTAGATAACACCTTGAACATGGAAAAGTGTGGATGTGGGACCCCCTCTCCCCAAGGTATTATGTGTTTTTCCCTAATGTGTTGACCTAAGTTCTTTCCCTTATTGTAGACCATAATGAAGTGTCCTTATGGGTCATTGACAAAGGGGGGGAAATTATGGCTATAAAAGGGGAGATAATGTCTAAATTAAGACATGAAGATAAGTTTGTTGGGGGAATGGTGAAGTAGGGTAGTTTTAAATCTTAAAATCCTTACTATTATCAATCAAAAGTTATATATAATGAAAAATGAGGTTCGTGAAAAAAGAAGATGATTAATTTTGGAAAGAAGTGATTCATTGATGAACTTTGCATGCTACTTGTGTTTATCACACAAATCATGGATCATGTGGGCTTAGACTGTGAGTTGAGTAAACCATTGATCACTCTTTGAGTTGCACAAATAAATTGTTGATATAATAATGAAGAAGATTCAACAATGTATCAAAATGTGAAGAGTTTTCAACAAAACCAAAGCGGGGATGTTGGGAAAAATCACTTAAGGTATCATTGTAGTGTTTTTGGGTTGATAGTGTTTGTTAAAAAACAAGGTTGATGAGGTAATTTTGGAGTTATAGATATATTTTTTACTAGGTATGTAAACAAACATCGAAGACAAAATAATGAATTCCCTCGAATAGGTATAGAATAATGTGGACAAAAGTTGGACTCATTTCACAATATTTTCCAAATATATGGGGTCTAAAATGTGTAGGATGGCTAAATCATTAGAAAAATTTCATTTCCATGAAGGCCTCATAAAAATATTGTAAAGGGATGGGTTTTTTAATACTAGATTTCACAAATTGCATTTTTAAGGAGTGTATCATCGTGAATGAGAATCGATAATGTGCGAATGGTTGATGATAATCTCCGCTAATACAAGAATATTCATAAATGGGAATCTCTCATAGTGATTTAGAAAAATAGGGAGTATCATGAACAATATTGGATAGATTTGAAAAAGGTTATGAAATGGATGGACTCATCCAATATTATTGTACCAAATGAATCCCATTTATCAGAGCTTTCAAGGGATATAACATCTCTAGGATTTTCCCTCGACTAAGACCAAGCAACGATCTGACAACTTAAGCATGACTGAAACTATTTATGATAGAATTTTAAGCTCCTTTAGATCATGACTAAAACCATGTATGATGAACGACCCCATGAATGTCTCACCAGGATGAACCTTAATGTTAATGAGTATGCTAGTGTATTAAAGGGATATGTATCAAGGCATAATAAAATTTATTATATACAATTTTTTTGTAAAGAATAATGAATATATTTATTTATATACTATAAAATACGAATAGTATTTTTAGGTAATATTCAATTTAATTAAGGAATTTATTTTTTAGAATTAATTTAATTTTGAAATATATAATATTTAAATTAAATAATATTATTATATTATGTTTATTAAATATAAATGATCATATAATTTTTATGAAGTCAAATATAATGTTTTATTATGGTTTAAAGATTGTTATTTCCAAAAACCCATTATTTTTAATAAATATCATATATTATTTCTAAAAGTGAAAATGAAAATATTTAGAAAATTATTTAGATAAAACGAATATTATTTTTGGAATCAGAATTTCAAAATTATCAAACAATGATTTTTTCATAATTTTATGAGATAGTAAAATTTTCCAGTAAAAGTGAAATAACATATATACTATGTGTTTTATGACATCATAATGATAAAATATTTATGAAATAAATACTATAATGTGTATCCTCAACCATATACATGTTTTTTCCTTAAAAGATTTTTATTTTACGTTTTTTTGATAAATTTTATAAGGACATTATGTATCCTCTAAAACATATAATATATTTTATGATTTTAAATCTAATTAATTAAAAGTGCGATGTGCCTCCACATAAGAAAGGGTAATATTTTAAAATGTTTGGTCCTTTGCCTAATAAAATATTGAAAAAAAAATCCTATTTGGAAGAAACCATGGGAAAAAATGGGATTTTTTTTGTTTTGAATGTTTTGTTATAAAGAGTGTTAAACCTACGTTTGTAAAATATTAAATAATCCCCCTATCATTTCCTATATATAGCCACACAATCTCCAATTTATATTCACTAAAAATAAATGGAGCACATACTTACTCTACCCTCTTCTCTCTAGAATCCTCCCAAGGTTCTGTCAAACTCTCAAGAATCCCCTTTCAAGATTTTGGTGTCATACTCTTAAGGTAAGGGATCCTCCCTTTCTCTCTTTTATTCGAGAATCTCCTATATTTTATGCCCTTTTACTTTTAATTCATAATGATTTGGTATGTGTTTTTACCTTCTCCATACTTCCTTTTTTATGTACAAATGATGAGATACCCATTTCTCCCTCATTAATCCCTCCTAGTTACACCTGCTACCATACTGAAATTTCATAAGCGTTCTTTCATTTCTCCTATTTATTCAAGTTTTGTTCTTATGTTACACATTCTATTTCCAATTACCTATATTTGGATATATATTTCCATGTCCCAATTACTTTGCAATTTATTTCCAAAAGATTAGATACCCATTTACCTATAATAAACCCATTTTATGAATTTTTAAGTGATGTCTTTAGGCTATCAAAATTCCACGGTGATTTTCTATTCCAAATAAATTTATCAATGAATACCATACCCATTTCCTATTAAGGGTATTCACATTTATATAGTTATACTTATTCGATTTGGGACTTACATGTATTTATTCTACACTCCATGATCATGGAGTAAAATATGATGATGAATAAATCCATGTTGTATAATCTATGAGCAACACATAAGCATGCATTTGAAATGAATCTAACAGGTTTTACCAGAATTATATAGATCTCCAATGCATTGGGTAATGTTTAGTATCATGATACGTCATTTTGGGATAGTGAGTAAACCTTATTCCTTTATGGATCTTTTTCCATTATAATGTATTGGTAGTTATCCTTGACCTATGATGCATTGTTTTATATTGATTCCATATTTTCCATGTTACCTTTATGTTAGAAAGTTATATCATGTGATATCATTGATGTTTATGATTCCAACACTTTTTATTCCCCTTGATATTCCTATTGTCTAAAATGTTTTACATTATTCCATGTGTATTCACTTGTTGGAATTTATATCTCACCCGTTTCTTATGTATTTCTTCAGGTTATCCCAAGAAGTATTAAGTGCAAGAATGTTAAATAAGTTTTCAATAAACATGTTTAATTACATGTTTTAAGTTGTTATGTAATGTACCTAATTAAATAATACACTATATTTCTTGATCATTAAGGTTGAATGAATTTTAGTTTTTTTAATAGTTTATGTGTTAATGTGTAATAAAGGGAATGGTTATTATAATTAGTATCAAAGGAAATGTTTAGCTATTTTTTAGAATAGGATTACGAAAATCTAGAAAATTACTTAGGGAGAAGACTAAGTATAAGAAAACATCGCTAAATTTTGGTAAGTATAGAGTATGTTTTTTATCAATAAAAAAATATCTATTAGGATACTACAAGTGGAAATGGTTCAGGCATAGATGTACCTATTGGTAACAACTCTGACATCATATCCTGGGCCTAACATGGGATAAACTGGTACATGACAACAAGCATTACTGTGAACCTAGTTTGACACTCTCAAGTGATATGCTTTGGTAAATTATTAAGCTCATTATGAACCATTATTAGGGGAGTATAAAAAATTCCAATAAGAGTATATGATTGGAAATAGATCATTGATGACATTAACTGATGTCTATAAATTCATAATTTAAGGAAATACATGTAATTTATATGTTATCCCTTTAATGTATTTGGATTATCCCTTTATGTGTTTAATGTTTAAATAAAATCATCCTTAATTTTCCTTTTATTCAAGGCATTTTCCAGAAATATGAGGAATTAGGTTAATAACACTACTACAAAATGGGCAAGTGGAGCTCCACCTTATATCTGCGCTAAGAAGAAACTGCTGATAAAGAATCCCTCTATCAGGGCAAGAAAAGTGCTGATAAAGTTACCTTTATCAGTGCTAAAATTTTAGCGCTGATACAGGGTAACCTTTATCAGCTCTAAAAAAGTGCAGATAAAATGACCCTTTATTAGCGCTAGAAAAGCACTGATAAAGAATCCCTTTATCAGCGCTAAAATGTTAGTGCTGATACAGGAAGGATTTATCAGCACTTTTGTATCGCTGATAAAGAAGACCTTTATCAGCGCTAAAAAAGCGCTGATAAAAACTTAGTCCCTATTTTTATAAATTCGGTCACACATTGCCCTCATTTTATCTCGACCTAAATCTCTTGCGGTACTGGAACCCTACTACTCTACTCCACTTCCTGCTGAGCTTCGCGTTGCCTGACCTCCACCACCCTCGAGCTTCCCATTGCCGGACCTCCACTTCCCTCTGAGCTTTGCATTTCCAGAACTCCGCCACCCTTGAGCTTCGCATTTCCGGACATCCGCTGCCTGTTGATCTTCGCGTTTCCAGACCTCCTATGCCCTCGAGATTGGCGTTTTCGGACCTCCGCCGCCCTTGATCTTCATTACCGGACCTCCACCGCCCTTGATTTTTGCGTTGCCAGACCAGGTGTGCAATGTTTTTTTGGTCCCCTATTACACATACTCTTCGAGAATTATGAGGACCTATGTTTAAGGATTATTACATCATGAAGTTGAGTTTGTGAAATTTTGGAGTTAAGGTGTAACACCCTTGGTTTTCTGCCACCACAAGTCGGAACCCGCCTAGATGGAGTGCATCTGTGACTGAGAGAAAAACTTGTTTTCATTTATGGAAATTTTGAAGTAGTTCAATGTGTGAGTTGAGCCAATGATATATAATTTTTCAGTATCTTGGTATCCCGTGATATTAAATAGGAATCAATCCTTATTTATTTCTTCAACATGGTGCGTTAAGTGATCTGCATCAGAAAGAGGGAGCCCTCTTTGTTGAAGGATAAATTCATTTCATAGTTTTATATCATACAATAAGGACATGAACCATGTTTTTTAACTTCATGAAATGAGAAAATTTGACACACATTTTAATATCATGTGATTAGGATTATGATAATGTATTTTAAGGTTGAATATATTTTACCAAAATTTCACACAGTTTCATATCATGCAACTAGTGCATATAGTGAGGGTGAGGTGAATTTTCCATCTATAGATTCCCTACACCATGTGAAATATGGGTATAGGATGAAAAAGATTTATGTTCTTGATTCATGGACCAATGGGGGTGTGTCCCAGAATTTTTGGAGTGTCATGCAAGAATAACGACCTGATGTGAGAAGGGGCGTATGGTGGCTCAACACCACACGAAACAACATATAAGTAGGATATTGGATTTTTAGTTCAAACCCATATATCTCAGACTAAAGGGATGGTTTATTCATATAAAATATCTCTTGAGAAACATAGTATTGGTAGAAATATTGATATGCTCATCATCAATGGCGATCAATGAGTTTAGACTATCAGAGTGAAGTTTATGAAAATTTTAAGGCCCTTCCCACTTGGATTCTAGTTTCACTAGTTTCCTCCTAGGTATCACCGATTACCTTAGATCCAAAACCATGTAACTGTAATGTAAGGAATGAAGGATTACCTTTTTTTTAAGGACAACACCACCCAGTTCTGATGCATTTCTAGGTCATCCAATCCCTGAACCCTATTTTATTCAAGGGGTTCCCCCTTATTTCCTTCATGCTATCTAAGTGACTTGTCTGGAAATGCACTGGTATGGCATGATTCCCAAACCACCAAGGTATCTAGACTTTCCACCCCTACCTCCATCTATGTCCTTCTCCCTTGCTGAGGTTACTGACTGCTTCTCTGTAGTGTCCATGCCCCTTCCTAGTAGTGTTTGTTTTTTCTCCCTTGGCTCTGAGCCTGTCATCCGACTCCAAATACTTATTGATCCAGAGAGAAATATCTCAACAACCCCCAAGATTCATCACCCATCCTTCCCCTTCCCCTTTGGATCCTCATCTCCCACTTATATGAAGCTTACCAACCAGAAGGGATTATGAACGTGTTCAAAATCACGGGACCTCAATGAGAGATCATCCTCCCACTTCAATAAGGCTACTAGCTCTAGATCCAATGCCAGATCCATGTCCTACCCATCATTATTATCTTCATATTTAATTCTCATGGTCTTAGTGCCCATGTTAAATCAGACTTCCTCACCATAGAAATCAAAAAGAATAATGTCATTGTTGTTGTTGTCAAAGAACACAAAAAACCCTATAATAATCATAGAATTCTCTTAGAAGATTAAGTTGCATGGATTTATACACTCTGACCCCTCCAACAGACACAAATAGGTATTTTGGCACAATAAATATGTTGTTGAGACTGTTCAAGATTGAAATCAATTCATCACTTCCATGGTGTCCAATGGTGACACCTCCTTCCTTATGACTTTTTTTTGGAAGCTAGGACCCTCTTCAAAGGGAATCTCTATGGATTGAACAAAATACCTTCAATCCTGGAAACCATCCATTGTTTGTTGGGGTGAATTTAATGTCATTTCCAACCCGAAGGAAAGGAAAGGTAGAAGCCCATTCTAGAGGAAGACCCTCACAGAGTTTGTTCAATTCATGGCTGGGAAGGGCCTCATTGATCTCAGCTTCTCAGGTGACAGTTTCACCTGGTGAAACAACTGCAGGGGCCATCACCGCTTTTGGAGTCTATTGGATAGGTGTCTAGCCAACATGAAAGCCACTAACCTATTCTCAAATAACTTGTTTTTTCATCTTTCATGAGGTATTTTGAACCACTCCCCCCTCTTGGTTTCCATTACTTTTTGGCATGATCATCAGGAATAGTTTCACTTCCACCAACAGTGGGTTAACATCCTAGGGTACCAGGACATGGTTTGTGAAATATGGAATGAACCCTTGTAGGAGTATCGAGCCACCTTCAACCTCATTGACCTGACCTCGAACCCTGATAGGTGCGTGTTCTCCCCTTCCTCCTCAAGAACCTTCACCACCTGGGAATACTATCACATATGTGCTCCTTCAGAGTATTCTGATATATGGAATGATACCTTGGGTTTATTGGATTATTAACACTAGTTTGAGATTTATGTGTGACTATATACTTATTATATTTTCTTATTATTTCATACACACCACCACTTGAGTCGAGTAACCTAATTGAAATTCTTATTGGTACTTTGGTTCTGATGTAGATATGGTTTTCATGTGTTTATGACATGTGTATGTGTGGATATATGGGTATTTAGGAATGATGATATTTAATGTAGGTCAGAGACCTAGGAGTGGTAGATGTATCATTCTTGATTATTCTTGTGTTTGGACTGGGGCAATTTGAGGAAACTATAATGACTCTAAAGTAATTATATTTATTGAAGATGAATAAATACTAATGGTTACACTCTATTAATCTCTATTTTTATAAGGAATTGGTTCTCTTATACAGGATTTGGAAGTCTTCTTGTGTGTACTTGAACCACAAATACTAATATTTGACATTCAAATTGGATGAAGATGAATAAAGATTGGATGGATGCTAATCATTTGACAATAGAGTACGAGAATGGAGTAAAAGAGTTCATCAAATTTGCAAAGGATCACACAAATGATCCTTCTCAAATCCTTTGTTCGTGTTTACGTTATTGTTATTCTAGACTACTTACTCTAGAGGAGTTGGAAGAACATTTGATATGTCATGGAATAGATCGGAGTTATAAATGTTGGAATAAACACGGAGAAAAAGAAAATGTAGCTACTGGCTGGGATAAAACTGCATTTTATGGATCATTAGATATGAATAAAAATATGGTTAATGAAGAAGACAATATGGAGGATGTGATTACATGTGTCAATGATGATGAAAATCATATAGAGGAAATGACAAAGACAATTGAATATGAACTCCTTGATTGCCCAAAATTGTTTGAGAAGTTAAAGAGTTGTGAAAAGATGCCATTGTATGCTGGTTGCACCAAGTATACAACATTTTAAGCTGTACTAAAGTTGTATAAATTGAAATAAGGCAACGGATGGAGTGATGTCAGTTTTACAGAACTACTTTCTCTCTTGAATGACATTCTCCCTAAAGATAATGAGCTCCCAAGCCGAACATATGAAGAAAAACAAACGCTACGCTCGATGGGTATGATTTCTGAAAGAATACATGCTTGCCCGAAAGACTGTATATTGTTTCGCAAGGAGAACAAATCACTTACAGAATGCCCAAAGTGTAGTGCTTCTTGATACAAGAAAGATGAATCCAATCCTACGAAAGTTGTATAGTACTTTCCAATCATTCCAAGATTTAGGCGTCTATATGGAAGTGAAGAAACTGCAAGACAATTGTCATGGAATGTAGAGAAAACAAATAAAGATGGGAAATTATGTCATCCAGTCGACCCTTCTCAATGGAATAAAATTGATCATGAGTATCCTGATTTTGGGAAAGAGCCAAGAAACCTTCATCTTGCATTATCTATAGATGGAGTAAATCCTTTTGGTTTTCAAACCAGCACTCATAGTACATGGCATGTTATGTAGGAAAGTTATAACTTTCCACCCTAGTTATGCATGAATCAGAAATGCATCATGTTATCTATCCTTATATGAAGACCAAAACAACCAAGTAATGATATTGATGTTTATTTGGATCCTTTGATCGAGGATTTGAAGTTATTGTGGGATTCAGGTGGTATGTTGTATGATGCTTATAAAAGTGAATACTTCACGTAGAGAGCGATGTTGTATGGGACAATAAATGATTTCCTTGCTTATGGAAATTTTTTATGATATAGCACTAAAGGAACTCAAGGTTTTCCCGTGTACGAAAAAGATATAGAATCAATTAGGTTGAAACATTCATCGAAATCTGCGTTTCTAGGACATCGTAGATTTCTACCTCGTTGGAATAAGTACCAATCTTGGACGACATCATTCAATGGAAGTTCAGAACAACGCGCAACACCGTCTCCACTAATAGGTGATCAGCTATTTGAGAAAGTAAAATATGTGAACACTATTTTTGGTAAACCATTTTCGAAAAACCTTATGAAAATCCGTTTGAAAAACATATCCTTTTTTTTGAATTACCATAATGGAATTGTTTGTATGTCGGAAATTTTCTTGATGTGATGCATGTGGAAAAAAATATATGTGATAGTGTTATCAGAATTTTGCTAAATGTCCCTGAAAAAAAGGATGGAATTAAGGCAAGGTTGGACATGGTTGACATGGGAATACGAGAAGAGTTGGCTCCCGTGAAGGGTGAAAATTGAATTTTTTCTTCCTACAACTGCTTATACTCTTTCTAGGGAGGAGAGATATCAGGTTTGCAACTTCTTCATAGATGTAATCGTTTTAGAGGGGTATTCATCAAATATCAAGAACATTGTTTCAATTAATGATTTGAATTTAAAAGGTTTGAAATCACATGACTTCCATGTTTTGATGCATGATCTAATTCCTATAGCTTTACGTTGCATTTTGCCCAAGAATGTTCGTCATACGTTAACCAAAATTTGTTTCTTTTTCAAATCTATATGTAGAAAAGGATTAGACCCGGCGAAATTTCCAACTATGGAAAACGGAATTTTCATCATATTATGTGAATTAGAAAGGTTCTTCCCACCAATATTCTTTGATATGATGGTTCATTTGATGATTCACTTGGTGAGAGATATTAGACTTTGTGGTCATGTGCACTATAGATGGACGTATCCTGTTGAACGGTATATGATGATTTTGAAAGGGTATGTCAAAAATCGAAGTCGGCTAGAGGGTTGTATAGTGGAGCGATATATTGTTGAGGAAGAAATTTAATTTTGTACCGAATAACTATCTTATGTGGAAAGCATTGGTCTCCCGAAATCTTGTCACACTGGATGCATTGACGGTGAAGGAATTTCTGGAAGAGATGGTGTGACAATCAGCATTACAAATCAAGAGTAGGCCCACCTTTATGTTTTTCATAAAAGTTGGGAGGTTTCTCCATATATTGAAACTCACAAATAAATTCGTAGGTAGTGGAATCCAGCAAGGGCTGAAAATGGTTATCAACTACTAGTTCGTTTAATTTATTTATTAATTATTTATTTTTAGATTTTGTAGTACTACTCTGACTGCCAAAACGACTCATACTCCCAAGACGATATGGATATGTTCAGAAAAGAGTGGTCTGCGTACCTGATGATAGATTGTACACAAATAACATGAAAATCTGACTTGGGGACGTGTACAATTGGCGGTCATTTTTTAGAGGGGTTTAGGGGATCAAGAGATGACACATTTTTTTATGTAAATGTTCATAGGAATATTGTAATTGTTATTAAATAAAACATCCTTTCTTTAATGAGTAAATTTCCCATTTTAACAGATTATATGAACCAACAACATGCAACAATGATGAACCACTCAAAGGGTCTCTCTTTTGTTTAAAATGGACAGATTTTTTAGTGAAAACAAAAAATGACATACAGAAATCTGACTAAACGCATTAAAATTGTGTTGATCCTTTAAGATAATGATCCAAAGGTGCGTTGGGGACATGCACGAGTAATCCCTGCCTCAATCCGAGGCACGGTGTGGCCTGTACCACTCAAAGGGTCTCTCTTTTGTCTAAAATGGGAAGATTTTTAAGTGAAAACAACAACTGACCTACAGAAATCTAACAAAACACATTCAGATTGTGTTGATCCTTTAAGAGAACGATCCAAGTGTGTGTTTGGGACATGCACGAGTCATCCCCGCCTCAATCTGAGGCACGGTGTGGCCGATACCACTCAAAGGGTCTCTCTTTTGTTTAAAATGGACAAATGTTTAAGTTAAAACAACAACTGGCCTATGGAAATCCGACAAAACGCATTTGGATTGTGTTGATCCTCTATGATAACGATCCAAGGGTGCGTTGTGTATGTGTACGAGTCATTCGCGCCGCAAACCGAGGCATGGGGTGGCCAGTATCACTCAAAGGGTCTCTCTTTTGTTTAAAATGGACAAATTTTTAAGTGAAAACAACAACTGACCTACGGAAATCAGACCAAACACATTCTGATTGTATTTATCCTTTAGAAGAGTGATACACAGGTGCTTTGTGACATGTACAAGTCAACCCTGCCTCAATCCGAGGCACGGTGTGGCCAATATCACTCAAACGGTCTCTCTTTTGTTTAAAATGGACACAATTTTAAGTGAAAACAACAACTAACCTATGAAAATCTTACAAAATGAATCCGTATTGTCTTGATCCTTTAAGATAACGATCCATGAGTCCTTTGGGACGTGTACAAGTCATACCCGCCTCAATATGAGGTATGGTGTGGTCGGTGCCATTCAAAGGGTCTCTTTTTTTAAAAAAATAGACAAATTTTTAAGTGAAAAAAACAACTGACCTACGAATTTCCGACCAAATGAATTCAGATTGTGGTGATACTTTAAGAGAACGATTCAAGGGTGCATTGGGGACATGCATGAATCATCATCACCTCAATCCAAGGCCCTGTGTGGACGGTATCACTCAAAGGGTCTCTCTTCTGTTTAAAATGGACACAATTTTAAGTGAAAACAACAACTGACCTACGAAAATCTGACCAAATTAATTCAGAATGTATTGATCCTTTAGAAGAACAATCCAAGAGTCCTTTTTGATATGTAAGAGTCATCCTACCCTCAATCCAAGGTACAGTGTGGATAGTATCACTCAAAGGGTCTCTCTTTTGTTTAAATTGGACTCAATTTTAAGTGAAAACAACAACTGACCAATGAAAATATGACCACACACATTAGGATTGTCTTGATACTTTATAAGAAAGATACATGGGTCCTATTTGATGTGTAAGAGTCATCCCTGACTCAATCTAAGGAACGGTGTGGCCGGTACCACTCAAAGGGTTTCTCTTTTGTTTAAAATGGACAATTGTTTAAGTGAAAAAAAAACAACTGACCTACGGAAGTCTAAAAAAATGCATTTGGATTGTCTTGATCCTTTATTATAACAATCCACATGTCCTTTTTAATTTTTACGAGTCATCACCACCTCAAACTGAGGCATAGTGTGGCTGGTACCACTCAAAGGGTCTCTCTTTTGTTTAAAATGGAAATGTTTTTAAGTGAAAACAATAACTGACCTATGGAAATCTGACCAAATGAATTCGGATTGTGTTTCATATTTAATATAACGATCCATGGGTGCGTTGGGGATGCGTACGACTTATCCCCACCTCAATCCGAGGCACGTTGTGGCCGGTGTCACTCAAAGGGTCTCTCTTTTGTTTAAAATGGACAATTTTTTAAGTGAAACAGCAACTGACCTACGGAAATCTGAACAAAGGCATTCAGATTGTATTGATAATTTAGGATAATGATCCACAGGACCTTTGTGATGTGCACGAGTCATCCTCGGCTCAATATGAGGCACGGTGTGGCTAGTATCACTCAAAGGGTCTATCTTCTGTTTAAAATGGACACAATTATAAGTGAAAACAAAAACTGACCTACGGAAATCAGACCAAAAACATTTGGATTGTATTGATAATTTATAAGAAAGATCCACGGGTCCTTTTTTACATGTAAGAGTAATCCTTGCCTCAATCCGAGGCATAGTGTGGCCGGTACCACTCAACGAGTATCTCTTTTTTTTAATGGACAAATTTTTAAGTGAAAACAACAACTGTCCTACGGAAATCTGACCAAACGCATTCTGATTGTGTTGATACTTTAAGATAAACATCCACGGGTGCGTTGGGGATGTGCAAAAGTCATCCCCCCCACCCAATCCGAGGAACAATGTGGCTGTTACCACTCAAAGGGTCTCTCTTTTGATTTAAATGGACATGTTTTTAAGTGAAAACAACAACTGCCTACATAAATCAGAACAAATGCATTCGGATTGTGTTGATCCTTTAAAAGAATGATCCATGGGTATTTTAGGGATGTTCACAAGTCATCCCAGCCTCATTATGAGGCATGGTGTGGCGGGTATCACTCAAAGGGTCTTTCTTTTGTTTAAAATGGACAAAATTTTAAGCGAAAACAACAACTGACCTATGGAAATCTGACCAAATGCCTTCGGATTGTATTGATCTTTTAGGAGAACGATCTAAGGGTCCTTTTTGAGGTGTATGAGTCGTCCTCGCCTCAATTTGAGGTATGGTGTTTCCAATATCACTCAAAGGGTCTCTCTAGGGTTTAAATTGGACACAATTTTAAGTGAAAACAACAAATGACCGACGGAAATCCGACCAAACACATTCGGATTGTCTTGATCCTTTATGAGAATGATACATCGGTCCTTTTTGACATGTAAGAGTCAACCCCACCTCAATCTAAGGCACGGTGTGGCTGGTACCACTCAAAGGGTCTCTTTTTTGTATAAAATGGACAAAGTTTTAAGTGAAAACAACAACTGACCTACGGAAATCTAACCAAATGCATTCGTATTGTCTTGATCCTTTAGTATAACGATCCATGGATCCTTTGTGACAATTAATTTTCATATACGCCTTAATATGAGGCACGGTGTGGTCGGTATCACTCAAAGAGTCTCTCTTTTGTTTAAAATGGACACAAATTTAAGTGAAAACAACAAGTGGCCTACGTAAATCCAACCAAACGCATTCAAATTGTATTGATCCTTTAGGAGAACTATACAAGAGTCCTTTGGGATGTGTACGAGTCATCCCTTCCACAATCCGAGTCACAGTGTGGCCGATATCACTCAAAGGGTCTCTCTTTTGTTTAAAATTGACACAATTTTAAGTTAAAACAACAACTGACCTATGAAAATCTGACCTAACGCATTCGTATTGATTTGATCCTTTAGGAGAACGATACAAAGGTCCTTTGTGAAGTTTAAGATTCATCCCCACCTCAATTTGAGGCACGTTGTGGCTGGTATCACTCAAAGGGTCTCTCTTTTGTTTAAATTGGACAAAATTTTAAGGGAAAACCACAAATGAACTATAGAAGTCTGAACAAACAAATTCATATTGTCTTGATCCTTTATGAGAATGATCCATGGGTCCTTTGTGACGTGTAAGATCTATCCCGGCCTCAATTAGCGGCACGGTATGGCCGGTACCACTCAAAGGGTCTCTCTTTTGTTTAAAATGGACATATTTTTATGTGAAAACAACAACTAACCTACGGAAATCCAAAAAAACCCATTCAGATTGACTTGATTCTTTCGGATAATTATCCAAAGGAATTTTGTGACATGTATGAGTCATCCCTGCCTCAATTTGAGGCACGGTGTGGCTGGTACCACTCAAAGGGTCTCTCTTTTAATTAAAATGGGAAAATTTTTAAGTGAAAACAACAACTGACCTACAGAAATCTGACCAAACGCATTAAGATTATGTTGATACTTTAATAGAAATATCCACGGGTGTGTTGGGGAAGTGTATGAGTCATCCCCACATCAATCCGAGGAATGGTGTGGCCGGTATCACTCAAAGGGTCTCTCTTTTGTTTAAAATCGACAAACTTTTAAGTGAAAACAACAACTGACCTATATAAATCCGACCAAACACATTCGGATTGTGATGATCCTTTAGGAGAACGATCCACGGTTACTTTGTAACTTTTAAGAGTCATCCCCTCCTCAATAAGAGGCATGGTGTGGTTGGTATCAATCAAAGGGTCTCTCTTTTGTTTAAAATTGACACAATTTTAAGTGAAACAACTGACCTACGGAAATCCAACCAAACGCATTCAGATTGTCTTGATCCTTTAGTATAATGATTCAATGGTCCTTTTGACATGTAAGAGTCATCCCTGCCTCAATATGAGGCATGGTGTGGCCGGTACCACTCAAAGGGTCGTCTTTTGATTAAAATGGACAAATGTTTAAGTTAAAACAACCACTGACCTATGGAAATCTGACCAAACGCATTCAGATTGTGTATATCCTTTAAGAGAATGATCCACGGGTGATTTGGGGACGTGTACGAGTCATCCCCGCCTCAATCCGAGGCACGGTGTGGCCGGTATCACTCAAAGGGTCTCTCATTTTTTTAAAATGCACCAATTTTTAATTGAAAACAACAACTGACTTACGGAAATCTGACCAAACGCATTCGTATTGTATTGTTCCTTAATGAGAATGATCCATGGGTCCTTTGTGACGTGTAATAGTAGTACCTGCCTCAATCTAAGGAATGGTTTGGCCGATATCACTCAAAGGGTCTCTCTTTTGTTTAAAATGGACACAATTTTAAGTGAAAACAACAACTGACCTACGGAAATCCGACCAAACGCATTTGGATTGTATTGATCCTTTTGGAGAACAATACATGGGTCCTTTGTATCATATAAGAGTCATCCACACCTCAATATGAGGCATGGTGTGTCCAGTATCACTCAAAGGGTCACTCTTATGTTTAAATTGGACACAATTAAAAGTGAAAACAACAACTGACCTACGAAAATCCGACCAAACGCATTTAGATTGTCTTGATACTTTATGAGAACGATCTGTGGGTCCTTTTTGATGTGTAATATTCAACCCCACTAACCCCCTGGACCACCCCCACCCCCTGGACACCATCCCACCCCTGGACACCCCCACCCCTCTGGACACCCCCACCCCCTGGAAAGCCCCCTCAACCCCCTAGACACCCCAACCCCCTAGACACGCACATGGAATGCCCCCCAACCCCCCCCCCCCCCCGGACACCCCCACCCATCCCCTTGGACAACCACCACCCCACTGGATGACACGCCCACCCCACCTTGACACCACCCCACAACCTGCATACCCCCAACCCCTCTGGACACCCCCACTAATGGATGGAAACCCCCACCCTCCCAGACACCATCCCACCCCCTTGGACAGTGCCACCAACCCCCTGGACCCCCCCAGACATCCCCCAACCCCTAGAAGCCTCCCCCGACACCCAGGACACCAGCCTACCCCATAGACAGCCCCCCCCCCCACCTGGACACCCCCCTCATTGGACACCACCCCACCCCCTTGGACAGCCCTACAAACACCCTGGACGGCCCCCACCCAACTGGACACCCCCACCCCCTGGACACCCCAATCCCCGCGGACTCCCCCATCCCACCCTCCTGGACACCCCCCTGGACAGCCCCACCAACTACCCAGACCACCCCCACCCCCAGACACCCTGGACACCATCCCACCCCTAGGACACCCCCCCACCTGGACACCCCCCTCCTAGACACTACTCCACCACCTAGACACCCCTGCCCCCCTAGACACCACCCCCTACCCTTAGACATCCCCCCAACCTCCTCGACCGCCCCACCCCCTGGACACTCCCATCCCCCCAGACACCCCCTACCCCCCTTGGACAGCAACCCGAACCCCTGAAAACCCCCCAACCCCTTGAATTCTAAATAGAATTCATTATGTTTTTAATTAACTTATTGATTATGTGTTAATGGTGTATAGGTATACGTGGTGTAATTAGATTATGATTTATGTGTTAATTTTTTATGGGTATACTTATTGAGATGTTGAATTATTTGAAGGTGCAGTTTGGGTGTGCTGCTGCAGAAATTTTTTTTGCAGCTGACATGGCATTTATCAGTGCTTTTTTAGCGCTGATAAAGCCCATTTGGATTATTAGTGTAATAAATGTGAAGAGCAATGTGATGACTACCCCAATGAGATGCCCAACCCAATGTGTGTAAGAATCATGCACTTCATGATGATAATCACTCAGCTAAATCATGTTTTGAATAGAAACATAGATAAGGAGTCTCTTACAAATCCCCCTAAGAGAGAATAATTCCCAATAAAATGCTTTCTGTGACAAATGCATCTGAATTTTAATGTTTCATCTAAAACCATAATCATAGAACAGTGGATCAACTTCATTGGAAATATCTTATCCATTATTCAATGTTATGATAAATAGAAGGTCCTTCTAGCTATTTATCATATGGAAGGGTAATCTGATCAGTAGTGTACATTGATTAAAAATACCAAGCATGAGGAAGATATTTATTCAGTGGGGTGGACGGATGATTGGAAAATGTTTTCTCATAAATATTTCCCTCACACTATCCATTATAAAATGGTAAAGTATTTCCTTTCCCTCAATAAAGAAATATGACAAATCTATTGGGGTGTATGGGGAAAACTTCACAAGACTTGAACAGTAAGCTATCATCTTTGTCATTACCCCCGAATTAATGTCTAATGGATTATCTGGTGGGCTGAAACCTTGTCTACAAAAATCCTAGGAAATATGTGACTTTAATAGAAATGAGGAAATTGTTCATTGTGCCTTGAAATTTGTAATGGAGGTTATAGAATCTCAATAGTATCATGGGGATAAGATGTAGAATGTTCAGATTAATTATGGTATTTTGATAGAGATATCTAAAGGATCCAAGAAATTCCAACACCCCACTTTTCAAAGGTGTGGAAAGAAGCACCCTAAAAATTGAATAAAGGGGATGATGAAATGATTTAGTTGTGGTGAGGAAGGGAACCTATCCAACAATTTTCAAAAGGAGAAACCATCTACTGTAAAAGAGGAAATGATTTCTCTGGTCAACCCTCATCACATTGTTTATTTCTATATTTTTATGTAACCATGGAACTTTTCAAATCAATTTATTAAGACAATTATTTTTAAAGATAGAAACAACCTTCATAGTAGAAAGGGAGATCTTTTTTGCATATTAATATCATGAATGTTTAGTAAAACTATTCAATCATCACCATAAATCATGGAGGTAGAGCTATCGGTGAAAATATAAAATGGGGAAATATTTCATCACAAGTATATAACTCATCCCCTTTTAATGTTTATGGGATAAATTTCCCAGATAACCTTATCATACTTATTTTGGTTTAATTTGATGAAATTATAGGCATGTATTGGTTTCCCTATATAGAGCCAACACAAATTGTTGTGAGAAGGAAATCACTCTCTGTATTGCGAATAATAAACATATAATATACAAATGTAAGGAGAAGGATGAATCTTTTTAGAACCATCATCCCAAGCATAGATATTATTAACATATTAAAAATAATATCTAGCTAAAATGGTTTTTTATAAGGAAAGGACCATCCTTGAAGAAATTCCCATTGTGAGGGAAAATGCATATGTGTTTTTTAAGGAATTTTCAGGTCTTCCACCTAGATGGGATGCTGAATTATCAATCAAGATTATACCGGGGGTGTTACTGTTATCCAAGAATCCATATAGAATTATTTTTGTGGAACTTATGGTGATGAAGAAACAACTACATGAGAATCTAGATAAAGGATTCATATTCCCAAGTTCTTCACCATGGAGTGAACCCGCCCTCTTCATCAAGAAGAAGCATGGGTCAATGAACCTTTGCATCGATTATCAAGAGCTCAAAAAGATCATGATAAAGAACATGTATCATCTGCCTCAAATTAATGACTTGTTCGATCATCTATATAGAGTACAATACTTCTCCAAGGTGGATCTGTGGTCAGGATGTTACCAAGTTGGGGTGAATAAAGACGATACCGCCAAGAATGTTTTTCATACATGGTACGGCCACTATGAGTTCATAGTGATTCCTTTCGGACTCCCTAATGCTATATTAATCATCATGTACATGATGAATACCGTGTTTTGAGATTACCTTGAAAAATTTTTGGTGGTATTTATAGATGATATTCTAATATACTCTGAATAAAAGGAGGAGCATGATTAGCATTTGAGTACTATTCTAAAGACCTTGTGAAACCAGAATCATGTTTTCAAGTATAGGAAATGTGAGTTCTAGTTAAAGTAAGTCTTTTTCTTACGAAATATCATCATAATCAAGGATATATTTTTGGACCTTTCAAAAATATAAGTAATTAAAAGGATAGTTGTGGCCAACATATGTGATAGATATCCATAGTTTCCTTGGGTTATTTGGGTATTATCACAGATTTCTGATAAATTTAAATTTATTTTCAAACCCTCTTACCATGATAACTCAGAAGGGAGTAATGTTTTCTTGTAATGATAAATGTAAAGAGAGCTTCAAGGAGTCGAAAATGAGGCTTATCTCTACCCCTATGCTTACACTACCCTCAAGTGGAGAACTTTTCATCCTTTTTAGAGATGCTTTGATAATGGTATTGGGTTTTGTATTAATGAAAATTGACAAAGTGATTGACAATTATTCAAGGAAGTCAATGATTCATGAGTATAAGTACTTAATGCATGATCTATAGTTAGATATAGTGATATTTTATTTCAAAATTTGGCAGAATTATCTATTTAGGTAGAATTTTGAAATATATATGAAAACATCAACTATATATTCACAAAAAAGAGTTGAATATGCTCCAATTAAAATGGTTAGTGTTGATCAAAGACTATGACTTCTCAATCCACTACCGTCTATGGAATGAAAATTAAGTGGCAGACTCTCTAGGAAGAAATCATTTGGAAATTATATTATTGATAAGAATTGATAGGAATCCAATCATCTTAGATTTGGAAGGGATGGACATCGGAATCAAAATTGAAAGGGAATCATCAATCCTTTCAGAAATTATTTCTCAACTGTATCTTTTAGAAAGGTTAAAGTATTATCAGAGAGTTTATGTAGGAATTCAGAATAAAATGGAATCTATGAGGAAAGGGGAATCATTGGAGTTCAAGATTAATGATTAAGGTGTTGTAGGATTTAGGTAAAGTCCATGTATACAATCAAATCCCATGTTAATTAAGGATCTGTTTGATGATGCACATAGCCCAAACTTCTCCATCCACCTGGGAAGCACAAACATGTATCAAGATCATCGAGAACACTATTGGGGGGAAAATATAAACAATGATATCATATAATATACATAAATATGTCTTGTATGTCAGCAAGTGAATGCATAAAGGAAAAAATACAGGGGGATGGTGTAACAATTACCCATACCAATATAGAAATGGGAACACATCACCACTAACATTTTCACCATTCTTCAAAATACATTAAGAGGGAATAATTCCATATGGATTATGGGGGATCATCTTACAAAGACTGTACACTTCATTTTGATACAAGAGGAATTCTCACTAAATCTACTTGCACGTATATACATCAGTGAAGTGGTATTGTAACATTGAGTACCACTATCAATTCTATCTGATTGAGATCCAAGATTCATTTTTGGGTTTTGTAAAATTATTCAGTATACATTAAACCCTAAGTTGAACTTCACCATGAGTTATCACACTAAAACAAGTGTCTAATTAGAGCGTACTATCCAAACAGATGTGGAAATATTGATAGAATTCTAAATTGACATCAAAATAGGATAGTATCAACATATTCCTCTGATTGAGTTCTCTTACAACCATATTTTTCACTTGAGCATCCAAATGAATCCCTATGAAGTCCTTTATGGGAATATGTGCAGGACACCTTCATGTTGGGATGATGTTGAGGAAAAAAAATTTAGGTCCTAAAATGTTTGAGGAAATGATGAAAAATGAAAAGACCATTCTACATCGCATAAAATATACTCAGAGTCAACAAAAGTGATATGCTGATAATCGTCAATGAGACTAAGAGTTTGTTGTTGGAGACATGGTATTCCTCAAAATATCACTATGGTAGAAAGTGATTATATTTGGGAATAAAGGAATTCTTATCACAAGGTACATCACCCCCTTTTTGTCCTTGATGGCATCAGAGCAATGTCCTATAGACATGCATTTCCACCTAACCTATCTTAAGTTCATAATGTATTCCATTTATTACTCTTGAATAAGTACATACCTGACCCCTCAAATGTACTCAATCTAGAGGTGGTACCATTGGAGAATGATCTTTCCTATGAGAATCATATGGTGAAGATCTGATATCATAGAGACAAATTTCTACATAATATGTCAATTCACCATGTAAAATTGATGCGGGGAAACCATAAGTTTGAAGTACCAACAGAGGAACCATAGTAAGTGATGAAACAAAATTACCCTAATCTTTTTTAAAGGGGTGAAATGAAAAGTTTGAGGGTGAAATTTTTCAAGGGGGGAAGATTGTAATGACCTAAACTGTTATAAATAAAATTCCATTATGATTTAATGTTTTATTATGAAATATAGTTATATTAAACACGTGAAATTATTTTGATATATCCAATTAGATTCAAAATAATATTATTAATCATTACCATTGACAATATAACCATTAAATTGTGATCACATAATTAGTATAAATATCCGGATTTAACAAATCCATTTGACTAAGGAAATGGAAGTGAAGGCCTTATCCAATATAATTTAACCCAATTAACATCATTTATCGGAGCTTCCAAGGGATTTAGAATCTCTAGGATTTACCCTCAACCAATCCCAATCTACGATCCAACAAATTAATTATGAGCAACATAGTTTACAAAATAAGTTCAAGTTCATTGAGATCACCTCCCAAACCTTATTTGTTGAATGACCCTATGAAAGTCTCAAAATCACACACCATACTGTTAGGGTGTACATTGGTGAATTAAATTTATATATATAAAGACCCTATAAAATTTATTATGTACATTGTTTTGTAATGAACATTGAATATATTTATTCTGATACTATAAAACATGAATAGTATTTTTGAGTAATATTCAATTAAATTAATGAATTTATTTTTACAAATTAATATATTTTTGAAATAGATAATATATTAATTAAATAATATTCTTAAATTATGATTATTAAATATAAATTATCATATAATGTTTTTATGAAGTCAAATGTTATGTTTTATTAGGGTTTAAAACAGTTATTTCCAAAATCCTATCATTTTCAGTAAATGACAGTTATTATTTTTTAAAATTGAAAATGAAAATATTTATAAAATTATTTAGATAAAATTAAAATTATTTTTAGAATCATAATTTCACAATTATCCAACATTTATTTTCTCATAATTTTATGAGACATTCAAATGTTCTTGTAAAAATTAAATAACAAATAAATATATTGTGTGTTTTATGACATCAAAATGACCCAACTTTTATGTAATAAATACTATATTGGGTATCCCCAGACAAATATATTATTTCCCCTTAAAATAATGTTATTTTATGTTTATTTGATTAATTTTATAAAGCCTTTATGAATCCTCTAAACCACATAACTTATTTTATGATTTTAAATTCATTTCTTTACAAGTGTGACTCACCTCCACATTAGAATGGGTAATATTTTAATATGTTAAGACCTTTTCCTAATAAAATATTAAAAAAAACTCCCATTTCGAATAAAACAAGGGAAAAAACAATTGGAACATTTTTGGTTTTGAATATTTTATTATATAGAGTCCAAAACATATGTGTGTAAAATATTAAATAATTCCCCTCTCTTTTCCTCTATATTCTAAGATATAATACCATTTATCTTTTCTCAAAATCCTTGAGGAACTTCCTTAATCTTCCCCCTCTCTCTATAATCCTACCAAGGTTCTCCCAAGCTCTCAATAAGCCCATTTAAAGCTTTTGGTGTCATGTTCTTAAGGTATATGATCCTCTCTTTCTCACGTTTATTCAAGAATCTTCTCGATTTTATGCCCTTTTATTTTTAATTACTAATGATGGGGTATGTTTTAAAACATACCACATACTACCCTTCTGATTTCCAAATTATTTTATACCCCTTTCTCTCTCATTAATCCCTCTTAATTACTCATAATACCATGGTGAAATTTAATAAGTGTTCTTTCCATCCTCCTCTTTATTCAAGTTTCTTTATTGTGTTACTCCTTCTATTTAGCATTTATTATGTGGGAAATTTTTTTAAATGTCCCTATTACTAAAATATTTATTTCCAAATTATGATATACCCCTTTCACTATCAGAAACCCATTTTATGGATTTTAAGGAATGATGTTAGGTTGCCGAAATTCCACCACGATTTACATTCCAAATAATTTTTGTTGTGAATACAATACCCATTTCCTATCAAGGGTATTAACATTTATAAACTTATAACTATTTTATTTGGGACTTAAATTTATTTATTCCTCACTAAATTATTGAGGAATAAAATATTATGATGAATGTATCCATGTTGTATGATCTATATGGCACACGTAAGCATGAGATTGAAAAGAAGGTGGTAGGTGTGCCTAGAATTATATAGCACTCAAATGTATATTTTAATTTTTTGTATCATGATACATCGTGTTGGGAAAGGGAGTGATCCTAATTATTTTATAGTACTTTTTCCATTATGATTTTATGGAATTTATCCTTCACTTATGATGTAGTGTTTTATTTTTTTCCCACATTTCCAATGTTTCCTTTATGTTAACATGATATATCATTTATTATCATTATTGTTTTTGATTCTCAATCATTTTATGACCCTTGATATTCCTATTTTCTAAAAACAATTACCTTATTCCATTTTTATTCCCTTACTGGGCTTTATATCTCACCCCTTTCGTATATATTTCTTCAGGTTTCCCATGCAGTTTTAAGTGCGAGCATGTTGAAGAAGTTTTCATTAAATATGTCGTATTCCATATTTTAAGTTGTAATGTAATTTACCTTGTCACCAAATAAACTATAATTCCAGATATTTTAGGTTGAATTGAGTGTAATTTTATTTCATAATTATGTCTTAATTTTTAATTAATGGACGGGTTTGTTATAAAAAACGTACCACATCATGATTCAGTTCATGCCTCTAGGCCACCTTCTTCTTGGATGGATAATTCACTAGAGAAATTGAAATAGAATGATTATCAATCCCCTTTCCTTATTCATATTATTTTTATTCACCTTAAGGGAAACATTTTTTCCTTGCCTATGTCTTTATGAACTTGGTGAATAAGGGTAAGAAGTTCTGAAAGTTTCTTCACACTGTTTCTCATATTATAATTCACAATACAACTAGAGAAGTTTGATATTGTGGGGATAGAATGAGATTTTTATGTAGCTAATTAGATTTATTAAACCCCTAATATTATAGGATGTCAATTTATCCTATCATCATGACTATATGGTTCCCATTAGGTACCAAAATCTCTAATATTTCACATGAACATTGCATTTGAGATATAATTCCTCTCTGATATTCCCTTCTCATTACTGAGATCCCAGAGGTGATAAACAATTATTTATGCAACCATATCCTCATATTTCTTTAAAAAACCATTGTAAATTTAGGATGTAAATAAAACTTAAACATCCATTTTTTCCTCTATGTATTTTATATATAGGGATACTTCAGCCACACTATCCTATTTGGAAAGAGAATCATGACATGGGGTTTCCAACATGTATAATGTTCATTCATGTAATAGTATAATTCATATATGCCTATACAATTCCTAGAAAAAAATACGTGTGATAATTTTATCCTTATCTAGTTTAGATCATAGTGAAATTTTTGAAGTCATTTGATTTTCCAATTCTATAAATTAAAATTATGTTATTAGTACTTTATTTGATTAAAAAAGTATTTATAAATTTAGAATTAAATTCATTTAATCTAAAAAAAATTTAAAATCCTAATATACATCACTATCTGTTTTATAATATCTTATTTCATATATATTGTAATTATAAGGATCTATTTACCCTTTCAAATAAACTAAAAAAGTTCTATATAGGTTATTTAGAAGTGTTTTACATAGGCTTAACTTCTTAACTACATTAACTCATCGTTCCTTTATCTTTATAGTGGAATCAGCAACCATGATATCCTAAATTAATATTTCCTCAATCCTTGGATCTTATCTAAACCATGTTCTGCTTTTATAATCAACCATTTATGTGAAACTAGTTAATTCAACCAATATTATTAATCTAAATATTCCATTATAATTGAAAGCACCCCAACATGTGTTAGTCAATCACTTTGAACTATGAGGTTGATTTTGACAAAAGAAGTGGAAGGATATAGTAAATAAATAGTTTAGTTTAGGTGATTTTATATTTATCTGTATAAGTCTATTTTTATCTTATCACATGAATTTTTAATATTTACATTGTTTTATGTAAGAGATTAAATGTGTCTCTTAAATCATTCACGAATAATATATTTATATTTTATTCCATCTTGCTTACTTATTGATTCATTAATTAGGTGGGGTAACATCAAGAAACATAAATAATAATCCATGAAATTGACATAAGTAAAATATATGTTGCATGATCATTGGATTATATAATGGATATTTTATCTAGGATAAGATAAAATAACCGTCAACCTTAGGAAAAAACACCTAGAACCATATTAAGGTTCATGTTCTAGACTTTAACCTTAGATCATATGTGTCACATTAATTGGGTTTTCCTTGGATATAGGACTTAAATTAACTCCTCTTTCAAGGGAGATCCATTATTACATAAATATTTATTCCCATGTACTTGATTGAATCCAATGGATTGGATAAAGGGGGTTTAAATTAAAGAAATAATTATGAGTCTAGAACAAACATAACAAAGTGGAGGGGATAATGTACATGACATTAATTTTAATTAATCTATAAAATATTAAATGAAACTAGTACCAATCATAGGGATGGACTAATCTAATTATCATCCAAATATCTGTAAAAATTATAAAATTTCAAACTAGTAATCAATTAAATTGATTTATTATTTAGTTAATATAATTCACTGTGATTTTTTCTAATTAATTCAGTTTATCATAATTCTATCCAAGAATCCTTAACATACCATAATACATAATTTTATACAAAATTTATTTCATATAAAATCAATGTTTTAAAAAATCATACATAAATGTAACTACGTGTGGTTATAAGGAAATTTAAACAAGTAAATTGATTCAATTTATAATTATAAAACCTATGAAAATGTGTTCATTGTAACATAAAAGACACATGAATCACTTGTGACTATGAATGATTATGTATTTAATTATTCTCTCTACATAAAATTGGTCACAATTTCTATAGAAAACTGTACTGTGTGTACTAGTGTAATGTATTCTATGATTTTTATAGAACATGCCTTTGGACTGGGCATGTTGCCTTCTGTGGATGAGGTCTAGGTACACAAAGTTTTATTAATATTTCATGGAATATAGCCTCAAAGATTCATGGATCATTAGTTCTTGTTTTTATATCTAATATCTAACATATTGGGACACCTTGTGTTCTCGGAAATGAGATCATGAGGACTACATGTCATGTACAGTAGTCACACAACATGTAGTTCTTCAAAATATGTTCCAATCAATCTAAATCTACACACTGATCCACTTTTATCATATCATAGATCTAATATCACTTTATTTTACCCAATATATAGTTATAAATGTGATAAAAACTACTACATAAACTGTATTTATATGATGTAAGTTGTATACTCTAGTTTGGTTTGGGTAGAACCTTTGGAACCTCCAGAAGGGGTTTTTAAATGTTCTTTCATTTTAATAATAATAGTTTTTCTTATTATGTTAATGAGAATTAAGAAAGAGTCTAAACAAAAAAAATTTAATATTAATAATGAATGGACCAGAACTAAATGAAATCACAGACACATGAAAACAATAAGTGGATAAAAAATAGTTATCAGTTAATAATGTGACCACTCTGATACCTATTTAAGGTTTTAGTCATAATAGAATCACCTAGATGGAATGACCTACGTGGAATTTACTCTTAATCAATGAATATCATTGTTTCACATGAGAAAATTTCATGTCCAATGAAAACCATAGATTTCATGATAAGGGAAAAATGATTCAATCATAAAAGGAGTATCTACACATGTAATTTATAATCAGTTTATGAGAAGATAAAAAATTACCATAACTATTAATTCTTTGTTTATTGATGATCTGGTTGAATAAAGTTCATCATGCCATTATTGGGATGCATATTGAATGTGAAAAAACTCTATAGTGTCGATACGCACATACACCGTGATCTTTGAGGATGTTGTAGAATCACTGGGTGTTAGCCCGATTGATTTTGGTCACATGCATTGTTTGGGTTTGATAATGGATGAATCCTTCTTGAAGGGGGAATTACTCTAGAGGTTCTCCAGATGGATTGATAGTGGAGAAATATATAGGGAACAATATTGATCTTTATATATCTCTCTTAGGATTGAAAGACTCTCCCTTTATCTATCGTGAACAAATAAGTTTCTTAATGGAATGTGAAATAATAATATATTTATTATGGTAGGACTAGGGTTAGAAAATTATATACAATCCATTTCCCTAATTTATAATTCCTAGTTGAACACATTTCCAATAATAATAATATTATTATTAATCACATGACATGATCAACTCATTAAGAATATAAATAAATATTATTTATATAATTTCCAAATTTACCATTAATCTTATACCACAATCCATCTTTGACATTTACTGATCCATTAATTATCACTATTTATTTAACAAATAAAGATCACAACATTATTCAGCGATAAGTTTAATGAATATTATATTTTCCAAACCATAAAATTATTATTTAACATTATTTTAATCTCATATTAATTTGAATAACTTTTCATTAAATCCTTGCTATTTACCAAACCTAAAACTATAATATGTATTCTAAAAAGTTAAATTCAATACATAAATTTTACATATATTGTGAATACACTTGGTGCAAAACCATATTGGCCTCTATATAAATGGAATTAGTTCAAACAGCCTAATGTTTGAGTTTAGCATCTAGAAACATACCAGGGAGTCCAAAGAGAATGAACTTAATGTTATAATGAAAACCCCAATCTTATGAATGATTACTATGTAATATAATCCTTTTATAGTTATATCTCAAATCAAGTATATTACATGCTTATTTTACCAACCTAGTGTCTTGATATCTCATTCATTGAATTTATATAAGATAACATGACCAATGAAAACCATGTCCATTGATTTATGCAAGTAGTATCATTCCCAAAAAGGGACTAATGTATCAATATATATCAAGGGATAGAAGAGATAAATCATTTCTCACATTATCCATTAATGAAATAAAAATCATGATACACCCAACACAACCTATCTCACTATGATAATATGTCTTCTTGGTTTTTGACAATACCTCAAATTACACAAGTCGTGATATCCCTTATTGATAACCATAATGTCTAAGGATAAACACACATGTTTGTTAATAGAAAATTAAAATAAAACGTGGATATATAGATTTTCTATTGATATTTTTCTCCTTATAACCTCATATTTAAGAAATTACCAAGGGTGGAGACTATGATAAGGTTCCTCCATGTATTATGAGAATCCTACCACAAATATCTTGTATCATCGAAGTACATTAAGAAAATATAATTCGGTTATATAAATATATTAAAGAATACTATTGTGGAACCTCTAGGTTCTTATCAAGGCAGAGAACTCCCAATATGTTTTAGTATGACACATATTATTAGCACATTATCACAGAAAAAGTTCATGAAAATGATAATTTTGAGGCGATAAGTATAGCCTTAATATTGAAAACATATAATAAATTAATGAGGAAGTTAGTATTTAGGAATTAACTCCGTAATTTTGGAGAAAATTCTAAAATTTCTATAAATACACCAAAGATAATGGTGGATCCATGTCAATTTTTTTGAGGTAGAGCCCAAAGTAGTGGTATCCATGTAATACCTGATTACACAACTCATGAGAGGATGTGGAAACATCTCCTTGAGAAATTTAATGATGTGGGATTTGTAACATCCATTTGATCTTAAAAATTGGGAAAACAATAAATGATATATTTCATCCATAAAATTGATGGTAGAGATAGGTGTCTTACATAGAGGAATTGTCAATCATGACTATCGGAACAACTAATTAAATGTCAAAGATCACATAACATCATCCCCACACAACCGGCTAGGTGCATCGACATAATTATTCCATGTTAGTTCATTCGATGTGATCAGATAAAAATTTATGTTAGAGAATATTTATGTCATTCTCTATGATTTATATACTCTTATTACATAGGTGACATGATCGGATAGTGGAAGATCATAATATCAAGGATAGTGGGAAACACACATTTAATCAGCTTGTGGTGGTGCCACATGGAACTTTTAGAATATTTGAAGAAAATCAAGTGTATGTGGTCATGTCCCATGTTTCAATTTGACTTTAAAATTTAATTTTACTACTTATTACACATTATACCCAATGCGACCTCATTCATGTAATTTAAAAATAATAGGATGGATGAATTTAGTGACTAAATATAATTTTTTAATAAATATTATTATTATAATAATAATAATAATTAAAATTTGATAAATTCTTGTTTCTATAAATTTTGTTACTGATGGACATCAAATGTTATCTATATAAATTTGAAAAAAATCATTAATGTGTTAAATTCATAACCATAATATTTGGTTCACATTGAATTGATTTTATAAATATTATTATTTTGGAATAATAACAATATATATAATGTTTGAGTTAAATATTAATCTTCATTGTGAAATAATGAACTTCTAATAATACGTAAATGGAAGGGGACAAGATTATTAATAAGTAACCAAAGGTGGGGTGATTATTTGATAAAATATAATTATATTGGGAATTATATTAATTAAAGATTAAATTAATTTTTTCTAGTCAAATAATAAAGTAGAATTGAAATTATTATTTGAATTTTAGAATCATTTAATTAGGAAATAAACACTATTGGGTTAATATAGTGATATATAAGTGATAATTTATATCAGTATATGAAATGAAGTTTAATTAATTGAAGAATTTGAATTACATAGTCAAATTGTAAGTGGTTGAAAAAAAGGATATTATTAAATTAAAAATAAAATATTTATGAATGATAAAAATAAGGGAAAAGATTTTGATGTGTATTTTAATGTATAGAATGGTTGATATGAATAATAAATATTTAGGTGACATTTTTATGATTGGGGAATATAGTGAAGTACCATATGATCTATTCAATGACTCAGAGATGGAATCCAATGAGGAATAGTGTATCATTATTTTTGGTATGTGTCAAGCTGGGTAATTTGATAACAAACATTACATATTATGGAATTATAATCCAAAACCGATGGATTAGGATATATGATTTCTTTATAGATTATTAAGTATTTGGATGCATCAATTAGTCCTTTTTGATTAGAAAGGTTTATATATTCATTAAGAGTTACTTTTTTCGTATAATCACTTCCTTGAGATGTTTTAGATATTTTGACTGATAGATATCTATGGAGATTAGACATGGTGATGGAACACAACGGAACACAAACTATCTAGAGATACATTTAGATAAAGTTGATTAATCACTTATTAACCACTAATATAGGTTTTTATTGTACTTGAATTTTGAATGTATCTTCCACCACTCAACTATTCAGTTGTGATATGGTAGGTCATATATTTCTAAAACATTGTCTGTTATGTGTAATTCATCGAAAAACACAGTATGAAATAGTTTGGAGAGGATATGTTTCTCTTGTGTCTATAATATAATAATGAAACAGTTTGGATGGGTAAATATGTGTAATACATACATCATATTTAGTATTTGAAAGTGATAATGGAAATTCACTAGATTGAAAAATCCCAGAATTCTTATAGAACTGAGATTGAGGTGGAAATTGATGCATCGATATTATATCTTCATAGTTCCATATCACCAGGACATGGAGGTTAATATTTTCAATAACATTCTAAAATATGTGTATTTACTCTAGTATTCATGTATAGAGGTTTAGCCTTATATTATTCTATTCCCTCCAAATTTTGGGCATGTATAAACTTCTAGATTTAGAAATTCATATTTCATACAGTGGAATATATGTATTTTCATTAAAACATTATATATAGATAAAGATATTTATTTCCTACTGTTCTTTTGAGATATTTGTTGATGTTTATTGACCAAATCATCAAAAAATAGGTCATCTTAAGTTAATTAATAAGATATGAATCAATGATGGAAAATGTCTCCAATTACAATTCAATGATATATTATATAAGTAGTGTATTTTTTCTTAGCATTAAATTGGTGATCTAAATGTACCTCAACATGTTAGATTGAAATTTATCCTTGTGTTACTACTGATGTTAGGAAATTCATATATATAATCCTTGTTTATCATTTTTAGAATAAGATTCTATATGTTTTCTAGGGTCCAATCCCCTGCATGGGATGACTATACCGGCTATCATTAGGAATTCAATATAATTAACACTTTTTTATTGTTCTCCTTATGCCTATAAATATTTATAGACATAGATTATTGGAGAATATAAATCAGAGAGATGTTAGTGGATGCGAATATCTAGTTGAGTGATGATAAATATTACATCCACCCTTAGACCATAAGTATTTAGGATCTAATCTACTAAAATTTATTATTTATACCGAACATTTCTGGTCTTACCTATTTATTACACTATGTCAGTTTAAATATTAATTTACTAGTTTTTTTGTTTTATTTACATTGTGTACTTCATAGATTGGTTTTTTAACATTGATGGGGGAGTGTAGAGAATCAATTTTTATCTTTTTAGAATCAATTATTTTTAATTCACCTCTATTACCTACTAAAGAGAAGATCCAGTCATCATTACTCAACCTCAATAGAATGATATATAAAATTAAAAAACACATGAATGTCTAATTTTAATAGGGTTCAACCTTTATGCATGAACCTAATACTTTTAATGAGTGTTTAGTCACCCAAATTTTATATTGTCTAATATAATCCCTATTGATCACACCATGGAACATTCTGATACCATCAGTATAGAGTCGCACTATGACCCTCTTTTTGAGTCCCACCAGAAACCTATATCTCCCACTACCCCTATAAAATGTTCAAACAAAATAATAGTGTTCTCCATTTTCTTCTAGTTTTCTTTGATGCACATTAATTGGACCATCCTACTCAATCCACTTAGATTAATTTTTCTTCACATGCTCACATACATAAAAATATTTAAAACTAATGATCATGATTAGGGATTTACTTCTTTCTCACAGTTGTTAGATATTTGACAATTTGTTTCTCTTCCTTATCCTACTACTTCATCATCAATCCTGAATCCAATAGTTAATTCATGTAGCAATGTATCTCATCTTCTATTATTAAATAAAAATTCTTTAAATCGAAAGGATTGAGTTTTATTATAGTCATATAAGTGTTGGAGCGAATCTCACAATTTCATCTTCTTTCTCTGGTGCTTTATATTCTCACAAAATATTACCCCAAATATATTTTAATATTGAATTTTAGAGACTCTCTTTAATATTTTTATATTATATAATATCATTCAAACTACTGGATATTTTCATATCTAAATTCTCAAAAAACCACTATTTTATATCTCATTCAATACTCCATTTAAATCAAAAAAAATGTAAAAATTATTCCCACTTATAAATATACAATTAATCCAATTATTTAATTTTTTATAAACTCAACCATATGTTTTTACAAGTATGCATCATGAGATGGTAGTTTTTCTTATGTTTTGGAATGTCTCAAAAAACTTATTGGATAAAATCAAGATTATATTCTATAATCATTATTTTTTTAATCCATTATGTTCATCTTGTGTGTTCATATGATTTAATTTCATTTTTTATTTAGAATTCTAAATTATAAAATATTAGATTTTAACAATGTAAAATTTATCCTACCCAAGAAAAATATAATTTGTGGTATTAGTATCTTATGAAATGTGAATTTTATACATGCTTTAGATAACTTACCTAACTTATATTCATTTTATGACTCATTGTTTTTTGCACAACCCATATATCATCTATGATAATCAAATGTATTATGATAAGAAAAATTATCAAACATGACTTCTCAAAGTATTATGCGTTAAAAAATGTCTTCTAAAGTTTACAACATCATATGTTATTCATGAAATATATCACCAAATAAAAAAATTATCTTTTTCATATGATATATTCCTTATCAATTTCTAAACTCTTGCTCTAGGAATCAAAATTTGTTAAAATGGGATTACAGAAATTTAAATTATTCTTATTGAATTAAAAAACACATCAAATTTAATCAATCAAAATTTCTTCTAAAATATAACAAATACTCATGTTATAGTATTTTAGGATCTTATATCCCATAAAAATTTCTTCTACCCTAATTATTTCTCAAACATTATATAAGAAATATTCATCACAATATACAATAAACATTAACCTCTATAGTCTTTGAAATGATTCTCAAAATTATAATCATCTTTTTATACATAAAACATATATGTCATGTTATTCACATCAAGTTTATATTTTAACATATCTTTTAACATTTTTTACATCATGAAACCATCTTCTAAAAACACATTTCTTAAATATCCATGAAAGATCGTATCAACAAAAATAATGATATTTTATGGATTATGTATTAAATATAACAATGTGATATCTCTCATACATAGACTATACCATAATTTTACATCTCTATTACCAAAAACTCATACTATATTCACATTTTATGACACATAGTAACATCCCCTACTCATGAAAATAAACATACATTTTTATAACAAAGGAAATTCAAAAAACGGTTCCTTAAGCTCACTAATTGGATTTTTTAAGTACTCTTACTTCTAAAAGTAACTATGAATGATATAAATTTATTATTCTCCCAATTTCAGAAAATTATTTAAATTAAATTATATGGGAAGTATCTCACTCTTCTACATACATTTTATATTGTATTTAAGAAAACATGTTCTCTAATATATTTCTAGAATTACAAATTTATCCAAATAGTTAAAAGAATGATGGGAGAAAATAATCATAAAAATCAACCTTTATTGAATCCAATAAAATACTATGTGAGTTAACCCATTTTAGAAAAATATAAGAATAAAAAAAACCATAATTTTGTCCCTAAGTATTTATTTCGTTTGATCCCTATCTTGACATAACCTCCCCAATTAATCAGCCTAGTTATCTGACCCCATGGGTCTCTATTGATACCGTGAATACCTTCCCATCACCCCATATATGATTACCCACTATATCCATAGATCAAACTAATGATTGTACCAAAAGTCATACTCATGTTTTTTTAGTTTTCATTTTCTACAAACAAACACACCTTCGGAAAAATCCCATGATTCCATGCATACTAAATCTATTCTAGTCCAAGATCACATAACTATAGAGTTTAACCCAATTAACCTAATGAAAAGATAAGTAAAGCATGTGAAATGTTTATTAAAATTTTCTCTATTAATTCCAATATTTTATTAGGGTGTTAAATTCTCCTCTACTTGGAAGAACAATATCCTCATTCTTGACCCCATACCTCAAACATATGTTGTTCCACTACATATAAAACTGGGTATTATCTCTAATTCAATTTTTAATGACCTAGCCCGCATTAGCAGACGGATTGACACCCAAAATGAACCTCTATTAACGAAAGGGTGTCCTAGATCCTCCCTAGATTACCAAAATAAGTAATCGTATAAAACATATCGATTAGGCACGGTTTCATCCCTAAAACACCAAAATGGGGATCCAAACATGTAATAACTGAAAAGTAACAAAATAATTACACTAGAAAATACATGCTTGTATAAAGCCCCTAAAAGAACATAAAATCCAAATCTAGAAAAAAATTCAGAGGTTGACACCTAACATGGACATTAAAATCCAAGTTACTCTCATGTAATCATTGTAAACCAACACCCCACTACATTCCACAAGAGATTGGTGTTGATCCAAATATTAAATACATGACATGAAAACCATACATAAGACATGAATACTACATACCCACCACCATGAGAATATGTGGTTTGAGTTAAAGGTTAGTATAATACCCCCATTGAATATTACAGTAATTTTATAAAAGGAACTGACTTCATTATATTGAAAATAAATAAGTCTATATAGGATATCATTTGATTTTCACAGTTTGAAAATAATAAACATACAAACAAACTTATTTCAAATGATTTACTTTCAAAACCAAATTAAATGACATTATTTAACCCCTATGAAATAAATAATCGAAAACAACTTCTTTAAATTACTTAAAAACTAAGTTAGACACACCATATACCAATACGAAGCAAGGGAAACCATTCAACATTGTAATGAACCATAAATAACCAATACATCATATTAGAAATCTACTTGTAAAAGACTAACATGTTAAATAATAAATAATGAAAAAATAAAATAAAATAAATATCATAAGGATATGCATAATTAGATAATTATATGATACATAGTATATAATGGTATAACCCCTATCTCTCAGGTAATGCAATCCAACACCCATCACCCGAATTGATCTTAACTAACATCATTGGGGACACATCTCTTGTCTAGATAGAGTATACACTCAACTAGAAAAGAAATTTTTGTGGATATCCAACTTAGTAGCCTAAGTTTCCACCTTAAATAATAAAATAATTTGGTAACTTATCAATCCGGTCATCATCCCATGATAAACAACAATCACATATAAAAATTTCACAATCACATCCTTACTACCTGTAAAATCCACCTAAACAAGAGACCCAATCTCATGGGAACATCATGATTCAATAATAATATATCCATCAATTAGATATAAATAAAAATTATAAACAAATAAAACATGGTTGTAAAAGGAAATAATCAAACAATCAATAAATAATCACTTTAAAAAAATGAAACTAGGCATTTGAATTATCACTTAAAAAATATAAATTTGTTAATCACTTTACAAAACCATTTGGATTGATAACACATTCCAATAGTAATCAACAATAACACCAGATTCTAAATCATAACCAACTCAAAAAAGCTACTATATCATTTCATAAAAAATATCAATCACTTTAAAACATAGGTATCCTCTTTACCAAAAGGGCCCACACTTTATAAAAACATTTTATGAAAAAAAATTAAAAATAATTTTTTCTCAAGAAAATCATCAATAATATTTTATGAAACAACAATAGTGAATAAAAAACAATTTAATTAAATTTTACATTTACTAATAGAAATCTCTACGTCTATAATTGTAAAATACAACCAAGAATAGATAGGCTTTTATGGGTAGATTCTGGATAACCAATAACATATTTACCTTGATAAAAAAGGAATTTCAAGACACCAAGACAACATAGAAATCCAACAACAAAAGCATGTAACATTCAATAGACACCCCTATAATAGTTATCCTTTTATAGATCACAACCCTTAAAATCTATAAAACTAATTTTAGAATAATCCTAAGTAATAAAATTTCAAACCATGGCCATTAGGTTTGGATAAAATTTTAGAAAGTGTAGGAAATATATAGAAGAATAAAATAGTGGTTCTTAAATTGAAACTAGGTTGAAATACTACCACTAAATCACTCAAAATACACTTTATAAGGGCTTGGAAGGTGAAGTGAATCTCTTGTAAGGTACCTTGGTTTTGAGAAACTAATATGATAATCCTAGGGAGAAATCCAAAATTCTATAAACATTAAAATAAAACAAATACGCAAATTCAACTAGTTCACTCGGTTTACTCACCTATTTTATCAAACCATGTTGTGACCATGTTATCACAATTTTACAAAACATCATAGGTTTCATGATTTTTAAAACATTCAAATAAAACATATAAACTTTTAAGATCTTCAAAACACAAAACAAAACATACAAAAACAACCCAAAAATAGATGGATAAAATAAAATACAAATACAATAAAATAAATTTATATCATAGGTATAAAAAATAATGTATATACCCTATAAATGGTTGGAATTATTAAAAGAAATGTTACAACCCATGTAAAAAATATGCACCTATATTTTTGGGATCCTACATGATTATAACTCCAATGTTAGGAGATATTATCCTAGAGTTATTTTGTGATGGTGAACTCATATGATGATTCATAGGGTGTGTGTAAATGGGTTTTTATTACATTGTAAAGTATGTTAGAAAGGATATATGACCTTTGGGATCGAGAAGTGGTTGAGGAGGAGTTCTTGGATAGCTCTATGTCATGATAAATAACATGTCTCTATTAGTGGTAAATAGTATTCCTTTGAATTTGGGTTTCATATTTGGTTATTTTTTAGATGTTTTGATATGGTATTCTATAAAAATAGTTGTTAAGAAGACTGTATGAGACATCATAGGAAATTAAAAGTTTCAAATTAATACTATATGAAATATATGCGTGTAATGTTAGGTTTTATAGTTTTTTAAATTTTCCATAGACCATATTCATAGTTCTAGAAAACATCCTTTGGAACTTACAAGGTTTTCATGTGGTCTAACAAACTATGCATCTGAACCATGTATGATGGACATTTTTTGGGAATTTTTTTTCTTAAATTCCTTTTATGATTTTGTATTAACTTTTATTTAATGGGGTTTTTATTAATATTTTAGTTGAATATAATTTATTGGGTAGTTTGATTGATGAGTATTATAATAATGTTTCATGAATTGGTTTTTAAGTTTATTTAAAAAAAATAAGATTCATGGAATATCCTTGTGTAGAAATATAAAATTGGAAAAAATTGATTAGTGTAAAATTAGTTTGGGATCTATAAATTTCTAATGGAATAATTATTTTGTGTAAAGGTAATTTATTTTTTCATGTGTGATTGGAATTTTGTATTTGTTTTTAATGAGGGTGTTTTTATTTATTGATTGTCTAGAAATTATATGATGATTTTAAAATGAAAACTAAAAGAGGGATTTTATAAAACCATAGGGTGTTTGAAATTGGTAATACTCTTTATTAGGACTTTGTGAAATGAAATATTCAAAAGGTGTTTCACAATATCATTTCATTTGATTTTTTTACATAATTTCCCCTTTAGGGGTAATTGAGATGCTTTGATTGAATATTTTATATTGTGTTATTTTGTAAAGTGAACCCAAAAATGTAATTGCAATTTTTGGAACAAAATATGTTGGGTAATCATCACCATGATCTAAGAGCTTAATTTTTAGTCTTGGAATCTACTGAGACTCTTAATGGAGTGGAAGGGTCATATTTTTTACGTCTCAGGGATCAACTATGAGAATTTTTAAATTGGTATCCTATAGTTTTTTTGATCAAGGATACAATGAATTGATAGAGAATATAGAAATTATCTTAGGGGAATTTGATTCACTATAAAATCTAATATAATATTAGATGGGGGGGAGTCATTCACTTGTTTAATGGTTTGGGTGTATAATGGTTGAATCACACTATTCATACCCAACTATTTGAGGTTCCTGAGGATATTTCAAGGCCTCCATTTTGTATCTATTTTATCATGAGGATATGTGAATTTACATGTAGATATAATTATAGAGTGTTCATTAGGGTGATAATTTATTAAATTATTAGGTAGAACATTTCACTATCTTGGTAGCTTTATCTCTTATATTGGATGCTTAAAATTTGGAGGTGTGGTTATTTTCTAGAGGTCGTCATATAGACCTTTGTTCATTTGTGTTTCATTATTGACTAACTAACAATATAGAAGTGTTATTTAAGGACATTATTAATAATGTTATTTTAACACAAAAACTATGGTAGATGATACTTCATCCATAGTGGAATCCATTAAAATTGATCATTCCAATGAGAAATTAATGATAGAATGTGATAATTAAGGGAATATGTATATTTAGCCATTTTCATATCAAAATCCACCCTGATTATCATTTAATTTATTTTTTAAATTATATTATATTGTTTAATCTTTTGGTTGAGGTTCAGGTCGAGTTCTTAGCTATAATTTTTGGGTTTTGGATATTTTATATTTTTTTTGTTTCTGGGCATGGTTAGTGTACACAGTTTGGGAGAAACCATATGGATAATGAAGGAATAGGTTTTTGTAGTTTATTTTATTCATTAATGGTTTTTCTTGAATGTCTTATCCATAGTTTGTCCCAAACCTTATTATCCAAAGGAGTAATTGTGTGGCCTATGGTTGGTGACAAACGTAAGGCACACGGATTGCACAAAGTTACACCTTTGTCTCACATTGTTTTGGAAAAACTCTGTACAGTCCATGCAAAAAAAATTTGTAATTGTGTGGCCTTTTGTTAGTGAATAAGGAAAGGCATACGGATTTCACATAGTTAGTAGAAATCATGCGTAAATCATAAAAGAGGATCATTCATTTTGATAAAACTATTTTTCATGGTTAGCTCATGCTTTACCAAACCATGAAAGTATCCATTTTGGGGGTCTGTTAATTCTAGTAGGGTGCATACATTTGGTACATGGTATGGAAAACCATATATCCAAACTGTGATAATTTCCCAAATTCTAAAAATATTGAGTTTCTAGTTTTCCCCCTCTTATAATTTAACCCCATTTTGGGTTTCTCTTCACCCACTCGACCAAAGTGCACCATAGGGGCTCATAAAACCCTCCTCCATTGGCACTCATTCCACCATTTATTCTCCTTAAATGTTCCTAGGTATGTTTCTTTGGATTTTTGGTCAATTTTCTCATCTTCATCCCTCCATATATTTTTTTCTTGTCCCTATTTCCTTAGTTCCTTCTTGGTCAAACCCTAGGATGAGTTTTGGATTATGTGGGATGATTTTTTTTATTTTAGGGTGTGTAGTTTTCCAATTGGGATTACTTCTTCCTTATCCTAGAGTTTCATCACATTCGCACACCGTTGAGGTTGGTGTTTTTATCCATTTCCTTTTTTAACATTCAATTTGATTCTTGTGCTTTATTAAATAATATTTAAATTTATTATTATTGTTCTTAATGTTCTAATTTTATTTATTATAGTGTTTTTGTAATGTAAATTTAATGAAAATGGGGTTTCAAAAGACTTTTTAGTTATGTACATAAGTATATGTGTATAAGGTGTTTGGGAAAATTACATTTGGGCCTTTAAAGTGATAATGTGTATATATGGATTGGGTTTGGACATGGTTTGGTGTTGGTGAAAAAATATTCTTGTGAATTTATCTTTGTGTGTGGTTGTGGTCTCTCTTTATGGTTTAACGAGCTTGTGTGGGCCATTATGATTGGTTGTAATGATAATTGTTATTATTTAATTGGAAAATTTATTATTTTTATGGTTTCCCATATATATACCATTGTATTTAGTCATATCCACTTGTTCATGGGGTAAACATATGTTTAGGCACACAAAAATACATGGTATTACAAAAAAATTTCAGTTTCAAACCCTAGTTTTCAAAAAACCGTCTACCCTTTTTCATTCTATATTTCACCCTATCTTTCAAATGGGTTTCCTAAAGACTCCCAATATATTCTAAATAGATTATTGGTTTCCAAATTAAAAAATATATATTTGCAATGGTGTTTTTTATAAATTGGTCCATTTGGAACCTTAATGTATAGTTTGGAAATCACGTGACATGAAAGGCATGTTTGACATATTCCTAGAAAAATGATGTTTTCACCATGGTTTTGGAAATTGTTTTTGGAAGAAAGTAATTTTTATTGGAATTTTTATTATTATTATAGGTTATATATGTTTTTTTATTTCATGATTATTTAGAAATTAGTTTTGAACCCATATTGTGTGTAGTATTGGTTGGAACTTAATAATGTTTCTATACTTGATGGTTACCCTTATGGCCATCCTTATGATGAGAGGGTCTTTACATAGATGGTGTTTGGGATTGGTAAAGGCTTGCATAGTGGAATTGGTGAGTTATGATTAATGAAAATAGATTGGTGACCACCTCAATCTTCTTTATACTATTATCAAAAGATTTATGGATGTCACCTAGAGGGTCGAGTGGATATTTCTTTCAAGTCCCAATTAGAAGGATTAGAATACACTGGAAAGGGGATAATCTAGGTAGGATTTTCCATTTCTAATGATAGTTTATAGAAATTGGGTTGGTTATTAACTTTGGAGGTATACCATATTCTATAAAGTGGGTGTAAACTGAGTAAGTCTTTGGATTTCATCTATTTTTGTTTAGGAAATTCCAATTATTACTTATTGGTATATTTTTTCTTTACTCTACTAAACATTGGTTACTGTTTTATTAGTACTTGTCATCTTACACTTGTACTGTTTACATTATTTATGGTTGATTCTGGTCTTTCCTATTACTTGCACATGGTTAAGATTTTCCTTTCTTATATACATTTCTCAGTGTATGTTTTTATTTAGATATTGGTTTTCAAATAGGATTTAAAAATGGATTTTTTAAAAATATAAAACCTTGTTTTTTTGAAGTGGGATATTCTAGAAAGTGGTTTTGATTGTATAAAAAGATAAAAAAACATACCTTATATGTGAATTTTAAAACTATAATTTATGAAATAGTTTAGGAATGGAAATGTATGGATTATATGGTGTTTTTGTTGATTTGTTTTCTGAACAAACCCTACTTGTGCCACTTGGTGTCCCTAGTGTTAATTTTTTTGTAGGTTCAATTACTTCAAGTTTCATATGATGTGGTATAGTCCTATGGATGGTGGTGATCAAGAGGTCACATAGAGATCATGTTGGTTCCGGTTTGGTTTTTGTTTTAATTTTTGTTTTCTATTTTTGATGTTGTGGTTCTATCAAGATATATTTATTTATTTATTTCATTTAGTGAATTATGGATCCTCAAGTTTATGATGTGTACTATGTCCTATTTTATTTATTGGTTATTTATAGGAAAAACAATTCCCAATTGTATTATCTTTGATTCTCCAAACTACCTACCATATTGGGAGGATCAAAAATGCATCTCAAGCCTTGTCATGGGCTATCTCAGGTGATCAGTTCATGGTCGACCAAGATTGGTTAGAGAAAAAATGGAATCATATGAGACCTTTTTAGGGAATTATGTAGTTTAGATATAAGACTGTGAAAACTCATGACGTATTTATGGGAAGAGTTTCATGAAATCGTACTAATTCTTTTCCTAGAGCTACAAGGAGTTTTCTAATACTTGAGTATTTTACTTTGAATATTTGGGTTATACTGATGGTTTTTTTAGTTTTTGTGATTGGGGAATGAAAATGGAAGTGAACCAGTTCTACATGATGAAAATTCATGGACTAGTGACCAATATGGAGTTTGGGTGCATGGATTATGATACTTAAAGTGGAAATTTGTTGTTCAGGGAATGGTATACTAAACCATGTGGCTAGATTAGGCTTGGGAACTAATTTCCAATTTCAGAAGTTTTAGTGTGATTTATGTTTTGGATTAATGTTAGTTGGTGTGGGTAGATTTTGAGTGAAAATTGGTATTTAGAAAAAGGGGGTTTATTGGAAAAATGATTTTCAAAAATTGATTAATTTTAAAAGTGGGATTCAGTGTTTTTACTGGATATAGAAATGGGTTTTTTCATGGATTACGACCTTTGATTAAAATGGTTTTGGAATTTGTAATGGAAAATGGTGGTTTTTCAAAATAGGTTTTTGGGTTTTTTTGTGATGTTTCAATTTCCGATTTCGGTTTTCCAGTTTGGAATATCATTCTTCATTAAATATTGATATTTGGTTGATGTTGATTTAGTTTTGTGTTTATTAAGTTGTCTAGATTATTCTGCCCAAAAATATCTCAAGGGACTCTAGTAATCCTCATCCAATTGTTGGCCCAACCAAGTATCTCAGGGGAGTGGTGGAGTTTAGTTCTTCCCAAAAATTTCTAGTTATTTGTGGTGATCAATGTCAATTATAGGCTTCACAGTGTATTCAGTAATTCGAATGTTTATTCAGGTCTTTGGGAACTCCTAAATCTTTGAGGGTGTGAGTTTTTTGTGGTTTGTTTGAGGGTTCAGGTTTGGATTGGTGGAGTTTGATTATCCCATTATAATTTCAAGTAGGGAGGACTTGCCTTATTTTTAATACTACTTTCATCCAATGGCTCATACCTGAGGAGGTGAAGGTGAAGAAAGTGGAAGAGCTCTTATATGTTTAGAAATTTCACAGAGGGTTAATGCTTATGTTGATCACTTCAATGATGTGGTTTATTTTTCTCTGCAGATAGAATCAAAGTATTATCTTAAGAATCAACTTTTTTATGGTGTCTTTGTTCAAATATTAAGAATCAACTTCTATTATTTGGGTAATTTTTGTTTTGGAAACCAGTGGGTGAGGTGTATCTAACCGAGTTGGTTCCCAGATCACAGTTTATAGATGTTGGATATCTGGTTTCTCCTAGTGCTCATGAAGGTTACTTATCTGTTAAATAGTGTGAACCAAAGTAACCCATTTTTGAGAAGTATCTTTTGTTGGTTTTAACTCCATCCTCATAAAACCACTATCTCATGTGCTTCTATTGTGGTTTGTTTGCACATTTTAATCCATCTTGTCTAAACCCTATGATATTTTTTTGATTGTGTGTTTGTTTGGGTAATATGGGGAAGTTATTTATGTCACATTTCTAGAAAAGGAAGTCATAAATGGAGTTTGTCAGCTCCTAGCTGTAGGGAAGTAGATGCTTTATAGAACTAGGGCTACATACATGGGCTTCAGAGTGAATCTTTTCATATAGTTAGGAACTGATGGGTGTGGGGGTTATTGGCTCATCTTTTTCCTCTAATGTTGGACTGGGGATAGTTTATGTTTTCGTATTATAGTTTTCTTTGTTTTTGAATGTTATTTTATCTATGAAAGGCATGTTGTAATAATTTTATTGTGCTTTTGTGGTTTCACATTATGTTATAAAACATGTGTTTTTAACCATTTTTGGATTAGTTAGGGTTGGTATTTTTATCATTTTGGAGATTTTTTTCCTATAGAAATGTTGAATTATGGTTTTATTAATGTTTTTTTTGAGCTTATTTCATTGGTTCGCCTTCATGTTAGAGATTTTTGTTTGTTTTTTAGGTGATTTTTGTTTTTTAAATGGTTGATAGAGCCATCATGTATTTTATTGTGGTTTTTTTTCTAGAGTTGGTCAGGTGTAACTTGTGGAGTTGAAAGGTCACATTGTGGGTTGTTGTTTCATTTGGATTAATAAAATTTTTAGTTCTAGTTTTCTTCCACATTGACTATGTGACATTATAGAGGAAGAAATTTTTTATAGTTTGGAGAAGTGTCACACCCCAACCCTTGTTTTATCTTAATTCCTTTTTTTAATTGTTTATTGGAGTTTTATATATTGGTTGAGGTTTGGGATGTGTTCCTAGTGATATGTTTTGATTTTTGGAGGTCTTGGGTTGTTTTTGGCCCTGTGTATGGTTAGGGTGCATGGTTTTGGGAGAAACCATATAGATTTTGAAGTAAGAGGGTGTGTTTTGTTCATTTTTATCTTTCATTGTTTTTTCAGAATTGTATGTGCATGGATTGGACCAAACCGTGTAATCTAATGGAGTAATCATGTGTCATGTCGGTGGTGACTGAGGTAAGACACAAGGCTTGCGCACAGTTAGTATTAACCATGTAGAAAGCATGAGAGAGGCACTTCCATTTTGATAGAATTGATTTATATTGTTGGAACATGATTTACCAAACCATTCAACATACTCGTGTAGCTGTCGATTATTTCTAATAGGGTGTGCATAGTTGGCGTAAGGTTTGGTAGTCTATGTGGAAAAATCATGTGACTTTCCCATATTTTTAAAATTATTAGTTTTGAACTTTTCCCCTCTTATTCTTTAACCCAATTTCAGGTTTCTCCTCCCCCACTAAACTTAATACTATGGGGCTACCAAAACCCACCACCCTTGGACCTCCTTTCTTCATTGCTTCTCATTCATGGTTCCAAGGTATGTTTCCTTGAATTTTTGGTCAATTTTTTCCCCTAATTCACTTATTATTTAGTTATTCGTGTCCCTCTTACCTTGGTTCCTTCTTGGACGAACCTTAGGATTATTTTTTTCTTATGTGGATTTATTATATTGATGTTAGGGTGTGAGTTTTTGTTCTTCAGCTTAGTTCTTCCTTCTCCTAGACATTCATCGCATTCACACACCATTGATATAGGTGTTTTTGTCCTATTCCATTCTAAAAAATACATTTGATTCTTGTTCTATCTTAAATAATTTTTAATTGTTTTATTTGTGGTTTTTAGGTTCTATTTTTGATTTATTATGGTGTTTCCTTATTAGAAATTTGATGAAAATGGGTTTCCAAAGGATTTTCATAGTTATGTCTATATATATATGTATATAAGGTGTATTATGAAATTCCATTTTGTCTTTTAAAGTTAAATTGAGTAATTTGGGATTGGGTTTTGTCTTTTTTTGGGACTCATAATTTGGTTTTTTTGTGAATTGATATTTTTTTGGGGTCGTGGTAGCTCTTTTTGTTTTAGTGCTCTTCTGTGGATCATTATGGTTGGTTGTAATGCTAATTGTGAATCTTTAATTGGAAACATATGTATTTTTATAGTTATACCATATATATTCTATTTGATGTGGTCATATATACATGTGTACAAGTTTCACATATGGATTGGTCCACACATATACATGGTATTCAATAATAAAAATTAGTTTTGAACCCCTATTTTAAAAACACCCTCCCCCCTTTTTTATTCTCTCTACCGCATTATCTTTTAAATGGTTTTCTGAAAAACAGACAATTTTTTAAAATTACCTCTTAGTTTCCAAATGACTTGAAATGTGATTTCAATTTTCTTTTCTAAAACATGGTCTATCTGGATCGTCGATGTATAGTTTGGAAAATCACATTCCATGATAGTCCTATTTGGAATCTTATGAGATTATATAATGTTATCATATTTTTTGTAAACAAATTTGGGAAGAACAGTATTTTTATTGGTAGTGGTTTTGGATTTGTAAAGGTTTAGTCTTGGTGGGTACATTGTAATGTTTTGAAAATTCTTTGTGAAATAATATTGTGTGTATGCCTAGTTATAACTTGAGAGAGTTTTTATACATGATGGGTAGTTCTATAGTCATCCTTCCTATGCGGAGGCCTTCGAATAGATGGTTTCTGGGATTGGGAAAGAGAAGCATGGTGGAATTAGTGAGTTATGTTTAATTCCACGTTTGTGATGAACTCCTCATTATCATTTATACTACTATCTTGGGCTTCATAGATGTCAGGTAAAGTGTAGAGTTATTATTTCTTTCTATTCCTGTTTAGATGGATTATAACCCTTAGAACGAAGATAAGTTAGGTTTGCTTTTCCATTAGTGAAGCTAGTTTAGAGAAACCATGTTTGTTATTGACTATAGAGATACATCATATGACGGTAGGTGGGTCTAAACTGAGTACATCTAGTAATTTCATATATGGATGTTTAAGAAACATCCTTCATTACATATATTCTTGTTATTTTTTTACTCTATGCCATTTTGGTTGTTGTTTTATTGGTAATTTTCGTATTACAATTTTAGTTTTTTCTTTAAGTATGGTTTTGAAAAATCTTTCATGCCGCTTGAAATTATTTATGATTTTATATTCATTGATATATTTAATGGTGTATGTTTTGATTTGTAACTTGGGTTTTAGATATAAATAAGAAAATTATTTTTTTTAAGATAGAAACCCATGTTTTGTTTTTGAAGAGGGATTTTCTAAAGGAATTTATTGGTTTAAAAGTCGAAAGAAATTACCATCTATCTATATATTCAAACTAGAATTTATGGGATTTTTCTGAAAGTATGTGAATGGTTTTTTTGGTGTTAATCTATTGATTTTTTTATGATCACACCATACATATTCCACTCAGTGTTGATAGAGTCGAGCTCTTTTATAGCATCAGTTTATTTAGGTTTTACTATTATGTGGGATATTCCTATAGATGATGGTGACCAATATGTCACATGGAGATTTTTTTGGTAAATGTTTTTACATTTTTTTAGTATTTAGTTTTGGTCCTCTATTATTGTATCTGGATCTACAGATGTATTTATCTCAGTTTGTGATTTATGGATCATCCTATTTATATTACATACTATATTATTTTATTTAATTGTTATTTGTGGTATAAATCATTCCAAATTGTATTATATTTCATCGGTGATAATATTATGCATCCCGAGAAGATCAAGAACACCTCTCAGGCATTATTGTGGTCCAGCTCAAGTGACCGGTTCAGGGTTGACCTCTGTTGGTTCGTGAAATTGTCTCTACTTGTGGGAGGTGAAAGTTTTTTTCTATTTCATATAAAAGAAATATTTTCATGTGAAACCATCATATATGGATGCACTATTGACTTATCATATGTGTGGTTGTATCTTTCACCATTATAGGTTTTTAATCTAAATGGATATCAAATTAGGAAATCACAGACCTAGATTTAATCCATGAATTGGTCGATAGTGTTGCTTCCATTAGACACTTAGAGACTAAACAATGTCTTATTGGTTATCTCTTTTTTATTTATAATTTTTTTCATATAACATTTACCCTCTATTATAAATAAATATTATTTTTTCTATAATGGATGAAATATATCTTTTCCAAGTTCTTTTTTTTTGACATATATGTGCCTCATTAATTATTGATGTATGTTATCATTTATTCCAAGTGTGGACCATGATTTAAGGATAGTTTGGTAGATGACATTGAGTTTCCATGGGATAGGGATATCTTATATTGTTTGAGTTATTTATTTATTTTATGAATAATAAATCTACTTGGTTCATTTTTTCCTTTCAAGATTGATATGTGTTTGTGTTATGTGATTTTGATCCAGAGTTACCCTATCTGTAGTTTCGTGACTAGATCTAAAATTTTTTCTATTCCATGTTGTGGGAAATTCATGTTTAGGTTGTTTCCCCATTTTTTTATAGTGTGTTGAAATTATTATCGAGTCTAGTGACATTTCATTTGATCTCATGGACTTTCACTCTTGTGGTATTTTGAGTGGTTTTTTAACAGTTAGTGGAATATTATATCTTTGACAATAATATTTATTATGAGTGTGATGATCTTCATTTTCACTATTTATTATAAATTCTAAAATATAGGGAGACCTGTTATTTTTTCCTATGAGTTCTCCTAAGTCTTATAGAGTACATTTTGAAGTGATTTTTGTTGGGATGTGTTTTTAATTTTCACTATTGTGACCTCAAATGTTCTGGAGATTATCATTGTGAATTGTCCTTTGGCCTAGATTGGGAATTGATAATATTTTGGGAGAAGTTTTATATCATTGATATGTTTTATTTCAAATAAGATCATAAGAGTGGATATCCTAGCATTACATTTTTTCTCCATTCATTCATTCATTCAAGAGTGTTTATTCCAATGTGTGGCCTATTTGGGTCCGGTTTTGATAGTTTTATGTTTTATAATCTATGTGACGATTTAGTTCTTATTAATGGTATATTTATCATAAAATAACCAATTGTTTTTATTTGTCAATGAATTTATTAGGGAATAAAGTGGTATGGTTGGGATAACTATATAACCCACAAATTAAGGTGGTTGTATCTTTTTTCTCTTGATTTAGGCCATTGTGATTTGGGTTGTCTTCAGGTGGAATTTGTTTAGTGCTTCTCTAGTGCCACATGATTAAGGTGCACATTTTTTATATATTTATATGTAATCCATGTGAGATAAGTAGTTTTTGATAGTGGTGATCAAGTAATCACCGTACTATTTAGTAAACAATGATACCTTCTCTACTTTGGGTATTTTTTTTCCATTTTATGTCTTTTTATTTCAGGATTCCCCCTGATATTTCCATTTGGGTTTCTCCCAAACTATGAAACCTCTAAAGGTCCTCTCTCATCATCTAAATCCCCACTATAGTAGTTTTGAATTGATTTCATAGTGGGGTTTCTCTGGATAGAAATTTAATACCATCCCTTTGTTTCTTTTCTATGTCTTCTCCCTTTTCTCAAATCTTCATTAACACCAATGGATATGGTTGGCCTGTTTTCATGGTTAGGGTTGATCTAAAAGTGGTTTTTAGATTCTATGGATTTTAAGGGATCCTAGGAGATAAAATTATAAGGTTTTATTTAAATAAATCATGATTATGCTATTCTAGGAATATTATTTTTCTATTACCATTTATTTTAGAGTTATATGGTTTCATAGTATTTTATAATTACTTTTTGTCTAGGTAAATGTTTTATTGGTTATCTTGACTCTATTCATTAAAAGTCTTCCATTATTGGTTAAGTTATTAATTTGTAAAATGTGTTGAATTATATCTATCAATGACATATTTATTTAATGTTTTATGTTAGTAACTATTATTTTTTGATAAAATTTACTTGATTGTTTTCCAAAAAAAATTATTTTTAGGATTTTTGGATAAAAAGTTATTTATAAAATAAGATTCAATTTTGTGTAAAATTATTTTCATGTTTTAAATTTTTTATATGTTTTATGAAATGAAATACTGATTTCATTCTTATGATTGTGGTTTGAACTATGATGTTAATTTTTATTTTTGTGGACTGAGATTGTCTTCCAAGTGGTTTTATTATGGTTTTTCTAAACATACATTTTATAAGTGATAAGTGAAAGGATGGGTTGGAATTTGGTAAAATGATGTTTCTTGTATTGTCTGATTATTCCCTTGTTGAGCACCATTGTACTAGTAGATAAATTTATGTATATCAATGTGATGGATAGTTTATTTGGGATTCAATATGTACTTGTGGGATTGAGGCTCTAGTTAAGGGCGGTGTAGGAGGTAGGAAGGATGCGATTTTGATGTTATATGTTGTTATTTTTTTCATGAGATCAAGTTTGGATTGATAAGTGGACCAGATCCTTTATTTATTTAATGATAAACATTGGTCTAATATATGGGAGATCTTGGGATGGTTGTTTTGTAGTTTAGTGTTTCACTTTTCTAGAAATCCATAGTTGATGGTAATTTTTTCTAGATTGTTTTTTCAATTTTCATGATTATAATTGTTCCTTAATTTTCACAGGGTGTAGAGTTTTTCTTGAAATACTGATATATTCCTTTGATATGGAAGTGTGTAACTCTCCTGAATTTTGGTTAAGAAAATTATATATTTGTTGTTGAATCCTCATTTGATAGAGACATCCAATTTAATTTTAATCATATTATAAACAGATTTTTTAATATTTCTATGGGGAATCATCTTCTCCTTCTCTAATAAATACTTAGATTTAGACTCAACTAACATGTTGAAATATTTTATAATATTTTTAACACATTATGATAATCAATAAAAAATTATTTTATCTCAAACAAATCATCCTCTATCATAAAATTTTTTCAATTGGGTTCTCTCACAAATATTTCTCCTCAGATAATATTTGTTTCTATTTTTTGGCTATATAAGATGCTTCTTTCTTCAAATATTCCTCATTTCACTAATAAAAATTATACTAATATGGTATATAGTTCCCTCTTATGTCTTAGTAGAGATGTGACATAAGTTGGAGGGTTGAATCTTTTTATGGATATTATTACTACTTTAACACTTTTTTCATTCCCTGTCACTACATCATTCTAATATTTAACTATTTATATATAGGGATGTACTATTTTTATTTTCTTTTTAGTGTTGATATTATAATAAATTATCTTGACCATACCTTTGAAAAATATGTTTTTAGTTTTTTAGACAACTATGAGTCTAAAATAAGTACATAAAATCACACACACGAACAAAAAAATTATTACATGGTTCACCTTTATGGGATAATAAAAGGAGAATACATGTGCCTATACACTAAAATAAATAAATGTTTGGTATTGGAAACTCATACCTAACCTCAATGACCTTAAAATGATTTTGAAGATATATAGAATCATTAAGATTGAATACAAGACAATTCCACTCGATTTATCACTTCTTTATAAAGGAATACCTATTTGATAAAACTTGAAGAATAGTATTACCTTATATGTCATGGATGAAAATGATATTGGATGGGTGGAATTGATAGTGCATGAACTCAAATATTCACTACACAGACATGATTATTTCTGATTCATATACACTCAATGATTATTTAATAGATCTCAAACATTTTATTGTTTATTTATAGACCATTTTCTTGGATCCCTAACCATTATGGATTTGTATATGAATTGTTTTATCTCTATCATAGTATTTTTTTTCTATTGTATATTATATATTATTTATATCACTATTTTCACCTGAATATAAAATTTTAAATTTATTTATAAATGAAATGTCTAACTATTTTTTCGTAAAATTCATTCATTTGATATTCTTCCTTAAAATATATGATATGGAACACTGTTATTTCCTTCAATCATAATTCCTTAACTTCCAAGTTGTTATAGAGGTTCAATATAAGAAAAAATCAAAAAATCAAAAAATAAAACACAATGACTTTCAAAACACTAGTATCCATGAAACATTAGCATAATTCCTTGAATACCTAGACAAAAAACACCTTTAAACATGAACATCACTATAGAAACTAGTTGTTTTCAGTTCTACATCAGAAACCTGGTTTTTAACACAACCAATAAAATTTATTAAACCGTGAAATACAGAAATTTTAGGGAATATAATATCTTCTAATTAATTTCATCGAACAATTCTACCAAACCCTTCATTAAACAACTTTTGGTATCCCATTTTCTCATTGAAATAATGTCAAGTCTAATTCTGAGGGAATTATGGTATAGACTCATTCTGGTTAATATTTTTTTACCTATAAAATATTTAGGATCAACAATTATATAATCTTATTATTTAATATCCAATTTTACAAATGTATTTATGGATCATTACATAGCTTCAATCCTTAATACTATATGTTCCATATCATAGTGAAAATCAACTAGATGTTTTATTTTCATATGATCCATACATAGGTTGTGATACAAAAATATATCAATTCTGTTTTACCTTTACATAGGTAAAAATATTACTAGAAAATGTTATCATCTATGGTGTGGAGACAAAAACTAGTTATCACTTTACCCTTACAAACATCTAAAATGTATTCATAACATTCACTATGTAATAGAAGAAACCACAGTCAATGTTTCTTTCACAAATGTTCCACTATCCATGTCCATTTTAAATTCTAATTAATATTGAATTTAGGAACTTATATTTCATGTCTATATTTTCATTCTAATACATCCACAAACATCATCACTTCCCACTATAAAAAAATCCAAAAATAACCACAAGGAAGTTTTATTTTTCATAAATCCTCCATGAATATTTCTTTATTTAATTAATCTTCATCTCTAATATGTATTTTCACATGTAAGGCACTAAAAAACTATAATATGGACAAAAAATTAATAAAAATCCATAGAGATTCCAACTCTCTCCACTTTTATATTTTTTTAACAATATCAATAAAAATATTTCTCTCTCAATTTTCTATGAAATAAAAGGGGTTGATTGTATCAAATATTAACATATACCCCTTAAATAATTTTTATCTATAGGAAGAAGTATCCATCATTTATTTGGGGTGGATTCTACTATAATCCATTATATATTATAGAATTTCATTTTAGCTTAAAATACAACTATTATTTAAACGAACATGAACAATATTTTTCTCTCCCTATTTATAGATATAAAATTTATTTCTTCCGGATTTTCCGCCTCTATGTATTTGAATAATTAATTTCTCTTTTTGTTCCAAAATATTGTTGATTATCTAAATAATATATTAACAGACATAAATTTTTTTGAATAAAATTTCATGTTTTGAAACACCTTGATGAAAATGTTAAGGATAGAAACATAAATTAAAAACAACAATTAAGTGAATTACTACATATCCTTTAAGATATCAAAAAATCCACTAATCCTATTGAGTTGTGGATAATTGTTGGCGATAATGTCCGATGTAAACCTCCACAAATTTATTCATGTCACCCATGACTACTGATAATACTATAGTAGTTCATCTATTCCATTTTCTCATTAAACCATGTGATCTCACTCATATTCTCAAAAAATATTAGAGTGTAAAAATTAAAACATAATAGTTTGAGAAATAAAAATTTTGGATCCAATTGATACCAATTATATTCTATAACATCACATGATACTTCATTGACATATAAGTATTAATAGCCTTAGAGAATTCATCTTGAACTCACCCTCTTTGTTATGATCATAATGCAAATAATACATCTTACATTTAGAAAAAAATATAATAAAACAATTTTAATAGAATCATTCAACATACTATAAAAAATATATAAAAAACACGACAAATAACATTAATGATTTTACATGAAGCTTATATGAATTATGAAACTATCCACTTCATTAATGATCAAAATTCATGAATCATATTATCCTGATATAATTTTATAAACTCCAAATTTATCTTAATACTAACTATAATATAATTCGGTTATCAATATATCATATTATTGTTTCAATTCATCTTTAAAAATCATTCATCAACCATTTAGAACCTTTTTATTTTAATTTTTTAGGGAAGATTTCTCTATATTATACACCTTTTTTCATGATAACAATCATGAACTAAAATACTTCAAAAAAAATTATACATGTATTTTTAATATTCAAATGTTATAACATTCATCAGAGATATAATTTTTTTACTTTAAAAAATAACTCATTTATTATATCTAATGAAAATTTTATACTAAATCAAATAGTTGGATACATTTAAGTAAAATGAACTAGGGTTTATAGTTTTTTTCCTCAGGTTGAGGATGTTAGTTAGTCACTATGGTTGACCATTTTCCCATTTTCCTTCATCATATATTCTATCATTAAATCAGAAACATATTAATAGGAATACAATAATGTTTTCACTTCTTTTTGTCTTTTAACTTCAACACAAACCAACTCACAATCTATGCACCCTTGGAAAACATTATCATGATGGATTTTCCACTGCACAACTATTTAATCATTCTTTCAGTAGTTCAATGTGATAAATATATTTTTCCTGAGAGAGTTTTTATTATTTTTAGTGCATTCTATTATTTGTGAAATTACTTTCATTGGTCCCTTCTTTATTTAGGTAACATATGATTTATTCTATTTCTAGTAAATATATTTCTTATAATTATAGGATTTTTTTTGTTTTGTATTAGATTTGGATCATTTTTTTATTTCACCTTCAAAATTGTATTCTTATTTATATATCCACTTAAATTTATTATAGTAAATAATATATTTTTCATTTTATATATGGAATTTTTTTCATTTAATGTCTACTCAATATCATATGAATTTTCCACAATAGTGATGTTTAGTAAGATAAGTATAATTTTAAATATAAAAATACATTCCATGTTATTTTTGGTAAGTTATACTTTTAATAATTTATCTAGTTTTATACGAGTAAGAGTTATTTAAGATTCGAGGAAAAAACTAGATATTTTCCCATGAATTCCATTAAGGTAACACATGTCTCCATTCCTATATAAATATCGCATCTAGTGGTCCTTACCTATTGTAGATAGTTTCTTTGATATTTCACATTCATCAAAAAATTTACCATTTTCTTAGGAATATACATGGGATACTTCTTCATATTCCTTGAGAGGGATCATTAGAACCAATAAAACATTTTCCTAGGGAACCTATTCATTATGATCAGATAATATTATCATGTTTCGTTATATAAAAGTATTTTTTTCCCTTTATTTAACTTTGAACTGAAAATATACTTTCAAATAAATAATGAAAAGCATCATAGAGTTCATATTTATCCTTGGATCTATAATTTTTCACACCCATCTTGTCTTATAACAACTCATCTGCAAACCATTTTATATTCGTTCTTCTTATGTTAATATAAGAATTTTATTATACCTTGAGTGCATTCCCAAGATAAATGTCATCCTCTAATTATTTATAGAGTTTTTATAGAATTTACCTTTTATCCCTCGTATTCTTTGTCATTTTTAGAATATAACCTATAATGATAATATATTGTTATTGTATCCTTTATTTCCCTTAAAATAAAACAACAAGGTTTGTAGCTAACTCACCCATCTTAGTATTCAAGATTTGGAATTATTTTGAGTTTTGAATCCATCCCTTGACATTGGATTTTATATTTTTCATAAATGTGGATATAATATTCACTTCAACTTCATAATATCCATTCAATTCCCTCAGATGAGTGGATAATTCAACAATAATTTTATTTATGAATGTCAACTTTCCATCTTCTACTCAAAAAAACATGAACATAGTATCAAGTGAATTATTCTCTTCTTTATGACTCAGATTTTCTTCAGTTAACTATAGATACTTCTCCTCTTATAGGTGGAAAACATTAATTTTTTTCACTCTTTAAGACATCATCATTATTACAAGTCCAAACATAACTTTTCCTATCACCATATTCATTCATTATTATTGGATCATTAAATTGAAATATCAAGTCAAAAATAAATAATTCATACCTTCCTTTTGATGGTTGATGGATTCCTTTAATATGATCTCACAATTTCTAATAATACTTCCATATTATTAAATTCCTTTATATATTTGTGTCCATATTTTCCCTTTAGAAATAAAATAGTTTTAATGTACATATATCACCTCTTAGATTTTATTTCATGCATAATTTTCATATAGTAACCTCTATTCCATGTACATATCTTTGAAGGAAAAGTAAATCGAAAAATTTTGGTATGTATCATATTTTTAGAAAACTTTGAATACCTCTTAACAAAAGAATATATATCTATTATTCATTGAATTTTTTTCAAAGACTACCACATGTCATGTAAATATAACAATCCCTTCATGCATAATATCTTAAGGATCACCAATTAATTGTTCTATTTATTCTATTTACTTCATTATCTATCCATTTAATTAAGTACCATTGAAAAATAGTGTCATCCTTATTGAATTCAAATGTGAAATACATTAAACACCAAAAAAATATTTGATGAAGATAGGGTAAAAAATCCAATTGAATAGAATCAAGTATTGGATGAAAAAAATATTATTCCCTCAATGTGAATAAGTGGAAATACAAGGAGATTTGAGGGGGATCAATGTATAGAACATATTAAAAAAATAAAAAAAATTCCAATACCTATCGCTACCATATTTTATATTGAAATATAAATAAAAATGGTCATACTTTTTCCTTTTCTTCTAAGTATTTATCACATTACTACTTTACTTGTACAATGCATAGTAAAATATTTCATAGGGTTGTTTATCCCAAAAATGTGTGTTGTAGAAGTATAAAAAATAATCCATATGGGTGTAGTGATGATTAATTATTTTAAAACTATGATCTTTTAAATGTAGGATGGATGGAGATATTATTATTATCCATAATAATTAATGGATAAGTCTCAGTCACACATGTCTATGTTCACTATCCTTGCAATCACGAGTACAAAAATAGGTTTTTAACATAATTTTTTTTTGTGTTTTCAACATTGGATTTCTAGGTGATGTTATGTAAGAAACATAGTAAATAGTATTATTAATTTAAATTATTAAAAATAACATTAAAATTAGTTGTTTGAAATAATTTTAACATCAATTATTGAATTTTCTTGAAAATTATGTGTAAAGTGAATTTTGACATTGATTATTGAATATCCAACATGAAAAGTATCAATTTTATAAAAAAACTTCATTCTAGATGACTCCCATTGAAGAAAATACTTGATTAATAAATTTTGTGAATTGAAGAATGAAAAATCAGAAAAAAAACCTTAAATCTTCAAATTAATATCAATGATTATTATAGTATCAATTGATTTAATATTAATTTGAGAAAAGAACTCATGGTGAAACCAAATATATGATATAGTTTGATATATTTTAGAATGTGGATTTTAAATATTATCATACTGCTTCATATTTTTACGTGGATCTATAAAATTATTTTTCTGTATAAAAAATAATATACAAGTATAACAATTTATAAAACTAATAATAATTGTATTTATTAATGAAATAATAATTATAAATACCATATAAAAATAACTGAATTGTGAGTCGGTGCAATGAATATGGAAATTGAAAGAGTATATCTGAAATTAAAAAAGTTGGATGGTGACAAAATATAAATCACACATAGAATAGTGATTCAACGCATTATATTTGTAGGTATCATTTTTAATGATAAAGGGAGAGTTGTGTAAAAAATGAAAATATAAATTTTATATTGTTTTTACATTTATATTTGTCATTGTTTTTTTGAAAAAGGAGCATATAAATAATTGACAGAAATGATTTATTTTTTATTTTTAAAAAACTGATAAGAAAACCACCTGGATAAAGTTTTAATGTTCATTTTTTAAAATTTAATATTAACTATATTCCAGGGAATGTTTTGAAAGTTGGTTATTAAAAGACCAATGTTAAAACCCTATTGTAAAAACTATTTTTATTAGTAGTGAATGTTATAGGGAAGATTCGCTATCTCCCTAAGATAACTTCCCTCAAAATTTACCATTGTTTCTCCCTACTCTATAAAGGATTACTAGTTGTATAATAATCCATGAATAGTTTCACCTATTATATTATAGATTCACTACATATTTAATGGGTGCCTCTAAACTCCCCTTGTTTCTCTCCATAAGTATTTTTTGATCTGACCTATGTAAAGCATCATCATCTTGGAATGATATTTAATTGTATATCCTTCTTCATATTTCTAAGAATGTACTAAAATACTTTTCTTCACTGTATTGAAGTGATTCTTTATCCTTCCACTAATTTAGAGTAATGTTTAATTAGATTCAAGCCTTCTCTTACTTCCATCCAACCCCACATATGGTATACCCAAACTTCAGTGATTTGTATATGAAATATATTCTATCAACCACTGTATCATTTTATGTCTCATACAACATATCTATTTTATATATTTAGTTCCATTATAATTTCAAATTTAAAATTTAAATATCATTGTAACAACCAACGAATTTGTTTTAAAGCCCTTATATTCAATTGTTTTCTATAAAATAGATACCCTAGAACAATATTTGGGTTAATAATGATCAATCCATAATTAACAATTATTTTTAGAGGTTTAAATTGAAAAAAAAAATCTTATAACGTCTAGACAAAAGCACCATGTCCTCTATACCTCCTTACTCCATGAAACATCGATATAGTGTAGTGAATCTCTAGGAAAAAAACCATTCAACCCAACAGGCCTCATGGTCCCTAGATTTTTGGAAATAAAACTTATAAACCCAATCTTTAACACATATATTCAAACATTTTAATCCTGTACACCATTGAATTATTTGGAGTTGCATATCCTCTATCAAGTTTTCATTATGAAGTCCATCATGACCTTCATTACACTTATTTTTGGATGTCTATTTCTCAAAGGTAAAATGTTATTTATAAGTGCGGATCTCTATGGAATAGACTCCATATACTCCCTATTTCTGAACCATAAAATTTTCCATGATCTAAATTTATGTTACATTAGTATTTAAGATCAACCATTTTCAATAAATTGAATGAACATTACAAAAATTAAATCCAGACTAAAAATAACATGATCTATGATGTGTTGACCAACCACTATCCATTTTGGATTCACAATACCCATACTCATGTTTCAATAAAAATGTATAGAATTATTGTAACACACCTAGATTTTATTTACTGTCTCTTTTATTTAAATTCAATCGCATCAATAAGAATTTTTTCACACGACACCAAGATTAAATAAATCATGATATACAGTTAAATATTATTATTTTCATAAGATGGTTATAAACTATCTATTAAATTTGTGGTTTTGAATAAGATTAAGTATATTGGATGAGTGTATCTTATTTTGTATTAGGTAGGTGGTATATGACTTTTTCTTCAAGTTTCCATCATTTCTAAACAGTGTCATTTGTGTTGCACGCTAGTCTTTTCCAAGTGATGCCCTTTAATTGAGTTCTTCATATCAAATTGATCATTTCACCTAGATATACTTCCTATGATCCTTGTATTGTATATAGAGGATGTAAACCCCAATCTTGAACACCCCTTGGGTGTGTCGACTTTAATTGGATCTTTAAAATTAAATGATTAAAAGCCCTAAATCCCTAATAAGAATTCATCTTAGACTATAAGTGGATTTTACCCTTGCATGTATTTGTCTAAATGAAAATGGAACCTTCATAATTCAATATGAAACCTTCTTAATATACTTTCCATATGTAGTAGTTTATCATAAATTATTATATTTATTAATTGGGGCATGCCTTTGAAATGGATGTTTAAATATGATAAATAAATTTTTTGAAGAACAATGCCATGATTTTATAATAAAACCCCTCTTCTGACGTGTGTTGTCTTCTAAAATACAAAGTGGTAATTGTTCATTAATATCATGCTTGTCTTATAGCTTTTATTATTACACATGTCTTGGTGATAGTGTTTGATATGTGACATGATAGTACATGGCCCCTTTGATGCTGTTAAATGGAGTCACCACTTTCCTTTATGCATGTTCACTAAACCAATGCACCATCTAAGTGTATGCGTTGGATCATTTCTAAATAATTGAACATTGGACCAAGTTCCTTCTATGACATCAGCTTACTTTATAAAAGGATTACCCATGTATTTAAATTTCCAATGGACCATGGTACCTTCTAAGTTCCACTTATAACCTTTTTTTTGCAACAATAGAAGAATTAAATAGAGCAACAGCAGATCATCCTGATTCATCCATATTTTAATAACATAACCTACGAAGAGAATCTATTTCAACATAAAATCTAACTTATAGATAAATGCATCTCAGATATGGATACCAGAAGCCGAGTCCCACCACCTGAATCGTCATCCAACCTTGCCAACGTCGTTCCCACTCACCTGAGCTTGAGCCCCCTCCTTGAACTGCTCGTGATATTCCTTCCTATTCTGAACTAGAGCATTCGAGTTGCCAGATCTTGAACCCTCACAAGATCTAGTTGCTGCTGCTTGTTCAGTGCGCACGAGAAGCCCTGATCTATCTAGATTTGAACCGCCAGACCACCGGCTTCCAGCACCACCACACTCCCTCGGATCGAGAACCGAGATACTTCCATATTCATATCTTTCCATAGACGACCCTTTCATCCCTCTTCGTCTCCCTCTTCTCGAACCAATCAACCTGCAGGAACCCTCCCCTGCTCATCCTTCTCACCACTTTTAACCTTGATAAATGAATTTCCATGTTTTTTTAATTAAATGGAAGGTATTAATTTGAATTTATTGATCATGATGTATTTCTCCCCTTAAATTAATTAACTGGTTACATTGAAATGGAAATTAATTAGGTGGTATGACCATGACTCATGTTATTATTAAATAATCATTGATTAAATGAATTGTTATAATTGAAATTCCATGACTTGATATAATTTCTTAATAAATATATATCATGATAGGTATTTCATATAGCACCTCGTTATAAATTAATATTTATATTTGTATACACCTTAAATGGGATGTTGAATGATGGTATGAGATCGGTTGAACATGGCATAAAATCATGCCCCCTTATATCAAGTGTCGTGTTCATGGAATCTCACACCAGTGATACAATATGGATGTTGGGCTTTACGTACCACGTACCATGATTTGACTAATGACATGATGGTTTACTCACCATTCCGAGTGTATTTCATGATGTCTTACACTCTATTGGAATGTAGTGTATGTACCCTTTTTCTTGATATTTTAGGAATTTCTAGTCTTGTTATGGATGTCTAAGTTATTCCCTCATCCAGCCATAAACTAGTATTCCAGGTATATGGACACCAACATCCTTACGTACTTGGTTTATATAGGCGGATGAAATATAGAAATATATTATATACGTATATATTATTTCTATATATATGTGGTTACTAGTCATAAACTTATTCCATTTACGAACCGGAGTAGGTATCGCTCTCAGGTGTTCCTTAAAAATCTGGGTTGGTTGTTATTTATTTATTCAGCACTACTTGTTTATCTTTTTTCATATACCTTCACACTACTTTACATTATATTTCACGGACTGGATTCAATCATAGACACTATGGGTGGGAACCGACTAGGATTATTATTTCACACCCTTCTTGGTCAGTCATTACACTGGGGTTCCTGAGTAGTCCTTCTGTTCATAAGGATTTGGACATTATCTTGGGTTGTTTTTCTTTTACCTGGAGTTAGGATCACAGAACTAGGCTAGGGATCAGGATGCTAGTGGAAATCACCCACAGGAATTTTGTTTAATTTTCTTTATTACTAAATTTTATCATTCAATCTGTTGAATTCTTATTATTTTAGATTATATATTATCATTAGGACATACATGCATCGGTTCTACATCATCATTGGCTATATCCCTCTATTTATTCAGTTGATTATTATCATTTTTCCCCTATTATGTCATTTATTTATTATTGTTTCAACTATTTACTATTACTTATTATCTATCATACCATTTTTCTACATAGATAATAAGGGTATAGTCTCCCCACTATAACCTCTTTACACCCTCACTGCTATCTGGAAGCCTATAGTGTATAGGGAGGAATTCCTGAGGCCATGTGACCCACCATTCCACATATCTTATTAGTGGTCATTAGGTTGGGATGTTATAAAGTGGAATCCGAGCTATTTTTCCTTTTTCATTCTATTTTAGTCTAGTAGAAAGGGAACTAGGAATGTGTCAGTGCTTGGTAAATAGATGTGTTTGGGACTGATCACCCCACCCATGGGAAAAACACCATGTGGATAGGTCTGGGATTATTGTTCATGCAGTTTGTTGTTATAGTTGATATGATTTCATCTTGAGTGAATGGTGTACTTTCCACTACGTTTTGATTTTTGGATTTGTGGTATTTTTCCCTTTTCCTGGTATGGAAAGAAAGAATCATTACATGCATCATTATAGGTACATATAAAATTCACATGCCATGCATATGACATTCCATGTAGTTGAATTTATATCTTTCGTTATGATTGTAATTTTTTTCCTTGAGTATATGCCATGATTTTTTTTATTAGTATTACTATTTATGTATTTTAATAATATTCTTAGATTGCTACCTTTTTAGGATATTCTTTAGCATGACTACTTTTATAACATGTTTTTGTGATTATATTCCAATATTCCTATTTATATATCATGTTTTTCAGTACATCATGTTTATGTTCTAATAGCATGTTACACTGTGTTTACGGCTTATGATGAAATACAAGTTTTTTATATGTAAATGGTTTCTTGGGAGAAATTTATTGGTTGTGATTAAATGAGGACCATTTTTTAGTTGTAATGTGTGTGGGTGCATTATACTGGGAAAAAATACCCCATATACTTGAACCATATTTGAACTTTATACATGCTTAGAAACTATTATTAAAATGTTAAAGGCTTCTAATGTTTAAGTGTTAAAGTGAATTGGTTGTGATTAAAGGGAGCCGTATTCCAAACTGTAAAGTGTATGGGATCATTATATATTAGTAGATGGCCACTCATATAACTGAACCATTACATATGAGCAGGTTCTTTTCTAAAATGTAATTGGTTTCGATTAAATGGTAGCTAGAATTTAGTCTATAATGTGTATAAGAACTTTATATATTAGGGTGGTGGAAAACCATGTAATCAATCTATTTTTTATCTAACCATAATATATTTTGAGATGTATTTAAATGAAATTTTTTGTCAAATTTAATCTAAAAATAATTGACTATGTTCTTGAATGAAAAAGAGGACCCAAGTAGGTCATATGGGGCACATTTTGTTTGAGATAACCCATTATGGGTTTTTATAACTCAATTAATTAAGAAAATATTATTGGGTTGAACTCTGAGGAAACCATTTTGGTTTTAATGGTACCCTCATTGGTTAGCTCATCTTTTAAAAAGAAAATTTATATGAAACATTTCGAAATTTATGATGGGATTTTAATGAATTTTTTATGTATAAAAATTAAGTTTGATAATATATTCCTGTATGCCTTGGTGGTTTTTAAATCTTTTAAATTTTATGATATTAATTGGGAATCAATGTAAAAGTCATTAAAATTGAATCTTAGGAGGTGTAATTAGCCTAAAACCTCATGTAAAGGTATCTTAATCTATTCATTGAGTTTCCATGGAATGGATTTGTGATCATTTTTCAAAGGACTTATTATTTTTGGAAATAGTTATAGGTGTAGGGCCTAGTTAAATATATTGACATGAAGTAGTGATAAGTTTGATATTTTTTCTTCATAAGGGGTTAACCCATGGTAGGTATCAATATTATCGATTAAATTTCTTGTTAAATGTTGTGAGTTTCAAATGTTTGGTGTTGTTCATGTATTGATATCCCTAGTAGGATAATTATCATATAAATGAGACCCTTGTTTAAATGGGTGGCATATTTTTTTGTAGCCTTATTATGGGCGTCATCATTGAGTAATTCTTGGTTTTAGTCAGTTATACATGACTAGGGAATGGTCAAACAATTAGTAGGTCTCATGGCCCTATTTCGTTTTCCTGGGTGACTCAGGAATTCATCAGTCTATTTTACAATCGTATGAGATATAGTGACTTTTACCCCACTTTATGCATATTCCATCAGATACTTGAATGAATATGGAGGACATCCTTAGGATAGTATCGAGGGTATGTTATATTTCTTATGAACCTCATGGTAGTCTGTGTCGATATACTCGGTACTCGGCTAGTTTTTAATGATGTAACAAACTGGTTTAGTTTAGAGAAATTGATGAGACTTGGATTGTTAAGTATGATCTTGTTTCATCTCTATGTTATATTGATTTGGGAATTAAATGGAATCAAATTCGTCGCAATTATTAGGAAGGGGTTTTGAGAGACTCAAATGCTGTTAAATTCTAGTCGGTTTGGTTTTGGATTTCTTTGTATGCTTTGATGTGTGTGAGTGTGAGTCAGATGCATGTCACGCATGAATTTGAGGTGGTTTTGATATATTTCGCTTGTGATCATCAAGTCTGGATATTTTATTTTTATAACTAGGACACTTCTAAGGTGGGGAGAATCACATAGGTTCTAGAAAATATGTTCCCTCCCAAATAGATGCACATCCAAGGAGGACCATTGGAAATGGTTGGTTTTTATTGAATACCCATGAGGTAAGCAAGTTGGAATTGTGTCAGTGCTTACTTGGAATTATGACATTCATTTAGATGGAAATATATTAAAACCTTAGGAAACATTTTTTTTACTTTGATGGACTTTGGTGGTTAAGCTTGAATGATCATAGAATGCCTCAAGTTGTAATGTAATCATGGTTCAGTTGTCAATGCATCGGCAGGTGAAGACGACCTTCTTTCAAGACGTCGATCAATAGTGGTTCGTCTATTCTTCCATAGTAATCAAAAATATGCTCTTAATGTACTATTATATTTAGAGATGGGTGTGTCACCTATCTTGGATTTAAACTTGATGCACTAAGATATCATTAGTCTTACTCTATGCTAAATCATTAGAAGATTTTGGTATTTTTCATGTTTTTTCGTAGTGTTTCGCGTTGATATGTAGTTTCTATGAAGGATTGGTTGGCCCTGAGTGATATTGGGGTTCCCAAGTAGGAATTCCTTGGAAAGACACTTGGAAACCATATGTTTCCTTTGACTTGACCACCATGTGGATTATTATCTAGGCTCATTCTATGATATGAAGTGGACATTTTGGATTTCTACCAATATATCACTTGTAATTATTGGGTATGGGCTCCCGTGGATAGTTCCTTAGACTCCATATCATTAAATGTGATGTTATACTAGACATCGTTTTGGGCTCGAAGGATGTATTTTAAAGGGTAACAATTCAAGTGGGATGGATTTGCGTTACACCCATGTTCATGCTGAGGCATGATGGTTAAAATGATCAAATGATGGTTTGATTAAGGAAATGTCACGAGAAGTCGAAAATAAGCTTCAGTGAACGTTTTCTTGGTAAACACATGATGCCTTGGAAGAATGAATCGCAGTTCAGTTTTTTTGTCAACTATCTAAGGTGGGGAATTCATGGAATGGTCTGTTTGAGGTGGATAGACACATTATCCCTCTTGTTCAACAAATATGGTTAGTGGGGAAACATTTTAAAACAAACCGTTGGGATAAGGAGGGTGTAGTGTAAGGTAAGCAGTGTCTTTCAAGGAAATATTTTTCAACTAGTTTCTATTAGGTTGATTGGGTTTCAACCATTTCATTGAAATAAGGTACATGTTATGACCTTGGATGAAATTGGGTTCGCCTTATCAGATGAATCATGCCTTGATCGTCGCAATAATGCTTAAAGGTGTGCATTATAAGAACATACAAATGGTTTACATGCCATGGTTTGGAATTTAACCCTTCTTTAAGTTAAACCCTAAGGTGGTGAGCACCATCAACTAGTTGATTAATGTGATGATGACTTGATCATGTCTCTAGCTGGACAAGCTTTGGTAAGTCTCATTTTGGTGTTTCAGTTGGGTAATAATCATTGGATTGGGTTTTGGTGGCATACGTGTCATGTGCTTAAGAGTTTCTATAAGGTGCATTAGGCATTTTGAAATGCAACATGGCCATTTGAGTGATACTTCATGACCCTTGTTGGTCATGAGATGTTTTTATTGTTTCTAAAGACTTCTCTAAGACATGATGTTTTAATGTGGGGGGTTGTAAAGACCCTTGTCTTTGAGCCAAGGTGGAATTCCAATGGAATTTGATTTTTTGAATTTACTGGATAGGTCGTTCTTTGAACAGAGCATAGGAAAGTAATTCCAATTGTTGGAACACTTAAATGTGTTTTATTTACACATGGGTAAAGGTCCAAGGGTTTTCATGGGTGTCTTGTTGAGTTTCTGTAGTTCCAAATCCCATAAATCAATGTTTTGGAGGGTTTACACAGGGCACACGATATTTTTGAAATCATACAGCCCCTCGAAGAAAATTGTGTGGCTGCAGAAAGGGAGAAGAAACACCCCATATGAGTTGCACACAGTTTACCCAAACCATATGGAAATATCGCATGGTTAGTTACAATTTTGAAGGTATGATTTCACTATTAATCACACATTTGGCGCACGATTATGGTAACCCTGCGGTAAAAATCGTGTGAGGTGGTTTCTTAAGTAGGGGGTGTCAGGCGGTTGGTTCACAATTTCTCCAAACCATTAAGCGAAGCAGTGTGGCCTATTTTTTATGTGTTAAATTACCATAATAGCCTTAATGTAGTTAATATCTTATTTATCCTTTTTTTCCTCCTCCTCTGGCCACATGAGGCTCCCTGTCTGCAGTGGGTTTCCTCCTCTAATGCCTAAATTAGGAATTTCAATAACTCCTCTGTCCAAACTTTGAATCGATCTCCATTAATCTATATGGATTTGCATCAGTAAGCTCTCAAGTCTTTTTAAATATTTATTCAATTAGTCTCCTTTCAATTTCACTATTTTTGTGCGAGCTCATTTGCCCAATTTTTAGGGAGAAAGTATTTTTCCTAGATTTCTTCCAAATAGTACTGAATCAAATCTTGATATTGGATGAGTGGATAACCCTTAGCATAAGATATGTGTTCTATGACTTTTTCTTAATGTTTCCATTGTTTATGAATATTAACATTGTGCCACACACTGAGATTTGTTAAGCATCAACTTTTAATTGTGTAATTCATATGAAATTGATCAACACACCTAGATACACACCCTATGATCCTTGTTTTTTATATAGAGTATGTCAACATAGATTATAGACACCCCTTGGGTGTGCCAACTTTAATTTTCCTTTTATAATTAAGTGATTAAAATATAGGAATGCATTTTTAGTGTTTGTCTTAGACTATAAATGGATTTTCCCCTTGCATGAGTTTGTGTAAATGATAATGGAACCTTCTTAATTCCATTTAAACCCTTATGAATTGAAATTAAATATGTTGAATTTTATTTTAAATTATTCTTTTTATAAATTGATACATTCCTTAGAAATGGAAGTCTAAATAGGATACGTTAACTGTTTGAATAAAAAATTCAGGATTTTATTATAAATCCCCTCGGATGGGGCATGATGACTTCAAAATTAAAAAATGGTATATTATAATTCATATCATGCTTATATTACGGATTTAATTTTTCAATATGCCTTGGGAAAATGTTTGATATATTTTATACTAATACATTTCCCCTTTGATGTTGTTAAATGGATTTTCCCTATTCATGTATACTTTGTTCAGTGAAAAAATTCACCTATTATGTGTATGTATAGGATCATTTATAATTAATTGAACATTGGACCAAGCTCCTTATAAGTACATGGATTTCATAATAAATTTATTACCCATGTCGCTAATTTTCCAATGGACTATGGAGCCTTCTATGTTCCACTTTGAACCTTGATAAATGAATTTCCATGTTTGTTTAATTAAATAGATTGTATTTATTTGAATTACTTGTCCATGATGGATTTATCCCCTTAAATGAATTAAATGGTTACATTGGAATGGAAATTAATTGGTTGGTATGACCACACCTCATGTTATGATTAACTAATAATGGTTTATATGGATTTTTATAATTTAAATGTCATGAATTGATATAATGGCTTACCAAATGTAGTGCATGAGATGCATTATTACATGGCTCTGGTTACAAGTTAATATTGATAGAGGTTTGTGCCTTAAATGGGTTTTATAATGATGGTAATGGATCTATTGAGAATGGAATAAAATCACACTCTATTACATTGGGTTTTGATTTCATGGTGCCTCACACCAGTGATATTATATAGGTTTTGGCCTCTACACACCATGTACTATGATTAGAGTGATGGAATGATGAATTCCTCACAATACCATGTTTCTTGAATAATGTTTTAAAGTTTATTAGTATGTACATAATTAAACCTTTTCCATGAGATTTTAGGCTCATTCAGAATGGTTATGGATGTTTGAGTTACACCTCATTCAATCCAAAACTAGTATTCCATGTATATGGCCACATACGTTCATAGGTATATAGTTCTTTTATGTGGATGTGATATAGTACAATATTATATACATATATTTTATTACTATATATGTATGGTAATTGATCAGACACATATTCTGGATATGATATGAAGCAAGTATCGTCACCATGTTTCCCTAAGATACCTGGGTAGGTTGTTGTTAATTTATTCAGTACAACTTGTATATCTTTCTTCTTATACATGCATACTACTTTAAATTATATTTCATAAAATGGATTCAGTCATAGAAACTATGGGTGGGAACCTACTGGGATTATTATCTCACACCTTTCTCAAGCCACCATTGCACTAGGGTACCCGAGTTGACCTTTTGTTTATAGGACCTTGGACAGTTTCTTGTGTTGTTTTTCTATTACTATATGTTAGGAGAACATGACTAGGGTGGAGCTCTGGATGCTCATAAAGATCACTTGTGGGGATTGTATTTCTTTTTCTTTGTTACTACAATGTATCATGAAAACATGATATACTTGTTTTTTTAGTTTATGTATTATCATTGTGGCATTAATAAATATTTTTTATATTGGAATTGTATATTTCTATTTATTTATTCAGTTGATTATTATTCTTACACTAACTAGTCATTTATTTATTATAGAATCCACTATTTTTTGTTACTTATTATTTGTCATATTACAATGATACTCTGATAATGGGGGTATAGTCCCCCCACTATCACATCCTTAAACCCTCACTACTACTCAACAAAATCTAGTATACGGGGAGGTACACTTGAGGCCATGTGACTCATCGTCCCAACTACCGTATTGGTGGTCAGTCCGGTCAAGAAGTTACACAAAAAGGAATAAAAATTAAATAATAATGTACATATTTGAATATTATATTTCTAATGGAATATATTATATCCATTCTTTTTATTACCTCCTCTTATTCATTGAAATTAAGGTACTGTCCAAATTATGTCGGTTAATCACCTCTATGAATAATTATTTTGTTCATTTTCCATTACTACCTTCATGGATGGTCATAAAACTATTATTCTAGATAAATAAGAATGTAATAAAAATATAATAACATATTTCATTTTACAAAACATATATATATATATAATATTAAATAAATTAGAACCAGATCATGATGTTTGGAAAATTCACGAAAAATAAACTAAACATTTATCATAAAAATCTTATCAAATTATTCATTATCATGTATGAAAGAAAAATGATAAATGGGACCATTTAAAAATCTGGAAGTTCATGAATAAAATTTAATTTCATTTATGGTGTTTTATTTCAATTTTCACATGAACATTCATAATTATATACAAATGAACCAACCCTGAAACCATGAAATAACCACACCTGAAACCATGAATATAATGAAAATATATTAATAAATGGGTTGTAATATGTTATAAAAGGATCATTTAAGGTAATAAAAATATTAATATATTTGTTTAATAAATTAATAACTTTATTTAAACCATTATATAAGATGTTAATTAATGACACCTTAAAGTGAATCATGTGGTTAGGGTTTTCTTATCACGCTTTTATTTCTATGAGATATATGACTTATTTACCACTTATTTCTTGTGTGAGGTGTATATATTGACCATTGATATGTTATATCATGAATATCAATATCATCATGGTATTCAATGTTCCATTTGATAATTATTAATTTTACTGGCATACAATTCAACTAATTACAAGTAGTAAGGGATTTCTTAACTCATTTTTTATTCATTGGGTAAAACATATGTTTCATTGATTATGTCATGATAAGGTTATGTGTCCAATGAATTTTGATTATATTATGTTTTATTTAAACTTATTTTATGTGTATTTACAATTGATACACATAATTGATTTATTTGAAAAATTATATGATATTTTCAAGGGACTTCATCTAAAATTCACTTCATTGAGGAATTATTTATTATTATGCACTTAATTAATTTTCCATGGTGTATATACTACCCATTGGATTTATTTATTCTCATAATTCATTGAAAACATAATTTATATTAATTATATATATTTTATATCATGTATATGAACATTTCTTAAACTGTATACCATTTTTATATACAGTTTTTTCTTTGAATGTGATTGGAATCACTGGAAAATAATTTTAAATATGTATATTTAACTGAATATGGATAATTTTTTTAAATCATATTGATTAAAATTTTAAATCGATTATAATATATATAATGAGTTCTTTGGACATGAAAAAATGGGTGGAAACTATATATAGAAAACCCCCTTGATGCATCATTAGTCTTATGAGATAAAATCAATTGGTATCAAACCCTTCATGTTTATTTCCATGAATAATCATAGGGGTTTCTACACACATGCTTAAATTGGAAAGAGGATTGATCTTGACAGTAACAATATAGAACATATATCTTCATACTTATGACATCAGAAATTATGCATTTGTTTCATTTTAGTTATTTCAATCCCGAGTATTTTCACTATGTTAGATCCATAAATGCATTTTAATTCTTAGTTTATTGATTACATGGAATATGTGTTCAGTTAATTACCATTCCATTTTCATTATACTAATTTATTTAGTATTACTCCACTTTACTTAACCCTTACTAGGCTTTTAACCTTACCCTTATTTTGTTTCCTCTCTTTAGAATATAAAGATGAATTCTTGTAAGGAGTTTCAAGGATGATAAGAACTTTATTTTATTATGTATTATGTTTCATTTTCTACTCCCAATATAAAATGGGGTTCATGTATTTATATATATTACCAAGACTACTAAACTATTTAGTCCTTTGAAATGTGATTCCGTATAATCATGCCAATTTATTAAATTAGGGAACCGACTCTGGGCTTCTGGGGTTAGAGACATTATAGTTGGTATCATATGATGTTTTTTAGAATATTTGGGAATTAGATTCTGGAAAATGATTATTCAAGAACTTAACCCTATAATAATATTTGAGGATAAGTATAAAAGAACATCATAAAAAAACCTGTTTAGGATTATGAAATTAGATATGTGTAAATTATTTAATTTATGTCAAGTGTTATGACCTATTTATAATTATATAAATTTCATAATTTTATGAGATAATTTATTATATTACATTGTTTAGAAATGACACCTGGAAGGAAGTAGGGTATCAATACTCATATACAATGTAGAGATTTCTCTACTAAGGAAGAGAATACAACTGGTATTGGAACTGAGAAAGTTATGGCTATATTAATATAACATAATGAGAAAATGATTAATAACCATGATACACATATATTGGATCATTTCAAGTGGAAGAATCCCATATATTTTAATAGAACTACTAATCTAGTGGTTGCTGAGTAATGGATCATGTCCTCTGAAAATATATTTCTTGAATTAGGATGTGATGAAAAGAAAAAGGTTACACTTGCAGTGTGTTGTCTCAATGGAGATGCTAGACTATAGAGGTGATTGATTCAGAATACTATAGATTACAAGTAAATAGATATCATGGAATGGAAATATTGTTAGGAGACAGTTGTTTATAAATATTTCCCTCTTGAGAATGAAACTGAGATAAATAGATGGTTCCTTAGTTTAAACCAAAAGGATGAAGAAAGTATTTCAGTTTATAAATGTACCTATAAAATGTTACAATGGTATGTTATGGATTACATATGAAACACATGATTCAATATTAAGATTTTATTTGGTGGTCTCAATCCAAGTCTCTGAAGGGTGTTGGTCTCTCAAACCTTTTCTCTATATGATGTAATTTGTTTATGTGATATCAAGAAATAGAATAAATTCCCCACGTATGATGTCTTCAATGAGATACATGAGAAAAAGAGGGTGAAAAAAATCATAGATAAAAGTTAGAAGGGAAATATGGATTTTCCCACATCTGAAAAGTATGTGTGGAATCACCTGAGGAAATTTCTGAAAGGATTGGTAGTTTTTTATAAGTGCGTAGAAAGGGGTCATGAGGAGAAAGAATTGAAATGTAAGAATAAAAAGGCTGATATTCAGTGTTTAAACTATAGTGAAATAGGGAACTACACAATTAAATGACCCAAGAATCAAGGAAATATACCTTAGAATAAGAAAATAGATCAAGGTCAAGCTTATGTTGTTACTAAAGTTGATATAGAATAATTAAAGTATTTGGGTATTTGGATTCAATAACTATGTTGTAACAGTATTTTATCGATGATATTTGGGTTTTAAAAATCATGATATATAAAATTATTGCACTATAGTATTATTTCTGAATGGATTTGAAATCATGTATTGAATGGTACCAAGAAAGGTGATTTAGTAGAAAGATGAAGTTTTTGAAGACACGTGGTTGAGGGAAAGGTAACCCTTAATATGTTATTTATGATTAAGTAATGTTGTTTGGATAAAGAGATTAATAACCTGAATAAAGTAAATTTGATAGTGATTACTACCTTGCAATTTATTAATGATTTATTGGAAATGTGGTTTTGCTAACTTTTTTATAATTTACAGCATTTTTGGAATATATCCTGTATCTTGTCTTTTACATAATCAATTAGAAAACATGCACATTTTCAATATGTTTTTATAGTAATTATAGTTATTACCATGTTTCAATATAATACATAGTTTATGTGACGATTAAGAGTAACCTTAGGTTATTTGAGGGATTAATGATAAGTTCATCTTGGAAATTCAGTGACCTCCTTTCTAATGTTTTTTTGATCTTTTTCAGGAAGGTTAATAAGGATAACCATTTATGAAATTTTTTATATTGAACTTTAGATAAGGATTTACAAATTAATGTATTACTTCACCATATGATGCAATATGTGCTAATATATATGGTATAAATATTTCAAGGCATAACCTAACGATAAGATTTTTGTTATGAAATATAAATTTATTGTGAAATTTTATTTTTTTTATATTCATTGAGATTAAAATAATTCCTCAAATTTATGAAAAATGAGTCTTTAAATAAATAATTTTTTTCCTATTATCATCATTTTTTATGAGATCATTTATCTTTTTCACACCTCTGGTTTATGGATTTGTAGTCGTTAACATTCTGATGGCTATATTATCTACAAATATTCATCAGAACATCATAGTTATATATCTATTATATGTCCATGTTTTCACATTCCACTAATTATTTACTATCTATAATCCTAGTTTTTTGGTGACCATAACATTTACCTTTCGCTCTTATATATAGGTTGTTTTGTTAACCCTATTTACGATGTGGGTTTCCTACAAAATAATTTTCATGAATCAACCTCTGATTTTAAAAGCGTAATTTTAAATTGTGATGATGCAATTTATTAATGTATTTGATAATTTAAAACCCTAATATTTTTATGGCATTTATATTTTATTTAAATTTAATCACATTGATATCAAACATTTCTGGAAACACCGAGCTTAAATAAACCATGACATAATATTAATTATTATTATTTTAACATGATTGTTATAAACTAGTTGTTAAATTGGAAGGTGTGAATATGATTAACCATATTATGAAATTATAGTTTACATATTTATATAAAATAAATTCATTAGTAACCAATTAATTATAAATAAAATTAAAAACCAATTGAACATAAAGGATGTGTTTTATAAAAAACTATTTTTATTCTCTCAATGGTATTATTTATTAAAAAATAAATCAATCACTATGATTAAAAGATATTAATAGAATTTATATGATATATAATCAATAAAATTCTTTTAAATTAATTCAATATGTTTTATATGATTAAGATAATAATAAATCCAATTTTATACATAAAATTTTATATTTTTCTAAAAGGCAATTTTCTACCTTTTAATGGAAAAATAATTTTAAAACTAAATATTGACACCTTTATAAATTTTATTTTTCAAAATAAACATCTGTTTTGAAAGTGGAGTATCAAAATTATATATGGGTGAATTTTTTGGTATTTTTTAGATAAGTTTCATTTTTTGAAGAAAAGTTATAAATATTAAATTTTAATTGAAAATAGAAATTTAATCTAAATAATTTACCGTGTTAAATTATATTTTAAATTGGATTTAAAGACAAAATAGATCAATAATACAATTATTAATACAATTTGGGTCATTGAAATAATTTTCATATTGATGTTTGGTATGAAACCTTTTCAAACTTTTGAACATTTCCTCCTTAAAAACGCGCTTTGTCATCTTGTCTGTAGGTTAATTTTAAATGCAATTTTACAAATTATATGAATTGAATTTGGTAAAATAGATTCCATATTTGGAATAATAGGGTCCAAATTATGTTTTAAGTTTATTTTAATTTTTAGGAATAAAAATTTACCGTGGTAAAAAAAATATTTACCACAGTATAGGTAAAATAATGAAACATGTTAATGTTAAAAAAATAAAGGCTTAAAATACATTAAAGCTACAAAATTTAATTTTTTTTGATCTATTTAAAAAAATTAAAATCATTTAAAACATTAAGTATAATAAAAATTCATGGATATTAATTCAACCTCAATGTGGTTGGGTATAATTATAAATTGATCATTATTTAATCTCTTAGTGCCACCCTTCCTCAAGTATAAATACCACCCCTCACCACCCTATTTCTCCTAAAAATACATGTAACTATTAATATACTACCAAAATATATTATATCTACTCTCCCTGCATCCACGTTATAATGGTATCACCAATTGACCAATTCCAATTCTCTTAAGAGGCCCTCTAAGGATGTGATATTTGAGAGGTAATTTTCTCAAAGCACCTCTCTTATTTTCTTTTCTACTTATATTTTTACCTCACCTCCTTCACCCATAAAGAAATAATAATTCAATAATAATAAATAAATAATGTATTTTTATTTTTTTAATGGAATGTCATATATATATATACCTTTTATTACCTCCTATTATTCAAAGAAAATAAACTATTTTCCAAACTATGTTGGTCAATCGCCTCTGTAAATAATTATTTTGTCTGCTTTACATTACTGCCTTAATGGATGGTCATAAAACTATTATTCTTGAAAAATATGATTTTAATAATATATTTTAACTTATTTCAGGTTCTGGGACTAATATATAAACATAATATTAAATAAAATTAAACTACTTAGTGATGGTCATAAAAACAACGAAAAATAAACAAAACACATATTATTAACATTTTATCAAATAAATCATCCTCATATACGAAATAAAAATGATAAATGGGAAAATTTAAAATTCTATAAGTTAATTAATTCCATTTCATTTCAATTCTATATTTTTATATCAATTTTACAAGAAAACCCATAATTATACACAAATGAATGGACTATGAAACCATGCAATGGACACACCCAAAACCATGCAAATAATGGAATATTATTAATGAATAAGTCATAAGATGTTATAAAAGGATCAAATAAGTTATTATAAATAATAATATGGTTATTTAATGAATTAATAACATTCATTAAACCATTATAAAATATGATAAATAATGTTACACTAAATGGAATCATGGGATAATGGTTTTCTCATCTCACTTTAACTTCTATGAGATATATGCCTTATTCACCACTTATTTATTTTTTATGGTGCATATAATACAATTGGATATATATAATCAAGAATCTCATTATATATATGTTATTAAATGTTTTATTTTATAATTATATCTTTTATGGGGAATACGATTTGACTGATTATAAGTATAAAGGGATTTCATAACTAAATTTTCATTCATCGGGTTAAACATCTGTTTTATTGATTATGTCAAGATAAGGTTATGTGTGAAATATATTTTGAATATATTTTGTTTCTATTAAACTTATTTTATGTGGATTTATAGTGGATACACCAAATCAATTCATTTTAATAAGGATATGATCTTTGTAAGGGACTTTATCTCAATTTCACTTCATTACAGCATATTTTAAAATTATGAACCTAATTTATTTTCAATGGTGTATATACAAACCCTTTGGTTTATTTAGGATCATCACTCATTGAAAATTTCATTTCTATTAATTATACATATTTCTTGTATCAGGGATATGATTATTTTTTAAACTATATAATAGTTTTATATATGCTGTTTACATTGAATGTGATTTGAGAAACTAGGAAATACAATTAAACATGCATCTTTTACTCAATACAGATATTTGTTGATAAAGAATATTGGTTCATAAATTAAATAGAGTATTATATATATATAATTAATGATTTCTATATGGAATAACTAGAGAGGACCATATATATAAAATCTTCTTGATATATCGATAATCTTGTTAGATGAAATAAGCTGGTGAAAAACCCTTCAGTTTGTTTCATGAAGAATCAGACATGTTTCTACCCACAAAATAAAACTTAAAAGAGTTTTTATATTTTTAGTAACAATCTAGATGATATGTATTTATAGTTTACACATCTAAAATTATTCATTTCATTTATTCTAGTTATTACTATCCATAGGATTTTCACTATGAAAAAAATCTATGGATGCATTTCCATTCTCAGTTGATTGATTACATGGCATATTTGTTCAGTTATTTACATTTTAATATGTATTATTCTCATTAATTAGTTATTATATCAATTTTAGTTAACCCTTACTGAGTACTTTTTCTCACCCTTATTTCTTTACTTTCCACATTATATGAAGTGGAATTCTTGAAATGAGTTTCATGGATATTGAGGAGTTTATTTTCTTTTGTATCATATTTCATTTTCAATTCCCAACGTAAAATGGGTTTCATGTATGTATCTATTTTACCAATACTACTAACTAAGTTAGTCATTTAGGATTTTACTCCTTGTATTCATGCCATTTTAATACCGTAAGGCACCAAATTCGGCCTTCTAGAGTTGGGGTCTTTACAATTACCTTTTTATATTTACATAGGAAATTTTAAAACTTGCAAACCGCATCATCTATGGAATTATAGAATACCAATAATGGCTTTTGACTTAATATGACCCTTAAAAGATAAATAATGACTTCACCATAATCAACATGACCAATACTAAGTTATATTGATTGTTTCCTTCATCAACTTGATTCTATCCAACTTCATATTAATCCCCAATGAACATCACATATAAATAACCAATATTTTAGGTTCATATTTTCTTTACATTACATCTATAATCATCCTCTCTATTTTATTAAAACAATTCCAACAAAAAAAATAAATTTTCTTTTTTCAATGATCCTCTGATAATCGCTTCTTCCTTAAATGAATTTATATCATAAAAAACATATTTTAACATGTAAGGTTCTAAAAATCACATCTATTATCAATGAATACAACAAAAATTATTAGGGGTTCAAAAATTTACCTTCTTCAACTATGTGTTCTAATGAATTCAGTAATCTGTAACTTGTTTCAAAATATATATTCCATCTAAATTATTTCCCAATCATAATTATCACTACATTAGTATAACTTGTTTCTCTTCACTAATTTATTCTTCCTAGGTTTCACATATTCAATATAAAATATATATTTTTCAACCTTTTTATTTAGTAAATTTATATAAAAGTGTCCAATGTCGTTATAACTATATCACCATAGTGGTTTTTTTCATATTCTTCTTTACATTCCATATTTCATATATATTGATATATTAATACCAATTTTATTAATATCTTTATAATATTCTCTATTATTAGAATGACATGATTCTAAAACTTATTTATCTATGGTTTTAACCTTTATCATAGTTTAAAAATCTATCTTATCTTTTATTTTATTTCCAGAAGTTAATATTTTATTTATTTAATAAGAAATGATGATATTATGTAGTTCATAAAAAGGAATATCACCTCTATATTCTAATAATATAATATTTATGAAACACCTATATAGAAACATTATAAATAATATTTTTTACAATAATACAATAATCTATATTTTATCCAAATCCTTGAGTACTATTGAAAACATCATTGACTATATTAAAGTTGTTGTAAATGTTTTCTTAATCAACCATCAATATATCCTAAAACCAACTGGTTCACATCTACAAATTTATTCCTTAACTATAACGTAAAGTTTATTACTTCTCTTCATTTATAAAAAAATCCTTGGATGTCTGATTTCATGTGACTTTTGTTGGATTATTTTTTAAAGGATACATCAAAATGGAATTTTGAGATTTTCCATATATATTTATATTACTCTTATAAGAAGGGGACATAGGGGAACAATCATCAATGAGTATAAATCCCAATTTTTTAATCCCATTCTTCCATATCAATGTTAAATTATAAAAATACAGTCAAATAAAATCAATAAAATAATTCTTTAATGTATTTTGACACAAATTTTGCATCATGCTTTATAAGATACCAAGATGGAAATTAATATATTACATAGTTATTCTTTATAGGTTACTGTATCAGATATTACATCTCTCTCTATCTTTAGGTGAAATGATTTTTTTATAAATTTGGTTCATGTTATATTAATATGTGCCCCTCTAATAGAGATAAGGGTCTATAGAGACACCCATAAATTATATCTATAACATTCATCAATTTATGAGAATTGGAATTTTGGATGAATTGGGACCCATATGCATGGGATAATGAACATTAAAATATGAATGATCACATATAAATTCAATGAATAATTTTATTCAGGTATAGAATAATAATAGTTGAATTTACTTCTTATGTTATTCAAGAATTTTATATGTTAAAATTAATAAGTAATTGAAAAATGTTTCTAGAGAGAACCTCTATATATTCAAGGATTATGGATTGAACACATGATAAATTGGTTTTCAAAATCAATCATATGTTTTCACAAGATTTTTTTGAGTGTAAAATGTTATTGATAATGAATTTGATACACTTAGGAATGATTTATTGGGTTTTTCATTATGATTATGTATCTATTTGGAAAGTTAAAAGCTAAAAAGAACTAATTGTAATTTGAGAAAGTTTAAAAATATATATATTAGTTATTTTGGAACCAAAATTAAGTAAAAAATACTCTTTCCTCAATAAACTTTCCAATATATCTCTCTTTTAAGTTAAAAATAAAGAAACCAAAGGAATGAATATAAATGCATAGATCGAATAATAAGTGTTGATTTAGTGATCTTTCGATGATTGATGGAATATCGTTAGACACCAAATAAATTCCATTTAGGCCATAGAGATCATGTAACAACATTCATGGAGATATTGTGTATGTGGTGATGATCTAGCAGGTGCCTCACTTAGTTCCTCCAAGCTAAGATGATTTATTAATGGGTAATGTACACTATAATGATTCCTTACAATTAAGAACATTTAATGTTTCAATTTAATTAACATTTTATGATTGAAAGTATTTCCATAAAATCCATGTGGGATCCTAAACCTAGTTATCCAAATATATTTTTAAAATTCAAAATTGATCATAAAATTTTTAATTACATATTATTATTTCTTCTTCAACTAAAGGGTTCTGTATAATTTCATTAAATTGGTCTTATAATTAGTTAAGCATAAATTTATATAAAAAAATAAATTAACATGCGATGATACAATCAGATGGGTTATAAATACTAATTAATTGGATATTAGATATATAATTAATGGATATTCAATAATAAACTATTCTTTGAAATTGAATTTTAATAAAAAACAAAATTAATATAAAAAAGGAGAAAATAATGGGTGAATATTATTCACCATGAATACCAACATTGTATGGGAAAACCGCTTCATTCCATTGTAATTTTTAAGGGAAAAAACAAATAAAACATAATAAATGATGGGAAACATTGTGGCCCACATAGAAATGACCCAAAAACTCAAGATTTATATTACTTAATTAAATATTATTTTAATAGTATATTTTTGTTATGACTCCAAGATAAAACATAACGGTGTTTTTTTAAAATAACATTTTACCATTATTATATAGCCTTTAAATTATCAGGGTATAATATGATGTAATAATATTATAAAATCTAAAAACAAAAATGAATAAAAGGGAATTAGGTAGTAGAAGTCTCAATTATGAATCTCATTTATCCGATATTGAGATGGAGGTTTCATACCTTGGGTTATCTCTTGACTAAGCTAAATCTAAAATCATACAATTATTGTATTATCAAAATCCTATGGGAGGTAAATTCAAGATCGTGCAAATTTCTTTGAGATCCATGCTAAAGGAATCAACACACTTGATTACCACCAAATCATGCATCAATCTCATATCATATATTGTGATCATTAAGGGATATGTAACTACAAATAAAAATGATACAATAAGTTTTTCATTAATTTAACATGTTATTTATCACCTTTAATTCACACATTTCACATTTTGAATTTTAAAGAAAAAACAATGTATATTCATCTATAAAAATAATTTTTGTATATATTTCATAATAATAAAATTATAAATTTTCAAATCAATATTAGATTAAAAAAAATCAATTTTTATATAAAATTTCAAAATTATATTACTATGAATTTTTTCTATTTCTTTTAACATTTGGTTTTAGGTGAATAGTGAAAAATAAAAATTTTGTTAAAACCATCACTTTTATGAAATTATTATAACACTAAAATTAAATAAATATTTATTAAGAATTTTTCAATAAAATATATATATTTATAAGTAAAATAAATCATTTATTGTTCTAATTTTTTTAATAAAATTAATTATTGTTTTTTTTAAACTTATATAACATTTAATCCTAAATAATGATTTATCCTCTTATATTAAAAATTAGTTTTCATCATTTTTCTAAATAATATAAAAATATCTATTTTAAGTCAACATAATATGATTATTTAATAACATCAATTTCAGTTCTCGGCATAAAATCATGTTCAGTAAAATTAATGTTAATAGATGCGATAATGGTAAAACTATTATTTTTATAAAAAAGGTTTATTAATATTATTCAATTTTAATTTAATAAAATACATTAATAACTTATAAGAATTTATTTAATTTAATGTTAAAACTAGTATTAAAATTAATTGTCACTAACTGAATTGGTAATCAATATTAAATAAGAATAAGAACTCTTAATGGTGAAACCACCATTTTTCTAAAAAATATATTTTCATTATCTAAAATGTTTTTATTTAGAAGTATATTTTATATTATTTAGAAATTTATTTTAATTAATTTTAAATTAAGTTATATTAATCACATTTAAGTTTTCTAAGAGTTTTTATTTTATATGTATTGTAAGACTTCAGTTAATTTGGTAAGAACTACTAACCCCAATAAAAACAAAAATAAGGTAAAGTAAAAAAATTATGATTAAATTAAATTAGAAATGAATAAAAATGTGTCAATAAACATGGTATATTTTTTATAGAAAAAATATCATAAAAAAATAATTATATCAAATTTTTATAGTCATTAAACCTTTAATATTTGAAATACATTAATGAAAAATAATGTGTATTCACAAATATGACCATTAATTTACTTTTAAATGGGGATCGATTATAGCTTTTAAATTATCTAGTTTCCCAACAAAATATCGTTGAAACCAAACAATGTTTCCTCTAAATTATTTCCTTTGAAATTTTATAAGAACATGATCAGTAAATTTTATCCAAAGTCCTTAGATTCTATGGATTTCTTCAAGAGAATTTTTGTGATCACAACATAAGTATTTTTTACTCCTTTCCTTTTCATCTTAATCATTATCATACAAAAATACCCTAACCATATTAACATAATGACCTATATAAAATTAATCTTCTTGATTTTTATTATATTATTGATTAAACATATATTGATCCCTTCTCATCAACTTACAAAAGTAATCGAATGCTGATAGTGCTATGTGCAAACTACCACCTCCACGAAGTGATATCTTCTATTTTTCACCACTACCTCTCTTAAATTGTTATAATTATAGGAATAATTAGTAATATATATATATATATAACTATAATTTTTTTGATAAATATTATAATCCACCATTATTTCCACTTAATCTTCTAAATATGAAAACATTAATCATGTGTTTTACAGACTTCTACCTCCAAGAGGAAACATTTTCCATTTTCCCCTAGATTTTAAATCCTTATCTAAGAAAAAAATAAGAATTGAAATATATGAATAAATTTTTTATAATTATTTTATAATGATATTATATCAAAATAAAAAAAATATTTACCATACTCACCAAACAAATTATTATATGTTTATGTTTTGGTAGGTTTAACAAAATACTAGAATAATTTTATAATATTGGATCATGAATGAATATGAGAACATAAATACTAATATAAATATAATTTTATAATAAAATAATTATTGTATATGGTTCTTTAACTATTTTATTAATTTTTTAACTTATTATTAAAATATTATCTTTCATCACTTAAATTATAGAAATAAGTTGAAAACAACTCAATTTTCCAGGAACATAACTAAAAAACTAACAAAATTATATATGAGTAATAAAAATCAATATTATTTACGATATATAGGGATATAAGTTATCTAATAATGATTAAAATTAGTAAATATAAAAAAGAAAAATACAATTATTATAGAACTAGTACAAAATATAAATGTTAACTAACACTCGATAACAAAAATCGATAATAACTAACTAATATACATATAGAGAAAAACTATTAAATGGTGTTTTTGAATGGTTATAGACATTAAAAGGTTCCAAAAATATGTTATAAAGATTTTTATTTGATCTAATAGGGATATTCGACCACTTTAGTGGAAGCTAAGAATTAAGGTATGGGTTTCTTATCTCAAATTTATTCTTTTGTGACATTTTTCGTATACACAACATGTTATCCTAAGAATTATTCATCTTATTCCCATTTAATATTTTTTATCATGATCCTTTAGTTATTAATAGTATTTAATGTGTTCTTTAAATTCATATCTTTTATGGGGTTTTGATTCAAAAGTATCAAATATCAAATGGGGTTGTGTGAACTCAACTTTCTCTTATTGAGTTACAAACATTATTATTGATCTCTATTATTCCAATAAATATTTATTATACTTAATGAATAATTTTTATTGAATTTTATCATTATTTTCATGGTTTTTAGTATTATTCCTATATCCTAATTTATATAATTTTTGTTAAATTAATTATTAGGTTACATGAAAGAGGTTCCATGGTCTCAAATCCCATTTCTCAGGATATAATTATTTTTATAAATCAATTTAATTTTATATCATTTATATCAATCATATTAGTTATATTATATCAGAAATTATAATTACTTCATGGTATTATATATTTAATATCATTATCTTTCTTCTTCAGAATTTTTTATATGAATCTTATTAAAAATACGATGTTTATTTTCCCAACATCATTTTAAAATAAAGATCTCCCAATTGTGATAAACCATCTTAGTAATCCTTAATTTCATTTATTATAGTGTAAAAATAATTTTAATCCCATATAGTTTTACTTAGTGATATTTTTCTTCAATATATATTCTTTTAAAATATATGTTTTATAATATTTTTAAGTGATATTGGTAGTGGCCCGGACCCTAGTAGCTTGAATCAAGTGTGTACTTTATTAAATTAGAATAAAATATAAGGAATCACATCATGAAATACCGAATAGTAATGTATTCCTGGTAATCTAGATACACTCTTTGTTATATCATTACATTTGAATACAAACATTACAACATTATTTTTCTTCTTGAATATCATTATTACCTATAAAATATCATTCATAGTATACTTCCTAGATTCCTTGTAATGGAAAAAATATGGATGAGCTCAAATGTTTAATAAGAGTTTAGTACAACAGAATAATTCATGAATCAACAATCATAATCAACAATGAAAGGTAAATAACCAAACTGAGATTCCATTTAAATACATGATGTATAAGATAAGATAAGGAATAATTAACATGGTATAATAAATAACCTAAATAAAATTTCAGTTAATCAATAAATTTATAATGAAATGCATACATATATTCTATAATTGTGATAATTTAATTGATACATGGAAAGTTAAATTACAAAAACACATTCAATTTAATCAATAAACTAAGAAATAAATGTATCTATAAATATTATCATTGTGAAAGTTTAATGCATAATAATAACTGAATACTCAATGAGGTAAATACTTAATTATCAGATCTCATGATCTCATCCATCATGATACATCTACCATGAATACCATTCATAAGATAGTTTAAAACTACATATCGAAGCATATTTTATGATAGCTTACTTGTTCACTAAATTATACTATCTATGCACCGAGGGGCTATATAATTTTAGACCCCACCCATCACTGCATGTCCAAAGCCTTCATAATATATCAAATAATTTATTTAATTCATGAACAATGTCCCTTATAATCCAATATTCATATTAAGTAAATAATCAGGACTTATAAATATTTCCCCAGATATATAGAGAACATTAGATGTAGAACACTATTTATAATAATGATATACAATTTAAGAAATAATAATATCAATGATAAATAATATGGATATTTATGGTATATTTAATGTCTAATTATCATAGGAAAGTGAATATTTAAAGGTAAATCTAATGAGTACAAAAATGAATCTAGAATTTGAATATAAATACTTTCTTTGGTCTAAATGTTCATATACCATCCAAATAAATAATAATGATAGTATAAATTCAAAAATATACCCATTATATTAAGAATAAATGGTTGCTATCATTGTTAAATAGAAATATCATAAAAATCTCTAGAAAACCATTCATGAAGAAAATATCCTTTTCATTTTAAAAATTTATTTTTGAAAATAATACTCCACAAAACATTTTGAAAATAATTTTCTTTTAAAATAATATTTTAAACTTATAAATTAATTTTTAGAAAATCTGATTGTTTATGATGGGTATAAATTCCAATATTTCCATACATGTTAAAAAAGATTCTTTCACTTTTTTGGTAAAATCCAGACAAATTTGTTATTGAAAATGAAATAAATATTATTTATAAATATTTAAAAAGAAAAAATATTTAATAAAATATTTAATAACTTATTTGTAAATGGTAGTATTCATTATTGATGTTTTTTTAGAAAATTTGGTTTTTGAGGAAATTGTATTTCCGACCGAATATTGAAATGAAGTCATATTTTCTTAAAAACAATTATCATTAATTTTAATGAGAAAATATTGGAAAATGGTAATTTTGCATGATATTTTTTTATTAATAACCATGGGATAATAAAAATAAATAATTTATTACAATTTATCCAATAATTTCATTCAATGAAAATTTATATATTAACTATCCTCATTAAAATGATATTATGAAATAAAACCATACAATGATTATAATATTTAAGTGAGAAATAACCAATGAATTGATTATGTGTATCAAATCTGAATCCAAATAATAAATATTTAAATAAAAGTATATATATTCAAAAGTAATTATACACATAATCTTATAATATCATTGATAATTAATATTTAATATAACCCAAAGAAAATAAATTGAGTTATGATATTTTTTACCACTTTGTAACATTTATGTCATAATACCTTTGGATAAAAAAATTAAAATTACAAAAAACATGAATAATGAATTATTCATGATATTAAATCTAAAATTGGATGTATAAACACCATATAAAATAAATTAGGTGTATAACATTATGATATGCCTCAATCAAGGGAAATTGTGACGAAGTCCCTTAAACTCACACTTCCTTTTGGTTGAACATTAATTAACCTCATGTATAATATTTCTAAGAATGTTACTAACTTATAATATAAATTTATTAATATTTATAATATCATATATGATCCATTTAAAACATCTTATCACTCGTTTTTTATTAATTATTTGTTGTTCTGTTTGTTAATTTCCTTGTTTTCTCATTTTTGCATTGTCATGAATGTTCTGGTTATTGTGAATAATTTATAGTTCCGTGATATCAAGAATAATAATAATGAAATGGTTATAATATTTATATAGAAATTATACTTTTAAAACCAATCAGGAAATATGGTGTTGATAAATGATGTATGTTACAATCCTGAAAACGGTAGAACGTATGTAGCTTGAGTAACGTTTCCATTTTTCAATGATAATTATGTAATGGAGGTAAATAATATTATATAATTAAATAATGATAATTATTTCATAAATAAAATATTATATTTTTTAATATACTTATATATATCATCCATGTGGTGTGGTTATGAAAAGATAGTCATATCCCATTGTGACAGCGGTAGTCCACACGTACAGGAACAATGTTATCATCATTAAGTTACTGAAAAGGTATGAAAAAAATGAAATATTATCCTTTTTGAAAAATATATATTTTATTAATAAAATAATTTATCCATTTATATCACCTATATTTATTAAATTTATCTTTATTAAATTCCATGTAAAGCATTAGAGAAAAACAAATCACATCACTTCATGTGGGGGTAGCTCACCGTACCCACAAGTTATATTATGATATCCCCTACAGAATGGAACTAAAAAAAGGTATATATGATATAATTTATCCATAAATATAATTATGTTATAAATATAATATTTGTACTTTAAATACATCTTCACACTAAACTGTGATAGGAGGTAATGGAAAAATGTATTCCATTGGTTCCTATGGTGGTAGTGTGTCATACACATGAATGGTGGATTTGTTACACATTTCATTGAAGTGGGAATTTTTTAGGTCATGTAGTTAACATAAAAAAATATCATTATATTTAATATTCTTAATTTACTATATTATCATGTTTTAATAATAATTAATGGATTTGGAGGAAGAAATAAAATATAAATGCTAGTTAAAGAACGCAACCTCTTCTTTGGGTAACCCCTTTTGGTTTGAACCAAAAGCCTTCTAGGGTTTGATTTATTCCCAAGATAAGGTTTACAGGATTAGTGTATGAAATATTGTAATTTATTGTGGAAATTATTCTATGAACCAAATTTTTTTCAGGTTGTAGAGAGGAGAAGAGAGGGGTGACCTTTTATAAGTGAGATGAGTTATACACTTGTGATTTTTTAAAAGAAAAAGGTTTAACCACATTATTCACATCCCAAAAGAAAACAATGGAGTATTACATATCCTCGTACATTATAGGTTAAAACAATTTCCATAAAATAAATTTTAAACAAGCTTTTAGGTCATTTTAACCCTTATATTCTTAGTTTAAGCCCTAGTAAACCCATTTTTTAATTTAATAGTAGTAAATAATTTTTACTATTTTTTATTATTCATTATGGTAAAAAACTAAGTTGGCCTTATTAGATAATATATATTATTATTATTTCAAATATGCAATCCATTTAACAAATTCCATTAACATAAGTGTAAATTTTTAATTTAACAGTAATCCTAGAGGTGCGATAAGAAAGTGGGTTCTCAAAGAGAAAATGTTCATAAGTTTACAAAAACAATTTAGGGAAATTTAATATGAAAATGATTAAAATGATCTAAATTATATTAATAGTAATATAATTGAACTAACTTTAAATTAAAAACAAAGTTATAATTTAATTTATCTTTATAAATAATTTAAACCAAAAATAATCTTTTAATTAAAATTCAGTATTGTTTACTATTCATCAAAAACTGAAAAATTTCACTAAAATCCCAAAAATTCTCCGTAAGGTAATTTTGATATGATAATTTAAAAAATTAAGTTAATTTTTTCAAATAAATTTTCAAAATTGGTAAAAATAATTAAATTTAATTATTGTTCTTAAAGAGAGACTAAACTATCTTTTAAAAAATATATGGTTTTTCAAAAAAATGTATTTTTCGTTCAAATGGTTCTAATTTTATCTCTAAACAAGAGATATAAATTTTATTTATTTTATAAATTTTTAAATGATATAATTTTTATAATTTATTTAGTGATATTAATACCTTTAAATTTAATGTATAGGTTATTATGGTAATGATTAAATAATAATATTTTAATTGAGTATCATGTTTTGTTCAAAACCTGTATTTAAAATATTGAATGTTCTCCAAGAGATTGAATTTATTTAAAAATAAATATATCATAAAGATTCATGGAATTATATCCCCTTCTATTTTTTTCATTCAAGCTATTATATATGATGTTCATATTTTAAAATATAGGAGATTACAATGTGTTTTTAAACATAGGTATTTATAATAAAATAAAAATAAATTACTTTCCACTCATATTTTATCTTCAAATAAATATTTTTAGGATATAATAGTATCTATTTACAAAATTAAATATTTTTATTTTCAAATACATTGAATTTTATTGAATATTTTTTAATGGAAAATTATTTTAACATTTTCTATATGTGAAATTTTCAACAAAAGAGGTATTTTTAGTGTGTACATGAGAACATATCATTTTGATTCCTTTTTATTTTTATATAATAATTTCTATCTAAATTTTAAAGGTTTCTAAAATAAATTATTTTTATTATGAATTTATAAATTATTTTATTTAAATGAATTTCAAATGATCAAGGATATTTCATATTTTCAAATTTATTTTTTAAACTCATAAAAATTGTTTTTCTTTGAAGTAATTTTCCTTAACATATCTTATTCATGATCGATTATATCAATAAAATGATACGAATATCCTTATTTTAATATATGGATTATATAATGTTATTTTATATCAAATAAATGATCCATTACTACCTTTTTATTTCCTACTCACATTAAATATATAAAAATAATTTTTCTTCTAAAATTTTCCTCCAATGAGTACCCAAATCTTGATTCCATTGATAGAAGGGTGTTTATAACGACCCAAACTTTCATTAATGAAAATTAATCTTGATATAATTAAATGTATTATTATGTAAAATGGTTATATAAAATATTAACTTCTTTGGTTTTATGTTTTTGTATTTTAAAATACCATTAAGAATTGTGATCGTGGCTAATATATCCATTGAACAATGATCACATGATTAGTATAAATACAGGGATTTAAAAAATCCAATTTACTTTGACAAAGGAAGTGATGACATCATCTAGTAGAATTTCTCCATATAGAGCTCATTTTCCCGATCTCAGAATAGAGGTGACATCATTGAGCTTTGCTCTTGACTAAGCCTAAGCCGAGCTTCAATGCGTTAAGCTCAAATCGAACCGCACACTGGAGAAGTGGAAGTGGATAGAGATTACCACCCGGGCGTTGTTATTTAAGCCACCCCAAGAGTCTATCACCATCGCACACCTTACCCTATGGGCATATGTGGGTGTTATAAGGGGTTATGTAACAATACCCTAGCACTATGATTATGTACATTATTTATTATAATGAATATACGTTCATTTTATTATTTTTACTTTTTAAATATTTTTTAATGAACAAATAGTATTTTTAGTTAATATTCAATTAAGAAATCTATTTTGAGGAATTAATAGATTTTTGAATTAAATAATGTTTTTATAAATTATTATTACTAAATTAATTTTTATTAAATATAAATGATCATATAATTATTATGAATTCAATTGTTATTTTTATTATGGTTTGAAAGCTATTTTTGTCATAACACAAGAATTTTCGATAAATATCTGATTTTATTTTAAAATTAAACTTTCACATATTTAGAAAATTATTTAGATAAAATTCATATTATTTTTGGAATCAGGACATTGAAATTATCCAATGGTGAGTTTTTCATAATTTTCTGAGATAGTCGAATGTTTGGGTAATAATTAAATACTGTTTAATTAAATAATGTGTTTTATGACATCATAATGACCCAATAGTGATGTAATAAATACTATAAATGCGTTATTCATCCAATATATGTTTTACCATTAAAATAATTTGATTTTGGGTTTGTTTGATTTATTTTACAAAGTTTTAGTGGACCCTCCAAGACTTATAAAACATTTTATCTTTTTAAATTGATTTCATTGAGAGTGTGAATCACCTCCACATAATCAAGCCTAATATTTTAATAATTTAGTCCATTATCCTTATAAAATATTTTTTCCACTCCCCTTTGGCAAAAATCATGGGAAAAAACCATGGAATGTTTTGTGGTTTTGGTTAGATTAATGTGTAGGGTCGCAAATCAAAATAATAAATAATTCCCTCCCTTTTCCTATTTAAACCCACCCAAACTCCCACTACCTCTTTACTCAAAGAATTTGGATATTTACCAACCTCTGACCTCATCTCTCTATAATCCTCCCAAGGTTCCCCAAGCTCTCAAGAATCCTCTCTCAATCCCCTACAAAGCCATTGGGATCACACTTCCATGTAAGGGATTCCTTCCTTCCTCATTTTATCCATGTTTTTTAATATTGTTATGTCCTTTTATTTTCAATTATAAATGTTGGGGTATGATTTTGAACCTCCCCCATACTCCCCTTTTTATGGTTGAATGATTATATACCCTTTCTCTTTCATTAATTCTTCCCATGTACACTCGTTACAATTCCAAAATTCTGTATGGAATTTCTCTCTCCTCATTAACATTCAAGAAATTATTTTGTATTATGAATCTAAATTAAATTAAATTTATTGGGACATGTATCTATATGAACCAATTACTGTACATTTCATTTACACATAATGAGACACCCCTTTCTCTCTCATCAACCATTTTTATGAATTATTATGTCACGTCGTTATGCTGCCGAAGTTGCATCACGATTTTCCAATCCCAAGTCTTTGTATAGTGAATACCATGCCAATTTCCCTATCAAAGGTGTTAAACTTTATTCAAATTTACTTATTGTTTATATAGTTTCATGTATTTATTACACATTCATCTATCTTGTAATAAATGATGATGTTTAATAATTCCATGTTGTATGATCCATGTGGCACACTTATGCAAGAAAGGAAATGTTTAATAAGGGTGCACCCTGATAGTGCTCTAATGCACTAGGCAAAGATTAGTATCATGATATGTCATGTGAAATGACGTTTTAGGCATTATAATTCAAGTTCAATGTGGGTTTACTCATGCTCAATTGCAATGATCCTTGGCTCATGCTAATATCATGTTAAGTGTTGTTTCCACATTTCCATGTTACGATAATCATGTTATATCATGCCTTTATGTTAATGTTTCTATTATTCTACATTGTTATTACTATTTCCTAACATGAACTTTATTCTTATTTTTATGCATTTTTTACTCCCTTACTAGTATTTATAGCTCACCCTTTTCTTATGCATGTCCTTAGGTTACCCCATGCAGTGCTAAGTATGAGGGAATTTAGTTGTCATTTAAATGAAGTTTTCAATAAAGATGTCATTTTTCAGGTTCTAAGTAATTATTTAATGTTACTAAGACACAAATAACCTAGACCTCTATATCTTCTATGTTGTATCAAGTGAAGATTTTATGTAATAAATCTTGTCTAAGTGTGTAATAAAAAGCAGGGTTGTTATAGTTGGTATCAGAGGATAGGTTTAGTTATTTTTTATATTAGGATTAGAAAACCCTAGTGAAAGACTTATGGATAAGACTAAGTATAATTAAAACAACCCTCTGTTTTAGTGAGTATTGAGTAAGTGGTTAATAAAGTAAATACATATCTCTCTAGATACGAGAAAGTAGAGGCAGCTCTGGCACAGATGTACCTCGGAGTGAAAACTCTAATATGGAGTTTAGGATTTCACCTAGGGTATTCAGGTACAAAACAATGGGCCTTGCTAATCTCTTGGTTAAGACACTCCCGGGGGATATGCTTTGGTAAATTTAAAAGCCTAGTATGAACCATTGTTAAGGTAAAAAATTCCCTTAAGAATAAATGTTTGGAAGTATTTCATGGATAAAAAAGATTGAAGACTATATATTAATATGTTAAAGAAATAAAAGTAATTTATAAGTTATCTACTTCTGTCTTTGGATTACCCTTTATATTTTACCCCTAACATTACATTATTCCAGCCAATGGCTTGTAATAGGAGGTCTCAGGCTAACAACCAATCTGAAGATCAAAGTGACGAATGTTCTAATGAGATACCCAATCTGATGGGAGTAGGAATCATGAACTTTTTCTTGATAATCTCTCAGTTAACTCAAGATTGAATATAAACATGGGTTAAGACGATCGTTCAACCCTCCCCCCAAGAAATAATAAGTCACAATTGAGAGCTTTATGAGACAAAGGCCTCCTACTTCTAATGGATCATCTGATCCCTCAATTTCCATACTGTAGATCAACTCCATTGAAAAGATCTTCTCCATAAATCAATGTTATGAATAAGAGAAGGTTAATATGGATGCTTATAGTATAGAAGGTGAAGCTGATCTATGGTGGACATTAATAAAAAATATGAAGCCTGAGGAGTAGATCAAGGTGTTAGAATGAACCGATTTTCAGAAAATGTTTTTTGAAAATTATTTTCCTCGCACCCTCTGACTTAAGATGGAAAGGTCATTCCATGTCCTAAAGAAAAAAGATGATGAATCAATCAAAGTGTATGATGAAAAATTCACATGGCTTGCACGAAACACCTCCGGCTTTGTCGTTACCCCCAAACCAAGGTTGGCCGCTTCTTTGGTTGGTTAAAACCTAGCCTGTGAAAAGCTCTAGTGATCCATGACTTCGATAGCTATGAGTAAATTATTAGATGTTCCCTCAACGTAGAAATGGAGATCGTAGAATCTCAGGGGTATCATGGGGATAAGAAGTGTATGGTGGAATTCAATTCTAGTGGTCCAATCGATAAATCCAATGATGTTAAGAAAATACAACACCCCAATTTCCAAAGGTGCAGAAAGAAGAACCTTAGAAATTTCCTGAAGGGAATGAGGAAATTCTTTAGGTGTGAAAGAGAAGAAAATATAGCTGTTAACTGCTAACAATAAATACCCACAATTGCGACAGAGGATAGGAATTTTTTGTTTGACTCTCAAATAATTGTTCATTTCTTCAATTGCAAAGAACCAGGGAACCTTGCAAATCAGTGTCCTAATCCAAGAGTTTTCGAAGGCAACCAACAACCTTCAAGGAAGAAAGGGCGAGCTTTTTCCATCGCTACCACCGAAGTGAACCCTGAAAATGAAGTGGTGACAGGTACTCTAGCTATTCATTCAATAATAGTGAATGTACTTTTTTATTCTGGTTCTACACATTATTTTGTATCCTAAAAGTATAGTAGAAAAATCTCAACACCACCAAAAATCATGGAAGTAAAGATGTTGGTGAGTACGGTAAATTGGGAAATAGTTGTATCCCATGAATATAACCCCTCCCCCATCATAATTTGTGGATTTAACTTCCCGTAGAACCTCATTATACTCCCTCTAGTGGAATTTGATTCAATTCTGATCATATATTGGCCTTCCTTATATAGAGCTAACATAAATTTCCATGAGAGGGAAATCAATCTCTATATAAAGAATTGACCCTTGATTCTATACATGTGAAATGAGGTAGATGAATATTATTTAGAACCTTCATCTCAAGAATGGATATTACTACCCTATGAGCATGCATATTTGGATCAGATGATTGAGTTCAAGGAAGCAAACTTATTTGAATACAAGCCTATTATGAGGGAATTCGCTGAAGTGTTTCCTGAGGAATTGCTTAGCCTTCCTCCTAGAAGAGATATTGAATTCTCAAATGACCTTATACCTAAGGTGTTGCCAATTTCCAAGACTCCATATAGAATGGTTGTTGTAGAGCTTGAGGAGATGAAGAAACAACTACAGGAGAATATGGATAAAGGGGTTATAGGCCCATGTTCTTTACCATGGGGTGAACTAGTCCTCTTTGTCAAGAAGAAGGATGGGTCAATGAGCCTTTGTATTGATTATTGTGAGCTCAAAAAAATCAATATAAAGAGAAAGTACCCTCTTCCCTGAATTTATGACTTTTTCGATCAGCTACGTGGAGCACAATACTTTTCCATGGTGAATTTGCGGTCAAGATATTACCAAGTAAGAGTGAAGAAGGAGGATATCCTAAAGACTGCTTTTTGTATAAGGTACGGGCACTATGAATTCATAGTAATGCCTTTTGAACTCACTAATGATCTAGAAATATTCATGGACTTGATGAATAGAGTCTTTTAAAGATTACCTCGAAAAATTTGTGGTAGTATTTATAGACGATATTCTAATATACTCCAAAACCAAGGAGGATCATGAGGAGAATCTAAGATCTATACTAGAGACCTTGTGATATGATAAGCTCTATGAAAAGTATAGAATGTGTGAGTTTTGGTTTAAGGAGGTTTCATTCTTGGGCTATATCATCACAAGTAATGGGATATCTTTGGATCCCTCCAAGAAAACTGCAATTGAGGGATGGTCGAGGCCAACATCAGTAACAGATATTTGTAGCTTCCTTGGGAATGCTGGATATTATAGCCAATTTGTGAGAAATTTCTCATGATTTTCAAACCCTCTTACAAAGAGAACTCATAAGGGAGTCAATATTTCTTGGAGTTATGAATGAAAATATAGTTTTAAGGAGTTCAAAAGGATCCTTATCACTATTCCCATGGTGACATTTCCCTCAAGTGGATAACTTTTTGTGTTATTTAGTGATGCTTCGAAGAAGGGATTGGGTTGTGTGTTGATGTAAAATGAAAAAGTCATTGCCTATGCTTCAAGGAAATTGAATGTTCATGGAAAAACTATAAAACAAATGATCTGGAGTTGGATGTAATAATCTTCACTTTAAAATTTTGGTTGCATTGCCTCTTTGGGGAGAAATGTAAAATATACATGGATCAAAAAAATCCTCAAGTATATATTCACACATAAAGAGTTTAACATCCACCAACGAAGATGGTTATATCTGATTAAAGACTATCACTAATCAACCCATTAACACCATGGGAAAGAAAAAAAGGTGGAAGATGCTCTATGTATAAAGGACCCACCGATTCTATCATTTATGATAATTGAAAAGGATACAATCTTCTTAGATTTGATGAATATGGACATGGGAATCAAAAAGAAGGGAACATCATCAATCCTTTCACAAATTATTTCTCAACCATATTTTTGGAAAGGTTATAGGATGCTTAAAGGATGGTTTAGAAATTCAGAAGAAGGTGGAAAATATCAGGAAAAGGAAATCCTCGAATTTCAATGTCAATGAAGAATGAATTGTCATATTTAGGTCAAGAATATGTGTCCCATCGAATCGAGAGTTAAAGATGGAACTTTTGGATGATGCACATAGATAAAATTTCTCCATTCACCCAGGAAACACAAATATGTATCAAGATCTCTGAAAGCATTATTGGTGGGATAACATGAAGAATGAGATTGATGAGTATACATTAAAGTGTCTGATATGTCTTCAATTGAAGTTTGATAGGAAGATGTATAAGGGGATGATGAAACCATTACCCATACTAGACTGTAAATGGGAGAACATCACCATTGACATTGTCACCTAACTTTTGAAGAAATCCAAAGGAAACAATGATATCTGGGTTGTTGTGGATCATCTTACTATGACTACAAACATCATTGTAATTCGGGAGGATTTCTTACTGGATAAACTGGAACAGATATACATCAGAGATGTGGTAAGTCTGCATATAGTACCACTATATATTATATCCGATTGGGATCTAAGATTCACCTCTACATTTTGAAGAGTTTTCAACATGATATGGATACTGAGATGAACATCAGTAAGACTTATCATCCTCAAACTGATGGCCAATCTGAGAAGAAAATCTAAAAACTTGAGGACATGATGAGAGAATTCTCAATGGGCTTCAAAGGAGGATGCGATCAATATATTCCTCTAGTTGAGTTATCTTACAACAAAAGATTTCACTCAAGCATCCAGATGGATCGTTGTGAATCCTTATATTGGAAGAGCTATAGAACATTTTCATGTTGGGATGAAGTTAAGGAGAGAAAACTCCTAGGTCCGTAAATAGTGGAAGAAATGGTATATAAGGTTAAGACTATCCAGCAGCACATTAAAGCTACTCATAGTTGACAAAAGAGTTATGCTGATAATTTTCAAGGAGACCTAGAGTTTGATATCATAGACATGGTATTACTTTGAATATCACCATGTAAGAGGGTTATGTGATCTAGGGATAAGGGAATGTTTAGTCCAAGGTACATCGGCACTTTTAGATCCTTGATCTCTTTGGAGAAGTGGCCTATTGACTAGAATTCCCACCAAACCAATTTCAAGTACATAATGTATTCCATGTATCACCCTTGAGGAAGTATATACCTAACCCATGGAATGTACTCAATACAAATGTGGTACCATTGTAGAATGACCTCTCATATAAAGAAAAGCTAATTAAGATCTTAGATCATAGAGAAAAAGTTCTATGAAATAAGACAATTCCCCTTGTCAAAGTGTTGTAGTGAAACCAAAAGTTTGAAGAGGCAACATGGTAATTAGAGGAAGTGATGAAGTAGAGTTACCCACATCTGTTTTGCTATGGGAAATGTAAATTTCAAGGGTGAAATTTCTTAAGGGGGGAATATTGTAACGACCCAAATTTTCATTAATGAAAATTCCTCTTGATCTAATTAAATTTATTATTATGTAAAATGGTAATATAAAATATACAATTCATTCGTTTTATGTTTTTGGATTTTAAAATACCATTAATAATTAGGAACATTTCTAATATAGCTATTAAACAGTGATCACATGATTAGTATGAATATAGGTCTTTAACAAATCCAATTTACTCAGAAAAACGAAGAGATGACCTCATCCAGTATAATTGCTCTATACAAAGACCATTTTTCAGAGCACAGAAAGGTGGAATCATTGGGTTTCTCTCATGGCCAAGCCCAAGCCGAGCTTCAATACTTTAAGCTCGAACTAAACCGACTAAGGGAGAAGTGAAAGTCGATAGAGATTAACACCCGAGCAATGTTATCTGAACCACCCCAAGAGTCTGTCAGCATCGCACACCTTACCATTATGTCATATGCGGGTGTTATAAGGGGTTATGTAATAAGACCCTAGATCTTTGATTATGTACATTATTTTTTATAATTAATATACATTCATTTTTTCATAGTTACTTTGTAAATAGTTTTTAATGCGTAAATAGAATTTTTAGATAATATTCAATTAAAAAATCCATTTTGATGAATTAATGGATTTTTTAATTTATAAATATTATAATATAATATTATAATTAAAATATTTTTTATTAAATATAAATGACCGTATAATTATTATGAATTCAATTGTGTTTTTTATTAAGGTTTGAAAGCTATTTCTTTTCAAAACCCATGAATTTTCGATAAATGTCAGTTTTTATTTTAAAAGTAATAATTCACATATTTAGAAAATTATTTAGAAAAAATGAATATTATTTTTTCAATCAGGATGTTGAAATTATCCCATGGTGAATTTTTCATAATTTTCTAAGACAGTTGAATTTTTAGATAAAAATTAAATACCGATTTATTATATATTTTATTTTATGACATCATAATGACCCAATAGTAATGTAATATAATACAATAAATTAGATGTTAGGACAATATATGGTTTACCATTAAAATAATATGATTTTAGGTTCATTTGATTTATTTTACAAAGTTTTAGTGGACTCTCCAAGACTTATAGAACATTTTATCTTTTTAAATTTATTTCCATGAGAGTGTGACTCACCTCCACCAAAGAAAGCCTAATATTTTAATATGTAAGGACTTTGGAATTATAAAATATTGTTTTCAACTCCCCTTTTTCAAAAAACAAGGTCAAAAACCATGGGATGGCTTGTGGTTTTTGTTAGTTTAATCTGTAGGGTCCAAAACCTAAATAAGAAATAATTCCTTCCCTTTTCCTATATAAACACACCCAAGAACCTACTTCCTCTTCACTAAAATCATTTGTATATCGACTAAAATCTTCCTTTATATCTATAGAATCCTCCCAAGGTGCCACAATATCTCAAGAAGACTCTCTAAATCCCCTCCCGAGCCTTTGGGATCACACTTCCAAGTAAGGGATTAATTCCTTCCTCATTTTATCTAAGTTTATTAATATTGTTATGTCTTTTTATTTTCAATTATAAATGTTGATATATTATTTAAAACCTCCCTCATACATCCCTATTTATTTTTTAATGATCAGATACCCCTTTATCTCTCATTAATTCTTCTCATGTACACACGTTACCATGCCGAAATTCTCTAAGGAATTTCTCTCTCCTCATTTACATTCAAGCAATTCTTTTGTATTATGAATCTAAATTCCATTAAATTTGTTAGGAAAAGTATCCATATGACACTCATACTGTCCATTTCTTATAAATATTATGAGACACCAATTTCTCTCCCATAAACCATTTTTACCAATTTTTATGTCACGTTGTTATGCTGCCGAAATTGCATCATGATTTTCCAATACACAGTCATTGTGTAGTGAATACCATGACAATTTCTATATCAAGGGTATTCACTTTTATGCACATTTATATATTTTTAACATATTTTCATATATTTATTCATCATTATTTTATCATGGAATAAATTATCATGTTGAATGATTCCATGTTGTATGATCCATGTGGCACACTTATTCCTAAAATGAAATGTTTAAGAAGGGTGTGCCCTGATAGCGCTCCAATGCATTGGGTAAAGATTAGTTTCATGATATTTAAATTGAAATGAGGGTTTACTCATTATAATTCAAGTTAAATTAGAGTTTACTCATGGTCCTTTTGCAATGATCCTTGGATCTTGCTAATACCATGTTAGGTGTTTTTGCAACATTTCCATGTTACAATAATCTTGTTATATTATGCCTTTATGTTCATGTTTCTCTTATGATCCATTGATGTTCATATTTACTAACATGTAATTTATTCTTAATGGTATTCCTCGTTTACTCCCTTACTGGTCTTTATAGCTCACCTTTTTCTTATGCATGTCCTCAGGTTACCCCATGAAATGCTAAGTACGAGGGAATGTAGTAGTCGTGTAAAGGATGTTTTCAAAAAAGATGTCATGTTTCAGGTTTTAAGTCATTATGTAATGTTCCTAATCCCTAAATACACTAGAAAAATTGATCTTATATGTTTTATCAGGTGAATATTTTATGTAATAAATCATGTCTAAGTGTGTAATAAAAAGTAGGTTTGTTATAGTTTTCACCCATATTACTTATTTTGTTTGATTGGGAATATAATATAATTAACTCTATACCATATATCTATATGTTGTAAATAAAAAATTATTTACTATCTTAATTTAATTGTATTTAACTAGAATGTTAGTAAATATATTTGGATACATATTTATTTCCCATTGGTATATCATGTTATGATTAATAATGTAATTATGAATGATTTACTTATATGATTTCATTTTAAAAGAATATAAAACCCATTTTATTTTTATTAGTTCATTATGATATTAGTAAAGAATGATTTATTTTATGATTAAAATGTATGTATAATGATATGTGGGGTAATATATCTTCATCCACTGTATTGGATAAGGATTTTTATCTCATATGATATTTTTTTGTGGATATACATGGATTTATTCACAACATAATGGGTTTAGATAAATGATTTTTTTCACAACTAAAAGGTTAGACTTAAATAGATTTTTTCATAACAAAATAGGTGGAAATACTTGGACTTGTTCACAATTGGTTCTTATAATTTTTTTCCATAATTTGGTTCATTTCATTATGCCTTTGTTATGATATAATGGGTCAAGTTTTATGACACATGTTTCCTCATATTTTTAATTCATATATTATGTTATTCCATGTGATACACCACTAATATTTTTTTATGATCTATGATTTTGTGTAAAGTATTTTCATATGTATCATGATTATAAAATAATTATCATATTATACTCACTTATGGTCTTTGATTGTTATCACTTATTTTTACCCTTATTGAGAATTTGATCTCACCCATTTCTTAGGTTTTCATTTCCTCAGGTTATGAGGAAAAGTAATATGTATGATTTTTTTCAAAGGATTGTCTTGTTTGAAGAAATATTTGGAGATGTCTACAACATGCTATTGATTCATCTTCTACCTCTATAGTGGGAAACATATTCATTGGTTGAAGAGGACATGCGATTTTTACTTATTTTATTGTTTAAAATCACTAAAATACTAATACTAAATGCTATTGAGAATTAATTATAATGAAATATTTCCATTAAGTCATTTAATTGTGTTTTTAATGTCTATGGGGAAACATATATGGTATTAGAGTATGTTATAGATATCATTGTATATTTGGATATTAGTTTAGGTAAATTTAAGGTATAATAAGTAATGGTTAATCATAATTGAAAAAGTATAGATAAACATTTATGTAATTTAATGTAATATTGAATATTCTAGTAATTTGGATAAGATAACATTAGTTAAAAATCTTTTTATAAACATAATGGATAAGTCTATGAGTATTATAACATCAAAAAAAATTGGAAATGTAGAAATTACACATTTTTTTTGGGAATAACATCTTTCTTTGGATATTAAATGTGGACGCAGGATCTGTAATATATGTTTCAATGGGTAATAAACTTAAAAATGGAATGTTGTATATTAACACTATCATCTCCAAGTTCATGAAAAATTGGCCTAACGTAAAAACTTCTTTGAAACCCTCAGGTTATATTTATTGGTTAATCAAATTATCATTACATGCCACTAGGAGGTATTTTTTATGTTAGGTAATTTGGTTAAATAATATGAGAGAGTCCATACTAAAGAAACCTAAACTGAATAGTGGGTGATTTAGGTTGAATATGAATATAATGTAATAATGTATAAAATTAAGATATTTTGTGGTAAAGTATTTCATGTAATTAATTTATAATAATTCTCTTTTGGGGTTAATTATTCATCAGTCATGATTAATCATTTTTATTTTAGTAATGGATGAAGCCTAATGTAATGATTTTATAAATGGATTTCATGGAAAATAAGATGATTTTAATAATAATAAACCTAATTGGATAGGATTTGTATTTACAAATATTTTGATTATCCCACAAAATCATGAATTGTGATTAATGATGTGAACTTAGTATAGTTTTCAACAACCCCATTGAATATAATGATAGAGTATCCTGAAATATTAGGTGATGAATATGATGAAGGAAATTAGATTAAATTTACATCAAGTCAAAAATATGGGAATAAACCCCAAGGAGTTTGTTTCAATGGAACAATAAGTTGTTTTAAATGTGGTAGATGATGGTAAAGAACAACTAATTTTCAAGGAAAATTATAGAGAAATGTGGATAAAGTGAAAGAAAAAAAAATATTTCATTGAAAGAGCACTGTCATGGGCGCCCTCAAATGATTAGTGAGATTTTGGGGTACTTAGGTGCATCAGAGTGGCTGACCAAGGCCGTCTCTCAAAGGAGAAAGTGAATTAATACAACTTTTTAGAGCTATTATAAAAATAAAATAAAAGAGAATAAAAACACTACTTTAAAGGATAGGGGTTGGTTATAGTTTATAAATCTAGAAGAGGTTTTCTGGAAGAAGATTGTATTTTTTTTGTTTTTAGTTTTAAAATGAATTTCGATTAAAATGACACAATAAGAATATGTTTTTTTTAGAAAATATTTTCAAATCTGTAATCGATCTAACTATACCTCTACACTATATTATTAATCATTATCATTTAAATTAACATTCAAATAATTATGATCCATTAATTTTTTAAATCCCTAACCCTTTGAGAATTAACTTTAACATAAAGATGAAGTAAATTTAACCCTACGCTAACTTCGGAACATGCAATCATAACACCCTGCTTTGATTGATGTTCTAAGACTAGCTTATGGTCAGCAGTAAATTAAGGCACATTTCAAAACTGTAAATTAGAATTAATTCAGTTTAGGTATTATATTTGAACACTAAAAATTGATCCCTTATGGTTTTTTATAACCGAATAAGTTCGCACTCTCACAATTTATGCAAAATCTCGACCTCGTGTGTTTTTGTGTAAATTGTTCAATTGCTCGATTAGTTCCAATTAAATTAAAAACTCAATTAATTGATCATATTATGTGAATTAAAGTATATCATTGATTCAAAATAAATTAATGTATAAGGTAAGAGATAGATCAATTACAAAAAGACTACTCTTCCATGGGTGGCATAATCATCGTAGAAGCAGATTGCATTTGCAACAGTTTCTAATGGGTATAACCCAATAACGCTTCTACGCAAGAATTCCAGCCCAAAGGGGAAGATTAAGAGAATAATAAAAATGAAAATAATAGAAAAAATGGAAGACAAATTAAGAGTTTATTTGAAAGAAGAAAAGCATTACAACGTGAAGAAGAAGAAGAAGAAGAATGAGAAGAGGAAGGCTTGATGAGGGGATCCTTGCTTCAAGAGCTACCCCCTCTTACAATGGTTAGAGAATTAGAGTGAAACCTCTTATCTTCTGACTTCAACGTCCCAATGCACGTCCCAACCCTTAAAAATGATAAAAACTCCAATTTATAGAGGGGAGTAGAGGTTACAAGTGGTTTCAAGTGTGAATGTGGAAATTCGGCCAAATATTTTAATCCAACTTGCACCGCCCATTTGACCACCGAAACATGTGAATCAGCTCTTCAAGATCATATGTGCGGATATGGATCCTCTATCTTCTCTCAAAAGTTGGGATCAATCCAAGCCCCAATGAAGGAGTTCTGGCCCAAATACAGAAGCTTCTCTATTCTGGTGTGTCCATCCCACCATTATCATAATTTCCCATTAACTCAATCCAAATGCACTCTTTTGATCTAGTGTCCTAAATAAAAGTTATAGCACATGAATTAAGGAACATATTAACAAAATAGTAAGTTCAAATAATTCAAAGAACAATATTTGTGATTGAAATACTATAGTGATTTTGAAAGGGTAAAAATGGAATTTTCATCAAATATTCAAATGAATGATCTAATCCCAAATACATTATAATTGCACATATTTAACACAATTTGAGGAAATTATATCATTTATTATTAATAAAATATTCAATAATAATGTGTTTTATCAACTCCCCCACAATTGGAACTTAGACTCTTGGACAAGTAAACATCAAAAGCAAATCAAAGAAAATTTAAAACACGTATCAATGAGATCCACAAATGTCATACCAAGAAACAAAAGATACCATGCCTCATCTATAAACAATTATTTCAAGTTCTTCATTTAAGATCATTCAATATATTTCCTCTTAATTTATCCTCCCATGCACACAAAACACTTACATAACATTCATTTTCACTCATCACATAAATGTCAATTTTTTAGGAATGTCTTTCTCATCCAAACTCATACAAAGGTCACCATAGGCTGGATAAATTCCTACATCTCTACCAGATGTGAGTCAAAGTTATATGTTTATCATGAGTAATTTTTAGGGTTGTTTTTGTGGCTTTCGGTTGGTAGGATATAGATGTTGAAACATTTTGTGGCCGAATGAGGAGGGCATGGCGCTTTTTGAAGTGAAATAACATTATTCTAGTTTTCACTCAAGTATGGTCTCCTCCTCACTCACCACAGTAGCAAGTAATCTCCATCAGTTTGAAAAATCAATGAAATTTTGCACCCTTCATTATTTTAGTAGAAAAATTTCCAATCTTCTCAAACAATATTCTTCTTGAAAGCTTCAGAAAAGGCAAAACTTTCTTCTTCCATTAGAAGCTCCAGAAAGGCACAGCTTCACTAATCAGGAAAGCTCCAGAAAAGGCACATATTTCAACAGAATGATTTTTTTCAAAGAAAGATCATCTCATCATCATTTTATGTTTCTCCCAATGTATCACCAATTGAGGTATCACAACACAAAGACACCTTACCCCACACTTAAGTTTAACTAGATTATGCAATTTCACTTCAAGAGCAAGTTGGATAGGGAAAATTGGCATGTAATGTGGATAACCTAATAGGCTGTCCATGGGTTCTATGGGTTACAAGGATTAAATGTACAAGGTATTCTAGAATAAAAAGTATTATTTGGAAAAGGGAGATTTAAAATCAAAGAAATGCCTCAATCATTTAAAAAACACATATATCTCAAACTCTCAAGTTTTGAAAGGAATAAATCAAATTCTAGTTACATAAAGAATAGTTTGGTTCTCTCAAGAAGTGAGGTGAATGAAAAGAATATGACAGAAAATTGTTCATAATACTCACAAGAAAGAAATTTTAAAGATAAAGACAGTGATATGTGGCATGGGATTCAAAAATCAGAGTACTTGTCATGAAATTCCCAAATAATTGAACTTGTAACAATGTCAATTTCATTATTCATTTAAGCTCAGTTTCATGGAATAAATTGGTTTACTAATTTACACATGTTTCAAAAATGGAAATGATAATCATTTCAGCTCAATTCATTTTAAAAAAACAAAAAACACACAAAAACGATAAAGAAACACACAAAATTTTTGACAACACACAATGTTTTTTAACAAACAACAAATGAAAATCCGAAACTACACAAGTTTCATCTCCCACACTTAAAATATTTCATTTTCCTCAATGTGGACCCATGAGATGATATGTGCACATGAAATGCATAATTTTATTTTGGACAATTAATATAAAAGTGAAAGGGTTAGGAACAACCTGATATTCTCAAGTGATGATGGGGTCATGCAGTTTGATGAAATCAACTTCATCGGCAAGAAGTCCCTCGATGTATTTCTTCAAACGTTGCCCATTGATTGTAAATATCCTTCCAGTGTCCTCTTGTGTGATCTCCACTGCACCATAAGGAAAAACATTAGACACAACATAAGGACCTAACCATCTGGAATGCAACTTACTAGGCATCAACTTCAGTTGTGAACTATAGAGTAGGACATTCTCTCTAACATGAAACTCCCTTTTCTAGATCATTTTATCATGAATTTCTTTTGATTTATCCTTGTAGATCCTTGAGTTCTCATATGATTACAGTCGAATCTCCTCAATCTCTTGAATTTGAAACTTCCTTTGAATTCCAGTTTGGTCCAAATCCATTTTGCATTTCTTTATAGTCCAATATGCCCGATGATCGACCTCCACTGGGAGATGACATGCTTTCCCAAAAACAATCCGAAACGGGTACATACCAATGGGTGTATTGTATGTTGTCCTATAATCCCACAACACATCTTCCAAGTCCTTGCTCAAATCCTTCCTATTTGGATTCACGGTTTTCTACAACATTTGTTTCAACTCACGATTTGAAACCTCAGCCTGACCATTGTATTGGGGGTGGTATGGTGTTGCTGTTTTGTGTGTCACCCCATACATCTGAAGGAGGAAAGCAAAATTCCTATTGCAAAAGTGTTTCCCTTGGTCACTGATGATGATCTTCGATACTCCAAACCTATAAAAAAATTGGCGCTTTGACAAAGACTACAACAACATGAGAATCATCAGCCCTGGTGGCCTTAGCCTCCACCCATTTACTCACATAATCAAAATCAACTGAAATGTACAAAAAACCAAAGGAACTATGAAAAGGGCCCATAAAATCAATTCCCCAAACCTCAAAATTCACACTGAATAAAATGGGTTGTTGGGTCATCTCGTGTCTTCTTGAAATGTTTCCAGTGTGTTGGTAATGAGAGTGTGACTTACAAAACACATGGGAATCATGGAATAAGCTAGGCAAATATAATCCAGTGTCTAAGAATTTTCTAGAAGTAAGTTGGGGTCTAAAGTGTCCATCTCAAGAAAGTGTATGACATAAATTCAAAATAGAATCAAACTCATGATCGGGAACACACCTCCTAATGACTTGGTCACTACACATGCGCCAGAGGTAAGGATTATCTCACACATAAAACCTAGACTCGGTTTTTAAATTTTGGACTTGATGCTTCTTCAAATTTACTGGGATTTCAGAGGCAAAAATGTAATTAACTAAATCAGCATACCAAGGATGCGTAACTGGGATGGTATAGAGATTCTCATCATGGAAAGTGTCCTGAAGTGGTACCTGGTCCAAGTTATCAACCTCTGGGGTGTGAGTAAGCCTAATCATGTGGTCTGCCACCAAATTCTATTACCCCTTCTTGTACTTTATTTCGATTTAAAACTCTTGAAGAAGGATCATCCAACAGATAAGTGGTGGCTTTGCATCTGGCTTCTTTATGAGGTACCTCTAAGCTACATGGTCAGAGAAAACAACTACTTTAGATCCCAAAAAATATGAACGAAATTTATCTAAGGAAAATATAACTGCAAGAAACTACTTTTCTGTTGTGGTGTAGTTTGATTAGGTAGAATCTAACATCATCAATGCATATGAAATCACAAGTGAATTTCCCTCCACCCTCTGAGATAAGACAGCTCCAACCGCGAAGTTGGACGCATCACACATAAGCTCAAATGGAAGGTCCCACCCTGGGGGTTGTTTGATCGGTGGAGTGGTCAGACACTTCTTTAGCTCATCAAATGATACCCTGCATGAATCAGAAAATTGAAGTAAATATCTTTTTGAAGCAATCGATATAAGGGTAAAGAGATCTTACTAAAATCTCTGATGAAGCATCGATAAAATCTAGCATGTCCAAGGAATGATCAAAAATAACGCACACATGTAGGATATGACAGGGATGAAATAATGTGTATCTTATATTTATCAACATTAATTCCATTTTGTGATACTATATGACCTAAGACAATTCCCTTTTCGACCATTAAATGACATTTTTCAAAATTCAAGACCAGATTTTTCTCAATACAACGATGCAACACATCACCCAAACTAGAGAGACATTTATCAAATGAGGATCTATAAACTATAAAATCATCCATAAATACCTCCATGAAGGTCTCAATGGAATCTGAGAAAATACTCACCATGCATCTATGGAAGGTACCTGGGGAATTGTAAAGTCCAAATGGCATCCTTCGGTAAGCAAAGGTACCGAATGGGCAGGTGAATGTCATCTTCTCTTGGTCCTCTGCTGTAATGGGAACCTGAAAATAGCCAGAAAAACCATCCAAGAAGCAATAATGTGTCCTACCAGCAAGTCTCTCAAGCATCTGGTCAATGAATGGAAGTGGTAAATGGTATTTAAGAGTGGATTGATTTAGTTTCCTATAATCAATGCACACTCGCCAACAGTTTTGTACTCTCACAGGAACTGACTCATCATTTTCATTTTTATAATAGTGAAACCAGTTTTCTTTGGTACAACCTGGACAGGGCTAACCCATTGTGAGTCAGAAATAGGGTAAATGATACCCACCTCAAGTAATTTTTCAACTTCTTTTTAAAAAGTTTCAAAAGCATTGGATTAATTCTCCTTTGTGGCTACCTAATCGGTTTAGCCCCATCCTCCAAGAGAATCCTATGCATGAAAATGGAGTGGCTAATATCTGATATGTCTACCAATGTCCAACCAATTTCACTAATGTTATCTCTTAAAAGATTCAAAAGTTTTTCTTCATGTCAAAAAGAGAGATTGTTAGCAATGATAACAGGTAATCTATCACCACTCAGCAAGTATTAATATTTGGGATTTTGGGTCAATGGATTGAGTTCCAATGTAGGGGATGATTTATGGATTGAGAAATTGATGCAACAGACATATTTTCACAATGAACATCAGTATTAGAATAAAAATCATCAAAATTAGAAAATAATGCATCAAATCCATCAACATACTCAACTTCCATGTCATAATCAGAGTTTATATGATCAGAATTTGAATCCGCATCAAAATCAAATCCAAGAGAGGTTTTTTCATCAAAAATAGGTGAGTAAGTACTCTTAGACATACTCATAATCTCTCTAAGCATAGGACAGTCAGAATCCAGGGAGTTTTTACTTGGTGGTTCAAAATGGTAGATAACAATATCAGAATGGTCATCAGAGGGGTACTTCATGAAGTCCATAACATTAAAAATTACAACTTCATCTCCAAACTCAATGGAAAGTGTACCCTTGTGAACATTTATGATAGTTTTTGCAGTTCTGAGGAATGTTCTACCTATGATAATGGGGGAATGAGAACTTATCTGATCGTCCTCCATTTTGAGCACATAGAAGTCTGCTAGAAAGATCATGTCTCTTACCCGGACAAGTACATCCTCAAGGACTCCCATTGGATATGTCATAGCTCTATTCTCCAATTGTACCACTACTCTCATCAGCTTCAACTCACCAACCTATAAAGAAGATAATACAGAGTGAGGAATCACATTTATTGAAGCTCCTAAATCACAAAGAGCATCATAGAAGTGCAACTCCCCTATGGTACATGGGATGGTGAATGTCCTGGGATCCTTTCACTTTGTTGGAATTTCTAGAGTTAGTTTAATAAGTGCTGAGACATTCCTTCCGAGGCTGATCCTCTCATTTCCCTTGAGCCCTCTTCGATTGGTGCAGAGTTCTTTTAAGAATTTGGCATACCTTGGGATTTGTTTGATGGCATCAAGTAGAGGGATGTCGATCTCAACATGCATGAATGTGTCCAAAACCGCTTTTTTCATCACCTCTTCAGCCATATTCTTGGTTTTAACAACCCAATTTGGAATGAGAAGAGTTTTAGGAGGAACATCATCAATCGTTTTCTTACCATTATCTTTATCCTTTGGATTCTCATAGGTTGGTATAGAATTGGGCTTATCCGGAGTCAAGGTGAATCTCGTTGGAATGATAGGTGATGAAGCATCAGTTATTTTCTTCCCACTTCTCAATGTAATGGCACTGACATTCCCCTTTGGATTGGGAGTAGGTTGGGAAGGAATTTTTCCAGAATTATTACTTACCAGTTCATGGAGGGTAGTGGCAATCTGGCTCATTTGAGTCTTCAACTCCCTCAACTCTGATCCATGACTCTTAATCTCATTCTGTTGATTAAGAACAATTTGTTTCAAAAGATCATCAGTTTCAGAGTCTACCTTGTGTTTTAGATTCCCTCGTGGCTGATTTGTTGATGTTTGAGCTTTGAATATCCTTTGGGGTTGTGGGAAACCCTGTTGGTAAGGTGGAGGCTGCTGGAAGTTTGGTCGAAAAGGGGGCCTGTGTTGTTGTACAGAGCCATACCTCATGTCCTATTGATCCTTCCACCCTTTTTTGTATGTTGGATCAAACTTCATTTGGGGATATGGTTGTTGTTGTTTTAATTGATATGGTCTCCTAGGGAAAACTGCTTCCCAATCTTCTGTTTCTTGGAGTTGCGGGGAACAGTCAGTTGGGTGGCTTGTCTAAGTGCAAATTCCACAAGGCCTTGAATGAGGGGGTTGGGATGTCTTTTGTTCCAAAGAAATCTGCCTCACCATAGTGGTCAATTCTTCCAACTTGTTATCAATAAAATGACATTCAGGAGAAGAAGGACTTACCTGATTTACTCCCCTGACATGCGGTGTACCTCTATCGCCAAATTGTTAAGAGTTTTGGGCCATCTTTTCGATCAATGCACATGTGGCTACTGGTGTCTTTTACACCAATGCCCCTCCTGCTACGGCATCCACCATGCTCTTCTCCATATGTGTAAGTCCTTCATAGAATTACTGAATCAGGAGTTTCTCACTGATTTGGTGATGTGGATAGCTGGCACACAACTTCATGAATCGCTCCCAGTACTCATACATTGACTCCCCTTGTTCTTGCTTGATCCCCAAGATCTACTTACAAATTAAAGTGGACCTCAATACTGGAAAAAATATCTGCAAGAAAAGACATTTCAAATCATTCCGTCATGTTACATCTTCAGGTTGTAAATAGTACATCCAATCCTTTGCAGCTCCATCAAGTTAAAATGGGAATGCTCTAAATTTTATTTGGTCTGAAGAGACATTTCTAGGTTTTAGGGTTGACCAAACCACATTAAATTCATTCAAATTTTTATTGGGATCCTCACCAGAGAGGCCATGAAACTTTGGAAGTAAGTGGATTAACCTAGATTTTAGTTCAAAGTCCGATTCGAGATTTGGGTATGCAATACAATTCAGTTGATAATTAATATCAGCTTTATACAATTCTTGAATGGTTATATTTAGTTCATTGTTATTATTTACAGCCATTGGTTCTTCTTTTATGTTTTAATTTGAATTTTTCCAATTTCAATGTTTCCAGAAGAGGGGAATTCACCAACTGGTTGAATATTGAAACTTCCCGTAGACTGAGATTGTCTGATTCGAGCTCGAAGACTATGTTAAATCCTAGGGAAAATATCTAAGATATCATCAGGATTATTTCGTTTCATAAATCAAAAAATTAAAATAGTAAAATTGGACCATAAGAAAAATTAGAATTTTGAGTTGATGGTCCAAAAAGAAAAGAAGAGGATGAAAAAAAATGAAAACATGAGAAAGGGGAAAGATGAAAGATAGAGGTGAAGAAAATAACAAAATGAAAAATAAAAGAAATACCATTAAATGGTTTAATAAATTATGTACCCCCTCGACAATGGTGCCAATTTGAAAGAGCACTGTTGTGGGTGCCCTCAAATGATTAGTGATATTTTGGGGTACTTAGGTGTAGCAAAGTGGCTGAAGAATGTCTTCTATCAAAGGAGGAAGTGAATTAAAACAAATTTTTAGAGGTATTCCAAAAATAAAATAAAAGAGAATAAAAACACAACTTGAAATGATGGGGGTTGGTTATAGTTTATAAATCAGGAAGATGTTTTCTGGAAAAAGATTGTATTTTTTTTGTTTTAAAGTGAATTTTGATTAAAATGACACAACAAGAAGATGTTTTTTAGAAAATATTTTAAAAGGATTAATAGATATAACTCTAACTATTCACTATATTATTAATCATTATCATTTAAATTAACATTCACTTAATTATTATCCCTTAATATGTTAAATACCAAACCCTATGAGAATTAACTTTACCATGAAGATGAAGTGAATTTAACCCTAGGGTAACTTCGAAACATCCAATCGCAACACCCTGCTTTGATTGATGTTCTAAGATTAGCTTATGGTAAGTGGTAAATTGAGGCACATTTCCCCTCTAGAAATTAGAATTAATTGAGTTTAGGGATTATATTTGAACACTAAAAATTGATCCCTTATGGTTTTTTATAACTGATTAAGTTCTCACTCTCACAATTTCCACAAAATCTCGAACTCGCGTGTTTTTGTTTAAATTATACAATTTCTTGCTTAGTTACAAATAAATTAAAAAATCAATTAATTAATAATATTATGTAAATTAAAGTATATCATTGATTCAAAATAAATTAATGTAGAAGGTAAGAGATAGATTGATTACTAAAAGACTACTCTTCCATGGGTGGCATAATCATCCTAGAAGCGGATTGCATTTGCAATGGTTTATAATGGGTATATCCCAATAATGCTAATACTCAAGAATTTCAGACCAAAGAGGAAGATTAAGAGAAGAAGAAAATTTAAAATAACAGAATAAATGGAAGACAAACTGAGAGTTTATTTGAAAGAAGAAACTCATAACAACATGAAGAAGAAGAAAGAGAATAGGAAGGCTTGATGAGGGGATCCTTGCTTCAAGAGCTACCCCTCTTAAAATAGTTAGAGAATTGGAGTGAAACATTTTCTATTCTCTTTCTTCTTCTTCATGTTGTTATGATAAAAACTCCAATTAATAGAGGGGAGGGGAGGAGAGGTTACAAGTGGTTTCATGTGTGAACGTGGAAATTCGGCCAAATATTTTAATCCACGTTTCTCTTCCCATTTGACCACAAAAACGCTTGAATTAGCTCTTCTTACAGAAGGATCATATGTGCGGATATGGGTCTTCTATCTTATCTCAAAAGTTGGGCTCAATACAATCCCAAATTAAGGATTTATGGGCCAAATACAAAAGCTTATCCATTCCAGCGTGTCCAGCCCACCATTGAATTAATGGCCCATTAACTCCATCCAATTCACTATTTTGATATAGTGTCCGGAATAAAATTTGTATCCCATTAAGTAAGGAACACAGTTACAAAATATTCAGTTCAAATAATTCAAGTAAAAATATTTATGATCGAAATACTATAGTGGTTTTGAATGGGTAAAACTGGGATTTTCAACAAATATTCAAATGAATGATCTAATCCCAAATACTTTCTAATTGAACATATTTAACACAATGTGAGGAAATTATATCATTTATTATTAAAAAATATTCAATAAAAATGTGTTTTATCATTCATACTAGAGTATAACTGAAAATTCATTATCTTAAATTTCATGAAAATAGATATTATCATTATCAATCCCATAATATAAGGGCTAATTATGATGATAGGCACCAATAACTTTCAATACAATTGAATTAATATGAGAATGTAATTATTGATATGATTTATGAAGATAATGTGTAGTGAGGAACAATAATATCCCACTCAAGAACTCTTATTATTGTATTCATATCTTGTTAAACATAGTACTTATACCTAGTATATTCACTAATAACATCAAATCACCACCCGGATTACAAAAATATTAATTAATAATAATAAAACTTTACTGGAAATAATATTTTACACCAATTATATAAAATATATCTAATAGATGTTCCTAGGAATGTGTTTCATTTAAAATCAAATTATGCTTTGTTTAGTCAAAATTTATTTGATAATAAAAATGGATTACTGCTCATTACATATAGTATATGGTAATTAAAAATATATGAAAATCACATAAAAAATTATCCCCTGATCACACATTAATACAAGGCTAACATAAATCTCTCTATGAAAAATTACTCCCATTATATTTGGTTATATAATTCAAATGTATAGGTAAAAAAACACCGTCGGTTATATTCAATTTATGAAAGAAAATATGAGTTATATAGTAATGATATGGATCATGGGTATGAAACCTCATTATAAATTAAATATAGGGTCATGTCTATTTTATGGTAACCCTTAACTATTTTATTAGTTGGGCGTAATTAAAATGTTGAGGATGCACTTTATTTAAAGTGGTGAATGTAATGACCCAAAAAATCACTATATATTTTTCGTAAGTAAATATAATTTCAATATCATATTCTACATGAAAAAAACTAAAAAAACAGTGATGTGAAAATAAAATTTTATACTTATAATATAGTGGTTAATTTATTAGGTATAAAATGAAATTACCATATTTTAAATTTTAGGATAAAAAATCAATGAAATAGAATTGGATAGTAAAATTAACCCATAAAATACAATTATTATAATGTTTAAGGTGGTATATTTCCTATTATTTTAATTTTACTAAGCCAAAGATAAACTTTAACAATTATATGATGAGATAAATCATATATGAGAGAAATTCAAGCTTGTGGAAATTACCACAAGATATATGATAGAAAAACCATCAAATTCTACTACAACCAGAGTATACCTTATTCTTAGATCCTATATCGAGGACCTGGGAGGATATGTTACAAGAAATTAGGATGATATGATCAAATATTTATTAATTTAATAAGTTATCTATCACAATTATTTTACACATTTCACATTTTGACTTTTAATGGAAAAATAAAATTTAATTTTCTATATAAATAGTTGTTTGTTATATTTAATCTAGTAAAACTAAATTTTAAAATTTTAAAATAAAATTTAGATAAAAATCATTTAATTTTTATCATTTATAATTTCAATAATATCTTAGTATGAATTTTATTGGATTTTTTCTCAAAGCATTTATTTTTAGGTGAGTGGTAAAAAAATACTAATTTCACTACAATATTCACTTTTATGAAATTATCATAATAAAATAAGGATATAATTTTTTAAAACATTTATATAATATATATGTTTAAGTAAAATTATTTTTTTAAATTATTTTTTTATTTATAAGCCTCGTTTTTATTGTTTTTGAATTGTGAGTAATGTTTTACTCTAAAAACTGATTTATTATCTTATATTGAAAAATATTTAACATTAAATGAATAAATACAATCAAAAAATGTTTTTATATTTTATATTGACAATTTCATATTATTTAATAAGTTCATTTAAATTTTTTGTATCAAAATTACAATTACTATGATTAAAGTTAATGGCATGGATAATGCTAAAACATTAATTTTCAAATATATTTTTTATTATTATTGTAAACTTTTTATCTAATAAAATAAATTAATATATTATAAATATAAATGTATAATAATTTTAAAACCAATATTTAAATATATTTCCATTCATTCAAATAGTAATCAATAATAAATATGATTAATGAAACTTAATGGTTAAAACAATATTTTCATACAAAACAATTTTTCTATATATAAGGTTTTTTAGTTTAAAATTTTAATTATATTAAATGAATATTAAATTTTGGTTAATCATAAAAAAATTGTTATATATTTTATTTTATATGTTTAGTAAAACATAATTTACATGGTTAAAATTTAGTTGCGTGGACTGAAACTAAATAAGTAAAGTAAAAAAATATAAGAGTAAATTTTAACGACCTGTCTTCTCACAAAGGTACGGATCATTTTGTTTTGGTTTAAATTTTTTTCAACAACCCAAATTATGATGGAAAATCAACTCAAGGAGGTATCAGGTGTGTCTGGGGCTCATTCGGATCCATAGGCCCTGAAAGTGGGTGACAATACTAGGCCATACTATTTAGAGAAACTGTGCGGCTATTGGCGGTGGGATCCTAGGGGCTGAATAGTTTGTCTGTAACTTTGTGACTCAAGGAACATGGACCTAAGGTTCTATAGGGTTCTGGTAAAAATCTATTGTTTATGGTTTTTTCATGGTTAGATAAATGATATTCATAACCCTGCATTATGCCCCTTAGTAGCAGTGGCTTGCTCATGGTTAGTATATGGTTTGGAAAACCATGATACTAAACCATATGCCCCCTTATTTGGAGGATAGATTTAATGTGTTTATTTAATTAATTCTTGTAAACTATTTTCTCTTCTATCTTTCTTACTCCAATGGATATGTTGGGTTTCTTCTCTTGTGAGTTAAAAATATCCTTAGAATAGGCTTTTAGGTGACTCTCTGATCTAAAGTCTGATTCATGATCTTTCAAAAACATTGGATCTATCTCGGGGCATTATAAATTCCTCTCCCTTACTATCTATGTTTCTCTTTTAATCCATCACACTATTTAGGTTCAAGTTCATTTTCCTTATTTTAATGGCATTGGGTTGTTTCTTATATTTCTTCAAACATGCTTCAACTCTGGGGTTTATATCGGGCGAGGAGTCGTCTATGGCCTTGAGGTTTGGGTTATCATCATTTTCCCTATTAGTGTTGACGTTCTGTATCTATGTCGTTGTCCCACTTGATAGATTTTTCCAATCATCCCCATATATTTGAGTTCTTCATATCAAATTGACCCTTGAGACTTGATATACATTTATTAATCCTCGTTTTGTATCTTAGAGTTTGAGGCCCTCGGTTGTGGACACTACATGTGTGTACCAAGTTGAATTTCCCCTTTGGGTTAAAGTGTTTAATTCCTGGAACACCTATTTTAGATTTCTTCTAAGATGTAAAATGTAATTTATCTTATTATATGATTGTTAAATGAAACCCATGACATCTCTTTAGTGTTTGGCCAAACTACAATTAGATTTCTCCCATATAGGAAACTCTTTTAATGACCATTGAACCTTCTAAAAGTACCACTGAGCCTTATAAATGAATTGTCCATGCTTTAGTGAATTGGATGGGTTGGAATTATAAGGTATGGTTTTTACAAGGTAGATTTCTTTTAATTGAATGAATTGAATATTGAAATGATTGTATTAAATGAAATGGTTTAAGAAGGGTGTTAAGTCCTCGCCCTTGTTTATTCCATATTAAATTCACATTATTAATTGAATAGAAAAGTTATTGAGCTTGATAAATGAAGTGTGAGGGAGTTAATTCCTCATGCCCATATTGTAAATTTAATTATGCCATAATTATATTATGGTATTGGTGAACATAATACATGAGAGTTATTGCCTCATGATTTATGTTTAAATTTGATTATTCCTCTATAAAGGTTTTGGTACATTGGTAAGGGATCAGTTGAGCAAAAAGGTTTCATGATCCCTTACTTTGGGTTTTTATCATGATGTCTCACACCATTGACACTAGTTCGTCATTGGTATTTATGCACCATGAACCTTGTTAGAGTTTTGACATGACCACGCACTCACCATCTCAAGTGATGAGAATTATGTCTCCCACTCATTATGAGATGTATAGAATGTACCCTATTTATTAATCTTATAGTTTTGTTAGATTGGTTATGGATGTCTTAGTAATTATTCGGTCCGTCTAGCAACTAGTATTCCAATAATATGGCAACTTACGTCCACCCATACATGGTTTATATAGGTCAATGAAATATATATATAATTTTAATGTGTATATATATATATTACTACTATAATGAGAACGAAAATGGAGAGTCCACCACTAGGTGAATAAGAACGACACCCATTTTTGGACCGAAAACCTTCTTCAGTTTTGTGACCATTCACTGACGTAGTTACCGGAAGAACAATTCCGAACAATGAGCCTTGCTCAAATGATGTCGTTGCTCCTAATCTATGTGCCAACCCTAACCATTTTCGTCACGACAAAAAACTAGTGATTTATTTCTCAACAAAAGAGGTAAACACTATTAATTTTGATCTTAATTTTGTTCTTGTTGGGTGGTTCTCTGATCGTAGTTCTTCATTGAAGTACATAATAAATTCTCTTGAAACCATCAGATTTTCGGGATTTCACATTAACCTCTTAAACTCCTCCAACATCATCTTTCTTCTTTCATCTAAGGATGATTACTATAGGTTATGGGTGATATAAAAATGGTGTTTTGGGGGTTATTATATGAAAGATCTTACATGAACCATATATTTTGACCCCTACATTGAATCCCCAATCATCCTGGTTTTGATTGGCTTCCTTGGGCTTCCATTGCATTTATTTATGAAATTTTCCTTGTACTCGATCTCTATGATCATTGGTAATCCATTGAAGATGGATTCGGTGACAAGGAGTATCTCAATATCTTCAGTTTCTGGTATTTTTGTTTAAATTGATATTTTATAGGACCAGTCTTCTCAAATATGGATTTAGAATGGATAACATGGATTCTTTTAGAAGTTTGTTTATGAAAGACTACCCGATTATTGTCATTTATACCTTAATCCTGGGCACGCTCTAAAGGATTGTGGGAAAAACATTTCACATCCTAAGGCCAATAAAGATACTTGGGTTGAGAAAGGAAATAAATATATTGACAATCCTACTTAGATGGTTCAATCTGATCAATCTAAGTTACCAATTAATGGGTAGAGAAATAATATGAACAAGGTTGGAAATATTGATCATCATTATGAAACTAATAGAATTCTAGGCTTAGTGGTTTCTTTGCCTACAACCTTATGTGCCAACACTATCCCTTCTACTCTAGTATATGTGTAGGAAAAGGAATTGTCACAAGACACTTGAGCTAATGGACATGGTGAACACTCTAATTCCAGTAAATCCTCACATGAGGATGATGACCAACCTAATAAAATTGAGGAACTCTATTTAAAATCAATGGATAAGAAGATGGAAAAATAGTGATTGTTTATGGATTCATTAAGCCAAATACAAGGAAAAAGAAATATCATATATATTACTCTCACCTAGAAATAACCACTGTTACATGATCCTTATATGCCTCTAGGAAGAAAATCACTGAACCACCCAAATCCCAAACTGTGGTGAATCACTCAACTTATGAGGATGAAGATGAAAGAAACCAAAACCTTGTGGATAGAGATTCCTTTTATAATGAGGAAAAAGTGGGGGAAGAAGTTAAATATTGGATGGAGGAGTAAGAAAAGATCATATTCCAGAAATATAAGAATAATACTATTACTGGAGAGATATATCTTGACATCAGGAAGCATATGTCCATAATGATGATAGATGAATATAAAAAGAATCTTGATTTCAATTTCATCGATATTCCATTGGAATTACTTCTTCAATAATTCAATTTTTTCCTTCTTGATATTTTTTTTGTTTCTCCTACTCAGTGATTTTTGTGTTTTCTTGTTTGGATTAGGCAGCAGTTGTATTCATGTTCCTTTTTAAAGCTGAATTGTTTTCTTAGTTTTTATGTTTTTAAAAATTGTGTTGACCTTACTAGAAAAATGATATTTTATTGTGTGTGGGATATGTTGTTTTTTGTTCTCTCTTATGGTGGAAGTAGATGTATTCCAGTTCTCTTACGATTGTAGCTAAATCTTGATTTTTCCTCTATTTGGTATCATAATTCAGGGAAAAAATTCTTGTGTCTCACTTGGTGACTCGCCTGCTCAAAATGGGTTTCTTTCTCTATTTTGAGCAATATACTATTATATAATTTGTCTTTTCTAGATATGGGTGGTGTAAGGCTATGATGAGGTTCCAAAATATAGTTTGGATTATATGTTTTCTTTACTTTGATGATTCAAAATCTAGTAAGTCTACTACCGCATGTCTTAGTTTTCTCCAATAGCTTGTTTTTCACAGCAGACTACTTTTCAATTATTGTGTTGGTGGAATCGTGATGAATAAATAATTATATCACATTATTCTCGTTGTTGTGGGAACTTCCTGTCACGTTCTAGTTTCTCAGTTGTGGGCAGTATTCAAGGTTTTTAGCTCTTTTGTTAGAATCAAGTGACTTACTCATTCTTTTTTGTCTCCTTAAGTGTTCTAATTTTGAGGACCTGTTTTCTTGGAGTTAGGTTTTTCGAGGCTGAGGAAATGTTATATACATTTTTGTTTTCTTTAAAATGTTTTTATGTCTCTCAAGATTGTATTTCCATCAATATCATGATTGTGTGATCTTGTCACACCTCACATTGGTACTAGACTTGTTTATTTATATTTTAATAAATTTTTCAGACATGTATTGAGTAACAAATTCATTTCTTAGTTTTTCAAAAAAAAAATATCACTACCATATATATAGTTACTGATAATACTCCATTATGGTCATGAGTTAAAGCATATAGAGATGTCATATGTCTTTTAGGAACCTGAACAGACTAGTTTATTATTTATTATGTTTTTTTCTCATTCTGTTATACTTGTACATTGTTTAGTTATGAGAACTACTTGGATTTTTCATAGACACTAATAGTTGTGGACTTATGATATTTATATCTCACACCCTATTTGGAATGTCTTTGGTACCCGAGAAGATAATCTTTCTACAAGTATGGATAAGGTCATGTTCCCTTCTACATGTTGTTGAAGTTTTCTACTTATAGATGGTGCATAGTACCATAGGATCGAGCTTAGACTCGATATTCCCATGGACTAGATATTAATTATTTTGTAATTTTTTATAGCATGTTTATATCTATTTTCCCCTTGTTCCCTTTTTTATATCAGCATAACATGAATCCATGTATATGAAAATTCCTAGTGGATTTTTATTATTTTTTACAGTTGTTCAGTTATTTTTTTCCATTTCATTGTTATTCTTTCCATTTTATTATGATTTTGCTATTTATATGTTGTATGTTTATGGTTAAATACTCTATGCCACTCTGACATGAGGGTTTAATCTCCCCACTATACCACCTTCCCACCCTCACTTCTAATTAGCAGCCTCTGGTGTATGGGGAGGCGCTCTTGAGGCCATGGGACCCACTGGCTCAGGCCACGGTTTAAGTGGATCCTAGGTCAAGACATTACAAAGTTGTATTATAGTGTTATTTTTATATTATATTACTATTTGGTTATTATAAAAGGGACTAGGAAATGATGTTATTTGAATTAACCATGTTCCTGAACATAACTAACCCATGTATAGGGGAAACCCAAATTACCTGGGTTGGAAAATTTTTATTATTTATTATTCCATTTATGTTTAATAAGACTTCACTGTTAGTTGATGCACATGTATTGAGACATTATTGATATTGATATGATTTATATGAGATTTCATTCACATAGACCTGATGAAATAAATTCATTGCATTAGATCATGCATCATCATTAGGAACACTTATATTAATATTTCATAAATGTTTCCATGTCACATTTATTTTTATCATGCCTTTTTCTATTTCATATTGTTAGAGAATAAAATATGAATTGGACTATGCTGACACTTCATGTGGGAATTATAAAAAATAATTGATAATTAAAGTGTCTTCCTTACCGTGATAGTATTTTACTGAATTGGTTAATGTAGACACATTAAGAAGTCAATTATAGCTTATTGAGCCATGGACCATTGGTCCTATGTGTTGGAATTTGTTATGGTGTGGGTTATGTGGATGCCATATTTATATTCATAAGGATTATGGGGCCTTATAGATCAGAAATGTTAATCTACCTAATTGAACCATTGATGATTATTTAATTTTTTTAATTTTTTCTAATGAATGATTAGTTATCCTATACATGAAAAATTGAAACATTAACTTGAACCTAGACTTAGTAGTGGTTAGCAGGGTACATTTTATGTTCTTATGGACTACTATAGTCTTTCTCTGTTAACCATTTCTAGATTTAGAAGTAGGTAGAGGGGAATGATTTGTTTAGATGATAGATTTACTCATGTACAATTTTTCTATCTACCAATATTTCAGTGATTAAATATCTTCTGAAGAGTGTGTTTGGAATTGACGTATCATATATCCATAACATCCTTTGGTCATGACCATACTCATAAGGTGGTGACCCCTGAGCTTACAGTGATTCCTCCTATAGTGCCACCTATGGAACCTCTTTTGATACCTGATATGGGCATTTATGCCTACATCTGTTGGTTATTTTTACGTATTCTACAAAATATGTAAGGTGTAGTTCGACCTTCCCTGAGTATGGAAGAGTTGACTTGAGAGTTCTAGAAGTAGTATCCTTCCAACTTTTCTGGGGATGGTGGACCATACACTAATGAGTATTAGCTCAATGCAATACTTTTTATATTCAAGCATCTAGAGATGCCTCTGGAGTGGAGGGTCAAGCTAGCTGTGTATATTCTCTGCAATTCTTCCTAGATTTGGTGGGATGTTATAAACCTAGAGGATAGGCATATAGATATGGTCTAGGTGTATTTAATAATGATCATCTATGACTATTTCATTCCCAGGAATCGGAAGGCAGAAAGAGCTAGAGAATTCAGGAACCTACAGTAAAGCAGTACTTCTATGATGGAATACTCTGATCGTTTCTCTGAGATGTAGTTGTTCGCTCTTAAACTGGTGGGTTATGATATCATGACATTCAGACAATTCAATTATGGGTTGGTATACACCATCTGGTCACAGGTCAATGTATTCAGGTTGACTACCAATTCTGAAATATTCAACCAAGCCCTAATCATAGAGAAATATTTGAGAGAGGTTGATGGTGAGAGTTAGGGAGGTTCATCACCTAATGCTATCAGTACTTATTCTTTTGTGAAAAAGACGAATTTGAGGCTAATCATAGTGGTATTAGTGGTCAAGATCCTGACACTGAAATATTTTTTATTTAACACCAGTGTGGGGAGATGAGACATACTAAACCTTAGATATTATGTTATTCAGTAGAGTGCATAGTCTATGGAAGGATGGGCCATATCCATAATTTCTATTGTACTTTTTCTGACTATTACTAGAGATTGGGGATATATTCCCACTCCATGTTCAGGATCAGGGCCAATTGTATCACAATAGAGAGGTAGTTGGAATGCCACCAACCAATCAGGCCGAGGAAGAGGTCAAGGAAGACGCAGTCAAGCTTATGATTCTCAGTGCCAGAAAATCAGGCTTGCTTGGGGTGTTTAGGTGGTGACTCAGGGTCATAGTATAGACCAATTACTTTTAATATATCCTATTCCAAAGGAGAAAAGTTCTAGAATATCTACTATATGAGGTACTATTCTAGTAGCCTCCACATTATTGTCTAATTTATTTGACATAGGTGAATCTCAATTTTTTATATCTAAGGAAATAAAGGAGAGTCTATCCCTCAAGACCAAGCACTTTTATATTTCCACGATACTATACACCATGTTATGTATCTCATATAAGGGTGTGATCCATTTTAAATATTTCCACTTAAGATAGGAAGATACCCCTTTGTGTGGAATCTATTCATCCTCAACATGATAGGCTTTGATGTAATCATCATGAAGAACTGGTTAGTTCCCTATCAATCCCATATTAATAGATATCATCATAGGGTGATGTATTCATCATTGGAGGGAAATAAGAACCTATATAAGGGATAATGGGATGTCAGTGTGACTCTAGTTGGACTTAAGCAACATAGGATTGGAAATGTGACAGGTCAAATCTCTAGTCCTTTCCTAGACAACCTGGGGTTATGACCAACTATCTTTCCCCCTCTAGTGGTTCCTTTCAGGGACTTATTTCTTGAGGACTTATCTGTTCTACATTCATTGCAACAGGTAAAGTTCACCATTGATCTTGTCTCAAGAGAAGCACTAGTGAAAATTACTCCTAATAGTATGTAACCTTAGGAGCTTCTAGATCTCAAGAAGAAAATGGATGATATGGAGGCTAAATGATTTATACAGCCCAACAATTCTCCTTGGGGTTCAATAATTTTATTGTTAAGAAGTAGGATGGTACCCTCAGGTTATGTGTGGATTATCGTCATTTGAATTGGCTCACAATAAAGAATCAGTATCCACTACCTATAATGGACTCCCTCTCTAATCATCTATGAGGAGAGATAGTGTTTTAAAAGATATAGTTGAGGTCGGGTTTTCACCAGGTTCATGTCAGGTCATCAGACATACCTCACACATATTTTAGGAGCAGGTATGGTCAGTATGAGTACCTGTTCAGGCCACTTGGACTCATGAATGCACCGGTTGTTTTCATGTCTCTTATAAATTTGGGTTTCCACCTGTACTTGAATTCATTCATAGTAGTCTTAATTGAAATCTTCATGGTGTATTCACACTCCTCACATGACCATGAAACCCATCTTGAGATCATGAGGAATACACTGATAGAGAATTATCTCTCTGATAAGTTCATTAAATTCCACTTTTGGATTGACAAGGTCCACTTCTTGGGTCACATTATCTTGGAGTCAAGAGTTTTTTTATACCCAAATAAAGTGAGAGATGTAGTTTCTTAAGAGTATACCAATAATATATTTGACATCCAGAGTTTATTAGGGATTTCTAGATATTATGAATGCTTCATCTAGGAATTTTCACGCCTTTTATCCCCACTTATAGGATTGAAAATGAAGGTTATGAAATTTTTATAGTAAGAAGCTTATGAAGTAGCCTTTTATGAGTTAATGGGTCATTTGACTTCTAAGCCTATGATAATTCTTCCAGAGTTGGGAAGGATCTATAATGTATACTTAGATACATTAGGTATCGACCTTGGAACTTTCTCGATGCAAGACAAGAAAGTCGTTGCATAAAGGTCTCATCAAGTGAGGACTCATGGGTAGAATTGCCCAACATATGACCTTGAACTAGCTATTATAGTTCACACTCTATGATGTTGGAGACACTATCTACATGGATAGTGTTTTTTTGTGTTCACTAATAAAAAAACACTAAATTTAATTTTCGCACATCATGATCTAACCCTTGGGAAACACATGTGTGTTAAGTGCCTATAGTCATTTGATTTTGAGATTCCCTACATGCATGGTATGGGAAATAAAGTAGAAGATGATCTAAGATGGAAGAATCAAACACTAGGGGGTTTAAGATTCTAGTGTAAAATGGAATCTCCTATCCTTAGTCTTAGAGATTCATATTGAGGTTCATGAGGACCATGAACATCAGAAAGTTATTACTAGAGCAGGCGAAGAAACCCTAGGCGGCGATGGCCGCTACAGCACCTCCCCCCACAGAGGGGGAGGATCCTCCACTACCAGCCATGGAATCTCACCCAATTCCCTTCGTACCCTTATCGAATCCCGACTTACATCTTTATTTTCCCCAGATTGGATTAAGCCCGAAAGTCATTGTACTCTTCGATGATTTTCCACAATTGTCGATTTCTAATTCGGAGTTCAATGAAGCGTCCTCTCTTCTTCATTTAACTTTGATCGTGACCTTTAAGCATCGCCAACCATCATTTTACTTCTTCGATCGGTGGTTTTTTGAAACATGGTATCTGAAAGAACGGGTGACGGTTGGGTTTCTAGAAGCCAAACATATCATGATACGATTTTCTTCTGAAGATGACATGATTATCACCTCGTCAAATCCTCCTCAGACCTGTGATGGCTCAAGGTTTCTTCTCATTAAATGGTCATATGATTTTCATATTCAACGGGATTCATCATCAATGGCTATTTGGGTATGTTTTCCGGAGATTCCTATCCCCTTTCAAAACCATTTTATTATTTGTATGCTATGGAATATGGTAGGGCTTTTTCTTTGTTCGGACAGTAGGACCAGGGCAGTGTGCCATCTGATCTTGCCGAGGGTGTGTGTCGAGGTCGATGTATCTAAAGAGCCTATTGAATTCTTCTGAATTTTCATGGGGGAGGTGTTATGCTACAAGCATCGAGTGTTGTTTGAGTCATGGTATGAGTTATTCTCATCGTTCAAGAAATTAGGGCACAATCTGGTGGTCTGCAGGCGTAGGGTGTTGAGACATGGGGATGTTCAGGTGACTCTGGCCTCAGTTGGTCCTGCTAGTGAGAGTAGCAAGATTGCATAGGTTAATAGCAAGGGTGGATGTATGGTAGATGTTACTGTCATGACTGCTGATGTTGATGCAACAGTTAAGCAGACACAGGTAGGGGTGTTGGCTTCTGATCTTAGGGTGGTCGAAATTTCCAATAGGTTGAGCCATTATTTGGAAGGCCCTCCAGGAGCTACTGGTCCTATGAATTCCCATTGAACCAACCAGGTGAGGAAGTAGCAGCAGCTTGCTCTACCTCCTGATCTAGAAATCCAATATGCTTTTATCAGATTGATAGAAGATTCCAATGCAATGACCATGGTAGTTACAGTGATTCCTAATGACAAGGCATCGGTCTCGCTGGGTCTGTCGGGTCCTGCAGGTGCTTCTCAATCGGAAAATAATGGGGGAGGTCCTATCGGGAAATCTGCATGTGCAATTCAGGGTGTGGTTATTGAAGACACTAACAGACAGCCTCAATTCATGGGGTGTGGCTTCATACAGTCTAGTTATTTATATGCAATAGACCGAAGATCCCTAGATTCTGATGTTGTCTTGGATTCATAGAATAATACTATTCTAGGTGGAAGTGGGCATATACATGCAAGAGAATTTCAAATGGAGGATAATGGAGGAACTTCAGACTTGATTTGGTCCACAGTTCCCTTGTGAAACAGGTTTGAAGGCCTTCCAGAGGCTGATTTGAGTTCTGATTCTATTTTCCAAGGTGAGGGAGACAGGATCGGTGAGAAGACAACCAAAGGGAGTGAACATGACCACTCGGCAGGTGAGGAGTCAAGTCCAAAAAGTAATAAGAGTTTCGGGAAGTGGAGGGGGATGAAGGATTACTCTTCACTACCACCTCCATTGGAGACTCGATCTGCTAAAAAGATGGGCGACAAGAAGATGGAAATGGAGACGCTGAGTTTTCAAAGGGTAGGGGAACGGGGTGGTCAATCCTTGTTTCTCCTTTTAATTTCCGAAGAAGAAGTGACATAGAAGGTTCTGTTTCTCAACGCAACTGAATAAGAGGCAGCTAAGATGATGGGGAGATCACATTAGGTGTCTCCTAGTGAGGAACAATTTTCATGGATTGACAGATAAGACTAAATCTTGGTATGGGGTTTCAACGGAGGGAAAACAAGCATTGAGAAGTACATTCAGACCTGGGACTATCTTACTTCTAAGCTTGAGAAGCGGATGTCAGATGTAGAAGATTTACAGGTTTCATCATTATCGTGGAAACTATTTAGGGAAATGGATTCGGGTAATATAAAGTTTCTATTTAATGATTCTGTTTAAGTTGCTGGCTTCCATCGATTGGTTTGAGAGAGTTGTTTGCGTGATTTGTGCTGGTCCTTGGATCTTATTTTTGTTTGACTATGTTAGGATCTTTGATTCTTGTTTCCAGTACTCTACTTGGACCAGCTCCGGAAGGTTATCAGAGCATGTAGTCTTCACCAGTGCAGGTCCTTTGGATCTGGATGATCGAGAGGGTTTGGATTCTCCATCAGTTATGTGCCCGTGAAATTCTGAATGGGACTGATTGCTGAAGGGCAATACTTTGGTGAAGTCTTGTCTTCATGGAACATTTGATGGGGTGGTGCAGGTACGGTAGTTTCATCTAGATTTTCTTTATATGCTTGTGTTGTATTGCGATTATCAAGAGAGATTTTGTGGTTTCTCACTTTTCCTTAAAAGTGTTATGATAATAAAAAATAATAATTTTCAGTCATGAGGACCATGGCCAGACTATCCTTTCATCCTTAGTAATGACCTATACTCTCCTGAAATTGGTAAGGATGAGATGGCTATCTGATCTCAAAGGCCGTTTCCTAAGGGAAAATGTTTCAAATGAAAATACATATTCTAGTTGGATCGTGGATGGGGATGATATCTTATTAATCCATGGGCATGTATGGGTCCCAACAGAAACTAGAGAGCAGCTCATGTGGGAATTTGATGCCTCAATATTGGCAGTTCACCTCAATATCACGAAAATGTATCAATATCTAAGATGATAGTATTTGTGTCCTGGTATGACATTTGAGATTAATAGATTTATACCTCAGTGTTCCACCTGTCAGTAGGTGAAGGAGGAGAATCATAACCCAATAGGGATACTATAACTATTGGCCTTTCCTAAGTGGAAATGGGATGATGTTTCAATGGATTTTGTGACTGGTTTACCCATATCACCTCATGGAAATGATAGACTGTGGGTTTCAATTTATTGTTTGATGATGTTTGCACACTTTTTACATGTGTGAGGGACCTTATTGGTAGATGAGATAGGGAGGTTGTATGTCAATGAGGTTTTACATATTAATGTATCTCCTCCTTCAATCATTTCTGATAGAGAAGCTCATTTCATGTCATTGTTATAGAAGGGGTTCACAAGGACTTCAGTAAATAGGTGCTTCTGTGTAAGTCGTATCACCCATAGATTGATGGATAGATGGATCATATGATTCAGGTTCTATAGGTAATTCTTTGTGCATGTGTCCTTTACATTGGAGGTTCCTATAAGAAACACATTTCCCTTATTGAGTTCTCTTATAATAATATATTTCAGGATACCATCAAGATGGATCCTTATGAATAATTATATGGTAGGACTTACTACTTAACTATGTCCTTGCTAGAGGTAGGGGAAGAAACTATGCATTCACCAAAACTTGTGTAGGATAATATAGAGTAGATCCAGCTGATCAAAAGTACATGATGATAGATCAATATAGACAGTAGTCGTATGCCAATAGAAACCAATGACCTATTGATTTTGAGGTCGGATAATGTGTTTTCTTGTGATTCTCACCCATGTTGGGTCATAGATACATTCATAGTCATGGTAAGCTCTCACTGAGTTTTGATGGACTGTTTATGGTTGTGAAATGGATCGGACTAGTGGCTTACTAGATAACACTTCCTCTGAGATATTGGTCAATGCATGATGTCTTTCTTGTATCTCAACTTCGCTGATATCATCCAAACCCATCACATTTCTTTCATCATTATGAGGTTTAATTGGATATGGATTCTTCCTTTGAAGAATATCTAGTTATTATTATTAATCAGAGTGTAAAGACACTATGAGGTAGGTCAGTTAATTTGGTACAGGTGGTATGGTAGTATAGCTAAGTACAACATGTGACTTGGGAACATGAATCTGATGTACAATCATAATGGTTGTAGATAATTGTAGTTAATTCCTCTTTACCCTCAGAATTTCTACTTGGAGATGAGTTTCTTTAAGGAGGGATGTTTATAGTGACTCGTATTCTCATGAAGGTACAAATAGTATTTTTTTTGTTTAAATTTCTTTAAAAGGCCCCAATTATGCTAGAAAATCAAATCAAGGAGGTCTTAGGTGTGTTTTGATCTTATTTAAAGCTCAAAGTCTCAAAATTTAGAGAAAATACTAGGCTGCATGGTTTAGATAAATCATTCTGCCCATCCTGCACAGTTTCTCTGAATCCGTCCTATCGTAGTCCATGGGAACCTAGGAGCCGCATGGTCTTTCTACAGCTATGAAAACCTAAGGTGCACAGATGTATGGTGCTTTATAGTTTTATGACAGATCCCTTTTTCATGTTTTGTGCATGATCAAATCAATTTTGTGACTTACTATGCAGTGTACCCCTTAGTAGCAGTGACTTACACATGGTTTGTGCACAGTTTAGAAAACGATGCTCCTAAATTTTGAACCTCCTTTTTTGAGTTAAAATTACCTTTTTCACCTTAATTAAATATTATAACCTTTTTGGCACCAATATTTTTTCATCTTACACTTTACCATCAAATATTACTAATGTTTACAAGGAATCATCAAAGGAAGCTTGGGATTTATTGGGGGTCACATTGGGACACTTGTATTATACTATGAATTTTATTCATAGTTTTTATACCACTATTAGCTAAAAATATTGGCTAGCATCCATTCAGCCAAGACAATTTGACCATAGGCCCATGGGGAACTAGACTCCGACCACACCCAGTGGGATTTTTCCTGGGCCAACCAGCAGACCAATGGGGGTGCATAGCTCCCATAAGAGATAGGTCATGCCTATGTATAAGACATGTGGTATGAAATCCCATAGGCACATGCACATAGTCCATGCCAAATTCATGGTGGGATGAAGAGCATGGTGGAAGTGATGATGATGGTACAGGTGTTGACCCCATTACTGGATCAAACTAGTGGAATCCACAAGATGGATTATATACCAAAGAGAAGAGTGGCAAGAATTAAATGTGGGACAAAACGTTTCCATGAATATCACATCTAGACCACATGATCACATCTCTCATTGATCTCAGTCGTCCTCTTCAATCTGAAGCACCACAAACTGATAATCAATTTGATATATGTCTGTCTGATCATTCCATATTCTAATCCCTTCCAGCCATCTCAATCCCTTGGAACATGAATTCAAACCAAACTTTCCTTATTCATATGTAATTCCAAACTCAGGTGACCCTACACACTATGATACCACATTCTTTAACCTCTCACCCATCTTCTTCCATTCTGCACCACTAGTTCGACATGATGATACACCCTCTCATCATCCTCAAATATCTCCATTCATTTTCCAATTATAGCGCAAGTTTAAGGGAACCAACAGAGGCCACCACGAGTTTAAAATTGTTGATGCCAGTAGCCTTCCTTGAGATCCCCTAACAATGGACTATGTTATCGTATGATCATTCTTTGATCATGTGACTGGGGAAAGGACAATTTATGGATCATATCAAACACTTTAGTGACCATATAACTCTTCCACCTCTGATGATTTTTCATCTGATTTAATTCTGATTTTCTTGGATCACATGATGCCATTGATAGAAACAAGGGATTCGCATGATCACATGAAATGATCATGAAATGTGATCACCATCGCCTCGCTGGTGCATATATCCTTAATAATAATAAAATAGGTGCCAACTTTAGACAAACATGACTTATATAAACCAATCTCCCATAAAAAACACACGAAAATGGTGGAGGAAGAGCTTTGTAAAAGAAGGAAGTTTGATCATCACCTGTTAGAGAACTCCTCAGGTAATCACAACATCTGGCTGAATGATCTTTTAAGGATTCGGTGATAACAAAAAGAACAAATTGTCATGTGATGCCTAATTCATATGTGACGTTATCATGATTTCATGATACTTTAATGGTTTCGTAACCTTATAGAATAGATCCTTCTTCCATGTGGACAACATTGGTGTGTACCCCCATACTCATTATCATAACCCCAAGTATGACCTTCTGTCAGATCATGAAATATCATGAACAATGGAATCTCATGTGATGAAACATCTCGACCTTCAACCTCATGATACCTGAAGCCTATTTTTTTCACAGTACTTATGGTCGACCTTGTAAATGATCATATCGGTCTACAAACACTTCCCTCAGGCCCTTCACATGGTATCATAAACCATCACAAGATCACTCTATTCGGATCATGTGACCATAAGATGAGTTAAACATCATGTGAAGATACCTATCATGTGAAGTATTTAGGATAATTACTATAGGTGCTTGCATTTTATGCAAACACCTCTTAATGAACATGCGTACTCACAAGCATTCCCCTCTCTATGAAGGACTTAGGAGATGAAAACCCAACTACGACCCTTGGCCATGCATCCTTCCTACGGACCAAGGCACAGTCCTCATATGTGTTTTTAGATCTTCTCACATGACCCTTGGTTGATCATGAACCATGTCGAAGGATCCCTTGGTCATGTGATAACTTCATTCTTCTATCCATAAAAGAACTTTAGACGTGAGGGGAACCAAAAATGGTGACCATGGGAATTCACCAATAAACATGAAATATCTCATGTGATGTCACAAACCCTTAGTCTTTAGATTCTCTCACAAAGCCATCACACTCGAACCTTGGTGTATGTCTGTGAATTCCTCCCCACTATGTAGTGTATGCCTTTACCCATGTGTGTGGGGACTTTGGTACACATCCCCTATGTGTAACACCCTGAGATTTTATGAGAAATATTCTTTTTAATTTCTTTGATGTATTGTGATGTAAGCTACAACAAGATTTAATTGTGCTATACAAATCACTATATTAGCTTGTAGTATAAGAAAACACTATTCATGGCTTGAGTTGCATGCAAGATCAACCTTCCTCAATAGTGTGTGTTGTACGCAATACCAAGTTTTACTAAACAACGATATATTGTTATAATATTATTATGAACTAGCCTTTATGAATAATATTAACCACATTTTTAATTTTATAACATTATAATTCATCATACAAATTTTCTAGAACATGTTATGAGAACAAAATCAAATTTTCGTACAAAGGAAGTATTTTTCAAAAAATGCAGTTTTGTCGTATTTTTTAGCGCACCCATTTTAAATCAAATTTTTTACAAGTTTATAAGTTCAATTTGAAAAATGAAACTTATTATTTAGAATGATTATATAAAAATTTACATTGGATAAATGTTTCACATTATTGTGATAACCTTCATATTTTAATGAAGAGTAAAAATACGCTAAATTTTTATTAAAAACAAATTTTTTCATGGAGATAATTTATATGGTTAAATTATAATATTGAATGGTTGGAAAGTATAAATAGAATATATTTTTACCATTTTATATAATATAAGTCATTATCATTAATTTTACATTGAATTCATATGTGCAAACATTTCAATCTTTTGTACTGTTTTAACTTTTAAAATCTGTTTTCTCAACATCAGGATAAATTTGAAATTAAATACTGCAACTTCTGTGTATTAAATTTGGAACAATGGATTCCATATTTGGAATCAGTAGGTCCAAATTATGTTAATAGGCTACTTTTTATTTTTAGGCATTATGAATAGTAACTACGGTAACTTTTATTTACCATAGTTAAAGGTAAATTTGCTAATTAAGGGTAAATACAATATTATAAAATTACCCTAACACTTGTCTTAATATAATTGGATGATTACATTTTTTCATAAATCATACTTGGTTTGAAATGGAATTTATTATAACCCACTTGGATGTGATTAAGACCTTCAATTTAATTTATTTAATGAAAGTGAAATATGTCTCACTCAAACATTAATAATTAACAAATTTTTAATATAAGGTTATATAGAATATAAATATGATTATAAATACTCATTTTAAATATAAATTTCTTTTCTTTGTTATGGTAATTTATTTTTTATTTTTAATAAATATATAATTACCTTCATATCTTATACATTAATGATGCAAAAATTATTTATTTAAAAATCAATAATATAGTTTTTATTAAAATAATAATACCAATTAAAAGGGCCCGAAACTTGACCAAAACTTATTGGTCGAGTTTATCTATACCCTAATCATCCAAGGGTCGACTTGTGGACCATTTGGAGCCTTAAATACTGATTATGACATTTATATTATTTTATTTTAAATGATGTCAAAGTTGTCACCTTCATAATTTAATAAACAAATAATTTTAAAAGTTGGGTGTTTTAGAAGATAAATTCGACTAAAAGTATTCTTATAAAATATAATAGATTTAACTTCATCATAGTATTTTTTTTAATTTTTATGAAAAAAATATGTATATTAAATAATTATATGAAAATTATGTAGTAATTTTTTTATTAAGAGAAATATCTAATAAATGGTTTTAAAAATATTAAAATAAAAATTAAATGAACTAATTAATGTGCTCCACGAATTTTATAGATATATATGACATATTAGGAATCCATTAAATATTTGTTTTCGAACATATATTGTGTTTGGAGTTTATTTAAATTCAAATAATTGAATAGTGTCAAAATTAACACAATTGATATTTTATTAAAATAACATATTATTAAAATAACATATTATTAAATTGATTAAAAATCACAAAAATATTTAAAATTAAATATTGAAATTTATATGATCTAATATTTTATAAATTATACAATTATGGACAATTAACAACACATAAGTAATTATTTATAACCATTCGAAATTTAGAATATTATTATCGTAAATAAAATTAAATAGATTAAATAAGGATAAATCAAAATGATAAGGTTTAAAATAAACATAAAACATGTCTAAATTTTATTTTTTTTATGATATTACAACCCTATCTCATCTCATCTTCGAATTGGGTGATTTTATTAGGTTTTTAAGTGGGGTTTTATTTTATAATTAATTAATATTTTTGAGGTTTTCAAAAGTGCCCCTCTCTTCTCTTATAAAAGGGCACCCCATCCCTCTCATCTTCACCGAATTTTGAGCCCTCAAGAACGTCCAATCCAAGACCATTACTCTTCTAAACTTCCCTAGTCACATTCTGGAGGTTCTGGTCTTCTCAAAAGACCTACTCTAGTCCCTTAAGAGGAAGCTTAAAGGAGGTGCGTCGAGGAAGAGGTAATCTCTTCTACCGATTCATTCAAGTTTCCTTATTCTTCTACATCCTATTATTTAGTTGTTTCATGATAAAGTAATAAAATCAGTATAAATAATATACCTATATGTTATTATAAATATGAAACAACCCTATTTCACCTTATATCCATCCTACGAAAAGAGAAATCACTGTGCGTGTGTGCGTACGGCTTACCGTCTCCACGTCGTGGTGTAATCTTTTTTTCTACCACCACCATACATGGATGGGTATAATGGTGGAAATAATAACTATATATGATTATTATAACATAATACTTATTATGAGATATTATCCACTCCAATTCCATTCAATAATTATGGGAACGAACTCATCGTTCGTGCATATGTATGGATTACTGTCTGCACGATGCGATAAGACTCATTCTACAAGTTAACCATTAAAGAATGATTATAAATTATATATAATAAATAATAATAAAATATATGACATAATAATGATACCATATTTATATATATATATATAATTTACTTTCATTTAATTTAATAAGGAAACGAAAACAACGTTCATATGTATGTACGGCCTACCATCTCCATGAACGATGTATTTAATTTCATTTATCTATTGATTATATATATATACACACTGAATATATATATATATGATATATAAAACTTGTTATACATTCTTTAAGTAATTAAATCATGATATAAGTAATAATATCAATAACAACGAGTCCAAACATGTACGATAAATGAAACGATTATTACCCAAAATGTTGCTTCAACATGAATTGACAAATGAACGGGTAATATAAAGTCTTAAGTGAATCATATATGATATCATAAAAATAAATATTATTCTTTAATAAGTGAATTACATTATTTAAATCATTATATAGGAGTTTTGGGCACGTAATTAATAAATTGGACATAAGGTAAGTAATAATTATTCCAATATCATACTTATCTGAGATTGTTTATTCATAAGTATTTACTGGGGTTATGTTTATCATCCATGTCCATGTTTTCTCAAAATGTTTTCCTAAAATTTGTACTATTCTTCCATGTATGTTTAATTTCATGTTTACCCTGGTTTGACTTTTACCACATGGTATGGGAAAAATCTTTCTTTTGTTTTCCATACAAGGTACTTTTTAACTTGTCTGGAAAAAGTACAAGAAGAATATTTTTTAAACGTATATGGTGTGAATGTATTTTTATGGTTTCATAACGCCTTATTTCCATGAAACATCTTCTACCATATTTCATGATTATTTTCAATGAAATTATTTTCTTTTAAAATTACCTGGCATTTTGTGAAAAGAAAAGGATTTTGAAGAAGAAAGGATATTTTCCTCAAGAATTCATTTCAAGTGTTTTATCCAAACTATTTTCCATCTAAGATGACATTCTATAATATGGATATGCTCTATGTATAATGTCCCTATTATTTACATGGTTTTATTTTTTTATGATGAATTTATATGCATTTGTTTTATATGGATTATGTTGTGATGGGATGATGTGTATGAACCCCATTTTATTCTTTGGGTTATGATGAATTATTTATGTTTATTTTGTGGCACACGAAAGAATGATTTCATTATGATATGGTTGGGACCTATATCTCTCTCCAATGAATTGGTTAAAGATTTTTATCTCATGAGATAGACATGTCTAGAATGGCAAGTCAATCCGGTTCAGTAATACAGGGTTGTAAGGGAAAGTAAACCTGGTTTAGTAATTGAATTTGTCCACTATAATGGTCTTGGAAACAATGTCTTGGCCACTATGGAAATAATAACATGTTCTTAATGGATTCCACAATTAAATGTTTTATTCCCATGATATTTTATCATGATTAATGTTTTTTATGATCTATGCCTTACGTACTGTTAAGATTTATTTCACAACTCATGATTTTGATGTTTAAACCTTATGTTCATGTTTTTAAGTTCAAATATATATGGTTTGTTTTATTTTTTCCTTGATTACCCTTACTGATAATTTGAGATCACCCTTTTTATGTTTTATTTTACCCAGGATATAATGAAAGATTTTATGTAAGAAAACAAAAAGGGGAAGATCTTTATGGGAGATTTTGAAGATCTTTCACCACGATTAGAAGATTATGTTCCGAGTTTCCAAAGACACTAAACTATTTTTTTCCTTGGGTGTCTGTTTTTGTTATGCATTAAGTATTCCTCAAAACTAATGTAATGTCAATGTACATCAAGCATGGGTCTCAACAGTTGTTATCAGAGGAAATGTTTATTCAACCTTTGCAAACTTGTATGTGAGAACACTAGTGAGATCCCTTGAGATATTTCTAATGTATGTCTAGGTATGCCCCTAATGTTAAGTATAAGTATAGGTTATAGTCCTAGAAGTATGGTAACGATCTTAGAATTAAACCTTTGATGTTAGATATTGAAGGTACTTCCCCTTTATTATGTTTTTTTTTCTATCATGATTTTTGCCTCTCACACTATTATTTTTGGGTTTTAGAAGATGGCTGGAACCCGAATGAACCATGTTGATCAATGTAATGGACAATACAATTATTTTCCTCCTGAACAAACTAATGTTATGGGAGATGGAGTGAAAAATCTTATTTCTATAATTACACAAGCTATGAATCATTCTGGACTTCCAAATGAGCAGAGAAGGGAACAATATTCAATTGAGTCCTTTGTGAGCTAATGTCCACCTTCTTTCAATGGGTCTTATGATCCACTTATTTCTGGACAATAGATCAGTACCCTGGAAAAGATATTTTGGATACTTCGCTGTTTAGAATATGAAAAAGTCATTTTAACTATTTACCTTTTAGAAGGAGAAGCAGACCAATGGTGGATGCTAATTAAGAATACAAGGCCCCAAGATGAAATTGAATCCATGGAACGGGACGAGTTCAATAACATGTTTTTCAATAATTACTTCCCTCGTATTCTTCGAACAAGGATGGAAAAGGAGTTCCTTGAGCTTAATAAAAATGATGATGAATCTATTGGTGTATACGAGGAAAATTTTACAAGGCTTGCAAGGAAGGCATCTGACTTTATCATCCAACCTGAAAATAAAGTTGATCAATTATTCAGTGGATTAAAACCAAGTCTTCGAAGGGCATTAGCTATAAGAGACTACAGTAGCTCTGAAGAAATTGTGTGTTGTGAAATCAAGGAGGAACTGAAAGTTGGTCTTACATATCTATCTCATGGTTTTGACAAGAAACAAAAGATGGGGTTCTAGGAAAAATCTCAAAGAAATGGTGAAAAGAAGACAAATATTTCATTATGCTCAAAGTGTGGAAAGAAGTAGAGTGGATATTTTCTTAAAGGGACTAGAAAATGTTTTAAGTGTGGAAAAGAAGGTCTTAGAGCAGCTGACTGCTGAAGTAATGTGAAAAAGGTAGCTAATGATATGAATGGAGAAAACACTACAGAGAACACACCACCAACACTTCAATGCTACAAGTGCAGGGAAATGGGGCATTATGTTAACCAATACCCTAATCTAAGGGTTAATGATGATCGACATCAACAACCTCTTATGGGAAAGGAAAAAAGGTAAGTCACATGGGATCACTATGGGTGATGTTGAATATGACAATGAAGTGGTGGAATGATTAAGTGTTTATGTAACGGGATTCAAAAATAGTGATGTGGAATCTCATTTATAGTATCATGGAATATTGGAATATCTATGTATTGGTTGTTGTTGTTTTCAACAATTATATGGTACCAGTAACCATGAAAAGTGATTGAAATATTTTTGGAAAGCAGATGATATGTGCATAATGAAGGGATAAGGATAAAATAATATGTTTGATAGTATTAATGAGATCATATAAAGACAAAGTGACATCATGGTTTGAGTATATAGAAATTTTGGGATTTTGGTATGTGGAAAGAGTTAACATTTGACAGAATTCATATTTTCACTAAGGTTTTATGGTAATTCATGTTTCAAGAGAATACATGATTAAGGTTTTCACATGTTTGGAATGTGACAAACAATATATATCTTATGATACATTGGGGATAAATGATGGTATTCACATGCTTGTTATATGACCTTTATAGTAATCATTTTCTTTATACTTTGAGTTTGGACATAAGTATTTTTGATAAGCCTATAGTATATAATGGATTAATTTGGACATCAGATAGTATTTTTTAAGGATAAAATTTTTTCTAGAATGTTATAATAGTATATTTTTAGAAAAAGGACAGCCTGTAGGATGGGCGACAACCCATTGCATCGGACAAGGTTGTAGGAATAGAACCAACAACCGAAGTGAGATAGGCCTTTATCGCCTACCGCTGGCCTACAGGAAGTTCTTGGTTAGTAAAAATTAGTTTTATTTTATTAAGCAGTATAATAGATGAAGTTTAAGACCATTTTTGGAATCATATATGGTTAATCTCATCATATATGGACTTATGTATATATAATATCTTGTGCTACCTTTTTCATGTGATAGAGAGAGATGGAATGACCTATCATTCTATCGCGTGATCTACTAATACTTCTAGAATGAAAAATTGAACTTCATTTCTTCAAATAATAGATGAAGTGGAAATTTTTCCTGGAATGACCAACGATGATATTACACTGAAATAAACTAAGTATTTATCCTTATGCAAGAATTCATCAACTTTAGGGAAAATATCTTGAAATCCAAAAACGTTTTCCTAGTACCCTCATATCCAATGAATCAGATGGTACCTTAGATCATCACAAATTTATGGATTTGTGATTGTTGGATTTTTCATAGCCATTTTCTCTACCACTCTTCATCAGAACATGATGGTTATATTTCTCTTCTATATACATATTTTCACCTATATTCTTCTATGTGGAAACCCAATATTGAGTTACTTTGGGTGGCCGTTATGTTTCTAAATTTCCTTTTTTAAAATTAAGTTTTAGTATTAATTTTTACGATGTGGGATTCTGTGAAAGGAAATTTGAAGTAATAAATGATTTATAACCCTGACGAATTTCAAAGGTGAAAGTCATTTTAAGGGGGGTAGAATGTAACACACTGAGATTTTATGAGAAATATTCCTTTTAATTTCTTTGATCTTGTGTTGTATGCTATACCAAGATTATCTTGCACTATACACAACACTGTATTAGCTTTTAGTATATGCAAACACTATTCTTGTCTTGTGTTGCATGCAAGAGCGACTTTCCTCAATATAGTGTGTTGAATGCAATTCTGAGTTTTACTAAACAATGATATATTGTTATAATATTATTGTGAACTAGATGTTATGAAGAGTATTGACCACATTTTTTATTTTATGACATTATAATTCATCTTACACACTTTCTAGAACATTGTATGAGAACTAAATCAATTTTTCGTACAAGGTATTTTTCTAAAAATGCAGTTTTGTCATATTTTTATGGAGCACCCATTTTAAATCATTTTTTGAACGAGTTTATAAGTTAAATTTGACAAATTAAACATATGATTTTGAATCAGGATATAAAAATTTACGTTGGAATTTTTTTTACATTATTCTGATAAGCTTTATATTTTGATGAATAGTAAAAATACGCTAAATTTTAATTAAAAATTACTTTTTTCATCGAGATAATTTATATGGTTAGATTATAATATTGAATGGTTTTAAAGTATAAATAGAATATATTTTTACCATTTAATATAATATAATTCATTATCATTAACTTTACATTAAATTTTGAGGTACAAACATTTCAATATTTGGAAATGTTTTAACTTTTAAAATCCGTTTTCTCAACATCAGGATTAATTTTAAATTAAATACTACAACATCTGTGTATTGAATTTGAAATAATCGATTCCATATTTGGAATCAGTAGGTCCAAATTATGTTAATAGGATACTTTTTATTTTTAGGCATTATTAATAGTAACTACGGTAATTTTTATTTACCATAGTTAAAGGTAAATCGTGTAATTAAGGGTAAATATAATATTATAAAATTACCCTAACAGTTGTCTTAATATAATTGGATGATTATATTTTTCCCTAAAGAATACTTGCATCGAAATGGAATCTATTGGAACCCACTTGGATGTGTTTAAGACCTTTAATTTATTTTATTTAAAGAAAGTGAAATATGTCTCACTCAAACATTAATAATTAATGTATTTTTAATATAAGGTTATACAGAATTTAAATAAGATTATAAATAATAATTTTAAAGCTAAATTTTTTTTCTTTGTTATGGAAATTTATTTGTAATTTTTTTGAAATATATAATTACCTTAATAGCTTATACATTAATTATGCAAAAATTATTTATTTAAAAATCAATAATATAGTTTTTATTAAAATAATAATACCAATACAAAAGACCATAAAGTTGACCAAACCTTATTGATCGAGTATATATATACCCTAATAATTCAAGGGTCAACTTTTGGTCCATTTGGATCCTTATAAAATAAATTATGACATTTATATTATTTTATTTTAAATGATGTCAAAGTTGCCACCTTCACAATTTAATAAACATATCATTTCAAAAGTAGGGTTTTTTATAATATAAAATCAACTAAAAGTATTATTATAATGTATAATAGATTTACCTTCATTATAGTATTTTATTTCTAATTTTTATGCAACAAATAAGTATTTTAAATAATTATATGAAAATTTTGTAGTAATTATTTTATTAAGAGAAATATCAAATAAATAGTTTTAAAAATATTAAAATAAATAATAAATGAACTAATTAATGTGATCCAAAACATATATAGATAAATATGACATGTTTGGAATATATTAAATATTTTGGTTTGAACATATCTTCTATGTGTATTTTATTTAAATTCAAATAAATGAATAGTGTCAAAACTGACAAAATTGATATTTTATAAAAATAACATATTATTAAATTGTTTTAAAATCACAAAAATATTTAAAAATTAAATATTGAAATTTATATGGTCTAAAATGTCATAAAGTATCCAATTATGGACAATTCACAACACATAAGTAAGTATTTATAACCATTTAAAATTTAGAATATTATTACCACAAATAAAATTAAATAGATTAAATATGGATAAATAAAAATGATAAGGTTTAAAATAAATATAAAACATGTATAAATTTTATTGGTTGATGATATTACAACCTTATCTGATCTCATATTCTAATTGAGTTAGTTTTTTAGGTTTTTAAGTAGGGTTTTATTTTATTATTAATTAATATTTTTGTTGTTTCCAAAAGTGCCCCTCTCTTCTCTTATAAACGGGCACCTCATCCCTCTCCTCTTCACACAATTTTGAGCCTTAAAGCTCAGCCAACCCCTACCATTACTCTTCTCAACTTACCTAGTCACATTATGGATGTTCGTTTCTTCTCAAAATACCAACCCTAGTCCCTTAAGAGAAAGCTTAAACGAGGTGCGTCGAGGAAGAGGTAATCTCTTCTACCAATTCATTCAAGTTTCTTTATACTTATACATCCTCTTATTTTGTTGAATCATTATAAAGTAATAACATAAGTATAAATAATATACTGATATTTTATTATAAATATGAAACAACACTATTTCACCTTATATCCATCCTACGAAAAGCGAAATCATCAGGCGTGCGTACGTACGACTTACCGTCTCCACATCGTGGTGTAATCTGTTTTTCCACCACCACCATACATGGAAGGTTATAATGGTGGAAATAATAACAATATATGATTATTATAACATCATACTGATTATGATATATTATCCACTCAAATTCCATACAATAATTATGGGAACTATATCATCTCTCGTGCGTACATACGGATTACCGTTTCCATGGTGCCATTAGATTCATTCTCCATGTTAACCATTCAAGAATGATTATAAAGTATATTTAAAAAATAATAATGAAATATAAGACATAATAATGATACCGTATTTATGTATATATATATATATATCATTTACTTCCATTTAGTTTTATAATGAAACGAAAACAACGTTTATGCTTATGTACGGCCTACCGTATCCATGAACAATGTATTTAATTTATTTTATCTATCTATTATAAATATATATATATATATAAACTGAATATATATATATGATATATAAATCTTGTTTTACATTCTGAAAGTAAGTAAATCATGATATAAGTAATAATATCAAGAACAACAAGTCCAAACACGGACGATAAATGAAACGATTATTACCCAAAACGTTGCTTCAACATGGAATTGACAAATGAACGGGTAATATAAAGTCGTAAGTGAATCATATATGATATCATAAAAATGATTAATATTCTTGAATAATTGAATGAAATTATTTAAATCATTATACTGAATTTTTGGACACGTATAGAAGAAATTGGGCATATGGTAAGGGATAATTATTCCAATCTCATTCTTATCCGAGATTGTTTATTCGTAAGTATTTACTGGGTTTATGTTTATATTCTATGTCCATGTTTTCTCAAAAATATTTCATAAATTTTTTACTATTAATACATCTATGTTTAAAGTCATTTTTACCCATTTTTACTTTTACCTCATAGTATGGAAGGAATCTTTCTTTTGTTTACCATACAAGGTACTTTTTGACTTTTCCGGAAAAAGTACAAGAAGAATGTTTTTTTAACTTATATGGCGTGAATAAATTTTTACCGTTTCATAACACCTTATTTCAATGAATATTCTTCTACAATATTTCATCATTATTTTCAATGAAATTCTTTTCTTTTAAAATTACATGGCATTTTGAAAAAATAATATGATTTTGAAGAAGAAAGGATATTTTCCTCAAGAATTCATTTTAAGTGTTTTATCAAAACTATTTTCCTTCTAAGATGACATTATTTAATATGAACATGCTTCCTGTATAATTTCCCTATTATTTACACGTTTTTATTTTGTTTATGATGAATTTATATCCATTGGTTTTATATGGATTATGTTGTGATGGGATGATGTTTATGAAACCCATTTTATTCTTTGCGTTATGATGAATGATTTATGTTTATTTTGTGGAACATAAAAGAATGATTTCATTATGAGATGGGTGGGACCTATTTCTCCCTCCAATGTGTTGGGTAAAGATTTGTATCTCATGAGATAGACATGGCTGTAACGGCATGTGAATCTGGTTCAGTAATACAGGGCTGCAACGAAAAATAAACCCAGTTCAGTAATGGAATTTTTCCACCATGGTGGTCTTGGCAGAAATTCCTTGGCTACTATGGAAATCATAACATGTGATTAACGGATGCCATAATTACATGTTTTATTCCCATGATATTTTATCATTATTAATGTTCCTTTATGATCTATTCCTTACATACTGCCAAGATTTATTTTAAAACTCAAGATTTTGATGTTTAAACATTATGTTCATGTTTTTAAGTTCAAATGTATATGGTTTGTTTTATTTTCTCTATGCATACCCTTACTGAGAATTTGAGCTAACCCTTTTTATGCTTTCTTTTACCTAGGATATAAAGAATGGTTTTAGGTTAGAAAACAAAAAGGGGAATATCTTTATGGGAGATGTTGAAGATCTTTCACTAGGATTAGAAGATTCTGTTTTGAGTTTCCAATGAAACTAAACTATTACAGTCCTTGGGTGTCTATTATTATTATGTACTAAGTATTCTGCAAAAGTAATGTAATTTCCATGTACATAAATCATGGTTCTCTACACTATGTGTCAACATGGGTCCTATCAAAAGACCTCTTTTTGGTCATGTGATGCAAATTAATGATATATTTTCATGTGACTCTTTCATGATAATGTATCCCAACCTCTATGTGGCTTCGGTATATAAGATAAATCTATGGACTGGGAGCTCCATATACATTAAGGTCATGTGTTGTGTGCCATCAACATGTACACATGGTCATTCATTGTTTCTCAAGTGAATTTAGGCATAAAGCCTTGGACAGGTTTCCTCAACAATTGGGTGTAATCCTTTTTCTATGTGTGAGAACCTATGCATATTTTTAAGACCACACCATGTGAATGGTTCGAAGACACATGATCGTGAGACCCTTTTATAGTCTTTAGATGTCCTTGGGAAATCTTGAAAATTTTATGTTGATCATAGGACAATCCTTGGATAAGATATTCTGGCCTCATGATAACCCATTGACATGTCACCATTGTCTTGTGACAACCTAGGGACAAGACAAGACAATTAGAAGAAGACCCCCTTGAAATGTCTGTGATAAGTCATGTTAATCACGTGAAGCACCTCAGAGATACCTGCCTCGATTATATGAATAAATCCTTGACAGTCCAATTTTATTATGAAAAGGATTCATCGACATGTCAGAATGATCATGATATTTTTCAAAGAAATGTCCATATTGACATGTAATAGTCCGAAGAAAAAATAGGTTGATCATGTGACATTACATGATCATCTATTCTTTTATAATGCAGAAGACCTAGGACATGTCTGATTCAATCAGGAGAAGGCTTCCATGAAAATTCATTTGATCATGTGCAAGACCCCATACATGCCTACTTTGGTTATGCGAAGTATCTTGGACATGATTCTTATCCTATTTTAAGGCATGCTGATTGTCTAGTAAAATATCCTTGGATATGTCTACCATGTCATATTGGTTCCCCCACATATCAAGCTGAAAATAAAAACATTCCTAGTAAATGAAAAAAAATGTCTGGAAAATCCTACTGGATGTCCTCATGTGACCTTGCCAATATCATGCTCTTAGACAGACCATCATGGTCGTCTCAACATTTTGTTAATCCGTGAGTGGATAGAGGGTGACTAGACCAATTGTATAGCCTTATAGTGTAATCCCCAACCAACTGGGTGACCTCAGAGTGTAATCCCCGACCACTTGGGTAGCCTTAGTGTGTAATCCCCGATTATCAACATAATATAATATGCCCCTGGCTATTGGGAATCCATTTTGGTATAATCCCCTATCATTCCTAAAACCTCAAGAAATTCCATAATTTCTATAAGTATTATTATCCATTTAACATATAAGTAGTTTTGGGATGAACTAAACTATGATAACTTTGATTCCAACCATAACTGAGATATGTAAGAGGCCTTCTTAATGCCTGATCTCCAATGTGCATCCACTTTGGTGTAAGTCCCTTTCGGTTTTAATTATTACTGACTTATGGGATTAAATCTTCTCATAGGTCTAATATTATTTTTCATCCATCAGTGGATGAAAAAAAGGAATCATAAAAGGGAATCATTCCATGTATAGGCCCTGATAATGCTCTTGAGTACCTTAAATCCATCAGTGGGTTTGGGATGCACTGAACTATGAGAACTTTTATTCTCTCCATAAATGGGATACGTAGGATGCCTTCCTATTGCCCGAGATCTATTCCAAACCTCCATGAGATAAGAGATCATTCTTCTTGGAGGGCCACATTAATTTGTAATCCCCAAACAGATATTCTCTCATGCAATGTGTCCAATTTACCTTTATATCTTATTTATCACAACGAGCATGGATCATGTAGGATTATAGACCTATGGTGATTGTACTAATATCATGTTGATAATTCACCTAACATGGACCCATAATTGGGATGTAAGATTAATTACATCCCATCTCTTCTCAATGGACCATATTCCCAATGAAGTAATCTCGGGCAGTCTCATATGCAAAACTTCTGCTTAGGGCGTCTATTGTCGTATCACTCATGAAACAGACATCCACTTCATGAACTAAGTGGACTATGATTACTTTAATAATTATGATCCGTATGATTCCTCATTGATATATGATCCTAATATTCAGGTCATTAACATCTGATGTCAAACTGCATGGATGGGTCCATTCATATGACCTTAAACTATGTCAAAAAACTACATGTGTTTTGATTCCTATTTTCATGGGATATGTCAGATTCCTTAGAGATGTTAAATTGCATCCTCAGGACACCATCCATATCCCTGGAAAAAAATAAACTCCATAGTGCTTAAACATGGTCATGTACGAAATCATTATAATTAAATAATAGAGAGATAGAGAACCTATGATATACACACGATTATCCATATTAATACATGTTCATAATCAAGTCATTATAAACAAGGGTAATCAGTCCAATATCAGGGTCTGGGAAGGATTTCATGAATGTATCTTAAATCTATACGAGAGTTCCGGAGTGGGAAATAATTCCCCCTTAAAAGGGTGCGATGAGCTCGATCTCCCATCCACTCGACCAACGCAATTCCCCAATATTTGTTGGGTCTGAAAACCGAGATGATCTTCAACCTTTGTAATGAAGGTCTATACCTAGATACAGTTGAGGTAACAATTGAGAGTTTCTAGGTAATATGGATTGATGTAAAATACCATGCATATGATTGATTGAGGCCTTAAAACTCCCCTCTCAGCCAAACCATCAAAGGAAATCCATTCCTTGCCTTTTTAAAACCCAATGAAATAAAATGGGGAACCCGACGTGAATTGATGGAACTGTGGAATCTCATTAGAAAGATAAAAAGGATAAATTTTCTATTCTGCATTAGACCATTTTGTTCCTATTATAACCATGAAACCCGACAAAACAAAAATGGTGAACCTAATGTCAATTCCTATAACTGTGTCATCCCTCTCACGGGTCAAAAAGGATAGATTTTCCAATACCATCTAGGTCGATTTAGGGTGTTCTGATTGCACAAAAAAATGATGAACCCGACGTGTTTCTTTTGACCACACTATACCTTGTGTAAAAATACAAGGCTTCCTATTTTCCTTTTAACTGTTAAATTTATTGATAGAAATGTACTCTTATATATGATGTTGCACTAATAAGGTGCCTTTGTCCCCATCAATACTTCTCAATATTTATTTCAATAAAAATCATGTCCTCAAGTGTGCTAATGAATCTTGAGATCACTAGACAAGCTACTTTAATCCTGAGGCGCCGACGTACATTTTCACCAAAAAACGCTTCCATCACCAATTAGTGAATGCATTTGAATGGGAATACCACATCAATAGCTCCATAGGTACTCTATAATCAGCTCATTAAATCCTTTGGAGGATAATTCCCCACCTATCGTCTCACCCGTGAGAAGTCGCAGGAGAGGAAGTTCTCCTTATCACCACATTCAACCTCTTTGAGAACCTACTGATAGAATGCAGCAACATACACCTTCCCTATGTTGGGGATGTGGATGAAAAAAGTAAACATAACAAATAAATCACCTAGGAGAATACTAAGAAGGATCCCATCCGTTCTTATCATCCTCACCGATGTATGACCATGATTCCATAATGAGCTACAGAATAAGTTGTGCCTACACCAACTAATTAGGATAGGGAACCCAACATGAGAGATCATCAGGGGTCTCTAAATAGTGTATCTACAGAGAAGTATTATATCATTTCTATCACCAATTTGTCTGAGGTCGACCAGAGTATCCAAAAAGTGTTCCGGATTAAATTCTAGATTACTACTAGCCAGGAACCTCAGACTTCATCTTAGCTATCTGCAGTGCATATAGAATCCCAATGAACACCCCAACCCACAGGGCTAGGGGGATTTTTACCATATTCTACCCTGGGATTTTCCTCATCATGGTAAATGACCCCACAAATGGTACATCGGGAAATGTCCCCCCAAATGGTATCATGGACACTGACCCCCCAAACAAATCATGGGCATCGACCCCGCAAAGAGTATCACGGGCACCAACCCCCCAAATGTAATCATTGGCACCGACCCCTCAAACAGTATCATGGTCATCGAACTCCCCAAACTTTATCATGGCCACCAACCCCACAAATGGTATCTTGGGCACCGAACCCCCAGTATATATCATGGGAACCAACCACCCAAACTGTATCATGGGCACTGACCCCCCAAATGGTATCATGGGAACCGACCCCCCAAATGATACATTAGGCACTGACCTATCGAACAAGATACTCTATCGAGGAGGAGCACCAGCCTGCTTGTTTCGTAGTTAATATGATATCAGTCGATTCTAGAGACTCCTCATCAGATCTAGAAAATCATTCTCTTAAAGGGTACAATAATACCCTCTTGAAGTCATGTAATTCATAGTAGTTTAGCATAAATTCTTCCATTGGAAAAAGAGTATAAAGGCTCAGTGGTATCTACCATGCATCTATAAAGGGTGTTATCGATCGTGTTGGTATCTCAAAAAGTAAGTACAATGGATCACATGGATAGTGGAAGAAGTGGATCAGTCTCTGGGATGCATGTCATAACTCCCATCATCATCCACTCACCCTAACACCGATAGAGAAAATGGTATTTTCATGGTCCCTTCTAGCTGTACCCTTGAGGATAATATGGAAATTTCTACAAAATAACAAACCACTCAACTCCAATAATAGAAGAGTAACCATTAAGAGATAATTGTGGGAATACTCATGAGGTCTTTATCTTAGGATAATGAACCGATGTCTATCTATGAAATCCTTCCTTGCAGTGAAGTTCCCAAGCCAATAGGGCTGGGGGAATATTTTTACTTTTCATCCCCTCGTCAAGAGAAATCCATAAATTTGTTCCACCTCACCCTATTTTACATGGATGGGGCGTATTTCCATATTTTATGCCTCTACATCATGGATATTCTAGAAACCATCTAACTTCAGATGTCATCAGAAAACCTTCAGGAGATTCAGGACCTTTAAATCAATGGGTAGCGTCTATATTGTCCAAGACCCCTAATGCTTCAACACCTTCCCCCGAATCCATATATACTGGGACTGTGTACCCTCTAATCAATATTCTTTAATACACTCGCACCAATAGTGGCACAAATAACGTGTTGGGGAAGCATTCAAGTCACCCATCCCTTGTTGGCAGACATCAAAAAAGTATATTCCTTTTAATCAAAACATTTTTCGGCGTATTTCTATTATGTCATGAAGAATGGTTTGATAGAGATCTCGATGGAGAGAGAGGCACATGAGGAAGGGTTGATAGGCGAAGACAATTATTTCCCCTATCATCCGTGTCTCAGACATACCATGGATGGTTTATTTTCCATTAAAGATCAACTTCAATTGCAGTTGGCCATGGGGATGTTAGAACCACCAAAAACTAAATACCCACTCCAGTAACCTAATCACTCTGAATAGGACACACCGATTGTACAACAGAGAATGAGCCACCTACCTCCCAATGTTAAGAGTTTTTCTTTCAAATAAAGATTGAACAAAACCTATTATTTCTAATCCAAGCATGTCTTTGAATATTTTAACTATGCTAAGAGAAAAAATGTGATGGAACTCCCATCAATGAGGAAGCTGCATGAGGCAGGGTTGATAGTCCATGAAAACTATTTCCCCTACCATTGATGTCTCGACCACACAAAAGAAAGCTATTTTTCTTAAAAGATCATTTGGTAGAACATGTATCATTTGGTTTTATAGAGTTTAAATATCGTGAAACTCATGAAATATGAAAAATAATTGTCCAAGATCCTTTATATGAGATACTCTCTTAATAGGTTATTCACCTACGTCCTTACCACAAGACGTTAAACTACTTGGATAATATCCTTAATATAAGATGGTAAACAACATGATTGATGTCAATATTGAAAGATGATAAACTACATATCTAATATCCTTAAAACAATATATTAAAATTTTTATCTGACATACTTACCACAATATTTTAAAATTACATAGGTAATGTTCTTTCCACAAGACATTAAACTGCACAGATGATTTCCTTACCGCATGACATTAAACTGCATGACTTATGTCTATATTACATGACATTAAACTACATGGAAAACTTCCTTACCACAAGACATTAAACTACATAAATCTCTTCCTTAATACATAATTTTAATCTACATAGACCACATCCTTACTGTAATATGTTGAATTTCTTGTCCATGTCCTTGTTACATGTTGTAAAAATACACAGTTCTTCCCGAACTACATACGGCTGGATTCTCATTTCTAATGAGATACATAGGAACACCTTGTTCCTATATCTTGGTCCATCCACCACATGACATAAAATAATCTTATCCTATCCTCCATTGCCTATGAGTTGTGAAAAAAAGCCTTGTCATTCCTTATTTCTTGCATCGTGCATAGCTTACACGAGCTTAAGAATTTCAGTAAAGGTTTCCCCACACAAAAAAATGCAAGGAGTCTTGAGATATTCTCATTATAGTCATCAATGTAAGAAAATAAAAGACATACCATGATTCCTTTCCACATGATGTTAAACTACAATGTTGATGTCCCAAAATGATATAAAATTGTATGTTTCTATGGATCTCACATGAGAGGACCACCATTGTTAGTGTTGGTCTTCTACCGCACATGTATTTTTCAAGGTAATCAACATCAGTGTAAGTATCATCCCTCATCCTAACTACATGATGTTAAAATATATATATTCATCCTTGTAGCATGATGTTAAACTACATGGAATATTTCATCCTGGTAGAAAGACGTTAATCTTCACGGCACCTTTCATCCTTGTCACAAGATGTTAAACTACACTGTTTTCTAAGAACTATGTATGGATTGATTCCCATCGTCACAAGATACAAAGTGACACCAATACCACTATTCTTAAGAAAATACATAGGATTATTTCCCTTTCATGTTTGGTGACCCAATTTCCTTATTGCGTGACACAAAACAACACTGATCCATGATGGTCATCCTTATTCACGTAGAGTCACCTAATTCATTACCACATGACATTTAACTGCACAGTTCTTCTAGAACTATGTACGGCTTGATTCACATTTTTAATGAGATACATAAGGATTCCCCAATCATATATCATAGTCCAACCACTACATGATAGAGAATTCTAATTTTTTACCTTATCCTATATCTACATTGGAGGGAAACTCAATCCATTCCTCGTTTCTCACTCCAAGAATAGCTCACGTGATCTTAGGAATAAAAGTAGGGACTTACCCTTAGAAGAAAGGCACAAAGGTACACAATATTTCTGTTATGTTCCAAAATTCTAGACCACAAAAGGCATATCGTCAATGTCCTTGCTACGTGAATTTAAATTACAGAGTTATTTATAAATACGTGTGGTTTGATTCTCATTATCACAAGATACATAGTAATGCTCATAAATCCATACTCAAACCCAACTAAAATATTCCCGTAAATTCATTTCGTACCACCTTCTTCCTCACTGCATGATGTTAAACTGCATAGTATTTCAAAGAAAAATGTGTGGTTTGATTCTCATCTTCATGAGATAAGTAGTGATTCTCAGACTTCCATCTTGGGTCCCAACTGCAACATTTTCATTTATTCATATCAGTTCACCCTCGTCCTCACTGCATGATGTTTAACTAAATAGTATTTCAAAAAACAATGTGCGGTATGATTCTCACTGTAACGCCCCGACCCTAGTTACCCAGAGTCGGTGCATTATTACATAACATTGGCATGATCATGAGAAAGATCAAGTCTCGAAAGACCTATTAGTTTAGTAGCCTTGGAATAACTAGATACATCCATAAATTTTTACATTACATCATAAAAAAAACATTTTGTCTTCATATCCCCTCATACTATCCCTGCAGGTCATTCATAAATTACTTCTTCATAATCCTGGAAAAAAAAAATAAAACATTGAAAGGGGTGAGCTCGGATGCTCAGTAAGGATAACATTATAGCAGAAGCTTTCATAAATAATCATAAACACTTAAGGCAATTTATAACTAAAACAAAAGCCTTTGAAACTTGAACTTTCAACATGGTATGGCATAAATAAAATGAAATAATGCCATTTACTTACTCACATGGATATTCTACTAGTCGAATGATCACATGCAATATCAATAACCACTTTCATAATGATGGAATGCATAATGCCGGACTATCATAACCACATAGCCAAGGCCTCGTGCCAAGACTACAAATAAGATTTTGCCAAGGCCTTGTGCCAAGACACTAGTTTGTCTCATGAGACCTACCGATGCATCGAGGAGCTATAGCGGGCTCCACCCGTCACTTATTAAGTCCAATGCATTCCTCATATGAATAGGTTTAAGCATAAAATAAACATTCGTATTAAAACTAGCATACGAAATGTCAATACTTTAACCACAAACCATGAATGGTATAAAAATAGAACATCCACAGTCAAACATAACTCATTTGATACAATATGGAAGATTGTATTGTATCACATTAACCTCAATAATGAATAATGAAGGATGTTGACATAGATGAAAATAATCATCATAACTATTTGAGAGAAATATCCCCCTTTTCTTGAAAACTTTTAAAAGTCACACTTTTTGTCAAGAAGACATTCAAAAATAGATTTTTGAATCAAAGTGTCCCATACCACTTTGAAAATTTTAAAAGGATTTTTAAATTTAAAACTTTAATGTCCATAAAAATAAATCCTTAAAACCATTTTTAAAATATGGACATTAATGAGCATGATTTAGAAGAATAATTCTTTAAAACATTTTAAAATGGTATTTTGGTTAGAGTTTCTAACCAAAAGAGAGACACTTGAATACAAATAATTGAGGTAATCAAAACATTGTAATATCATGAAAATAAAGGAATTCATGATATACTATGTCAAAGTACATTATATACACCACATAAAAGTGATTCGGTGTATATCATCAAAGAAGTCTCAATGGAATGTAAATTGAGATGAAATCTCTCATAAAGGTTGTATCCTTAGGTTAAAGATAAATCAACGACATAATTATGTGTGACAAATATAAATACACAAAATATGATTGGATATTCAGTGTAAATCAATCAAAAGATATTCACACATATTCTTGTAAAAACAATACCAACGAATTGGAGGTTTAACTCAACAAATGGAGAATGAGTTAAAATTACTCTTATCAAATTCATATCAATGAATTGAGAATTATCAATGGAGTGATTATGGTATCAAACTTATATCCACGTGAAGGGGAGTGGAAATTATGACATAATCAAATGAATAGTGATTCCACACATAATCTTGGGGTAATATAATCAATGAAATATGCGTAAAGCCAAATGAGTGGAAATTGAAATCTCAAATTCCCTTATTGATTAAGTAACTTAAGAAACAAACACCCATGAAAGAAAGATCATACCATGATGATGTAAATACCCATAAAATAAAGTATATTACACAATGAATACAATCATGGGTAGTACACATACACCACATGCAATAATTAAGTGGTGATCAATGGAATTCTCACGGAATTAAAAGTGAGACAAGAAACCCCTTACCACGTTAATCAACTGAGTCGCATGGCCAAAAGTTAATAACCACCAAATGATTTACAGAATAACATGAATATAAAGTGAATCATGATAATATATATCAAATGGAAGTACACAATACACCACTTTCAATAATTTAGTAGCGAACAATGGAAATCTCACGGAATTGAAAGTGAGATAAGAGAATCCCTTACTTTGTACTTTTTCCTTGGTCGATGGTAGGTTTACCTCCTATATAATGGTGAAATAATTGTTATTGAATAATACAAGAATCATTTACTTTAATATGATATCATATATGATCTTTTAACATTGATTTGTTAATAATATCTTAGAATTATCGTCATTTCCGGTGTTAACGGGTTCATTTTACTTTGTTATGTGAGCCATATTCATTACTAATGGGATGTATATTATTCATATCCAGAATGGTATCAAGTCCTTAAACATCATTTTTAAATCATCAAATGATAATTATACTTGAATGGATACGATGGAGAATGAATCACATCGCGTTCGTGGAGACGGTAGTCCGTATGTACGCACGAATACTACTTCCATTTAATTTTTATTTTAAAAGAATCGAATCCAAATGATACATAGGTATATTACTATTCCAGTAAAATATAATATTCTATATATGTTACTTAAGTTCATTAACACCATCCTTTATACGTTCCATGTGTGGTATGAACGAGTCATATCATTTTAAGGGGGCGGTAGTCCGCACTTCGTCAAATGAAATTATCGTATGTATATACAACATGAAACGAATACTTGTATGAAATAAAATGGAATTACAGAAGCTTATATATAAAATATATATCATTAATATCATATTTAATTACAGTGCCATCCTAATGGCCACCATGAGAGGCGGTAAGATGTATTTGAACAATCATCGTTTCGTGAGGCGTTAGTTTGCCATCCACAGAAACATTATGTTCATCATCCATTAGATGGAGTTGTGTGAATGTGTAGTTTGAATCCATCTTATAACAACATCCTAGTATATTGTGGATACTGGTGTTGTTACAAAAGAAAGGAAATAAAAAGAGTTTGGGGGTTGGAGAAGCAAAATAATTGAAAATAATTTAAGAGAAAATGTTACCTTTAATTTAGGTAACTCACTTTGGTTGGAACCAAAGGACTTCTTGAAATTCATTCTGCCTAAGGGGAAGCTTCAAGGAGGAGGAGAGGGATGTGGGGAGCGTATTTGGGCAGAGTTTGGACGATCCAAGTGGCTTTAGAGGTGTGAGTAATGAGTAGAAGTGGTCTCCTTTTATAAGGGAGAGGAGGGGCTCTTTAGGAAAGAGTGAAAGTATTACTTTATAATATAATTATATTCGGTTTATAATGGTCCAAAAATCATTGAGGTCGAAGATAAGATGACTCATATTCTAAATAACATCAACCAATAAGAATTGGACAGGTTTTAGATAATATTTTAATCATTATAATCTTATTTATTTAAATGATTTATTAATGAGGTAAACATTACATCATTATTGTGTCATTAATAATTTAAATTATTTGATGTCTAAAAATTATAAATAAAATATCATTATGTAGGAAATCTTTTTATATTTCTAATGAATATTTATAATCGAAAATCCAACATGTATAACCCTATGTAAAAATTGTTCTTTTAAAAGATGTAAGCTTATGCCATTTTTGTATTCATTTTAACTTAATTAAAATAAAGTGTCATTATCACTTACAAGTGGATCAATGGGGTCCCAAAATTGACCCAAAGATGCCCATGGTCGACCATGTATCAACCAATAGGGTTAAGACACGTTTTAGGGTAATTTAGTATTATTATGATATTATTTTTTAACCCTTATTTACCGGATTTACCCTTAACCATGGTAAATAAAATATTTACCGCAGTAATTATTCAAAATGTCTAAAAATAAAAGTTACCTATTTACACAATTTGAACATCCTGATTCCAAATATGGAATCCATTTTTCTAAATTCAAAACACAGAAGTGGCAGAAATTAATTTAAAATTAATTCCCGCTGTCAAAACAAAAAGCGTGTTTTTAAGAGATAATAACTATCAAAAGATTGACACTTGTTTATGTTCGGTTTAATTGTAAAATTATGTCCAGTGACCAAAATTATATTAAATGGTAAAAATATATTCTAAATATACTTTAAAACCACTCAAATTCATAATTTATCACTATTAATTATTTTGATTAAAAAAGTTGTTTTTAATTAAAATTTATTAATTTTTACTATTCATCAAAATATGAAAGTTATCCGAAAAGTACCAAAATTTCACCTTAGGCTAAATTTGATATTCCGAATCCAAAAATGAAGTCCATTTTGAAATATAAAATATATATAATTTCAAAAAATTAAGTATTACTATTCATAACGGCTAGTTTGATCGGTTGTGGTGTGTGTTAAAACTCAAAGTTGCGTACAACACACGCTACTGTTTTATTCAAAGGAAAGCGTACCGTGGAAGCTTGGGATGTTTTATTTTAAATTTTTTGATGTCCCCATTTAGTCAAAAAGTTTAAAATATTTTATTTAAAAATGGTTCACTATTAAAAGTTGGTAAAACTACAATACTGAAGATGAATTTGTTCTTACATTATGTCTACGAAACTCATAATATGGATTCTAAAATTATAAAGATTATATAAAGTTTAAAATTTAGTTAATACTATTCATAAACTTTTTTGAACGGCTTGTTTGGTAAGTCATGGTGCTCTTGAACTCCGTGTTGCGTGTAGTGCAAGTTATTGAATTATTTTGAAGAAATAACACACTATGAAATCTTGGGGTGTTACATTCTCCCCTCCTTCAATAAATTGCGTCCTCGCAATTTGAAATTGTTCTTCGAAAATAAAAGGTTGAAAATAGAAAATATATTTGTGGGAAAACCCACATCGGAAATTGGTTTACTAAAATTTAGTCTTAATATAAGGAAAAGAGAAATGAAAGGGTCACCACCAAATTATGATCTCGATTAGGAGAACATTGGTGGCAATTAGAGACATATAATTGGAGGAAAAACGTAAATATTTATAGGTAGTGGTTGAGGTCATCAATCAAAAAAAAGTATAAAATTGAGGTCCTTAAACTCATCAATCTATGATGATTTGAAGTACCATCGGTTCAACAAAATATAGGGTATTGGGATCACACATTTTTGACATTTCAAAATATCTTAGTTGAAATCCCACATCGAAAAATGAATTAATGAGGCCTCTATTTAAAATAAAGAGTGGAACGTATGAAGATTACCGAAAATAACACATACTAGGGTTCCATGTAGGAAAATATGGATATGGAGGAGAAATCTAACCATCAATTATCTGATGGAGAGTGGTAGAGAACATGGCTATGAAAAGGCCAACAATCCCAAAGCCATAAATTAGTGATGATTTAAGGTACCATCTAGGACAACATTTTTTTTAAAGTTACATTACATAAGGAAGAGGAATTCATTTATGATATTGACTAAGAACATTATGAGATATACTTAAATTTTAAGTAGATTTTCATTCTTTAATAAATTTCCACCACTAACTCAATTTTTTAAACGATGAGTATTCAAGAAGACTTGGTCACACTGGAAGAGCTAGAATAAACTTCTATAGAATCACATGATCCATGCAGGATAAACCATATATTTACATTGTCTTTGAAGATTAATCAAAACCAAAATGGTTAGTGAATGATTTAATGATCCCCCAAAAGGATATTCATTGAGATAAATATGCACTAATCTTAATTTCTAAAATTAAACCAACAATACCCCAAAGTTAAATAGATACCATTCAATAACCAATTGTCCTTAAAATCCTTTAATATAATCCAAACTAATATTGAAACCCAAAACATAGAAGAATTTGATTATGTAGTCTCCTATGTTACATTTTATCTCCAAATGACATCAAATACTCTTAAAGTCACATACTTAAAAGTAATTAACATCATCATATATTCTCTGTTATAGGTTAATCATTTCCATAAATAACCCAAATCACTATAAATCAACAATAAAAATGTAGATAAAAATCCACCATTACTCTACAAATGAAACCTCATTGTATTCTATTTTCCTTGGGCATATAGTGTTCCTAACAAAACGAACATCTTCCAGAATAACATTTATCACTTAATCACCAAATCATTTTCCTATACCAAGGGTATTCATTTGATAAGACATAAGAACCCAAATCATCTTATTATTGATCAATAAAATCATTTAACAAAAAAAAATAGTCATACTAACCAGGGACTTCATGTAGTCCAGTGGTAGGCGATAAATCCCAATCGCACTTTGGTTGTGGGTTCGATTCCCACAGCTTTGTCCGACGCGACAGGTTGTCACATGGTCTACGTGTTGGCCTTTTTCAAAAACTATATTCTATAATATTACCAAAATGAGATAAATTTTTCAAAATAACATAATTTAACCACAAATGTTATATCATACTTTGCATTTTCATCCCAAATTATAATAACTTATCATTTTCTCAAACCCCAATGATCCTATAAAACCAAATGGTTATTTATACCTATATCCACAAGAGAAGAGACAATTATTCCTCAAATATCATTCTCACATGGCAAACTGAGGGGTTAAAAATACAAGAGAAAATTATTCCAAAGTAAACCCATCAACAAGGAGTGCTAATACTTTTTAAATTTTTCTCCAACCATTTATTTCCACATAGCTTCTTCTTTGAGCAAGAAAATATCCTATAAAATAGGACATTCCCTCGGGTAATGGCCAGGTCCCCTACATTTACGGCAAATGACTGTAAATGGACTCTTGGGACTATTTTTATCTTCTTCCATAGTACTCTTCATTTTTCTTCGGCAATTCTTCACTTTATGTCCTTCCTTCCCGCATGTAAAACATTTCGTTGTCCCATTGAGACACTTTCCTGGGTGTCTCTTTCCACAATTCCTGCATGATGAAAATTGAGGTTTCTTTTCTCCATGGTCTCCATTGCTGGAGATCTTATCATTTATCACCTTTCTCTTCCTTGTTGAGTCTGGGAGTTGGTTAATATATATGTTGTTGATCATATTTTTGGAAAACTGATTTGGCATAAAGACGATATCTTTTACACCTATCAACATTCCATTTTGTTGCTCATTTCCACCACCGTTCCCACCTTGTACATCATTCTCAAAGTCACTATGACTTCCTTGGAATCCAGCCATTGACTAAAACCAGAAATCATTGTGTGAGTAATAGTAGTCGTAAAATCATTTAGAGATTAAAATGTCACCATATTCTCAATTTGAAACATATTAGGATTAACCAAGGTCATTTACTCTCATCCTATGTATATATTACTTAAATCGGTTTGTAAAGAAAATGTAAATTATCCTAAGCATATCCCCCGGGAGTGTCGTAACCAAGAGTGCAGCAAGGCCCGTTGTCGTGCACCAGTTCCCGTTCGAGTCTAGCTCAAAGCGGTGTTTTCGGGTTTTACCCCTAGGTACATCTGTGCCAGAGCCGCCTCTACCTGCTCGTATCCAGACAGGGATGTATTGCTCGGAAAACTCACAAAATCTCTACAATACCAAAATTCTAGGAAGTTCTTTTATACTAATCCTCAAAGTTCATCTTAGGTCTACGTGCTCTAATCAGAGTTTATCTAAATCTAACTACCAAGGTTTGTACTAAACTTTCTCTGATACCAACTGTAACGCCCCGACCCTAGTTACCCAGAGTCGGTGCATTATTACATAACATTGGCATGATCATGAGAAAGATCAAGTCTCGAAAGACCGATTAGTTTAGTAGCCTTGGAATAACTAGATACATCCATAAATTTTTACATTACATCATAAAAAAAACATTTTGTCTTCATATCCCCTCATACTATCCCTGCAGGTCATTCATAAATTACTTATTCATAATCCTGGAAAAAAAAAACATTGAAAGGGGTGAGCTCGGATGCTCAGTAAGGATAACATTATAGCAGAAGCTTTCATAAATAATCATAAACACTTAAGGCAATTTATAACTAAAACAAAAGCCTTTGAAACTTGAACTTTCAACATGGTATGGCATAAATAAAATGAAATAATGCCATTTACTTACTCACATGGATATTCTACTAGTCGAATGATCACATGCAATATCAATAACCACTTTCATAATGATGGAATGCATAATGCCAGACTATCATAACCACATAGCCAAGGCCTCGTGCCAAGACTACAAATAAGATTTTGCCAAGGCCTTGTGCCAAGACACTAGTTTGTCTCATGAGACCTACCGATGCATCGAGGAGCTATAGTGGGCTCCACCCGTCACTTATTAAGTCTAATGCATTCCTCATATGAATAGGTTTAAGAATAAAATAAACATTCGTATTAAAACTAGCATACGAAATGTCAATACTTTAACCACAAACCATGAATGGTATAAAAATAGAACATCCACAGTCAAACATAACTCATTTGATACAATATGGAAGATTGTATTGTATCACATTAACCTCAATCATGAATAATGAAGGATGTTGACATAGATGAAAATAATCATCATAACTATTTGAGAGAAATATCCCCCTTTTCTTGAAAACTTTTAAAAGTCACACTTTTTGTCAAGAAGACATTCAAAAATAGATTTTTGAATCAAAGTGTCCCATACCACTTTGAAACTTTTAAAAGGATTTTTAAATTTAAAACTTTAATGTCCATAAAAATAAATCCTTAAAACCATTTTTAAAATATGGACATTAATGAGCATGATTTAGAAGAATAATTCTTTAAAACATTTTAAAATGGTATTTTGGTTAGAGTTTCTAACCAAAAGAGAGACACTTGAATACAAATAATTGAGGTAATAAAAACATTGTAATATCATGAGAATAAAGGAATTCATGATATACTATGTCAAAGTACATTATATACACCACATAAAAGTGATTCGGTGTATATCATCAAAGAAGTCTCAATGGAATGTAAATTGAGATGAAATCTCTCATAAAGGTTGTATCCTTAGGTTAAGGATAAATCAACGACATAATTATGTGTGAAAAATATAAATACACAAAATATGATTGGATATTCAGTGTAAATCAATCAAAGGATATTCACACATATTCTTGTAAAAACAATACCAACGAATTGGATGTTTAACTCAACAAATGGAGAATGAGTTAAAATTACTCTTATCAAATTCATATCAATGAATTGAGAATTATAAATGGAGTGATTTGTTGGATCTGAATCTACGGATTACACACAAGAGGGGGGGTGAATTGTGTCTTTTCAAAATTATTATAATCTCTTCAATTTAGACAAATTCTGTCCACTATGCTTTTGCTCGATTAAATATGCAGCGGAAAAAGTAAAAGAATGAACACATGGATGTATAGTGGTTCGGGGAACAGAAGGCCCCTAGTCCACTCCACCAACGCTCAAATCCACGAGCTTGGAGATTTTCACTATCTGGTCCTCGTTTCCACAGACCTGTTCACAACTGAGTACAGGCAGTTGACACCTTTACAAGTTTCAGGCAAACACAGCCTTCCTGGTTCAAACACGAACCCACACAGCTTAGAACGAGAAGCTGATCCCTCAAAAATAAAAAGGGTTTCGATAAAGAAAACACTTCTCCAGTTGTTCTTCACAATTGCAACAGAAAGCAATTGACAGTAGATAGATCGTTGTCTTCAGAAAATAAAGATCTGTAATCAAAACAGTTCTGAGTCGATCCAGTTGCAAAAGATATTACCAGAAACTTCACAACTTCAGCAGCAGTAGATTCACAACAGATAGTCGATGTAGAACACGTGAATCTGCTATCAAGATCTTCCTTCGGTAATAAAGGTTTTACACTTCTTCTCGATCACCAGAAAAGAACGCCTTTTCACAGTCTCTGTTTCTTGCTCGTTAAAAGATCAATCTATATCTTTCACACACTTTTCTGTGTATATATATAATCCGAAGTTTCCAAGATAGAACATATATATTCAAATCTGAGAAATTCTTCCGCATAAATAGATCCATAAAAATCTCCTTTAGATTCGCGATATTAAATGAAATAACAGAGCCGTTGTAACTCCCCTGAAGAATCGGCACAAAAAGCTCCGTTTAAATCAATCATTAATCCGTTGTAAATCGTCTTTGATTCAGTCAAAGTCGTACTTAAGAATCGGCTCGAAATCCGCTTAATAAACCGCTTGTTTGACCAATGCAAAAGGAAACATCGTCTGTCAAAAATATCCCGACGCCAAACGTAGGGTTGATGACGTGGCTCCAAACGTAGGGTTCACAAACGTAAGGTTCACAAACGTAAGGTTGAACATACATACTTTCTCTTCAGCATTCAAACGTAGGGTTGATCATCCATACTTTGTCTTGCTTCAACTCTCCAAAGAACGTACGGTTGATTATAAAAGTAAGGTTGATGATCCATACTTTTGAGAAACAAACTCAACACTGAAAACTAACGTACGGTTTCTCTTCCATACTTGTCCAACAACGAAAACGTAAGGTTCCTTCCAAACGTAATGTTCTTCTTCAATACTTTTCAACAACGTAAGGTTCATTAACCATACGTTTCAAAATAACATAAAAGGTAAACTTTTCATCCATACGTTACGTTCATCAACGTAGGTTATGAACAGTGATTCCAGTACGCGCTAAAATTGATCTCGCGCTACAGTGATTCCAGAACACGCTAAAATTGATCTCGGAATAAATGAAGTATGACATCTCATTGTATGAAATAAATAAATAAAATAAATTCCTGCAAAATACTCAACGAAATAATTAGTAAATAATTAAGGGTATTTGTGAGCATCAAAATCATCATAAAGAGACAGAGTATTATTTAAAATAATCTCCCCCTTTAAAAAACATTATTTTGCATTGTTTGAAAACAATACATTTCTCAACAATCTCCCCCTTTTTGATGATCACAAAACCCATAAAATAATAGAACTAATTTAATTGCAATCTTTAAAATTTTAGAATTCTGAAAGGATTAAAACAATATTTAACTATAATAAAATTTCTCCCCCATAAAAATAAATTTTCAGCTAAAAAATAGATAAAAGATAAATGTCGTATATATCCAAATTCCTTCATAGGAAACAAATGAATTTAAATGTTGTGTTTATCCAAATTCTCCCCCTTTTTGTGATATCAAAAAGAATGAAAAATTACGGATTTGAACACATTCAATATTGCACTGAACTATAAGTAAATGCTATAATTAACTGTGTATGAATAAGTGAATTTGTTATACTGGCTAACTTAGTCATAAATCAATAAACAAAAAAACAAAAAAGATAAGAAAAGAATTTTGATTCACAAGCTGTTATATATATAAACGATTGTGATATACAGAGGAATCAAGGTTCATGGATAAGACAGGGGAAAAAAGGTGTCTATCTCCTTTGAATCACGGTCTTGATCTCTGTAAACTGTTCTCTGAGCCTCTTCATCATCCCATCTTCTAACTTGATGATAAGATCTTTGTTCTCTTGAGTCATATGAATATCTTCAATCAAATTAACTCTGAAAAACTCATGCATTCTTTCTTCTTTTTCAACAAAAAGAGCCAGCTTTTCTGATAACTGATTCAAAATAATCCTAATAGGTTGCTCTTCAGATGTCAACTGATCCACTAAAAATTTCTGATTATCTAGCAAAACTGACAAAGGGGCACTATTACACTGAAGATAGTGTAATCTGTCACTCATATTGCTTAGTGATCCTGTAATTGCTTGAAATCTCCAAATCAAATCAGGTGAAGAGCCTGATCCACTCACAGCACTGTTTGCAACAGACTCAAATTTATTCTCCATGTAAATCTTCAACTCATACATATCATCTTTCTTTAACATCTCTGATTTTAACTGATCAACAGCATGCAACATATCAGTCTTAAACAAATCTACTTCCTGTCTTGAAACAGTACATTATTTCAGCTTCTGAAACTTCAACTGCTCTAAGTTCAGAGAATTTCTAAGACTAACATTCTCAGATTCTAACTGAGAGATACGCTTGTACAGCTCAACAACTTCTTCTTTTCTCGAATCAGGGGCACCCTGTGCTCTATTCTCATGTCCAGAAATAGGTTGATGAGGCAGGGCAAGTGGTAAAGAATCTGCATCTGACTGTTCTTTGTCCTTGTCCTGACAAGGTTGATCCACTGAACTAGCTTTTGAAGCCTGAAACTCTTCCACTGAAAAATCTTGCTGAAGTACTTCTGTATTAGCTTCAGAAGTATGTTCATCACGAACAGTAGTCTCTCTGACTTCTACTGATTGGTCAAGAACAATATTTTCATGTAAATCTTGAGGTCGGGCCACTTCTTCACCAGGCACTGCCTCCATAGGTTGTTCTTGTTGTATTACATTTTCAACAGCCACAGCAGCAGATTGAGGTTCTTTTTGGATTTCCGGTTGAGCTGCTGGTTCCTCTATCGGTGCAGTCTTCTCCACAACAGCTTCTCTCACAAATGAATAAGAAATTACCGGTTCAGAGGATTTCAAGGCAGGAGAGATAATTTCTTCATCAATTGACCTCTTCCTTTTAGATTGAAGTCCTTCTTGACTTCTCTCTTCCTCAACTTCCTCCATCTCAAAACGAATTCTCCTTGCCACTGTACTAACCCTTGATTATGCTTGTCCCTCCTTGGACTTAGCCGGTTGAGCCTGAGCACTCTCCGAGTCTTCCTCAGCTCCAACAGGTAAGAGTTTTCCTTTAATTGTGCTCCAGAAGTATCCTACTTTCCTCAAAGTTCCAGCATTAAAAACATTACTGTGGTGACATTTCACCCCAGCATCTACCAATCTGATCATTCCTCTTTTAAACAAAAACAAAGAAATGAACCTTCCATAAGGGAAAAAGGTCATTCTTGCTTCACTATGACAGCAGTAATTCAAATATCTTATCATAAACCGAGGAAAATTAAACTTAATATCACACATCAGAAGATACATTATGTACATGTCAGGGTATAGGATTTTCTCCATCTCAGCCATCCTTGGTGCTAAACCAGTCTGGACAAATTTTACCAAGATTTTCTGATCGGGCTCCAAATCATTAATAAACATTTTCTTTATCACTCTGGTTCCAAACAGAAAAGACATAATGTCTTCAGACTTATGTACAGAATCTCCAATATTCCGTAAATCGAAATGAAAAACTCCTTCATGAGGGCAGTTAAGAATTTGACTTATCTCTACAGATGATATGGAAAAGTCCTTATCCTCTATTTGAGCCAATAAACTATCCTCCGTATCTCCAAGGCTAAACTGAACAGTTCTAAAGAAATGTCTCATTTCTGCCTCATAAAGAAACTCAGAATTTTCACTATTAAAAGCTTGCTCAAGGATTTGAAATGACAACGCTTGCTTCAACAGTAAATTAGTTTCAAACAGCCATTCTAAATCGATGACTTTACCTTGCAGTATTTTCCGACCAACTACTTTAGGTTTCTTTGCAGCCCTGCTCTCAGCTTCATATGGACACTTAGTCTTTGCCATTTCAACAACGATTTCTGAAGGTTCGAAAATTTAGGGTTTGAAGATTCAGAAAAGGGTTTTGGAGCAGATGTGCGGTTCTAGGTTTTCGAAAGGGTTTCCGAAAAAGGTGAAACAGTTTAGAAGGTGAAACGGTTCTGACAGCCTTGATTCCCGTGTAATCACTAATCATTACTTTTATTTAAAACAAAATAAAATTACTTTATAGCGGGAAATAAAAATTAAGCAGAATTCGAAAACAGAATAAGATTAAAAAAAACTATTTAAAATTAAATAAACCTAACTCCCCCTTAATAAATTCAAACCTTGCCGTGGGAAGTGGTTTAGTAAAAATATCTGCTAATTGATTTTCTGTATTTACAAATTCTAAAAATATATCCTTTTTAAACACATGATCTCTTAAAAAGTGATGTCTTATACCAATGTGCTTAGTTCTAGAATGACTAATAGGATTTTTTGAAATATTAATTGCACTAGTATTATCACATAAAATAGGTGTATTATTGAAATTTAATCCAAATTCCATAAGAGTGTTTTTCATCCACAACACCTGTGCACAGCAACTACCTGCAGACACATATTCTGCCTCGGCTGTTGACAGGGCAACTGAGTGTTGTTTCTTACTAGACCATGATACTAAAGACTTTCCTAAAAAGTGACATGTTCCTGAAGTACTCTTCCTATCTAATCTACAGCTTCCAAAGTCAGCATCTGAATATGAAATTAAATTAAAATCAGAGGTTTTTGGATAAAGAAGAGATTGATAAATAGTACCTTTTAAATATCTAAAAATTCTTTTAACAGCAGTTAAATGGGATTCTTTGGGATTTGATTGAAATCGAGCACAAAGACATACTGAATACATTATATCTGGTCTACTAGCAGTAAGATATAACAAACTACCAATCATACCTCTATATAACTTGTTGTCCACTGATTTTCCAGTTTCATCCAAATCAAGTTTTATATTAGTACACATAGGAGTTGTAAATGTCTTGCTGTTTTCAAGTCCAAATTTCTTAAGTAAATCAGTAATGTATTTGCATTGATTTAAAACATTTCCAAAATATTTTTGAAATATTTGAAGACCCAAAAAGAAATTTAATTCTCCCATCATACTCATTTCAAATTCTTTTTGCATTAATTCTGAAAATTCATGACAAAGAATTTTATTGGTCGATCCAAAAATTACATCATCAACATAAATTTGAACCAACAAAACATTATTTTTCACAGTTTTCTTAAAGAGTGTTAGATCTGCTAGTCCAACAGTAAAATCATTTTTCAAAAGAAAAGAACTTAGTCTTTCATACCAAGCTCTAGGTGCTTGTTTAAGGCCATAAAGAGCTTTAGTAAGTTTGAAAACAGAATCTGGTTTTTGAGAATTTTCAAAACCAGGAGGTTGCTCAACATAAACTTCCTCCATTAAATAACCATTTAAAAAGGCAGATTTAACATCCATCTGAAATAATTTAAAATTCATATAAGATGCATAGGCTAAAAGAATTCTAATGGCTTCTAACCTGGCTACAGGTGCAAAGGTCTCATCATAATCTATTCCTTCTTCTTGATTATATCCTTTAGCTACTAATCTTGCTTTATTTCTAGTTATTATCCCTTGATCATCCTGTTTATTCCTAAAGACCCATTTAGTTCCTATTACTGGATAATCATGTGGTCTTTCAACTAATTCCCAAACCTTATTTCTCTTGAACTGGTTCAATTCATCCTGCATTGCTATTACCCAGCTCTCATCATCTAAGGATTCTTCTATGGTCTTAGGTTCTTGTTGGGATAGGAAAGCAGAGAATTCAACTATGTTTCCAAAGTTTCTTCTTGTTTGAATACCAGTCTCTAAGTCACCTATCACAGATTCTAAAGGGTGATTCTTTAAGGTTCTAGACTGTCTAGGCATTACATTCAAAGGTTCTTCAGTATCATGTTCTTCTGAACTGGACTGAATTTCTTTTATATCATTTTCAAAATCATTCTTTAAATTCTCAGGTCTCATGTTTTCATTAGAATCAGGTTCATCTATTTGTTCTATCCTTTTCTCAAAAGGATCAGATTCATCAAATTTCACATGAACTGATTCTTCAACAATCCTTGACTTTTTATTATAGACTCTATAAGCTTTGGAGGTTGCAGAATATCCTAAGAAAATACCTTTATCAGATTTTGGATCAAATTTACCAAGATTATCTTTGGTATTTAAGATGTAAACCTTGCATCCAAAAACTTTAAAGTAATTTACTTTAGGTTTTCTGTTATTCCATAGTTCATAGGGTGTCTTTTTCAAAATAGGTCTTATTAAAATTCTATTCATTATATAACAAGCTGTATTAACAGCTTCTGCCCAGAAATATATAGGTAGGCTATATTCATTTAACATAGTTCTAGCCATTTCTTGAATAGTTCTATTTCTTCTTTCTACAATCCCATTTTGTTGAGGTGTTCTTGGAGCAGAGAAGGTGTGTTTAATACCCATGTTTGAGCAAAAGGAATTAAATTCCTGGTTCTCAAATTCTCCACCATGATCACTTCTCAATGAGATTATATTAAAACCTTTTTCATTTTGAATAGATTTACAAAAACCTTCAAATAAACTAAAAGCTTCACTTTTATATTTCAAAAAGAAAATCCAAGTAAATCTAGAATAATCATCAACTAATACATAAACATATAATTTACCAGCTAAACTTGCTACTCTTGAAGGTCCAAACAAATACATATGGATAAGTTCTAGAGGTTTAGTTGTAGCAACTTTATTAACAGATTTGAATGATGAATTGTGTTGCTTGCCAAGCTGACATGCATCACAGAATCTATCATTTTCAAATTTGAGACTAGGCAAATCAGAAACTAGATGTTTCTTAGATAATTTATGTAAAGCATATATATTGCAATGACCAAGTCTTCTATGCCATATCCAGGATTCACTTATATTAGCAGTTAAGCAGTTTACTTGTTGTTTACACAAGGAATACAAATCCAAAGTATAAACATTATCAGTTCTGGGTGCTCTAAACTTAAACAGTTTATCTTTAGAAACAGTACAACTATTTTTAGTAAAATCAACAATGTATCCATCATCACAGAGTTGAGAGATACTTATCAGATTGTGTTTTAACCCTTGTACATAAAGTACTTTGTTGATTGAGACTGTCTCTGGATCTCCAACTGTTCCAATACCAATAATCTTTCCTTTGGCATTGTCACCAAAGGTGACAAGTCCTCCTTCCTTTCGAGTAAGAGAAGAGAAATTAGCTGAAGTTCCACTCATGTGTCTTGAGCAGCCACTGTCCATATACCATATTTCTTTCTTTCTTTGGTGACCTGCTACCTGCAAATACATTTAAACAAATTGCTTTGGTACCCATATTTTGTTGGGTCCAGGAGTGTTAGCAAGCAGTGATCTGGGTATCCAGATTTGCTTTGTTTTCTTAAAATTGATTGAATCATATAGATCATTGTAAATATAAGCTTTCTTAATTCCACATATTTGAGGTTTTCTTAGAAAACAGTTTTTAGCTATATGACCTTTTGTTCCACAGTAGTTACAAATAACCTGTTTAGTGCTAGGAACAAAATAATTTTTGTATAACTTAGGTTTTTCTCCTTTACTTCCAATTCCAAACCTTTCCTTTTTAATTACAGTTTTTCCAAGTATCTCATTTAAGACGTTTTCTCCTTTCGTAAAAACTAAAGCAGCCTTTTTATAAGATTCTACTTCATCCTGTAGAGTTTTTATTTTTGATTCAAAATTAATTTTATTTGAGTCAACAGAGTTGTATTTGTCAATTAATTCCTTATGTTGTTTTAGCAAAGTATTTCTCTCATCTGAAATAGCTTTATGCAAGTTCTTTATAGATTTATATTTTTTAAATAATGAGTCATACCTTTCTTCAAGCATATTGCAGTAAGCTGCAAGTTTTTTATTTGAGAAGCTTGTTTCAGAGTTTGATTCATTATTTGAGTCAGAGGAGTAGTATGAGTGTACCTCATCAGTTTCAGCCATGAAACACATATTTGCTTTTAAATTGGCTTCCTCCTTCTCTGAGTTTGATTCAGAAGAATTACTTGAGTCTTCAGATACACTCCATGTAGCTTTCATAGCTTTCTTGTCTTTCTGCTCATAATCATCTCTTTTGAAAAATTTCTTCTTCTTTGCATCTTTCAATTTTGGGCAATCCGGTCTGATATGTCCCATCTTTTTGCATTCATAACATCTCACTTCCTTGCTATCCTTTTTGAAGGATTTCTTGAAGTCTTTCTTCTTACTATAGAACTTTCTGAATTTTCTGGCTAGCTGAGCCAGTTCTTCATCCGAATTTGAAGAATCAGAGCTTTCTGATTTAGCACTTACTTCTCTGTTCTTCATCTTTCTATCCTTTTGTTGAGAAGTCACTTTCAAAGCAGTATTTTCCCTTTTTATGTAGACTTTATGCCCATTTACCTCATCTTGCATTTCAGCTTCGTACATCATTAATGTACCAATCAGTTCTCTCATAGTTAGATCTTTAACAGAAGTTGATTGTCTGATTGCTGCAGAGATTCCATTCCATCGAGTAGGACGTACTCTCAGTACCTTCAACGCTTGATCAGCCTGCTTGATTGGTTCTCCTAGAGCTGTTATATTATTGACAATTTCTGTCAATCTTCCATTCATCTGAGTGATGCTCTCTCCTTCAATCATTCTGAAAGTATCGAATTTTAACTTAGCAGTTGCATATCTCATCTGTCTTACATTATCTGTTCCTTCATAAGCAACAGCTATTGTTTGCCACATTTCATATGCAGTCGGGCATTGAGATACTCTGTTAAATTCATCTGGTCCTAGACCACAGATGATTGCATTCATAGCTTTTGAATTTATGTCATACTCAGCCTCTGTAGCAGCACTCCATGTATCGGGATTTTCAGGAATTTCATAGGGAGTCAGAATCTTTTAATAGACTTTGTAACCAATATTTTTCAGATAAATAATCATACGTGATTTCCAGCAGCCATAATTATCTCCATTAAAGTAAGGTGCTCTGACCATTGACATTCCCTCTCTCATATCAGCCATGATACACTATGTATAATCTTTAAATACTTCTAGCTTGATAAGACTTTAAAAATAAGAAGCTCCTCCTCTGATACCAATTGTTGGATCTGAATCTACGGATTACACACAAGAGGGGGGGGGGGGTGAATTGTGTCTTTTCAAAATTATTATAATCTCTTCAATTTAGACAAATTCTGTCCACTATGCTTTTGCTCGATTAAATATGCAGCGGAAAAAGTAAAAGCATGAACACACGGATGTATAGTGGTTCGGGGAACAGAAGGCCCCTAGTCCACTCCACCAACGCTCAAATCCACGAGCTTGGCGATTTTCACTATCTGGTCCTCGTTTCCACAGACCTGTTCACAACTGAGTACAGGCAGTTGACACCTTTACAAGTTTCAGGCAAACACAGCCTTCCTGGTCCAAACACGAACCCACACAGCTTAGAACGAGAAGCTGATCACTAAAAAATAAAAAGGGTTTCGATAAAGAAAACACTTCTCCAGTTGTTCTTCACAATTGCAACAGAAAGCAATTGACAGTAGATAGATCGTTGTCTTCAGAAAATACAGATCTGTAATCAAAACAGTTCTGAGTCGATCCAGTTGCAATAGATATTACCAGAAACTTCACAACTTCAGCAGCAGTAGATTCACAACAGATAGTCGATGTAGAACACGTGAATCTGCTATCAAGATCTTCCTTCGGTAATAAAGGTTTTACACTTCTTCTCGATCACCAGAAAAGAACGCCTTTTCACAGTCTCTGTTTCTTGCTCGTTAAAAGATCAATCTATATCTTTCACACACTTTTCTGTGTATATATATAATCCGAAGTTTCCAAGATAGAACATATATATTCAAATCTGAGAAATTCTTCCGCATAAATAGATCCATAAAAATCTCCTTTAGATTCGCGATATTAAATGAAATAACAGAGCCGTTGTAACTCCCCTGAAGAATCGGCACAAAAAGCTCCGTTTAAATCAATCATTAATCCATTGTAAATCGTCTTTGATTCAGTCAAAGTCGTACTTAAGAATCGGCTCGAAATCCGCTTAATAAACCGCTTGTTTGACCAATGCAAAAGGAAACATCGTCTGTCAAAAATATCCCGACGCCAAACGTAGGGTTGATGACGTGGCTCCAAACGTAGGGTTCACAAACGTAAGGTTCACAAACGTAAGGTTGAACATACATACTTTCTCTTCAGCATTCAAACGTAGGGTTGATCATCCATAATTTGTCTTGCTTCAACTCTCCAAAGAACGTACGGTTGATTATAAAAGTAAGGTTGATGATCCATACTTTTGAGAAACAAACTCAACACTGAAAACTAATGTACGGTTTCTCTTCCATACTTGTCCAACAACGAAAACGTAAGGTTCCTTCCAAACGTAATGTTCTTCTTCAATACTTTTCAACAACGTAAGGTTCATTAACCATACGTTTCAAAATAACATAAAAGGTAAACTTTTCATCCATACGTTACGTTCATCAACGTAGGGTATGAACAGTGATTCCAGTACGCGCTAAAATTGATCTCGCGCTACAGTGATTCCAGAACACGCTAAAATTGATCTCGGAATAAATGAAGTATGAAATCTCGTTGTATGAAATAAATAAATAAAATAAATTCCTGCAAAATACTCAACGAAATAATTAGTAAATAATTAAGGGTATTTGTGAGCATCAAAATCATCATAAAGAGACAGAGTATTATTTAAAATAATCTCCCCCTTTAAAAAACATTATTTTGAATTGTTTGAAAACAATACATTTCTCAACATGATTATGTGTATCAAACTTATATCCACGGGAAGGGGAGTGTAAATTATGACATAATCAAATGAATAGTGATTCCACACATAATCTCGGGGTAATATAATCAATGAAATATGTGTAAAGCCAAATGAGTGGAAATTGAAATCTCAAATTCCCTTATTGATTAAGTAACTTAAGAAACAAACACCCATGAAAGAAAGATCATACCATGATGATTTAAATACTCATAAAATAAAGTATATTACACAATGAATACAATCATGGGTAGTACACATACACCACATGCAATAATTAAGTGGTGATCAATGGAATTCTCACAGAATTAAAAGTGAGACAAGAAACCCCTTACCACGTTAATCAACTGAGTCGCATGGCCAAAAGTTAATAACCACCAAATGATTTATAGAATAACATGAATATAAAGTGAATCATGATAATATATATCAAATGGAAGTATACAATACACCACTTTCAATAATTTAGTAGCGAACAATGGAAATCTCACGGAATTGAAAGTGAGATAAGAGAATCCCTTACTTTGTACTTTTTCCTTGGTCGATGGTAGGTTTACCTCCTGTATAATGGTGAAATAATTGTTATTGAATAATACAAGAATCAGTTACTTTAATATGATATCATATATGATCTTTTAACATTGATTTGTTAATAATATCTTAGAATTGTCGTCATTTCCGGTGTTAACGGGTTCATTTTACTTTGTTATGTGAGCCATATTCGTTATTAATGGGATGTATATTATTCATATCCAGAATGGTATCAAGTCCTTAAACATCATTTTTAAATCATAAAATGATAATTATACTTGAATGGATAGGATGGAGAATGAATCACATCGCGTTCGTGGAGACGGTAGTACGTACGTACGCACGAATGCTACTTCCATTTAATTTTTATTTTAAAAGCATCGAATCCAAATGATACATAGGTATATTACTATTCCAGTAAAATATAATATTCTATATATGTTACTTAAGTTCATTAACACCATCCTTTATATGTTCCATGTGTGGTATGAACGAGTCATATCATTTTAAGGGGGCGGTAGTCCGCACTTCCTCAAATGAAATTATCGTATGTATATACAACATGAAACGAATAATTGTATGAAATAAAATTGAATTACAGAAGCTTATATATAAAATATATATCATTAATATCATATTTAATTACAGTGCCATCCTAATGGCCACCATGAGAGGCGGTAAGATGTATTTGAACAATCATCATTTCGTGAGGCGTTAGTTTTCCATCCACAGAAACATTATGTTCATCATCCATTAGATGGAGTTGTGTGAATGTGTAGTTTTAATCCTTCTTATAAAAACATCCTAGTATATTGTGGATACTGGTGTTATTACAAAATAAAGGAAATAAAAAGCGTTTGGGGGTTGGAGAAGCAAAATAATTGAAAATAATTTAAGAGAAAATGTTACCTTTAATTTAGGTAACTCACTTTGGTTGGAACCAAAGGACTTCTTGAAATGCTTTCTGCCTAAGGGGAAGCTTCAAGGAGGAGGAGAGGGATGTGGGGAGCTTATTTGGGCAGAGTTTGGACGAGCCAAGTGGATTGAGAGGTGTGAGGAATGAGTAGAAGTGGTCTCCTTTTATAAGGGAGAGGAGGGGCTCTTTAGGAAAGAGTGAAAGTATTACTTTATAATATAATTATATTCGGTTTATAATGGTCCAAAAATCATTGAGGTCGAAGATAAGATGACTCATATTCTAAATAACATCAACCAATACGAATTGGACAGGTTTTAGAGAATATTTTAATCATTATAATCTTATTTATTTAAATGATTTATTAATGAGGTAAACATTGCATCATTATTGTGTCATTAATAATTTAAATTAATTGATGTCTAAAAATTATAAATAAAATATCATTATGTAGGAAATATTTTTATCTTTCTATTGAATATTTATAATCGAAAATCCAACATGTATAACCCTATGTAAAAATTGTTCTTTTAAAAGATGTAAGCTTATGCCATTTTTGTATTCATTTTAACTTAATTAAAATAAAGTGTCATTATCACTTACAAGTGGATCAATGGGGTCCCAAAATTGACCCAAATATTCCCATGGTCGACCATGTATCAACCAATAGGGTTAAGACACGTTTTAGGGTAATTTAGTATTATTATAATATTATTTGTTAACCCTTATTTACCGGATTTACCCTTAACCATGGTAAATAAAATATTTACCGCAGTAATTATTCAAAATGTCTAAAAATAAAAGTTACCTATTTACACAATTTGAACATCCTGATTCCAAATATGGAATACATTTTTCTAAATTCAAAACACAGAAGTGGCAGAAATTAATTTAAAATTAATTCCCGCTGTCAAAACAAAAAACGTGTTTTTAAGAGATAATAACTATTAAAAGATTGACACTTGTTTATGTTCGGTTTAATTCTAAAATTATGTCCAATGACCAAAATTATATTAAATGGTAAAAATATATTCTAAATATACTTTAAAACCACTCAAATTCATAATTTATCACTATTAATTATTTTGATTAAAAATGTTGTTTTTAATTAAAATTTAGTAATTTTTACTATTCATCAAAATATGAAAGTTATCCGAAAAGTACCAAAATTTCACCTTAGGCTAAATTTGATATTCTGAATCCAAAAATGAAGTCCATTTTGAAATATAAAATATATATAATTTCAAAAAATTAAGTATTACTATTCATAACGGCTAGTTTGATCGGTTGTGGTGTGTGTTAAAACTCGAAGTTGCGTACAACACACGCTACTGTTTTATTCAAAGGAAAGCGTACCGTGGAAGCTTGGGATGTTTTATTTTAAATTTTTTGATGTCACCATTTAGTCAAAAAGTTTAAAATATTTTATTTAAAAAGGGTTCACTATTAAAAGTTGGTAAAACTACAATACTGAAGATGAATTTGTTCTTACATTATGTCTAAGAAACTCATAATATGGATTCTAAAATTATAAGGATTATATAAAGTTTAAAATTTAGTTAATACTATTCATAACCTTTTTTGAACGGCTTGTTTGGTAAGTCATGGTGCGCTTGAACTCGGTGTTGCGTGTAGTGCAAGTTATTGAATTATTTTGAAGAAATAACACACTATGAAATCTTGGGGTGTTACACTCACACTCATGAGATACGTAGCAATGCCGAGACATCAATCTTTGGGGACAATTGCAACATTTTCATTTATTCATGTCAGTTCACCCTATTCATTAACGTATGAAGTAAAACTACATGGAACATCAAGAACTACATGTATATTGATTACTATCATCATGGGACATATAGTGATGCTTGGATCTCCAATCTTGGGATTGATTGTAATGGTCAACAGAAATAATTCCCACCTCTACATATGGGTTAGACCTTCATAGAATATTTCGTTTTCAAGAACTATGTGAGGCTTCATTCTCATCCTCATGAGATACATAGTGACATAAAAATATCCATCTTTATACCCAGCTAGAACATTTACACACTTTCACATTAGTTCTTATGTCCTTACCGGATGACATTAAACCGTATGGTATTGTATCCTTACCACATGATATTAAACATAATAGAAGTATATTGATACCACATGATGATAAAATATAAGGAAAACATATTGGCCATGTGAAATTTAAACTATATAACATGAGTCCCCACTAAATGATGATAAAATGTGCAGACCATCTCCAATTTTTCATTCCTTATAAAAGGACCACAAGAGACTCACCTCAGTCAACTAGAGTATGGGGTGCTTCTTCCATCTTTTAAATGCACCTCAATCCATGTTCCACACTTCACGTCTTGTATGACTCAGATTTTCGCAATCCTTTCATTTCCCTTGACAAGGGAAAAAGAGATCTATTAGTTGGCCATACTACTGACACAAAATCCCTTTAGACCCACTAACCAGGGACATATTGTTTTAACATAAAGGGCCTCCCAATTCTCATGATCCTGATATCACCACGGTGGAACCTAGAACCCCATTTTTGTTTTAGGTTATCCCTATAATGATTGTCCCATATCATTTCTGATGATATGAGGTACTTGAGCTATGATTTATAACATTTCTACCTCCTGATCATATGGATGTTGGTTTACTCTTGACCCTAGGTATCCTAATGAGCCTCTTCTGTAACATCTACCATATTAGTTCCTTGTAATTCATGACCTTAAACTGCCCATGCTCTCATCAAAGATATAGGACCTTAAACTCTAACCCATAATGGTCTAAATTGAAAGACCTTAAATGAATAGCAAAATAGATGAAAAACATGTCATGTTGAAAACCTGCAAATGGTGGCCTGAGAAAAATTTGATTCTCAGCCTTCAAATCTTTTCACCTATAGAGTTTAGAAAAAACATAGGGCATAAATTAAAAGCATAAAATTCATATGTTCTACTCTACATCCCTAGTAAATGATAATCTATGCTCATTGGACCCCCTGGTCCAGGAAAAAGTTAGAGAAATGACTCTTCACATTTCCTCACCACGAGAATATATTATCTAGCTGGTGGAACAACATTTAGGGTGCTCAAACCCTTCTTGGATCTTACATTTTCCATAAATCACACTTAATGATTTAAAGTGTCTTGGGTAATTTCAAACCTTTCATTGCCCCTAAAAAAAGAATATATCTATCAGTTGGCCATGTTACTGATGTAGAAGGGCTTTAGACCCACCAACCAGGACATCTTAGTATGACATAAAGGGATTTCTGATTCTTGTGAGTCTGTCATCATTACAGTGGCACTAGACACCACATAGTGTTTTAAGATATCCTCGGTGTGACTACCCCATACCTCCCTCATGACCCATGCACTTTAGACTATGATTTGAAGTCTCTATACCATACTATTCATGTGGATCTGACATTATTGACGTTGCATAACCATGTTTTTAACCTTTTCTCAAGGACAGAACGCGACACATCGTTCCTAAACCATTGATGACCCACACATTGTTATTCGAAACAATAGGGTGTAGGTCCATGGCTTCATAACATACGAGTTGGATTTCCCTAGGGTACTAGAGCCTTGTCTGGATAGCTTTCCTTCCATATCCAACTTCATCATCTAGATTTTGGAATCATTTACAATCTTTCATGACCCTTTTAATGAAGTGGAGATCATCTTTACTTGTCCAATCTATCGATGTATAAGGGATTTAACCCCCTGACTAAAGTAATCCCCTCTTTTCATAAGAGTAGATTCTAATCCTTGTGAGTACCAACAACACTGAGGTGGAACCGAACATCTAAAAATGTTATGGGACATACCCAACATGTCTTCCCCATCCCATATTCACAAACTGAAGCTTTGGGGTTATGAATTATATCACCCGCACTTTAACTACCAAGGTAGACCTGTTATCCCTAGTATTTCTCCCTCTACCATATTTCCTTCGAGAAACCATCCATATTCATTTGAAATGAGTGGATATTAGGTTTATTTTGTACATGATATTGACACATAATGTATTTAACCCACCAACTAAAAGCATCCCCTCCTTGTAAAAAGAACTCCAATCCTCATCAAACCAAATAGTACCACAGTGGAACTCAGTACCCCATTCTATTTTGACTAATCCCTTGTCTGATAGCCCCATATTCTATAAATGTATAAGCTAAAAGACCTTAAACTATAGTACTCCAAAGGTACGAGCTAGAAGACATTAATCTACTGTATGCCAAAGGTTAGAGATAAGTGAATTTAAATTACAATACACCAAAGGTCTTAGGCAGAAGACCTTAAACTAAAACATAGTGATGGTCTAGTTTACAGTACCTTGAAACAAGACAACTAAAAGAGACAAAATTCTTCCCATGATGGAAACCTGATAAGGGAATCCTAGGTAAAAGTAGAGTACTTGCTTACTAGGCATACACTTTGTGTGATCTATGAAATATTGAGAATCTATAAAATAGAAGAGGCATAGAAACGTTTCAAGATAAAACCATGTTAGAGGTTGGCCTAAAAAAATCCAAGTTCATTCTCATTAAGTATTCCTCTATAAGAAGCTTTGGAAACAGTTATGGAAAAGTAAATAAAGAGATAAAAATCGTGTGAGGATCATCATATGGCCTTAGAAAAAATCAAGCTATGCTTGCTAGGTCCCCTTGACTTAGTAAAAAGATAGAGCATTTCAGCATTCAAGAAGGATACCATGTCCTAACTATCCTAGTAAATCAGAAAATCTCCAGGACTACTCATTCATGTGCATCAATAGATTATTTCATGTTTGTGGGAATTCATGAACTTTTCTATAAGAGATCCCAGTTGAAAATCATTCACTCAAATCCAAGTAATCAGATCTATTTGGTATTACACACTATTTATGAGAATCATGGATGATCTGATCTACTTATTCACTGATATATGGATCTTTTACTGGGATTTCATCACAAAATAGTTATATTTCCTTTCCTACGTATGAGCTAGATCTGCTTAAGAATATTAATCATAGAGTTCTTTATCCATGAACCTATGTCTCCTATTCATGATTTTGATCTGCATAGTGATATGTCTCAGAACTACGTATGGCTAGATTCTCATTCTCATGGGATATATAGTGACATAAAAGGATCTTACTTTAGAACCAGTCAAAAATTCCTTTCCACCTAATCACTATTCCATTTTAAAACCCATATACATTCAAATTTTAGGCTATCTATGCCTTAAGTCAAATCTACTTCTGATATCGACTCTAACTTCAGATCTAGTCAAACGTTCCTTTCCACTAAATCCCCGTTGCATTTTAAAACCCATATACATTCGAATTTTAGGTCATCTATTCCTTGAGTAAAAGCAACTTCTGATATCGACTCTTACTTCGGATCCAGTCAAAATTTCCTTTCCATCCAGTCCCTATTACATTTTAAAACACATATACATTCTAATTTTAGGCTATCTATGCCTTGAGTCAATTCTACTTCTGATATTGGAGTCCATGGGGTGGGGAGGGGTGTGGGAAGCTATCATATTAACGAGGTTCTTGTTACAACATGCACAAGAAGAGGAATTTTTATTACAACACTTGCAATTTGAAAACAAGCCCAGGGATTCGATCCTGTGACCTCCGTCCCAAACCCCTAACCCCAAAGAGGCCCCCACCTTACATTTTATCATCAAAGATTTCTGAAGTCTATATGTAATCCTTAATGGAGGATTTCGATTTAAGGGGGGTCACTTCGGGATATGAATATTATCAAGTTTTTATAGAACTATTAGAAAAATAATACTGAATGTTCATCAGAAAAACATTACTTGGATGCCCGAAGTTATAGAGATGGTATGGGTACCAACCCCATTGGTGAATCGAAACAGCTGAAGCCAAAAGATGGATTATATGACTAATGGGAGGCGTAGAAAGAATTAGATGTGGGAGGTAATTTTTATGTGGAGATCACATCTTGACCATCCGATCACACCACCCGTTGATCTTGGTCGTCCGCTTAGATCCCGTGCGTCATGAACCGGATATCAATTCAATCCGCGTCTATCTGATTGTGCCATCTGCCAATCCCATCCATCTATCTCAATACCAAAGATCATGAGTTCAAACCGAACAAATCATGTGCCTATGTAATTTCAAAATCATGCAATCCAGTATACCATCAGACCACTTTCTTCAACCACTCACCCGTCCTCCACCCTGCTGTGCCGCTGGTTTGATGTGACGAGACACCTCGCAATTTCGGAAGACAATTTGTTTCACAGTACTCGCGGAAGACCTAGGAAATGGTTATCTAGATCTGAAAACACATCCCCCAGGCCCTCAACATGGTATCAAAAACCATCTCAAGACAACTCTCTTTGGATCACGTGACCATGTGATGAGTTAAAAATCACGTGAAGATCCCTGTTATGCAAAGTGTTTCATGGGAGCATGCATTGTAATGCAGAAATATCCTGATGAAAATGAAGACTCATGAGCGTCCCCTCCTCTTTACCGAGAATTCATTAGGATATGTGACCTTAACAGGGACCCTCATCAATGAATCCTTCCTGCGGACTAAGGCACAGTTCTCAAATGTGTTTGCAGAGCTTCTCGTATTACTCTAGGGAGATCAGGCACCATGTGGAAGGATCCCTTGTTCATGTGAAATGATGAGGCCAGAGGTCGTCAGAACCCTAGAAATTACATTTAATAACCTACACTATCATAGTGGTGTGGGGCCGATCCACAGAGAAGGAAAGTGAGTGAATTCTAAGGTTTTAAAAAAAATAAACACCATTGTTGTCAGTAGAGAAGGGAGTGAACATCTTCTTACTTTTAAATATTTATTATTTTTTAATGATGTAGTGCAACAAGAATGAGGGAAAAATATTTTTTACAAAGTAACTAAATCTTATACTATAAGCTGAAAAACTAATGAAAACAGTGAAATAATATTTATGGAGAAAAGGCTAAGGAATAATGATCAATTATAAGGCTCAGAAATTTAACTACTAGTTAAAAGGTTGAATTCATCACAACTTTTATTTGTGTCACTCCTCATCAAATTACTGAAAAATATCCTTCACCAAGATGTTTAACTAGAAGAGGATTAACTCCTAGAGTTCACCACACCAAACTTAATCTAACTACTTGAGATTTTGAAAAGGATAACAATTCAAAATAAACTTGCCGTAAAATTTCCAATGTTAATGAAATTAAAGCATTGATAAAAATATTTAGGATGGAACTCGCTAGTCGATAATGAAATTATGAATGTTAAAGAACAATTGAGGAGTGAACAATTGAAAAGAGAATCATAATTCAATCTTGTCGATTGATTGTGATTCTAAAAATAAAAATATGTGAAGAGATTTTAGAATAAAATCCATTAGAATCAAATTCCCAAAAAAATATCTTAATCTATGGTCATATTGATTTAATCAGTGAAAAACATCCAAGAATAGAGTACAAAAATTAAGTACATAGGGAAGAAGAACTTCCAAAATACTAATCTGCTCTCAGCATCCTTCGCCTCCATGTATGCTCATCAATCACTTGAGAGTATCCGCTCTGGAAAATTATGGCTTGGAATGAGAATGAGCATCCCCTTTCATTCGCTGATTTCTCTGCTTTTAAATCATAACATCACCTGCTGCACATCACCCATTGTTTCCACTAACTTCAAATTTCTTTCACTTGTGCACTACACACGTGCGTTTTTTCGTGACCTACACATCGTGCTAGTTTTTCCCATGTAACTAACTTCTGGTGAGTTAGTTAAGTGAACCTGGACGTGTTTTAGGCTTTAGTGTGAACCTACATAGTTAGAAAAAAAAAATGTTTCAACGTTAAAATCTTACTTTTATAAACAAATGTTAAATGAAAAATTAAAAAATTATAATTTATTATTTTAATTATTATTGATCATTAATTTCTTCTTAGTTATATGTTATTATTTATATAATTAATTTATGAAAGTGATTAATTATTAATTAGATTAAATTAAAAGTTTAGTAATTATTAAATTATTATAGTTTAGTTTTTTTGAATATTAATTATTACAATTTATAAAATTATAAATAGATATTATATTTTATAATTATTTTCTTTATTAAGAAGTTAATTTATAATTACTATATTAATTAAAAAATTAAATTTATTTATATTGGTATTAATAATATGTTTAGCATTAGTATTTTAGTTTTTATATATTTAATTTAATTAATTTTATATTTTTATTATTCATATATTATTATCAATTATTATTTAGTTATTAATTCCTATGTTTCTATTATTTTTATTTTAATAATTTATTTATTAATTTAATTAAAACTATCTCCTCACCTAATTTTGGAGCAGAACTAGGGTAGGTCTTCTTCTTCCAAGCCGGTTCGCGGCTTCGCCTCCCATCTCCATAGCGCAGACTTATTCAATCTTCATCGACAGAGCCCGAGTGGCAAACTCCTCCGTCTGTCAAGCTAGATCCATGCTTCATCAAAAGAACTACTCATACCTTACAGTAATTATAACTGAAATCAACTCAAGGTTCTTCTCCAAATCCAGGTAGGTAGTGTATCTCCTCGTCTCTAGCGGCTCCAAGTCTCGGGTGGCTTTTACTTGACTGGCGACACTGACTCCAGTAGCGATGCAACTCGGCCTTACAGTGTAGCAGCAGGTCTGTCTTTTCTCTATCCTCACGGTGGAGGATAAAAGGGTTTCAAATTCGATGTTTTTTACTCGTGGATCACCCCCGGCTCAGGTGAAATAGGGTACATCCTTTTTCAGCATCAGATCAGTTTTTTGGACATCAACTCACGGCGTGGAGGAACTCCAGCAGTGGAATTCTACTCGAACTCCTATAGTGTGGCTGGTAAGAGTGGAGATCATGTTTATAGTCCATGATAGTAAAGCTTATCCACTACCAGCAAAAACAAAAACCAATTTTCGTTTTCCCTACAATGCATTCCATAATGTTTAAATCTTTTTCTTTAAATGTTGAAAGTCTGGTTGAGTCGGTACTTGAACTGGTTTGTGTCAAACAGAATCAAAAAAATTGTTTTGATTGTGTTATGGTGATTGTGAAATTATTAGAAGAAGATGGGGAGGTGTAGTTTCGGTCTGAAAGAAGAAGCAGAGGAGATGATGCCTCAAATCATAAAGAGGATGGAGAATAGGTTCCAATGGGTTGTGAGTGCAGAGAATGAAGGGGATGAACAGCATCGGGCTGTATGTGGAGAGGGAATCGTTGATGTTAGGGTGGCCAAACAGAGGAATGAATCGGCCTGACGAGAGGATGCCTAACATTAAGGTGCTGGGGAGAGCAGGGGAGTAGCATCAGTTGAAGAATCCAAATAGTGAGGTGTAGGGAACAGTGAGTAATGACTCACTGTTAAAAGAATAGAAGCAAGGAAGCGCAACATGGGGTTCACCGATAGAAAGAAAAACAAAAGGGTCACCATTTCAATAAAATAGAATATCTCACTGGTGTGCAAAACAAAAGGTCACTGATGGAAAATAAATAAAAAGATCACTGTTAAGGAAAGAAGGTCACCGATAGAACATAGGGCCACCAGTAGTTTAAAATTAAAAACTCACTGCTACAGAGTAATAAAAAGGTTACTGCTCCACTACCAAAGGTCACCATTACCAGTAAAAATAAAGTTCACCGGTACAAATAGGGCCACTGATGACAAACGGTCACCGATACAAATAATAATTCACACCAGTGACATTAAAAAAACTAACAGTAAGACAAAAAATTAAATCTTCATAAATTAAAATTTAAGTTAATTAAAATTAAAAATTGGAACCAATACAAAATAACAAAAATTAAAAAAAAATTATTATACTTCAAACATAAAAAATTACAATTTAATTTATTAATTTATAACACATAAATCGAAACTCAATTATTGTTAAAGTAAATTGAATGAAGACTTAAAAAAATTATCAATGAATATATAATGAATAGAAAATAATCGCATCAGTAACTAAATAAATTTCTGATATCTCATATCGGTCACACCAGTGGACCAAAAATAAGAGTTAATGAATAAATAATCTAACAGCATACATAGGATTAAACAATTAATGTTTTAAAACAGTAAATTAATTAATTAAACAAATATTTGAATACTTAAAATTAAAAGTGCACTATTTTATTTTATTTAAACTAAAACTCTTAACTTAATTGGTTAGCAAGATGATAAAACATATTAATTAGAAAAGTTAACTTATTCTAATAAATCTAAATTAAAGAATACAATATTAAATCAAAGGAAAAGTTATTTTGATATAAATACGATGATTAAATAATTGTTTATAATAGATGTCAATTTGTTAAAAATTCATGTAGATTTTAATGAACCAAACTAATTAAGAAATAATAAAATTAGAAAAGTAAACTACGAATAAAATTATTTTTTTAAAGACTAAAATACATAATTATTTTAAAATTTTGATTAATTAATAGAATTAGTTTTAAAATTACTAAAGTACAATTATTTAATATAAAGTGCTTAAATAATTAATTAAATCATTGAAAGTTAAGTAAAAAGATAAGGAAAAACTATGTAAAAATAGAACAAGATCAAATTCCCCAACACTAAAGATTTTTTTGTCCTCAAACAATTTCTTACTTTGTTATCATTGAGAAACATTTTGTAGTATTTATGATTTAGCTCTAACTATAACATGTCTAGCACTTAAGAACAGAGGAAAAACCACGTCAGTGGGCTTTTATAAAATGAATTGCTCATATGAATCATGACCAGAACAAATACTCAAAGGGTAATCTTGAAAACTATGAATCATCTAGAAATGAAGATGTCATGCCTCATATGTGATACTACTTAGTGACTCATTTCAATCCAGGATCAGGTTCTCAGTCCAAGGGTGACAAAAGATAAAACATCAGTGAAGTTAAGAACATAATAGTAGGAACTATGTACTTGGAAATTTCAACTATATTCTAATAATAAATAATTTTTTTTGTGAATCACCTTAATGAAACAGCCTAAATGACTCGCATATAAACCAATTGACCCCTTCTTCGTACGGTGTCCATCATTCCCCTCACCTTAATGAACTCATTTCTGACCCTAAACACATTATTTTTTTTCCCAATCCATGTATCATGTGCTAAGAACTATGGATACACACTCATTCAAGGTGTACAGAGGGCTTATAGTAAACAGAAACACACCCAACATCTAGGGTCTCAAAAATTCATCGTGGAATTCTAGATTCCCAGACTAATCTAGTTTCAAAATATTTTTATGAAAACCATTTACATTGTCTCATTAAGGAAATTAATTTAATAAGTAAAAGAAAGGAAGAAGAAATAATCCCCTAAGATAGAGTCAAACCTTCAGTTCTAGTAGCTATGATCATAACTCCACAAACATGTAACCCAAATCACTTTCAAAGATAGTCTTCAAACCTAGATACTGATTCAGTAACTAAGTAAATATCACACAACAATCATCCATTATCATCAATTTCAGACTCAATACACAACTTAACTACCAAATAAATACTATCAATAGGCAAGACCCATTTAAAAAACAATGTAAATCCTGAAATTGTGCATGAATTTGAAAAAAAAACCCATTTTTTGACAAAAAGTTTGAAGTTGCAGTGGGAATTGATGGGATTTAAATTAAAAATAGTTCAGCATAGTTAAGATTTGACCCCCTCCTCCACACTTAAAACCCAAATTTGTACCCAAAGTTGAATATCAAACATAGAGAAGAACGATTTGACAATTAATGTTCAAAACAGATTTTCAATTTAATAGATTGATGACCTGTTTTCAGGGTCACATTGAATTTCAAATATATTGTTTACCATAATGAATAACTTACCATAAGGTTAATTAGCAAGTAAACACATTAAAATTAATATCTATTGAATAATTTTCAATACATCTCAAAAGTAGCATGTAAGGTGTGGGTGCACAGTTAATTGGGGTGAAATAAAGTTTAGCAAAATTTATTAAGATGGAAATTTAATACAACAAACAAAGTTCATGCTAAACACCCCAACCCAAAGCAGATTCAAATGACCAGAAACATGTACCCCCCCTTCCCCCCCACACACACTTAGTTTCAAGCAGTGAATTGTTTTAATAATAATGAAATTTAGTTTTCACCAGTGAGGTACATGAAAAAAAAATATTTACATAGTGACATATAGTAGAAATGTTTTTAAGCATGCAAGACATGTAGAATATTTTCTAATAAAGCATAAAGGAGCAAAAAAATGAAACAAAAATTAACATTATGGTGCTTCCAGGACTTAATGATTCATTACACTTTTAGCATGGGAATTCCACTCCTTAGATGACAACAACAACATCCTAGAAACAAAGAGCATGTAGAGAGAGCCAAAAAATTTCTAGCAGAGATAAAACAAACATAAGATAGAAAAAAATATTTATTGAATGTAAAACAAGAAAAAAAACAAAATTAAAAACAAAATAAAGAACGTGGATTGACTTCCATGAAGCACTAAATTTAAATCCTTCAGTTAGAATTTATTTAATTACATTTTGTTATTTGTTAACACAACTAAAACCATGGTTTGCCTCACATGCAGCGCTAGAGTTATAGTCCCCAGCCGAACTCACCAAGAAACTAATTGTATTCATTAGGTGGATTTGGATTTTTTAATAGGAACCACCACATATGTTTGGCCCAATTGTTTTTAATAGAAAGTTGAATTATGTGTGTACCAAAACTTAAGAAGACTAAAACCAATTTCTCATTAGCTGAAAAAATCCCCAAATAGCACCCATTAGCAGTTAGGGACTTGGTGCTCACAAATTCCATAATTGTTTCAGATTTGACAGTATTAACATGTTTAAGAAGTGGAAACATTGTATTAGGTGCATCAAAGGGGATGAAAATGTCCTCACAGCTATCTTCTTCTACTTCAACACTAAAAAATTCACATTCAAGGGTGAAAATGGGTAAATTCTGATTAACAGGTTCAATATTTGATTCAATGGAGTGCTGAATAGAATTATGAACATTGAAACTCAAGTGTGATTCCACTTATAGACTACTAACAGTATCACATGAAGGCTCATCACCCCTCGTAGTTGAGGATGGAAGTGATAGACAAGGAAGGGAATTTATTTGACCATCAATAGATTCAAGTTTAACAATGTTGTGAATCTCTTCCAAAAGTTTCTGATTAGTAAATAAACACTAAACATCTATTTCTTATAACAAATAAATTCTACTTAATTCAAGTCTGTGTTCAACCTCTACATCCATTTAATGTTCAAATGGATCAATTTCCAAAACAATGTTATTTGAGTATTGTAAATAGTTTAAATCAGGAGGACTAATGTTCAATTCCGCATCAATAAATTGAGATTCAGGATTATTCAAATTTAAACATTTACCCTCGGATATATCAACACTATTTTCAATTTAAAAGAACAAATTTTCTGAAAATATATTACTATGAGAAAAGGAAAATGAAAACGCATAAGTTAGTCTTTCTTCAAATATCATTCCATTATCCTCAACATCCAACGAAATTTCAGAATTTATTGTGTTTACAGGTTCAAAACATGGAAGAGAAGTTTTCAATTAAAGTTCAAATATTTCAGATTTTATGTTATCCATTTTAATGTTCTCATCCAAATTAAACCCAATATCAAGTTAAAACTCATTTTTCAAAAAGTTTGAAAAATTGGGTGAAAAGTTTTTAACATTCAAATTTTCAGTTTCAAGTTTGACTTCAAATCGAGCAACTTCATTCTAAAAATTTCAAAAATAATGATTTTTATCGAAAGAAGGGATGAAGAAAATAAATGGGCAATCTTTTTCAATATTTTATAATTCATCTTCCGAATTTTCCAACTCAACATCATTAAAGACCATTTTGGGGTCTTCATCAGTGTGTTCTTAATTTAGTGAGTTGATTGTTTCCAATTTTAATTCAATAGAATCGTATTTTTCAAATTAAAAAGTTTGTTTCCTAGTTTCACTATCACTTTCCTCTTCAACATGATTTTCAAATCTTTTATAAACACGTTTTTCATTTATTTCGGATTCTTATTATTCTTTAACCCTTTTTTGTAATTCTAAAATCATCCTTTCTAATCATTTCATTCTTTTATCTTTCTATTGGGTGTATCTAATTTGAATTTATTGGGTCTTATTTAATTGAGTGGTCCAATAATACTCCCTAGTATCCAATTTGGTTTCAATTAATTCAATTTTATCTAGGAATTTAGGATTAGATTCAATGTTTTTCTCATTCTCTTCAAAGTGACGGAACGGTTGTGACTGGTTATAAACACACTGCCAGACAGTATGTCCACAATCTCCACAAAAAACATAGAGTGGTATGAATTCATACATTTTTTTAAATTTTAAGATTAAACAACACATTGAACATCAATCATATTCAAAATATGCAACACAAGTTGCAAATGTTCACTATTTTTTAAGCAAATTTTTATATGATTTTTTAAGGTTTATGTTATTAAATTATTTTTTTAAAAAACTTTCAGAATGTAGAACAGTCAATGCGTGCCTTCCCTAAAAATGACGCCAAATATTGATGAGGCCAGTGGTCATCACGACCATAAAAATTACATTTAATAACCAACACTAGCATAGTAGTGTAGGGTCGATCGACAAAGAAGAAAGGTGATTAAATTATAAGGTTTTAAACAAAATAAACTCCACTATTGTCAGTAGAGGAAGGAGTGAACGTCTTTTTACTTTTTATATTTTTTTATTTTTTAATTATGTAGTGCAACAAGAATGATGAAACAATATTTTTTTACAAAGTAAATGTTATACTACAAGATGAGAAACTAATGAAAAACAGTGAACTAATATTTATGGAGAAAATGATAAGGAACAATGATCAATTATAATACTCAGAAATTATAACTACCCATTAAAAGGTTGACATCCTAACAACTTTTATTTGTATCACTCCTCAAAAAATTACTAAAAAATCTCCCTCACCATGAAATTTAACAGGTAAAGGATTAAGTCATGGATTTTACCACACCAAACGTAATCTAACTAGTTGAGATTTTGAAAAGGATAACAATTGAAAATAAACTCGCCGTAAAATTTCCAATATTAATCTATGGTCATATTGATTTAAGAAGTTAAAAACTTCCAAGAACATAGTATAAAAATTAAAGAAGGAGGGAAGAAGAACACCCAAAATACTACTCTGTTCTCGGGATCCTTCGCCTCCATGTATGCTCATCAATCTCCCGGGAGTCTCCGCTAGTATGGAGTGGAATGAGAATGAGCATCCCCTTGCATTCACTGCTTACTCTACATTTAAATCCTACTATCACCTACTGCACGTCACCCATTTTTTTCCACCGACCTCAAATGTCCTTCACTTGTGCACCGCAGACGTGTATTTTTTCATGACTAGAACGTCGCGCTAGTTTTTCCAATGTAACTAACTTCTGTTGAGTAAGTTAAGTGAACCTGGATGTGTTTTAGGCTTTGGTGTGAACCTGCATAGTTAGAACAAAAAAATAAACAAATGTTTCAATGTTAAAATAATACTTTTATAATTGAATGTTCAATGTAAAATTAAATTATTATTTGTTATTATTTTAATTATTATTGATGATTAATTTCATCTTAGTTATATGTTATTATTTATTTAATTAATTTATAAAAGTGATTAATTATTAATTATATTAAATTAAATCTTTAGTGATTATTAAAATATTAGAGTTTAGTTTTTTTGAAAATTAATTATTAAAATTTATAAAATTATAAATAATTATTATATTTTATAATTGTTTTATTCAATAAGAAGATAATTTATAATTACTATATTCATTAAAGTGTTAAATTTATTTATATTGGTTTTAATAATATGTTTAGCATTAATATTTTAGTTTTTATATATTTAATTTAATTAGTTTTATATTTTTATTATTCATATATTATTATTAATAATTATATATTTCTTATGTTCTATGTTTCTATTATTATTATTTTAATTTTTTTTAATTTAATTAAAACCCATCTCCTCCCCCAATTTGGCACTGAACCAGGGGAGGGTCTTCTTCTTCCAAGCCAGTTCACAACTCTGCCTCCCATTTCCAAATTGAAAAATCCTTTAGTCTTCATCGACAAAGCTCGAGTGGTAAACTCCTCATTCTTTCCAGCTAGATCTAGGCTTCATCGACATCACTGCTCCTCCTTTATAGCAATAAGAACCGAAATCATCTCCAGGTTCTCTAAATGCAACTAGGCAGTGCATCTCCTCGTCTCCAGCGGCTCCAAGTCTCGGGTAGCTTCTACTCGACACGCGGCACTGACCCCAGTAGTGACCCAACTTGACCTTAAAGTGTTGTGGTAGGTCTGTCTTTGCTCTATCCTCACCGCGGCAGACAACAGGGCTTCAAATGCAATGGTTTTTGCACGCAGATCACCCCCCTCTCAGGTAAAAGCAGGTTCATACTCTTTCAGCATCAGATCATTTTTGTGGACATTAACTAGAAACATAGAGGGACTCCAGGGGTGGTGCTCGACTCGACCTCCTATAGTGCGGCTGGTAAGAGTGGAGATCATGTTTCTAGTCTATGGTTGAGAAGATTCTCCACAACCAACAATAATGAAAACAATTTGGGATTTTTCCTTCAACGTATTCCATGCTATTTAAATTTTGTTCTTTAAATGTTAAAAGTATGGTTGAGTCGGTGCATGAACTGGTTTGTATCAAACAAAATCAAAAAAATTGTTTTGATTGTGTTATGGTTATGGTGAAAGGATGATAAAAATCAGGGGAGGTGCGGTTTCAGTATAAAAGAAGAAGTAGAGGAGATGATGCCTCAATTCAAAAGGAGGATGGAAAATAGGTGCCAATGGGTTGTGAGTGTAGAGAATGAAGGGTATGAACGGTGTCATGATGTGAGTGGAGAGGAAATCATTGATGTGAGGGTGGATATGTAGAGGAATTGAATCGGTATGATGAGAGGATGCCAAATAGTGAGGTGCATGGGATAGTAGGGGAGCGACATCGGTCGAAGATGCCTAACAGTGAGGTGTACAGAATAGTGAGGAATGACTCACCGTCAGAAGAATAGAAGGAGGGAAGCATGGTGCGGGGTTCACCGATAGAAAGAAAAATAAAAGGGTCACCATTACAATAAAATAGAAAAGGTCAACGGTGCGCAAAACAAAATGTCACCAATGGAAAATAAATAAAAAGATTCTTGTTAAGGAAATAAGGTCACCGATAGAACTAAGGGTCACTGGTAGTTAAAAATTAAAAACTCACCGATACAGAGAAATAAATAAGCCATTGTTCCGCTGCCAAAGGTCTCCATTAGAGGTAAAAATAAAGGTTACAGATACAAATAGAGTCACCGATGACAAATGGTCACCGATACAAATAAGAATCTGCATCGGTGACATTAAAAAAACTAACAGTTAGACAGAAAATTAAATCTGCATAAATTAAACTTAAAATTAAAAATTAAGTTAATTAAAATTAAAAATTAGAACAAAGACTAAACAACATAAATTAAAAACAAAGTTATTAAACTTAAAACATAGAAATTACTTTTTAATTTATTAATTGATAACACATAAATTGAAACTCAATTGCTGTTAAAATAAATTGAAAGAATACTTAAATTGAAATTTATTAAAGTGTCTATATTGAATAGAAAAGAATCGTATCGGTAACTAAATAAATTACTTATAGATCATATCTATCTCACCGGTAGACTAAAAACAAGAGTTAATGAATTAATAATATAACTGTATACACAGGATTACAAAATTAACGTTTTAAAAATCTAAATTAATTAATTAAACAACTATTTGAATAATAAATATTAAAATCACGCTATTTTATTTTATTTAAACTAAGACTCTTAACTTAATTAGTTGGCAAGGTGATAAAAAATATTAATTAACAAAGTTAACTTATTCTAATAAATCTAAATTAAAGAATACAATATTGAAATAAAGTCAAAGTTAATTACATAAAAATACGATGATTAAATTATTGTTTAAAATAGATGTTAATTTATTAAAAAGTCAAGATGATTTTAATAAACCAAACTAATTAAAAAATATTTAAATTTTAAAAGTAAAGCAGGAATAAAATTATTATTTTAAACACTAAAAATACATAATTATTTTTAAAAAATGATTAACTAACAACATTATTTATAAAATTACTAAAGTATAATAATTTATTATAAAGTGATTAAATAATTAATTAAATCATTAAAAGTAATGTAAAAAAATGTGGAAAAACTATGTAAAAATGGAGCCACAACAAATTCCCCCACACTTAAGCATTGTTTTCCCTGAAACAATTTCTTTATTAGTTATCATTGAAAAACATATTATAGTATTTATGATTCGGCTATAACTGTAATATGTCCCGCACTAAAGAACAAAGGACAAAACATGTCCGTAGGCTTTTAGAAAATGAATTACTCATATGAATCTTTCCTAGAACAAATACTCAAAGGGTAATCCTGAAAACTATGAATCATCTAGAAATAAAGATGTCAAGCCTCATATGTGATATTGCTTAGTGACTCATTTCAATCCAGGATCAGGTTCTATGTGCAAGGGTGACAAAAGATAAAACATTAGTGAAGTTAAGAACTTAACAGTATGAACTATGTACTTTGACTTTCCACCTAGGTTCCAACAATAAATAATTGTTTTTGTGAATCACCTTAATGAAACAACCTAAATGACTCCCATATAAACCAATTGAACCCTTATTAATCTAGTGTTCATCATTCCCCTCAACTTAATGAACTCGTTTTTGACCCTAGATACATTATTTATTTTTCAAAATCCATGTATAATGTGCTAAGTACTATGCATATCCACTTATTAAAGGTGTAAAGAGGGCTAATAGTAAACAAAAACACACCCAGCATCTAGGGTCTCAGAAATTCACCGTGGGATCCAAGATGCCCAGACTACTCCAGTTTCAAAATATTTTTATGAAGACCATTTACGTTGACTCTTTAAGGTGATTAGTTTAATAATTAAATGAAAAGAAGAAGAAAGAAGCCCCTAAGATAGAGTCAAACTTTCAGTTCCAGAAGCTATGATCATAACTCCACAAGCATGTAACCCAAATCACTTTCAAAGATAGTCCCTAAAATAAGATATCCATTCATTCACTAAGTAAATATCACTCAAAAAATCCATTATAATTAATTTAAAACACAATGCACAACTTAAATACCAAAGAAATACTATCAATAGGCAAGATCCATTTGAAAAACAACGTAAAGCCTAAAACTATGCAAGAATTTTGAAAAACATTACCCATTGTTTGACAAAAATTTCTATGTTGTAGTGGGAATTGATGGGATTTTAATTAATAATAGTTTAGAATAGTCAAGAATTTACCCCCTCCCCCACACTTAAAACCAGACTTTGTCCCCAAAGTGGAATTTTAAACACAGAGAAAAAAATTGACAATTAAAGGTAAAAACAAATTTTCAATTTAGTAGATTGATGACATGTTTTAAGGGTCACATTGAATATCAAAAATACTGTTTTTCCACAATGAATAACTTACCAGAAGGTTCATTAGCAAGTACATCTATTAAAATTAAATTCCAGTGAATAATTTTCAATACATCTCAAAAGAAACATGTAAGGGGTGGTTTCACAATTAATTAGCGTGAAAGAAAGTTTAGCAGAATTTATTAAGTTGCAAATGTAATACAGCAGACAAAGTTCATGCTAAAACACCGAACCAAAAGAAGATTTAAAATACTAGTAGCATGTACCCCCCCCCCCCCACTTAGTTTTAAGTAGTGAATGGTTTTAATAATAATGAAATTCAGTTTACAATAGTGAAGTATATGTAGAAATATTTTTATTTTCATAGTGACATATAATAGAAAAAAAATTAGTATGCAAGACATGTAGAAAATTTTCTAATAAAGCCTAAAGGAGTAGAAAAAATGAAACATAAATTAACATTAAGGTGCTTCCCTGACTTAAATATTCATTACTCTTTCAGCATGGGAATTCCACGCCTTATATGACAGCAACAACATCCTATAAACACAGAGCATGCGGAAAGAAACAAAATTGTAAAACAGGGAAATTAAAAACATAAGGAAGAAAAAAACACTTTATTGAATGTAAAAAAACTAACAAAAAAAAGTAAAAACAAAATAAATAACATGGGTTTACTCCCACGAAGCACTGAATTTAATGTCTTCTGTTAGACTTTATTTAATTACATTTTTTTATTTGTTAACATAACAAAAATCATGGGTTGCCTCCCATGCATCGCTAGATTTATAGTCCCCAGCCAGACTCACTTAGAAACTAATCGTACTCACTTTGTGGATGTGGTTCCCTTAATAGGAAGCACCACATATGTTTAGACTAATTTTTTTTAATAGAAATTTGAATTATATGGGCACCAAAACTTAAGCAAACTAAAACCAATTTCTCATTAGCTGCAAAAATCCCCAAACAGCACCCATTAGTAGTTATAGACACGGTGCTCTCAGCTTCCATAAACATTTCAGATTTGACAATATTAACATTTTTAGGAAGTGGAAGGAATGTATTAGTTCTTCAAAGCGTATGACAATGTCCTCACAGTTATCTTCTTCAACTTTAACACTAGAAGATTCACATTCAAGGGAGTAAATAGGTAAACTCAGATTAGCAGGTTCAAGAGGTGATTCAATAGAGTGTTAAACAGAATTATGAACATTGAATCTCAAGTGTGATTCCCCCTCTATACTACTAACAGTATCCCAAGAAGGCTCAGCACCCCTCATATTTGAGGATGTCAGTGATAAAAAATGAAGGGAATTTATTTGACCAGCATCAAATTTAGTTTTAACAATGTTGTAAATCCCTTCCAAAATTTACTCATCAATAAATGAACACTGAACATCTACTACTTATAAAAAATGAATTCAACCTAATTCAATTGTGTGTTAAACCTCTACTTCATGTTGATGTTCAAATGGATCACTTTCCAAAACCATGTCATTTAAGTGTTGCAAAAAGTTTAAATCAGGAGGAGTAATGTTTTATTTAGCATCAATAAATTGAGATTCATGATTCTTCAAATTTAAACATTTACCCCCGAATATATCAACATTGTTTTCAATTTCAAATAGAAAAGTTTCAAAAAAAGAGATTACTATGAGAATAGGAAAATGAAAACTCTTTAGTTAATATTTCTTCAAATATCATTCCCCCATACTCATCATCCAACAACATTTTAGAATTTATTGGGTTTATAGGTTCAAAAAATGGAAGAGAAGTTTTCAATTTATGTTCAAATATTTCAGATTCTATGTTATCCAGTTTAATGTTCTCATCCAAATTATACCCAATATCATGTTCAACCTCATTGTTCAAAATTTTGGAAAATTGGGTGAAGAGTTTTTAACATTCAAATTTTCAGTTTCAAGTTTGACTTCAACCTGAGTAACTTCATTCTCATAATTTCTAAAACATTGATTTTCTCGAAAGAAGGGATGATGAAAATAACTAGGAAATATTTTTCAATCTGTTTTTATTTATCTTCAGAATTGTGCAACTCAACATCATTAAATTACATTTTGGTGTCTTCATCAATGTGTTATTAATTCAGTGAGTTGGTTTTTTTCCAATTTTAATTAAACAGAATCAGATATTTCAAAGTAAAATGTTTGATGCCTAGTTTCACTATCACTTTCCTCTTCAAATTGATTTTCAAAGCTTTTATAAACAATTTTTTCATTTCTTTCAGTTTCTTCTTGTTATTTAACCCTTTTTTGTAATTCCAAAACCATGCTTTCTAATCTTTTCATTCTTTGATCATGCTCTTGGGTGTATATAATTTAAATTTCTTGGATATTATTTAACTGAGTGGTCCAAGCATCCTCCCTAGTATCCAATTTGGGTTCCATTAATTCAATTTTAGCTAGGAAGTCAGGATTAGATTCAATGTTTTGTTCATTCTATTCAAAGCGATGGAACTGTTGTGGCTGGTTATAAACACAATGCCACACAATATTTCCATAATCTCCACAAGAAACACAATGTGTTCCTAATTCATCCATTTTTTATATTTTCAGATTAAACAACACACTCAAAGTCAAGTAGAATCTAAACAGGCAACACAAGTAGAAACTGTTCACAGTTTTTTTAAATAGATTTTTATATGATTCTTTAATGTTTTTTTAATAATTTTTTTTTAATTTTTAAAAACATAGAACACTCAATGTGTGACTTCCCCAGAAACAGAACCAAATTTTGATGAGTCCAGTGGTCATCATGACCCTCAAAATTACATTTAATAACTTACAATAGCATAGTGGTGCAGGGTCGATCCATAGAGAAGGCAGGTGAGTGAATTCTAAGGTTTTAACAAAATAAGCTCCACTGTTGTCAATAGAGGAGAGAGTGAACATCTTCTTACATTTTTTATTTTTTATTTTTTTTTAATGATGTAGTGAAACATGAATGAGGAGACAAGATCTTTTTACAAAGTCACTAAATCTTATACTACAAGCTAAAAAACTAATAAAAAATAGTGAACTAATATTTTCAGAGAAAAGGCTAAGGAACAATGATCAATTATATTACTCAAAAATTCTAACTACCAGTTAAAAGGTTAACATACCCACAAATTTTATTTATATCACTCCTCAACAAATTACTGAAAAATATCCCTCACCAGGAAATTTAACATTTAGAGGATTCAGTCATGGAGTTCACCACACGAAACATAATATAACTTCTTGATATTTTGAAAAGGATAAAAATTTAAAATAAACTCGTTGTAATATTTCCTATGTTAATGAAATTAAAATTTTAATTAAATATTTAGGATCAACCACACCAGTCGATTATGAAATTATGAATTTTAAAGAACAATTGAGGAGTGAACATTTTAAAAGAGAATCATAATTGTATCTCACCGATTGATTATGATTCTGAATATAAAATGATGTGAAGAGATTTTAGAATAAAATCTAGTAGAATAAAATTCCTGAACTAAGATATTAATCTATGATCATATTTATTTAAGCAGTGAAAAAACATCTAAGAACAGAGTAGAAAAATTAAGGACAGAGGGAAGAAGAACTCCCCAAAAACTACTTTGCTCTTGGGCTATTTTGCCTCCATGTATGATTATCAATCTCCCAGGAGTCTCCGCTCTGGAAAAGTATGGCATGGAATGATAGTGTTTTTCCCATTGCATTCACTAATTTCTATGATTTTAAATCCTAATGTCACCTGCTGCACGTCACCCATTTTTTTCACCGATATTAAATGTCCTTCACTTGTGCACTGCACACGTGCATTTTTTTGTGACTGGCATGTCACGCTAGTTTTGCCCATGTAACTAACATCTGGTGAGTTAGTTATGTGAACCTGGACATGTTTTATGATTTTTTGTAAACTTGAATAGTTAGAATAGAAAATTAAATATATGTTTCAACGTTTAAAGCTTACTTTTATAAAAAAAAGTTAAATGTAAAATTATATATTTATAAGTTATTATTTTAATTATTATTTATAATTAATTTCTCCTCAGTTATATGTTATTATTTAATTAATTAATTTATGAAAGTGATTAATTATTAATTATATTAAATTAAAAGTTTTCTAATTATTAAATTCTTAGAGTTTAGTTTTTTGAATATTAATTATTACAAATTATAAAATTATAAATAGTTATTATATTCTATAATTATTTTATTCATTAAGAAGGTAATTTATAATTACTCTATTCATTAAAGTATTAAATTTATTTATATTGGTTTTAATAATAATTTATGCATAAATATTTTAGTTTTTATATATTTAATTTAGTTAGTTTTATATTGTTATTATTCATCTATTATTATTAATAATTATGTATTTCTTAAGTTCTATGTTTCTATTATTATTATTTTAATTAATTTTTTTTAATTTATTTAAAACCATATCCTCCCCCAATTTCGGCTTAGAACCAGGGGAGGGTCTTCTTCTTCTAAGTTAGTTCGCAGCTCCACATCCCATCTCCAAAGCGCATACTCATTCAGTCTTCATCGACAAAGCTCGAGCGGCAAACTCTACCTTCTGTCCGGCTAGATTTGGGCATCATTGACAACACTGATCATCCCTTCTAGCAATTAGAACCAAATTCGGCTCTAGGTTCTTCTCCAAATCCATCTAGGAAGTGAATCTCCTTGGTTCCAACAGTGACAAGTCTCGGGTGGCTTCTACTAGTCTTGAGACAATGACTCCAACAGCGACTCAACACGGCCTTACGGTGTAGCGGTAGGTCTGGCTTCACTCTATCCTCACTGCGGCAGACAAAAGGGATTCAAATGTGATGGTTTTTTCACATGGATCACCCCGACTCAGGTGAAAGTTGGCTCATCCTCTTTCAGTGTCAGGTCATTTTTCTGGACATTAACTATAACAGCCCAAGATTTTATGAAAAATATTATTTTTAATTTCACTAATGTCTTGTGTTATACGCTACACCAAAAGGAGCTTGCACAACACGCATCCTTGATTTGCCTTGCATTACACGCAATCGCAACCTTCCTCGATAGCGTGTGTGGTACGTAATCCTGAGTTTCACGAAACAATGATATGCTATTAAAATATTATTAAAACTACCCGTTATGAATAGTAATAACCACTTTTTAAATTTTAGAAATATTAACTCTCAAAGTAGACTTCATTTTTGGATTCGGAGTATCGAATTTAGCCTAAGGTGAAATTTTGGTACTTTTCGGATAACTTTCATATTCTGATGAATAGTGAAAATTACTAAATTATAATTTAAAACAACTTTTTTAATCGAAATAATTAATAGTGATAAATCATTAATTTGAGTGGTTTTAAAGTATATTTAGAATATATTTTTACAATTTAATACAATGTTGGTCATTGGTTGTAATTTCACATTTAAACCAGACATAATCAAATGTCAATCTTTTGATAGATATTGTTTCTTAAAAACACGCTATTTGTTTTAACAGCGGGATTTAATTATAAAATTAATTAATGCAACTTATATGTTGGGAATTTTGTAAAATAGAAATCATTTTTGAATTCGGAATATCAATTATAGCTTAGGGTGAAATTTTGGCATTTTTCTGAAAAACTTCAATTTTTGATGAATAGTGAAACCACTAAGTGGTAGGTTAAAAACTGAATTTTGCATAAAACTTAATTTTACCGCTTCTGTGAATGGAATTTCGAAAATCCGAGAGACATGGTTAATATCAAGGACTAAAATGTGGTTCAATGAGATGAAAATAATTTTTTTGGTGAATAGTAACTTTTTACTTTTTTACCGCAGTTAATAATAAATAGGGTAACTAAGGGTAAATATGATATTACTATTACCCTAACACATGTCCTAATTCTATTGGACAAGTGTAATTCGACCAAAAACAAACTTAGGAATAAAATATGACCATTTAGGCCCACTTGGATTAGATTAGGACATTTATTATTAATTTATTTAAAGAAAGGTTAAAATAGTTAAAATCAAAGTTTAATAAGTAAATCATTTTTAATATGGGGTTATACATAAGATAAATTAGATTGTAAATATTCATTGGAAAGCTAAAAATATTTACTACATGATGGTATTTTATTTGTAATTTTTAGAAATCAAATAATTTAATTTATTTATGACACAAAGATGATGTAGTAATTATCTTATTAATGAAATATTGACATAATTGATGTTATAAACACCAAAATAAATGTAATTTGAGATTTTTTGTGAATTCCACTAATTTTATAGGTTACTATGATATATTAATGTTGATTTAATCAACTTGGTTCGAACATTTAATTCTGTTATGACTTTCACAAAAATCATATATCAAATAGTGTCAAAATTGACACAAAATAGTTTTTAAATCAAATATTATATTATTAATTGTTATTGTATTCCTAAAAATCTAAGGTTCGGCCAAATGACTTAGATAAGGATATATATATTAATAATAAACAATTTGGGGTTCGTTTGGCATGTTATAGTAAGTTTATTAACCATATAGTGAAAGAATACAAAAAGACATGGTAAAAGTTAAATTATTTAACTTAGAGTTAAATTTAATTGATAAGGTTAAAATAATATCCTAAACTTGTCTAAATTCTATTGGTTGATAGGATTTCGACCCCTCCCCACCTTATCTTCGAAATAAGACCCTTTGGAACCATTATAAACCGATTTTGACTTTAATATAAAATAATATTTTGAGATATTCCTAAGGTGACCCTCTCCTCTCTTATAAAAGGACACCTCCTCCCCCTCCTCCTCACACCAATTTGAGCACTCAAGCTCGGCCAACCCCTGCCAAAATCCCTTCTCCACTTCCCTAGCAACATCCTAGAGGTTCTGGTCTTCCTCAAAGACCAATTCTAGTGCCCTAAGAGGAGGTCTCAAAGAGGCACTTCAAAGAAGAGGAGGTTCGGACACTTACAAAGAAAGTCGGACCTAAGGTAAGGGAAATATCACAATCTCATTTTTATCCGAGATTGTTTATTCGTAAGTATTTACTGGGGTGTATTTTATCATTCACATCCATGTTCCTTCAATATGTAATATTGTTTTCATCCACTTACAATAGTTTAAATCCAATTTTACTCTTCGATGAGTTTTTAGTAAAGAATATGAAAGGAATCTTTTGTCGCTTTTTCATACGAGGTACTTTTTGACTTTTCCGACAAAAGTACGAAGAATGTTTTTTTTTAACTTAAACGGCATGAACGGATTTTTACGGTTTTATAAAGCCTTATTTTCATGAATCTTCCTCCAAAAGATTTCATGACTATTTTTAATAAAATCTATTTCTTTTAAAATTGCATGATGTTTTGTGAAAAGAAATTGACTTTGAAGAAGAAAGGATATTTTCCTCAAGAATTCATTTCAAGTGTTTTATCAAAATTATTTTCCATCTAAGATAATAAAGGGTTCTGTTTCTATCCATATTTTTACATTGATTTGACTATGTTGTGATGGAATTATGTTTATGAATTCCTTTATCTTATATGAATGGTTTTATGATGTCATGTTGTTTTAAGAATCCCATTTTTATTACATGGGTTATGAAATAATGTATGATTTATGATTTTGTGGCACACATAAGAATGGTATAATTATGAGATGGGTGGGACCTATATCTCCCTCCAATGCATTGGGTAAAGATTTTATATCTCATGAGATAGACATGGCTGAAATGGTAGGTTATACCGGTTCAGTGAAACAGGACTGAAACGAGGGTTACTCGATTCAGAAAGGGACTTTGTCCACTAAGATAGTCTTGGCAATGAGTCTTGACTAACAAGAAATGATTTTCTATGATTATGTGTGTATGCCACAAAGTTTCATGTTTTAAGTTATTATTATTGGGATTACATTTCACTTCTATGATATATTCCATGTTTTGATATTATGAGCTCTTTTGCAGGTTAAGATTTCCAAAATGTTATGTTCTTATGAATATGATGTGATTGATATTTCTTTTGTTTACCCTTACTGAGCATTTGAGCTCACCCTTTTATGTTTTCTTTTCCCCAGGATATAAAGAAAGGTTTTAGGTAAAAAAAAGGAAGATCTTTATGGGAGATGTTGAAGATCTTTCACCATGATTAGTAGATTATATTCCGAGTTTCCAAAGACACTAAACTATTACGGTCCTTGTGTGTGTGTTTTTGTTATGTACTAAGTATTCCGCAAAAGTAATGTAATGTCCATGTACGTCAGGATACGGGTCTCTACAGTTGGTATCAGAGGAAAGGTTTAGTCAACCTTTGGAAACTAGGATGTGAAAACGTTAGTGAGATCCCTAGAGATATTTCTAAGGTATGTCTAGGGATGTCTCTAAGGTTAAGTATATGTATAGGTTATAGTCCTAGAATTGCTCTAACGATCTTAGAATTTAACCTAAGGTGTTAGATATTGAGGGTACTACCCCTTTATTATGTTGTTTTCCCTAGCATGATTTTTGCCTCTCACACTATTCTTTTGGGGTTTTAGACGATGGCTGGAACCCGAAGGAACCGTGTTGATCAATGCAATGGACAATGCAATGATTGTCCCCCTGAGCAACCAAATGATATGGGAGCTGGAATGCAAAATCTTGTAGCCATGCTCTCACAACTTTCTCAAGCTATGAATCATGCAGGACTTCCAAACGATCAAAGGAAGAAGCAACATTCTGTTGAATCCTTCATGAGGCAGCGTCCGCCTTCTTTCAGTGGGTCTACTGATCCATTAGTTGCTGAACAATGGATTAGTACTACTGAAAAGATATTTTCAGTTCTTCAATGTTATGAACATGATAAAGTCATCTTAGCAGTATATCGTTTGGAAGGTGAAGCTGATCAATGGTGGAATCTTATCAAGAATACGAGGCAAAGAGATGAAATTGATTCCATGGAATGGGACGAGTTCAAGAACTTGTTTTTCAGTAAGTACTTCCCTCGTATTCTTCGAACGAAGATGGAGAAGGAGTTTCTTGAACTAAAGCAAAAGGATGATGAATCTATTGGTATATACGAAGCGAATTTTACAAGACTTGCAAGGTATGCATCTGGCATTATCATCCAACCTGAAAGTAAAGTTGATCGATTTTTCAGTGTCTTAAAACCAAGTCTTCGAAGGGCATTAGCTATAAGAGACTTCAGTAGCTATGAAGAAATTGTGCATTGTGCTATCAAGGTAGAAATGGAAGTTGGTGTTACATATCCATCTCATGGTTTTGACAAAAAACGAAAGATGGAGTTCAAGGAGAAATCTCAGAATAATGGTGAAAAGAAGATGAATGTTTCCTTATGCACAAAGTGTGGAAAGAAGCATGGTGGAGATTGTCTTAAAGGGACTAGAAAATGTTTTAAGTGTGGAAAAGAAGGTCATCGAGCAGCTGAGTGTCGAAGTAATGGAAAAAGGGTTTCTAATGATGTGAATAAAGCAAACACTGCAGAGAACGCACCGCCAACACTTCAATGCTTCAAGTGCAAGGAAATGGGGCATTATGCTAATAATTGCCCTAATCCAAGGGTTAGTGATGATCAACATGAGCAACCACTGAAGGCAAAGGACAAAGGGAAATCACATGCGATCACTATTGGCAATGTTGAATATGACAACGATGTGGTGGAATGATTAAGTATTTATGTAATGGGATTCCAAAATAATGTTGTATCATTGAGTATTGCAATATTTATTGATGTGGTATTCAATGTGATTGAGATATTTTTTGGAAATAAGATGATATGCGCATAATGAAGACGAGAAAATGAAATGTTTAATAGTATTCATGAGCTCATGATTGATATAAGGACTAAGTGATATCATGGTTTGAGTATATAGAAATTTGAGGATTTTGGTAACTTTTAACTGCACTCATGTTTTCACTAAGGTATTCAAGAGAATACACGATTAAGGACTTTGAATGTTTGGAATGTGACCAACAAGACATATCTTATGATATGTGGGGATCAACGACAGTATTAAATCTCTGGTAATCGTTGTCACTATATTATGAGAGTGGACTGCAGTATTATGTATAAGCCTAAAGATTAGACTAGATTATGTTGGACATAAGTTAGTATTGTTTAAGGATAGAAGATTTTCGATATTATTGATGGGATGTTAGAGTAACGTAGTTTTAGAAAAAGGGACAACCTGCAGGACGGGCGACAACCCATCGCTTCGGACAAGGCTGTAGGAATCGAACCCACAACCGAAGTGCGACTGGCCTTTATCGCCTACCACTGACCTACAGGAAGTCCCTGTTTAGTAGAAGCTAGTTTTATTATATTAAGCAGTATGATATATGAAGTATAAGTCCATTTTAGGAACTATATATGATTAATCTCACTATAGAATGACTTATGTATATTTAATAACTTTTGCTTACCTTTTGTTTGAGACAGATGGAATGACCCGTCATTCTATCACATGATCTGCTAACACTTCACGAATAACAAATTCAACTTCATTTATTTAAGAGATGAAATGGAAATTGTTCAAGGCACGAACAACAGTGATATTGTATCAAAATAAAGTAAGTATTTATTCTAATTCAAATTTTCAACTTTAGGGAAATGATCTTGAAAACCAAAAATGTTGTCCTAGTGCTCTTATATCTGATTAATCAGATGGTACCTTAGATCGTCACAAATTTATGGATTTGTGATTGCTAGCTTTCCCATAGCCATGTTCTCTACCACTCTCCATCAGAACATGATGGTTAGATTTCTCTTCCATATCCATATTTTCACCTATGTGGAAACCCAGTGATTAGTTTATTTGGGTAACCGTTACATTTCATACTTTTGTTTTTAAAGATAAGTTTTGGTATTCCTTTTTACGGTGTGGGTTTCTATCAAAGAAACTTTCAAATAGTAAACCATTTATAACCCCGACGAATTTCGAGGGCGAAATTCATTTTAAGGGGGGTAGAATGTAACAGCCCAAGATTTTATGAAAAATATTCTTTTTAATTTCACTAATGTCTTGTGTTATACGCTACATCAAAAGGAGCTTGCACAACACGCATCCTTGATTTGCCTTGCATTACACGCAATCGCAACCTTCCTCGATAGCGTGTGTGGTACGTAATCCTGAGTTTCACGAAACAATGATATGCTATTAAAATATTAATAAAACTAGCCGTTATGAATAGTAATAACCACTTTTTAAATTTTAGAAATTTTAACTCTCAAAGTGGACTTCATTTTTGGATTCGGAGTATCGAATTTAGCCTAAGGTGAAATTTTGGTACTTTTCGGATAACTTTCATATTCTGATGAATAGTGAAAATTACTAAATTATAATTTAAAACAACTTTTTTAATCGAAATAATTAATAGTGATAAATCATTAATTTGAGTGGTTTTAAAGTATATTTAGAATATATTTTTACAGTTTAATACAATGTTGGTCATTGGTTGTAATTTCACATTTAAACCAGACATAATCAAATGTCAATCTTTTGATAGATATTGTTTCTTAAAAACACGCTATTTGTTTTAACAGCGGGATTTAATTATAAAATTAATTAATGCAACTTATATGTTGGGAATTTTTTAAAATAGAAATCATTTTTGAATTCGGAATATCAATTATAGCTTAGGGTGAAATTTTGGCATTTTTCTGAAAAACTTCAATTTTTGATGAATAGTGAAACCACTAAGTGGTAGGTTAAAAACTGAATTTTGCATAAAACTTAATTTTACCGCTTCTGTGAATAGAATTTCGAAAATCCGAGAGACACGGTTAATATCAAGGACTAAAATGTGGTTCAATGAGATGAAAATAATTTTTTGGGGAATAGTAACTTTTTACTTTTTTACCGCGGTTAATAATAAATAGGGTAACTAAGGGTAAATATGATATTACTATTACCCTAACACATGTCCTAATTCTATTGGACAAGTGTAATTCGACCAAAAACAAACTTAGGAATAAAATATGACCATTTAGGCCCACTTGGATTAGATTAGGACATTTATTATTAATTTATTTAAAGAAAGGTTAAAATAGTTAAAATCAAAGTTTAATAAGTAAATAATTTTTAATATGGGGTTATACATAAGATAAATTAGATTGTAAATATTCATTGGAAAGCTAAAAATATTTACTACATGATGGTATTTTATTTGTAATTTTTAGAAATCAAATAATTTAATTTATTTATGACACAAAGATGATGCAGTAATTATCTTATTAATGAAATATTGACATAATTGATGTTATAACCACCAAAATAAATGTAATTTGAGATTTTTTATGAATTCCACTAATTTTATAGGTTACTATGATATATTAATGTTGATTTAATCAACTTGGTTCGAACATTTAATTCTGTTATGACTTTCACAAAAATCATATATCAAATAGTGTCAAAATTGACACAAAATAGTTTTTAAATCAAATATTATATTATTAATTGTTATTGTATTCCTAAAAATCTAAGGTTCGGCCAAATGACTTAGATAAGGATATATATATTAATAATAAACAATTTGGGGTTCTTTTGGCATGTTATAGTAAGTTTATTAACCATATAGTGAAAGAAAATAAAAAGACATGGTAAAAGTTAAATTATTTAACTTAGAGTTAAATTTAATTGATAAGGTTAAAATAATATCCTAAACTTGTCTAAATTCTATTGGTTGATAGGATTTCGACCCCTCCCCACCTTATCTTCGAAATAAGACCCTTTGGAACCATTATAAACCGATTTTGACTTTAATATAAAATAATATTTTGAGATATTCCTAAGGTGCCCCTCTCCTCCCTTATAAAAGGACACCTCCTCCCCCTCCTCCTCACACCAATTTGAGCACTCAAGCTCGGCCAACCCCTGCCAAAATCCCTTCTCCACTTCCCTAGCAACATCCTAGAGGTTCTGGTCTTCCTCAAAGACCAATTCTAGTGCCCTAAGAGGAGGTCTCAAAGAGGCACTTCAAAGAAGAGGAGGTTCGGACACTTACAAAGCAAGTCGGACCTAAGGTAAGGGAAATATCACAATCTCATTTTTATCCGAGATTGTTTATTCGTAAGTATTTACTGGGGTGTATTTTATCATTCACATCCATGTTCCTTCAATATGTAATATTGTTTTCATCCACTTACAATAGTTTAAATCCAATTTTACTTTTCGGTGAGTTTTTAGTAAAGAATATGAAAGGAATCTTTTGTCGCTTTTTCATACGAGGTACTTTTTGACTTTTCCGACAAAAGTACGAAGAATGTTTTTTTTAACTTAAACGGCATGAACGGATTTTTACGTTTTTATAAAGCCTTATTTTCATGAATCTTCCTCCAAAAGATTTCATGACTATTTTTAATAAAATCTATTTCTTTTAAAATTGCATGATGTTTTGTGAAAAGAAATTGATTTTGAAGAAGAAAGGATATTTTCCTCAAGAATTCATTTCAAGTGTTTTATCAAAATTATTTTCCATCTAAGATAATAAAGGGTTCTGTTTCTATCCATATTTTTACATTGATTTGACTATGTTGTGATGGAATTATGTTTATGAATTCCTTTATCTTATATGAATGGTTTTATGATGCCATGTTGTTTTAAGAATCCCATTTTTATTACATGGGTTATGAAATAATGTATGATTTATGATTTTGTGGAACACATAAGAATGGTATCATTATGAGATGGTTGGGACCTATATCTCCCTCCAATGCATTGGGTAAAGATTTTATATCTCATGAGATAGACATGGCTGAAATGGTAGGTTATACCGGTTCAGTGAAACAGGACTGAAACGAGGGTTACTCAATTCAGAAAGGGACTTTGTCCACTAAGATAGTCTTGGCAATGAGTCTTGACTAACATGAAATGATTTTCTATGATTATGTGTGTATGCCACAAAGTTTCATGTTTTAAGTTATGATTATTGGGATTACATTTCACTTCTATGATATATTCCATGTTTTGATATTATGAGCTCTTTTGCAGGTTAAGATTTCCAAAATGTTATGTTCTTATGAATATGATGTGATTGATATTTCTTTTGTTTACCCTTACTGAGCATTTGAGCTCACCCTTTTATGTTTTCTTTTCCCCAGGATATAAAGAAAGGTTTTAGGTAAAAAAAAGGAAGATCTTTATGGGAGATGTTGAAGATCTTTCACCATGATTAGGAGATTATATTCCGAGTTTCCAAAGACACTAAACTATTACGGTCCTTGTGTGTGTGTTTTTGTTATGTACTAAGTATTCCGAAAAAGTAATGTAATGTCCATGTACGTCAGGATACGGGTCTCTACATTAACTCTCAGCGCAGAGGAACTCTAGCGGTGGTGCTCGAATCGACCTCCTACCGCGCGACTTGTAAGAGTGGAGATCATGTCTCTAGTCCATGGCATCAAAGCTTCTCCACAACTAGAAACAATGAAAACCAGTTGTGATTTTCCCTTCAATTCATTCCATGGTGTTTAAATTTTGTTCTTTAAATGTTGAAAGTCTGGTTTAGTCGGTTCTTGAACAGGTTTGTGTCAAAAAAAATCAAAAGGAAATTGTTTTGATTGTCTTGTAGTGATGGTGAAACAATGAGAAGAAGCAGGGGAGGTGCAGTTTCAGTCTGAATGAAGAACTAGAGGACACAATGCCTCAAATGAAAAGGAGGATGGAGAATAGGTTCCAATGGGTTGAGCGTGCGGAGAGTGAAGGGGATGAACGGTGTTAGGCTTTTCATGGAGAGGGAATTATTGAGGGAGGCTAAGCAGAGGAATGGATCTGCATGATGAGAGTATGCCTAGTGGTGAGGTGTAGGGGAGAGAAGGGGAGTAGCATTAGTCAAAGATTCCTAATGATCAGGAGTAGGGAACGGTGAGGAATGACTCACCGTTAGAAGAATATAAGAAAGGAAGCCTGGCATGGGGTTCACTGATAGAAAGAAAAATTAAATGGTCATTGTTCCAATAAAATAGAAAAGGTCACCAGTGCACAAAACAAATGGTCACCGATGGAAAATAAATAAAATGATCGATGTTAAGGAAAGAATATCACTGATAGAGAAAATGGTAACCAGTAGTTAAAAATTAAAAACTCACAGATACAAAGAAATAAAGAGGTCATTGTTCCACTACCAAAGGTCACTGATATAAATAGTGTCACTGAGGACAAATAGTTACTAATACAAACCAAAATCCGTATCAGTGACATTAAAAAAACTAACAGTAAGACAAAAAATTAAATCTACATAAATTAAACTTAAAATTAAAACATAAGTTAATTAAATTTAAAAATTGGAACAAAGACTAAACAACATATATTAAAAACAAAATTGTTAAACTTAAATCTTAAAAATTAAAATTTAATTTATTAATTGATAAAACATAAATTGTAACTCAATTATTATTAAACTAAATTGAAAGAATACTTAAATTAAAATTTATCAAGGAATCTATAATGAATAGAAAATAATCGCATCGGTAACTAAATAAATTACTGATTGATCATATATGTCTCACCGGTAGATTAAAAACAAGAATTAATGAATAAATAATCTAACTGCATACATAGGATTAAACAATTAATATTTTAAAACTCTAAATTAAATAATTAAACAACTATTTGAATACTTAAAATTAAAAGTACACTATTTTATTTTATTTAAACTAAATATCTTAACTTAATTAGTTACCAGGATGATAAAACATATTAATTTGCAAATTTAACTTATTCTAATAAATCTAAATTAATGAATAAAATATTAAAATAAATTCAAAGTTCATTAGATAGAAATATGATGATTAAATAATTGTTTAAAATATAAGTTAATTTATTAAAAAGTCAAAAAGATTTTAATTTACCAAACTAATTATGAAATAATTAAATTTGAAAAGTAAAGTAGGAAAACAATTATTATTTTAAAGACTAAAAATACATAATTTTTTATATAAAATTTATTAATTAACAAAATTAGTTATAAAATTACTGAAGTACAATTATTTAGTATAATGTGATTAAATAATTGATTAAATCATTCAAAATTAAGTAAAAACTTGTGGAAAACTATGTAAAAATTGAGCCACATCATGAAACCTTTGTTTGGATGTCTAAAGAATACCCTCATACATGAGGGGAACCCATGCCAGAAACTATGGGAATGCACTGGAAAACATGCAAGCCCTCACACGATACCACAAAATCCTAGTCTTGTAATGCTTAACACAACCCTCATGCTCAACCCTTATCCCATGTCTGTGCATTCCTGCCCACCATGCATCATGTTCCTTTACCCATGAATGTGGTGACTTTGGTACACATCCCCCATGTGTCACCATGAGGCCTATAACAATACCTCTTCTTATCTTGTGATGCTCATGAATGATAGTGTCGTGTGAATCCATCATGCAAACGTATCCCAACCTAAATGTGGCTTCAGTCTATAAGAGAACTCTATGGATATGACTATCACTATCCATTAAGGGTGTGTGGTGTACGCCATAGACATGTACACTTGGGAATGCATCTTTTCTCATGTGATTTCAACTATAAATCATCTAACAAGTTTTCTCAACCCTCAGGCATTCTTCTTTTGACATGCATGAGACACTAAGCATATTCGTGATACCCATCCACAATAATGGTTCAAAAACACTCGATCGAGAGACCCTTCTATGGTCTTGCACCTTCCTTGGGAAACCATGTACATGCCATGTTGATTGAAAGACAAGCCTCGGATAAGTTTTTCTAGCCTCACGACAACCAACTAACATGTCACCATTCTCATGCGGTAACTGAGGGACAAGACAAGTCGATCTAGTGGAAAGCCCCTGAAAATGTCTGTGATAAGTCATGTCAATCTTGTGAATCACCTTGGAGCTACCTGTTTCGAGTATAAAAAGACATCCTTAACAACACACTTTGATCAAGTGAAGGAGTCATCAACATGTCAGAATGATCATGCAATTTTCCATAGACATGTCAATATTGACATGAATCATTCTAAGGAAAAGATAGGCAGATCTTGTGATATCACATTTTGATTTCAACATTTATCATGTACATGACCCCAGACGTGTCCTCTTCAATTTGGTGATGAAATCTAAGACATGTCATTTGATCATGCACAAGCCCCCAAACATGTCTGATTCGGTTATGTGAAGTATCATGGATATGATGCTTTTCCCATTAGAAGGCATCCAATGGATTCCAATTTTCAATTCATTCATCCTTGGATATGTCTTCCATGTCAGATTGGTGCCCCAAAATATCAGGCAGAAAATATAAACTTTCCTAGTAAAAAGACAAGACATGTCAGGAAAATCCTCTAGGACGTTCTAATGTGACCATATAAATATCATGCCCTCAGTCAGACCATCATGGTTATCACTAACTTTATTTATTCCGACATAGGATAGAGAATCTGTATACCAATTGGGCATCCTTAGAGTGTAATCCTCAACCAACCGAAAGACCATATAGTGTAAGCCCCGACCACCTAGGAAGACTCAGTGCGTAAGACCCAACTATTGACATAATAAAATATGTCCCCATATATTGGAAATTCATTTTGGTATAATCCCCTAAAATACCAAAAACCTTGGATAATACCATAATTTCTCTGAGTGAGATCATCAATAATATCCTATCATTGGGTTTGGGATGAAATTAATTATGAGAAGTCTGGTTTCCTCTATAACCGGGATATATGGGAAGCCTTTTTAAGGCTCAAGCTCTAATGGGAATCCACATCGTTGTAATTCCCTTTCCATTCTAATTATTCCTGACTTATGGGACTAAATACCCCCACAAGTCTTCTATTCATCCTCATCCATTAGTGGATGAAAAAATGACTCATACATGGGCATCATTCTAACTATAAGCCTCGATCATGCTCTCAAGTACCTCAAATCCATCAGCGAGTTTGGGATGCACTGAACTATGATAATTGATTCCCACCACAACCAGGATATGTAGGATTCCTTCCTAAGGCCTCAAATCCTTTCCATATCCTCCATGATATGGGAGATCATTCTCCTCAAATGGCCTCTTTAATGTTTAATCTTCGAATGGATATTCTTGCATTCAATGTGTCCAATCTACCATTATCTCTTTTTTCTCACACTAAACATGGATCATGTGGGCTTAGAGACCAGCGAGGATTGTGATGACAACATGTTTATAATTCCCCTTACACATACCCATCATCGGGATGAAAGTTTGATTCAATACCATATCTGGTCATAGGTCCATATTCCCGATGAAGTAATCTAGGGTAGTCTCATATGCATAAGTCCTACCTAGGGCCTCTATTTTTGTATCCCACATGACATAGATGCTCAACCAAGAAATACATAGAATTTAATTCCGATATTAAATAGGATATTTAGGATACCTCATCTATTTTTGAGCTTGATATTCATGTCTTTACCTTATGATGTTAAGATGCATGGATGGGTATAGTCATGCGACTGTAAACTATGTCAAATGGACTTAGTGGGTTTTGATTCCAATATTCACGGGATACATAGGATTCCTCATAGAGGATAAATCCTATCCCAAAGATAGTAGAAATATCCTTTGATATCAATAAAATCTATAGTTCTCGAACATAGTCATGGTCCAAAGAATCATAAATAAATAAGAACGAGATTGAGAACTCGTGATATATACACGATTGTCCCTATTGATACAAGTTTGTAATCAAGTCATTGGTATAGGGGTAAATAGTCTCATTTTGGGGTCGAGGAAGGATTTCAAAAACATATCTTAAATCTATAAGAGAGTCCCAGAGTAGGAAATAATTCCCCCCAAAATTGGGTGATGAGGTTGACCACCCATCCTCTCGACCAATGTGAATCCCCAAGAGTAGTTGGGCTTGAGAACCTAGATGAAGACCAGCATTTGGATAGGATTTTTGTATGTATATACAGATGATGGAACTATTGGGTGTTTTTAGGGAAGATTTAAAGACAAAAAATCCCATACAGATAATTTATTGAGGCCTTAAAACTCCCCTCTAAACCAAAACCACAAGGGAAAACCATTCCATGTCTTTTTTTAACCTAAAGAAACAAACTTATTTTCTCTTCACTCTTTCCTCTAGTGGTTGGGTTAGTTTTCTTCTCCCATGAGCTCAAAATATCCTCAATATGGGATTTGAGGTAACTCATTAATCCAAAGTCTCATTCACAATCAATTGGAATCATTGGATCCATCTTGGTATGTTCTAAAATTCTCTTCCTTCCTATACAATCTTCTCTTTTAATCCATCGATCTATTTAGGTGCAAGATCATCTTCCCTATTTTTAAAGAATTAGACTATTTATCATATTTGTTCCAACATGATTCAAATTTGAAGAAAATATCAAGAAAGGATTCATCTATGGCCTTGAGTTAGGTGGTCTCACCAATTTCCACATGATTTGTGATGTTCTGTAGCTATGTTGTTGTGTCACACACTGGTTTTTTCTAAGAGCCCCCTTTTATTTGAGATATTTATATCAAATTAATATTTACACATTGATATAAAACTATTGATCCTGGTTTAGTATCTTAGAGGTCTATTCCCTTAGTTATGGACTTCCCTTGGGTGTGTCATGTTGAGTTTCCTCTTTTGGTTATATTTCTTAATTTCATGGAATTCCTATTTTATCTTTGATCTTAGACATAAAAAAAAATTTCCCTTATTATATGAATGATATATGGAACCAAATACATCTAATAGGAGTTTTCCCCAACTAGAAATGTATTTTCCCATGTAGGAAACATCTTTACTGACCATGAAACCTTCTAAAATACCCACTGACCCTTATAAATAAAATGGCCTTTCTTTAGTGAATTTGATGGGTTAGAATTAAGTGGGATGGTTTTTAGATGGTTTATTACTTGTAATAGAATGAATTGAATAATGAAATGATTGTATTAAATAAAATGTTTTATAAAGGGGGTAAGGCCACACCATTGTTTATGCCATATTAAATGCACATTAGGAATTGTATAGCGCTGTTATTGATCATGCAAAATGAGGTGAATGGGAGGTAATGCCTCAGGTCCATGTTGTAAATGTAATTATTACTTATTTATATTATGGGATTGGTGAACGTAATACGTGAGAGGTATTCCTTCATGATATATGTTTAAATATGATTATTAATTTATAAATATTGTAGTATGATGGTAAGGGATCATTTGAGAATGATAGGATCATGCGCCCTTACATAGAATGTTGAGAATGAATTCTCACACCATTGATACTAGTTAGGTGTTGGGAGTTACATGACACGTGTAACGTATCGATTCTGGAAGCCACCCAGAGGCACCCCGTACCTAGTTGGTCACATGGCCTCAAGAGTATTTCCCCAAACACCAGAGGTTACCAACTAGTAGCGAGGGCCTTAGGTTTGATAGTGGGGAAACTATGCCCTCATTGGAAGAGTACACAACGGGAGTAAAAAACACATACAAGAGTAGAAGCAGTAATTATCCAACAATAGTAAATAGTGGAGGACTAAACAATAAAAAACTGGAGCACACACATATATATATATGAAATTATTCATGATACATATGTCTAGAAAAGAATCCAAACAAGTCACAATGCTGAATACAATACTAAACAAAAGTACAAACAAAAAATAGATAAGTAACTCCTCAGCATCGCAAGCCTCAGCTTGGTACCATGCTCTCCTGGTCCAATACAATCAAGTACCTGAAGTCGAAGGGTGCTTTACCTTGTCTATACCTGCATCAATATAATTTTTTGGGCCCAAAAGAATGACCCAAATAGGGTGTAAGACTAAATCCTATTAGGAAACCACCCGAAGATCTGTTCCTAACAGTCAGTGAGTATATGGAAGGTAAATTAAATTAAACAGTAAACAGTAAGCAGGGAACCGGATAATACAAAGCAATAAACAACACGTAGAACAACAAGAAAAAGTGAAGCAACTGCTAACCATGATAGGTAACCCTATGTGATATACTCACAGTCGTCCCCTCTGGTCATATCCAAGAAGTACCAACAACCCTCTAGGAAGTACACTCAACCTAACCCTTCTGGTTTGGCATAAGAAATTATAAGACTCTCTGAGGAAGCACGCTTAGTCAATGCCCCTTATAGTCTAAGGTAGTCAAGGAATCTCTGAGGAAGATCACACAGTCTAATCCCCTTATATCCCCAAGGTCTAGAGACTCTCTATGGAATCTTACTCGGTCAATTCCAACTATAGCCTCAGGTCTATCACAGACTCTATGAGGAAGCTCACTCAGTCAATTCCTCCTATAGCCTGGAATGGTTTGAGGAAAATTCACACAAAACAATGACTCTATGAGGAAGCTCACTCGGTCTATCCTCCTGTAGTCTATAAAGCTCAAGAATCTCTGAGGAATCCCACTCGATCTATCCTCATGTAGTCTATAATATCGAAGACTCACTAGGAAGCTCACACGGTCTATCCCCTATAGTCTATAATTTCCAAGACTCTCTGAGGAAGATCACTCGGTTTATCCCCTTATAGTCTATAGCCCTAGGTTTTCACGGCCTCATTCCAGTCAGTGAATAATAATTCTATAAGGCCAAAGTAAACCTATAGAGCTACTTGGATAACCATTATATAGAATAACAAGCATGTCTGGTAATAGCACTCCATCTTACGGTCACAAGGCATGGAAAACAGGTATAATGGCCAAAGGATGAATAGGACCAAATGGTCATAAACAGAACAGGGCATGGGAAAAAAACATCCAAGCATAGAAATTATCTCTATACATAGCCAAATTACCTCTACACAATCATACAAGCAAGGAAAGAAAACAACAGAGGCAAAACAGTAAACATACAATACCTTGTTAAAGGGTATTGGTAGAAATTGCACATAAAACTCAAAGACTTAAAACAGAAAGTCACAAACCACCTACCTTGATTCTAGGATATCGATATAATTGAACCACGAGGCTTGAATCTTCTTAGAACGTCATAGATCTTGGAAAATGCACAAAATGTTCAACCCATGATAACTTTCAAAAGAGGAGTAATTTAAAACAAAGCTCTAGGAGAAGGAAGAGCATACCGCTGAGGTTCCAACGCAATCGACGACGGTCGATTCGGAGAACTGACGGGGCTCGGGGTCTCGGAGGAGATTCGAGGCCATACGGGATGCTCTCTATCGAAGAAGCTGGAGAAGAAGATAGTTTTGGGGTTAAGACGCGACCCCGGTCCTTTTAATGAAAAAAATTACACGGAGGGTACTTTTGGAGTATACGGCGTGTACTAGGCTTTTCCGTACTCCACTTTAATCAGCCTCCACATCATTCTAACATGGCCGTGTGTGTGGCCCAGACACAGCAAGCACACGGCCTCACGCGTCAAGGGAGTACACAGCGTGTACTCATAAAGTACACAACGTGTACTTCAAAATTTTCCAGAAACTCGTCTTTTCTAAAAAACTCCAGAAAAAGGAAAAACATACCTGAAACGAAGGTCCGAGTTCTTACAAACTTCCCCCCTTAATGAAATTTGTCCCCGAATTTACCTAGAGAGGTGTGGAATAAGAAAAGCTGAACAGCTCCAGCCACTACGATCGTACATCGGCGTCCCTCTCCCAAGTCTCGTCCTGTACTCGCTCGTGTTGCCATAACACCCATACTAGAGTAACGGACCGACCATAGAGAACCTTCATACTGTGATCGACAATCCAGATAGGATGCTCCTCAAACAAAGCATCCCATTCGAGCTCAAACTCGTCGGGTTGAAAAACATGAGAGGGGTCTGAAAAGTAACGTCGGAGCTGAGAAACGTGGAAGACGTCGTGCATAGCCCAGTACCTATGAGGCAACTGCAACTGATAGGCAACCATCCCAACTCTCTCCAACACCTCAAACGGCCCAATGTACTGTGGTGAAAGCTTACCCTGTCTCTAAATCCTCTTGTGTCATAACCTTAGTGCGACATGCAGGAAAACCTAATCCCCAACCATGAACTCCATAGGTCGTCTCTGCTGATCAGCATAAGACTTCTGTCGAGACTGTGTTGAAGTCATCCTCTTCCGAATCAACTCTATCTGCTCTGAGGTCTCCTGAACAAGACGAGGTCCCAGCGAGGCTACCGCTCCTACCTCCATCCAGCATAAAGGTGATCGGCATGACCTATCGTACAAAGCCTCATAAGGTTCCAACTAAATAGTTTCTTGAACACTATTATTGTAGGAAAACTCCACAAGAGTGATATTCTTCTACTAAGAACCTCCAAATTCTAGAATGCATGATCAGAGCATATCCTCAAGCACCTGAATCATACGCTCGGACTGGCCATCTGTCTAGGGATGGTTTGTTATACTCAAAAGTACATGTGTACCCAAAGCCTTATGAAGCCCTTGTTTGAACTAAGAAGTAAAATGTGCATCTCTGTCTGAAATAATGGAATGTGGAACTCCATGTAGATGTACAATCTCTCGGATGTACAACCATCCTAGATCATCAATGCTGAAGGTCTCCTTGATCATCAAGAAGTGAGAAACCTTCGTAAGCCTGTCAGTGACAACCCAGACAACATCATTCCCTTGAGGATACCTCGGAAAACCAATCATGAATTCCATCACGACATCATTTCACTTCCACTCCGGAATGGGTAACTACTGCAAAAGGCCTTCTAGTCGCTGATGCTCCACTTTCACCTACTAACAAGTGGAACACCTCATGAAAAAACCAGCAACATCTCTCTTCATACCTGGCCACCAATACTGGCGGTGTAGATCATGATACGTCTTGGTGATGCCAGGATGAACTGCCCAAACTGAGGAATGAAAATCCCCCATCAGTTCCTTGTGTATGTCTACTGGCACCCATACACATCCCTAGAAATGCAAGATCTCATCCTCGCCCACTGTACATCCAGGAATAGTGTCCTCTCTTGACACACTCTCCTATAGAACTAGGCCTTCTGAGTCTGATAGCTACCTCATCCGTACCCGATCAAGATGTTTAGAGGTAACGACTATAGAAGATAGAAAGGTCTACCCCTGTCTATCGTGCAACTCTAAATGCATTTTAGGGAACAGATCCATGAGCTTCCACTCACTACTGGCCTCTTAAACTTTATGTATTTGAGTTCTTCTTCTCAACCCATCAGCCAATGCATTTCCCTTTCCTAGTGTATAGGCAAGCTCAAAATCAAAGGACTGAAGATACTTGACCCACCTGTGCTGTCTCAGATTTAGATCACGCTGAGTGAAGATGTACGTGAGACTCTTGTGGTCAATAAACACCACAAAGTGCTCTTCCAGAAGGTAATATCTCCAACAGAAAAAGGCATGAACAACAACTGCCAACTCCATATCATGTGTCGGGTAATTCCTCTCGTGTGGCCTCAATTGTCAAGACCCTTATGCAATGACTCTATCTCCCTGCATAAGCATAGATCCCAGACCGATACCTGAGGCATCATAGTAGACCGTATAGCTCTTTCCCGGCTCTAGGAAGACTAGTATTAGTGCTGACATCAACCTTCCTTTCAGTTCTTGAAAGGCTGACTCATAGGAATCTGACCATAAGAACTTTTCCCCTTTCTAGGTCAGACCTATCGGTGGTGCTGCTAGGCGTGAAAAGTCATGTATGAAAAACATGTAGTATCCAACCATACCTAGAGAACTTTTCACCTCGAATACATTCTTTAGCTCTACCCAGGAACCTACACCTCTCACTTTATCTAGGTCTACTGATACTCCTATCTCTGAGATAACATGACCCAATAAGTGAATTTGATCCATCCAAAAGTGGCATTTCGAGATCATAGCATATAATTGATGCTCTCATTGTGTACTCAGAATGATCTCATGATCGGTATCATGGTCGTGTCAAATGTGAGAGTACACTAAGATGTCGTACACAAAAACCACTACAAAGGAATCTAGGTATGGATGGAACACTCGGTTCATCAGTGCCATGAAAACTGTAGGTGTGTTCGTGAGACCGAATGGCATAACCATATACTCGTTTAGACCATACCTAATTAAAAAATCTGTAATAGGTATATCAAATGGTCTAACATGCAACTAATGATAACCAGATCTCAAGTCAATCTCTAGGAACATTCGAGCTCCTCGAAGCTGATCAAATAGATCATCGATCCTCAGCAAGGGGTATTGGTTATTCACCGTCAACTGGTTTATCTTTTGATAATCCACCCAAATCCTGAGGGCGTCATCTTCCTTCTTCGCAAACAGGACAGGCGATCTCCAAGGAGAAGTACTGGGTCGGATGAAACCCTTTTCCTACAACTCCTCCAACTGCTTCTTGAGCTCCTGTAACTCAGGTGTAGCCATCCTATAAGGAGGAATGGACACTGGTGCCGCTCTTGGCACGAGATCAATCGAGAAGTCTACCTCACGCTCCAGTGGAGAACCTTAAAAGTCCTCTAGAAAGATATCTCTGAAATGATCCACCACTGGAGGAAAGTCTAACTGTGAAGTCCACTGGTCATCTAGATAAAGACTATAAATATGGGATGTAACTCCCCCTAGCCAATGATGCTCGGGTCCTGCTCAACTCGCTTGGACATCCCACTCACCTCTATGAAGAAAGGATCTACCCTCTGGTGATATGAAACTCACTCTGTGGTGATAGTAATCGATGACTTCATGGATGGGGACAAACCAGTTCATTCCCATAATGACATCATAGCGCGTAATCTCTAGGACATAGAGGTCCCATAAGAAGTGACACCCTGCAACCTCAAGAGGCCACTCTCTGCACCGACGTATGCTACCCGTTCTAGTCCCCAACGGTGTGTCTAGAGTAAATGTAATGTCAGAGAAAAAGATGCAGATCCCAAGGCTCTCCACAACAGCAACAGAGATAAAGCTGTGCGTGGCACCAGTATCGAAAAGAGATGAAGATAAAAATGAGGATACTAAGATTGTACCTCGAACTGTGGATGGTCCAGGATCCTGCTCCTGATGGGTCTGCTCCACAGCGAAATTCTGGCCTGTACCGCGACCCTGCACCCCTGGCTGACAACTCTGAGCTGATCCACTCTACCGTCACTGGTTAATTGGTGACTGACCACCACGGCGGTGACCTCCACCTTGTCCCGAAGAGCCGGAAGAACTCCAGTTCCCAGACTGGTGAGAAACTGTTGATGCATCCCCTGAACACGTGGTCATAGAAGAACCCCTACCAACAACTGTAGGTGAAAAGATCTGACCAAATTGCTGAATATGGACCATCTTTCTACAAAATCGTCACTCCATCGGGACTCTATAGCACTGTGTCCTAGCATGCCCACTCCTCTTGCATTGGTAGCATACTACCAGGCTACCTGAAGATACATTATGTCTACTCTGATCTCCTAGAGAAGATTCCCTGTGGCGCTTCCTACTATAAGTAGGAGGAACAATGACTCTGGATGTCTAACCGCCCTGGCTCACTACTCTAGAATCCCTCAGATTGTGCTCTGTGATCAGCGCCTGGTCAATGATAGAGGATATCGAAGTCAACCTGAAGATGTTCACCTGCAAGCGGATGTCATTCCTCAGACCATCCTCGAACTTCCATGCAAAGAAAAACTCATCACCTCCTAAAATATGCATGAAACACAACAGCTCAGTAAAGTGAGATGAGTACTCCATAACCGAAAGAGTACCCTGCTCCAGAATCATAAACTCCCAGGCTCGATCGGCCCTCAAGGTCTCTGGGTAGAAGTAATCATAGATGATGCACCGAAATACATCCCAAGTCATACTCTCCTAGCGCCCTGACTGTGATATCACCTCCCACCACCTCTTGGAGGAGTCTCAGAGCATATAGGTAGTGAGCTCCACCATCTTCTATGGGGGTATCACCAGATTCTCAAAAATTATCAGTGTGGCCTCTAGCCACAACTCTACAGCTAGAGGTCCTCCATCCCCTAATAAAGTAGGAGGATTCTACTGCTGGAAAACTCGCGTCAACTATGTCCTTGACGGGGCAGGAGGCGGCGCTCCCTGGAAGGTCTGCATCATCCTCAGAAAATCTTCCCTGAACTGTGCATCGACACCTACAACAGGTATAACTCGTTGTGCCAAGGTAGGCACAGCAGGAGGATCTATAAAAGGTTCATGATCATCCATATCTGGTGTCTGATCACTATCTGGCAGCTGACGTACAGCCAGAGGACGTCTCAGTCGCATAGCTCGGAAAGGTCAAAATCACACCATAGATCAGTATTATCAAAGACTGAGAACACAAGAGTACAAGAAAGGAACAGGAGAAAGAAAAATTCATGTTTTACAAAACACGACTACACGACGTGTATAAAATCTACATGGCATGTTCTTTGAGGTCATTCACAAGGGAATGTACTTCTTCCAAAAACAGTCGTGTAACGCCCCAACCACATGGCGTGTTGTCCCCACACACAGCGTGTATTTCAACTCTATTCCCCTACCGGATTCTCCTTACACAGATAACTCACATGGTCCTCTTAAACCTAGACTACACAACATGTTCACAAAGGAAACGACGTGTACTAGACAAGGTTTCAACAACCAGTGTTGTTAGTTACATGGTCGGCTACATAGTTCACTCTACACGACATGCTCCCTGAGAACACGACGTGTACTTGAAGGTTTTCCCCAACCAGTGTTGTTCGTGACACGACCAGGTACTTTGGTTACAAGGCACAGTGTGTGATAATAGGAAATGGCATGTATATTCTATGTTTCATCCATCTGTGTCCTTAGCCACACGGTTAGACACACAGTCACTACAACATGGTGTGTACGTAACGTTAACAGCGTGTTCCTGAAAATTTTTCACAACCCCATGTTTATGTCCACACAGTCAGTGACACAGTTTAAAAACTACACTACGTGTATCAATAATGTACATGCCGTGTATGCTGGTTTTTTTTTAAGCAGTAGCTTAGAAACTGCTCTGAATCCCATAAAACCCAGAAAACAAGAGTTAAGGTGCCAAATTCTGATCCGTGAGGGCCCATACTCCCCGCGAATCAAATATTGGCATCTCATACAAGTTATAACAAGGAAACCAGGAAATGATCCAATAAATTCCGGTCAATGAGGGCCCATAACACCTCAAGAACCAAATTTTGGAATCTATCTAAACAAATTACTATACAAACAAATTCTCTATCAAACAGCAGTGATTCTATCAAAGAATCTATCACTACAGCATGCATAATCTACACAATTTCTATCACATCAACATGAAATCGCTAATGCATCCTAGATGGCATGGAAAGAATGCATGGCATGCGATTTATAACAAGTGCCTATATAATGCATGTGATGGAATACCCTCATCTCATCGGGTTGCGACAGAAATAAAACCATAATAACAACAATGGTAACAACACAAAACATGTGAATCACCCAATGGTGAAATCAAATCAACTGTACACGGGTTAGCTACTCCTAAGCACAACTTATTACCAAGTACTTATTCCGTCTTATCCCTGGATATAGGCTCCAAACAGTAAGTCAAGAAAAAATAATTCCTCTGATACCACTTTGTAACGTCCTGGTTCTGGAATCCACCCAGAGGCACCCCGTACCCGGTTGGTCACATGGCCTCAAGTGTATTTCCCCAAAAACCAAAGGCTGCCGACTAGCAGCGAGGGCCTTGGGTGTGATTATGGGGAAACTATGCCCTCATTGTCAGAGTACACAATGGGAGTTAACAACACATACATGAATGGAAGAAGTAATTATCCAACAACAGTAAACAACGGAAGACTAAGCAATGAACAATTGGAGCACACACATATATATGAAATGATGCATGATACATATGTCTAGGAAAGCAGCCAAACAAGTCACAATGCTGAATACAATACTAAACCAAAGTACAAATGAAAAACAGATAAGCAACTCATCAGAATCGCAAGCCTCGGCTTGGCCCCATGCTCTCCGGTTCTAATGCAATCAGGTACCTGAAGTCGAAGGGTGCTTTCCCTTGTATATACCTGCAGAAATATAATCGGTTTGGGCCCAAAAGAATGACCCAAACAGTGTGTGAGAATAAATCCTGGTAGGCAACCACCCGAAGATATTTTCCTTATAGTCAGTGAGTATATGGCAGGTAAAGTACAGTAAACAGAAAACAATAAGTAGTGAACATGATAATAAATAGTAGTAAACAACCCACAGATCAACAAGAAACAGTGAAGCAACAGCTAACCACAATAGGTAGCCCTCTGGGAAGTACTAACAGCTGTCCTCTCTGGTCCTATCCAAGAAGTACAAGCAACCCTCTGGGTAGTACACTCATCCTAACCCCACTTTTTTAGTCATACTAAATTATATGACTCTCTAAGGAAGCATGCTCAGTCAATTCCACTTATATTATAAGGTAGTCAGGGACTCTCTGAGGAAGATCACGCGGTCTAATCCCCTTATAGCCCCAAGGCCTAGAGACTCTCAGAGGAGGCTCACTCGGTCAATTCATTCTATAGCCTCAAGTCTATCATAGGCTCTCTCAAGAAGCTCACTCAGTCAATTCCTCCTATAGCCTGGAATGGTTTAAGGAAAATTCACACAAAACAAAGACTCTCTGAGGAAGCTCACTCAGTCTATCATCCTATAGTCTATAAAGCTCAAGACTCTCTGAGGAATCCCAATTGGTCTATCCTCCTGTAGTCTATAATATCCAAGACTCTCATGGGAATCTCACACGGTCTATCCCCTATAGTTCATAATTTCCAAGACTCTCTGAGGAAGCTCACTCGGTCTATTCCCTTAGAGTCTATAGTACCAGGTTCTCACAGCCCCATGCCAGTCACTGCATAATAATGATATAAGGCCTAAGTAAACCTACAGAGCTACTTGGCTAACCAGTCTACAATATAACAATCATGTCATGGAACAACACTCCATCCTACAGTCACAAGGAATGGAAAATAGGAATAATGGCCAAAGGCTAAACAAGACCAAAAGGTTGTAAATAGAACAAGGCCTGGGAAAAACATCCAAGCATGGAAATTATCCCTATAAATAGCCAAATTAACTCTACACAAGCATACAAGAAAAGCAGGAAAACAAAAGGGGAAAAATAGTAAACACGCAAAACCCCATTCAAGGGTATTGGTGGAAATTGCACATAAAACTCAAAGACTTTGAACAGAAAGGCACAAACCACCTACCTTGATGACAGAAGATCAATATACTTGAACCATGAGGCTTGAATCTCCTTAGATCATAGTAGATATATGGAAACGCACAAAATGTTCAACCCATGAAAACATGAAAAGAAGGAGGATTGGAAAACAAAGCTCTAGGAGAAGGAAGATATTATCGCTGCGGTTCCAACGTAATCGACGTCAGTCGATTCTGAGAACCCAATGGGTCTCGGGGGCTCAGAGGATATTCACAGCCATATGGGATGCTCTCGGTCAATGAATCTGGAGAAGAAGATAGTTTTTGGGTTAAGACGTGACCCCGATCTGTTTAATTAAAAAAAAGTACACAGCATGTACTTTTGGAGTACATGGAGTGTACATTTGGAGTACACGACGTGTACTAGGATTTTCCGTAATCCGCTTTATGTGGCCTCCACATCACCCCTACATGGTCGTGTGTGTGGCCTAGACACGGCCAACACATGGCCTCATGCGGCAAGAAAAGACACGATGTGTACTAATAAAGTACACGGCGTGTGCATCAAAAATTTCCAGAAACACCACTTTTCTCAAAAACTCCAATAAAAGGAAAAACATACATGAAATGAAGGTTCGGGTTCTTACACAATGACATATGTTATCATGTTGACATGATGGAACACTCACCATCTTGGGTGACAAGCATGATGTATCCCACTTATTATGAGATGTAGGGCATGTACCTTGCTTCTTGAGCTTATAGGCTAATTAGACTGCCTATAGATGTCTGAGTTATGCCCCGATCCAGCCAACAACTATTATTCCAAGTATATGGACACTTGTTACTGAACATAGTTGGTTCATATAGGTGGATACAATATACATAACTATAATATATATATACACTATTATATATATATATATATTGATCAGACTCTATTCCGACCATGAGCCAAAGCAGGTAGATCCATTAGGTGTCATTTAGGAACCTAAACTACATAGTTATTTATTTATTCATTTTTTCACATTTTTTATACCTACACCTAGATTAGTTATGAGAACTATATAGATTACACATAGACAACATTTGTGGTGGATTAATATGTTATATATCTCACACCCTACTTGAGATAACTTTTGGTACCTGGGAAGATTATATTCCTGTATGTATGGGTAATGGAAATATCCCTTCTATAGTTTGTTGATATGTTCTTCTTATAGATGGATCATAGAAGCAGAGGACCGAGCATAGACTCCTGATGCTCGTGGAGAAACTTTTCATTCTTTTTGTACTTTTTATATAGAATTTTTATATCTACTTGTCACTTGTTCCATTTTTTATATCATCATTCCACGAATCCTTGTATATGAAACTTCCATGTGGATTTTGATTATTGTTTATAGTCATTCAGTTATTTTTTCTTCTACTAATTTATAATTTTTCATGTTAATTTATGCTTCCAATATTTTTCCTTTGTTTTCTTATGGTTATATCTGATGTTTCACAATGAAATGAGGGTTTCATCTCCCCGATTTAACACCTTTACACCCTCACTTATATTATATAGCCTCTAGCGTATAGGTAGGGGCACATGGGGCCATGTAACCCACCTGATCGGGGCACAATTTTAGTGGTCCTCAGGTTGGGACATTATAAAATAACTTGAAATATGATTATAACAAGTTTGGAAATATTTTTTTTGGGATTTAATCACAATATTTCACCGCAAATTATATTATTTTTATATTTATAATTTATTTACCATTAAATAGTGTAATGAAATTATTTAAAAGTAAAAGTTATTTAGGAAAGTGCCCTTATCTTCACTTTTAAAATGGTTTAAATTCCACACATTAAATTCTAAACATTTCCTTCCAAATATCCTTTAAAAACATCCTAATTCTTGTTTAATAGATTTTTGTTTCATTTACTAAATCCCTTTTCCTTACATGTCATCCAAAAACAATTCATGTTATTTCCATAAGTTTTACTTATTTCATAAATTTTCTTCATAATATTTACCTCCCATGCATATCCTAACCATATTAATATAATTTTATTTGTATTATTAATATACATAATTTTTATTATATTAATATAAAAAAATTATTTATTCCTACCCATAAACATAATAAAGTAATATAATGTTGCTTCTGTGTTGTAAAGACTATTGCCTCTAGGGACTGACATCTTCTATTTTGCACTACTACCTCTAATAATTGGTTATAAGGATGGAATTAAAGAATAAATGTGACTCAAAAAATATAATTATTATTTTTAATATATAATTAATAATTCACCATTATTTTCTTTCATTTTTCCAGAAATGAAAACTTTAACCATGAATTGTGCAGACTACCATCTCCACTTAGTAATGTTTTTCATTTATGTGGTTCTACAATTCTTCCTTAAAATCTAAATTATCTAATTATTCATACCTAAATGATTATGTTACAAGAAATATGTTCCTTTGTCTCAATTCCCATTTCTTGAGAAAAACTTCTAGTTCTATAAAAATTTACTTTTATATTATGTATAGTCATCCTATTTGTTATATTATATCAGGAATTATCTTTCATTCATGGTATTTTACGTTCAATTTGATTTGATTTATCTAGTAAATGTATTTATATGAATGTCACTCATTCTATGAGGTTTGTTTCCCAACCACATCTTAAAATTGATATCTCCAAAATGTGATATTAAATCTATGATATTTTTATAGTATTTATTTCTAATTTAATAATTATTTCCATACCATATACTCATCCTTGGTGAGATTTTTTAATCTTTAAAAATTTTTAAATTGGACATTATCTAATCTTTTTAGGTGGTTTGGTTTTAAACAATGGTATTATTAGTATAATAAAAATAATTTTTTTTCAGTCTTATATTCTCTTTGACTTCATATTTTGTGGATATCCTTATTTTTATTTCAAATATTGAAAAATTTCCTTTTCAACTACCTTGAAATTATTTCCAAATGCTTCAAATGAAAAATATATGAAAATTTTTTACATGGTCATTTAAAAAAATCTCTTTTACAATTTCCATGTGACCATAACATTCCACCATTTTTTTATTTTATAGGAAACATTATCTATATGTTTTGAAGGATTTTAAGAGAAATTAATGTTCTCTTAGTTTTATAAAAAAATGTTTTAAAATTATTTAAATTGATCAATGGTATTTCTTATATCTAAATTTATATTTTTTAAAAATAACTAAAATGTGATTTCTATAGAAGGAGCTATCATTTGTCATATCATATTCTTGATAGAGAATATTAATCAACTGACACCATCCTCTTTATTTCTATATATGGATAATTTAATGTTATTTTGATTCAAATAAATGGGTCATCACTGACTTTATCATTCCCAATCATCGTCAATGTGTAACCATACTTTTTCTTCTAATGCTTTTCCCATATTAATTCCCTATTTTTTATTACTTTGATTGATGTGTGTTCACCAAGATTCCGTACATCAATTGATTGGGGATATTATTGAATTGACTTTATACCCATTATCTATACGGTGTAAATACCATATTTTAAATATAATGATGGAAGAATATTTAAAGAGAGAGTTATTAAATATCCTTATATAACAATTTATTTCACATCAGTATATCATGTTATGATTATTGATGGAATTATGAATGTTTTTATTATATGATAAAATGTTAAAATCATATGAAAACCAATATATATTCATGTGTTTTTATGATATAATGAATTACTGAATTATTATGTTAGTTATAGGTGTAGATGATTATTTTTGGGGTCTTATACCCCCCCTCTAATGTGTTGGTTAATGATTTTTATATCATAAGATAATGATGTGTGGACACACTTATATTTTTAATAACTATAAGGGTGAACATAATTGGTTTTATTCACATAAAAAATGGTGGAAATCCTTGTATTTTTTTCCCAACATAAATTATTGAAATACATGGATTTGTAATAAATTTTTTTCTATGATTATATGTTTATGTCACATTTTTATAATTATCATTTTATATATATTATTCTCTAATGGATCATGTTTATTGACTCATATTTCCAAAATTTCTTGATTTATTTATTATGTTATACCATGTTGTGTGGCATGAATCTTGTATTATGATCTATGATTTTTCGGTATGATTTAATTTTATATATTGATTATAATAATATGGTCATCAAATTCTCCCATATAATCTTAGATTTTTATCACTTATGTTTACACTGAATAAAAATCTAAGCATATGATCCCATTTATTTATTTTTTTCCATTTCCCTATGTTATGATGACCAATAATCATGTGATTTGTCTATAGGATTATATTTTAATTAGAATATATGGATGATATAAATGAACTATAATTGATTAAGTTTTTTCTTATATAGTATGAAAATTTACATTATTTTAAAAATGGATTTATTTTACTAGTTAAGTTTTTCAATAATTAACTAAAATTATAAACCTAAAATGCAATGGGAATGTATTTTAATTCAATATATTTTAATAATGTAATTGAGATGGCCACATATATGGGGAATCATACCCCTAAAACATTATCTACACCCATGTTAGTGAGAGATAACTATATCACATGATCCATTCTAATCATGGGACATATTCCAAAAAATATTGGGGTAATTATTTTACACTTATGATTTCAACTATCATGAAAAAAAAATCCATCTAGGGGTTTCACCTCACCGCATGCCTAACCATTCTTCAAGATGGTTCACCCGATATAGCTCCTAACAATCTAGGGTATACCTTTCCCTAATAGACCAAAAATTTCCATTAATTAACAAATAACAATTTTTCCCCCATTTTAGGTTTAAATCGACCTATAAATTTGGTAAAACAGATTCCAAAAATAATAAATAGATCTTGATTTTAAATATAATTTTGCAAGATCCATGACACGTGTCATAGATAATTTAAATTTATTTTATTACTACATTAAGGAATTGAAAACTTCATCAAGTATAATTTTTAGTGTTTAACATTTTTAGGAAATATTGATCTAACTAGACTACTCTAGAGCAGAGATACCCCAATGTATTATTTTTTAAATATTTATCTAAATTTATTTTTTAAAATTATCGTTTTCTTAAATTAATTTATTATAGAAAATATTTTTTTATGATATTCATGTAAAACCTCTTTAATTAATTGTATAAGGGATTGTGTGCAAAAATACTCATAATGAAATGTAGTTCCATCATCTCAAGTTCCCTTTACCAATTTGTGAGTATACATTTATAATAAAAGCAGGTGATCATGTCTAAACCATTCAAGATTAAATCAAATTTTGATCAAAATAACATTTGATATATGCAAGTTGATGAGTTTTACATCTCATGTAGTTTTCTATTTGAATTAGTCTCCCTAGGGTCTTAGTTAAACATAAATATAGTTGATAGAACAGAAATTAGTATTAATATCATGATCATTTAATTTTATTTATCTCATTTTGTGTTATAAGTTAATTTATATTATTATGTGAGTGTGTGTATAAAACACAACCACAAATGTTAGCTATGTGATTAATGTTTTCTTATCTATACATGCTAAATGTTTTGAACATGATGGAACAACAAATATCATGGTTAATATATTCTGATTTTAGTTCTGAAGAGAATAGAAAACATTAAAAAAAATTGATTAAATTATTTACTCTTAAAGACCTTACATCATTTTATTTTGAATGAAACCATAGTTTTGGGTTCTTTTATACTATATATGAGGGCAAATCATCATATTGTGGTGTTATAAAATAGTATCATGTTTATATAACTCTAATATATATAAATAAAATAGCTTTCCTGATCTTGGTGTAATATTATAGGCTTGTGTTCAGAGAATCCATGTTCAAGATTCATAGTATATGAGTGTACAATCAACAAATTAAGAAATAATGATTAAATGTGGTCAACCATGAAAAATCATCCCCTAAAATATTGTTGTAGTAGTGATTCCATAACATGGGTCATGAATTGTATATTATTGACCATTAACCACTATAATTTTAAATAGACTTTGTATTTTGAAAAATTAGGTTAAGGGATTCTTGGATTTGAATAAAATATTTTTAGTTATTTTTTGTGTAATACCACATAATTATGTGTATTTTTTTAAGAAAATTTAATGGACTTATTTCAAAACCATGATCTAAGACGACAAGTGATTCTGAGATACGGAGTGGCCGAATTGTATTTTAAAATTATTTTTAATGTTTATATAATAATTGGGCGAGTGGGTTTTTATAACTTTTAAATTGATGACCAGATCAAAAATATGAGGGAACCATAGAAAATAGAGCATCGAGATTATCCTATGAAAGTATTAACCACGACCAGCGCAGGTCGAGGAAAAAAGTAAAATTTCAAACGTTTTGAGGAAAAAAATTAACATAAAAAGTTTATTTGATTTGAAATCGTTTTGCTGGAATGTAATGACAAGCCAATTGTCTCTTCCCGTAAATTAATCGGCGTAATAATGCTACAATGAAAAATAACAAAAACATTAATTCATAAATGAAACAGTGTAACAACAACGACTCAGTGTAATATAAATGTTGCAATGCATTTTCTTCATTTAATGGGATAACATGAATTGTAGATCGGCGTTGAATCTTAAAAATCACACTGAATTACTACAAGATTACCATTGACGAATGATGAATGACGAACGATGATCGCCAACAACTTTGAGCACTCCCCTCCTCTTTGAGAGATCTCACCCTCTATAATAGATCGAGGAATTTCGTGAATAGATCGCCTTCACCAATGAATCCTTCCTTCGGTCGAACCTATTCTCCAGGTAGGGCTTTATTCGTTGTGATTATTATTTCTCATTTCTTCTTTCTTAAACATCGAATGCAGACTAACCCACTAATAGGTTGATCAATGGGTTGTTTTTTCTTACTGAATGGGTGTTTCATGTGAAGAGATATGGGAAATTTTATACATGTTAGATTCTTAAACCTCCTTAAAAAATATTTATAATTTCTATCATGGAAGAATCATATTGAAATGAACAATAATCGGATCCCTTAGTTGTGGGTGTCCTTATGTTCATCATGACCGAACCCCCAGATCGGAGATGAGACAGATTTGAACACGTAATAGTGACTAAAATGATAACTGGATCCTTGAGACGCTTGTGGTTTGGAAAATGGACCACCAGAGAAAGTACAGTCGCCCGTGGAAGGAACAACTGACACGCCGGTAGAGGTCGTAGCCAGCAGGGGCCGTGTCGGTGCAGTGGGGTGGCACCAGTAAGGTATCACGTCAAGGGGAGCCACCTGCAGGGCAGGCCATGGTGTACACTGGCATGCGGTCCATGTCGGACTTTTTATGGAGGGAGGTGGCTGGCCTCAGTCGACTCTGCTGCTACGCGAAATGGATGCTAGTGGGCATCCAGGCTGGACCCAAGTTTGGCCACCGATGCGGTAAACCGGACAGTTGGGTGGCCTAGGCCGTAGAAGAGTCATCCCACTGATGCAGGCGGGGCCGAATAGGGAAATTGGTCCACTGGGCTGACCAGATCGTCAGAAGCAAACTGACTATGTTGGACCAGACCGGATGAGAACCGAGTCGCTGGGCAACCCAGTGGGCTTGACCCACGACCAAACCGAGATGGGTCCAGAAAGGCCCAATGGGCCTGGCCAGTAGTCCAGGCCGGACCGGGTTGGCCCATACCTAACTGATTTGGGTCGGGTCATCCAAAATGGGTTGGGTCATGTGGGACACCCAGGACGGGCTGGTTGGGTTGGTCCGACCAAGCCGGACCAGGCCCACGCAGAACTGGCCCCTATTTACTAAAACACCAATAACTTTCGGACCAAGTATTTGATTTACGCGCCATCTACGATGTTGGCACCCTTGCGACAAGACAGTCTTTTGAAAAAACTCTAAATGAGTTTATATGGCAGTTTCTATATGACCGATGGATTGAAAATTAGATCTTCCCAGAATCAAGTGCACTGTAGAGTAGGAATCCTACGAGTGTATGTGACAAGAATAATATGACGAGGGGACCCATTGGTCTAGTAGCTAAGAGGACCTCAGTGGTCCAGTATCCGAGTGGACCTTAGTGTTCTAGTAGCCGATCAGACATTAATGGTCCAGTAGTCGAGCAGACCTCAGTGGTCCTGTGGCCGAGTAGACCTCAATGGTCTATAGTAGAGCAGACCTTAGTGGTCTAGTAGCCAAGCAGACCTCAATGTTCTAGTAGCTGAGAAAAGCTCAGTGACTCATCAGGGATGAGTCCCTTAACCGTACAAGATGATTCAGCTTTACGACTAATAATCTTAATTTCTATACTTTGATTTATACCTGGTGTGAGCTGTCTTTGCATTGTGGTCATTCCTTTGTGGTTTGGTATCCCTACTGAGTATTGTGTTACTCACCCCTACACGGGATTCGTTTGCACATGTCATGTCTTGGGAAGGTGATCAATGCTTCAACAGAGACCTTGGTGGTCTGGGACTAGGTGGTGCCCAGTGAGATGGGACGGACAAGTGTACTTCTATAACTACAAGAAGCTAATCTTAACCTACCCTTCAGGTAGGGTCTCGAGCAGATGGATCATGGAAATTATACTGTCCTTTGTGGTTTTGGGCTTGTATTCTAGCCCCTTTGTACTTTCAGTTTGTACTTTACTCTCAATAGTTGTCTCAGTGATAGTTGGAATTTAATTTGTGTTTACTTTCCGCATTTTGATCTTTGTGTCTGTGTACAGGTTTAAAGGTAAATGACTTCCCTTTTTTGGGATATTCCTACTCAGTGCTAGTCCCTATCCCCTGGCCTATGGAAGGTGGTCTTTAGGTAGTCACAACACGGACCCTTGGGGAATGGTCCTGACATTATCATTAAGAAATCTATATTTTCATAACAATAGATAGTCATGGGAAAAGTTCTAATATTATATGTTATCATTTATATAAAAATGGAATGGAAAACCACATATTATTTGCGATAAATGTTAGATAATTGAAATGTCATCCTAATTTTTTTTAAAGAGTAGTATAAGATCTTGTACTTATTTATCTGAAATTAAATTTTATTTTTTTTAGAAGTCCCCACTACTAGATGATCATCTACTATAATCATGCGAGGGTGAAAAGGAATCTTATGTGATGAAAATGGATGATTTATTTTTTACATCATAATGATATCACTATTGTACATTGAGTTGTCAAAGAAATATAAGGACATGAATGGTCAGACCATATTTATTTTTTTGTAAATCAATGAGGGGAATGTGAAGTAAGAAATAAATGAGATTATAATTACATTATATATATGATAAATAAATTATGGGATCCATATTGGTACTCAAGTATATACAATGATAGAGTATATAAATTGATTAGTTATGTTTTGATTCTACATGAAAAACTATCTTTTAAAATCTATCAACAAAAATCCATATTTACAACATACATGAGTGTCCTTGAGAATTTTAAAAATGATGAGTATATATAGACCACAATAAAAATATTTAAATTTGGTTATATAAGATGATAATATTAATAATAACGGTTAATATATAGTTATTATAGAGAATAAGAATAATGAAAATGAATAAAAACCAATGGGAAGTGTAATAGTATAGGAATGTTCCTAGTTTCCAAATAAATTGAAGATAATGTGGGGGTGAATTGAATAAGATTTCATTTTATCCTCATGGGGTTTAAAAGATTAATGGAATTGAAATTGTAATGAATTAATGAATAAGAATTTATTGGCTTCTACTTCATGTAAATTAATCATTTCATAGAATATTTCTTATAACCTATATTAATTACTAGATACTATATATGAAACAAACATTTTTATACATATAAAATAATAATTTATGTTTAGAATTATTACAAGAGTTAGGTGAAACGTCATGTTATTTATGGGGAATAAATAGTACATGTGCAATATAATATCATAATATCATAATATCAATATTTCCATGTGAAAAGATTCAAAAATATGAAAGTTGTTATTATGAATGGAATTATACAAAGAACATAATCTCAAGTCCATGTTTATAAATGATGAGATATTATTTCATGATTGATATAATTTTGTTATAGTGTATAGTAGTATATTTTTATTATAAGTTTATATTATTCAAATATGTCTTGAGACAAGAATTAATGACAAATATGAAATTGAAGAGTCATATAATGACCTACCAATGAAAAATAAATCATTTTCATGCATAAATAAATTGAAAATCTCAAATACATTCCATGTAGTCAATTAATACACTTTTGAATTAAAACATACAAGGTATTATAAAAATATTTATTATAACGTATGGTGGCCAAAATAGAATATTTTTTAAAGGTGGTAAATCCATCAAATTCCTGAATTAATTTAATAAGATAAATTTTAACTATTTAAATTAACAAATAGTGGTAAATTTTTGTACTTATTGAAATTTATATAAATAGTTATATAATTAAATAGTGAAGAAAAAAATGATCATGGTAATAAAATAATAGATTCCCAAGGTGGTAAGGCTAAATAAAATATAAACAAGAATTAATTGATCAGTAAAACATATAGATAACTTATTCTTAAAGTCACATTTCCTTATACCCATAAGGGTCATAATGTTAGTAAAAGGTGGATCAATGATGAGTCTTTTAAGTATTGAAATATATTTTATTATTTATTTTTAACACATGAGTCCCATGTAATATTGTTAATATTTAACCAAATTTCTTATAAAATAAATTGAAACAAAATATATGTTATAATATTTGATATATCTATAATGTCATAATTTTTTTATTTAGTTAAAAAGTGTTTGTTAAGGATAATTCTGGAAATAAAATATATTCTTGATAAAATATAATTTTAATCTTAGTTAATTATCTAATTTTGTATATAACATATTACCTAATTCCCCCAGATGAGAATGTAATATCCAAGTGATTGGATATATTTCATTACAAGGGCAGAAATATCTATTTGAGATTATGGTAGATATAAGAATCAGTATATTAAAATATCATGAAGCATATATAATTATAATCAGGTGAAATTCAAAATATCTATTTGAAAATGAATGTTCATGAGACACATAATATAGAAGAATGTTATAAAACTGTAGTTAAATATTCTGATAATAACATAGTCAACTAATATATAGTGCATCGATATTAATAAATCTTTATCATGTGAAGGAGTGGTGAATTTTAATAAGATACAAATTGATGTGTATAGGAATTTATGATTTGATTATATATAGAAAAATCAATAAAATATTTTTTTCGAATTTTAAGCTGATGAAATGTGAAAATGGTCTATATGGTTATTTTTAATTAAATTTTTGACCGTTTTGAAACAATTTCACCAAAATAGACATTAAAATATATTTTAATAATGATTGATAAATTATTCATATCATGATTATTATTTTTGGTGGTTGAATTATTAAATTTAAAACATATGAAAAATATCTCTTAGATATAATTAGAATATGTCTATATATAAAACCATTAGACAATCTGTTTGTAATAAAAAGATCTAATTATGGATCAATGTAAGAATTAAAATCATGTGAATATTTTTCATGTGTTTTTAATGGGTTAGTGGGAGAACCATAGTTCCCAATATGTTATATTTTGATAACATATGAAAACATTACGAGTTTTAGTAGATCTAACTGAACTTCTTAAATGTTGAAAATCCAATTAATGTAAACCTAACCAAGATTAAACCATGCTAGAAGGAAAATATCTTGACTATAGGAAATTAAGACACTATGTACCTCTTCAAAAAAGTTGGATAATGTTATTTTCATATTCACATGTGTTTAATTAATACATATATAAATATTCAGTTGAATGGAATATATCTTCTAGAGGTATTAATAAATTAATGAATCACTTGATTTTCTAATGGGATCCTCCACCCTCTATGGTGTCTTATCACCTCATGGTGTTAATGAGGTTAGAGTAGAAACCTATGGGATTGGGTATTTTTTGTTGGATCTCATGAATTCGTGACATACTAGACCCAGATGCCACTTAACAGGTGCCTCGAGCCTGATGGGTAAGTAGGCCTCAACAGAATCTCCCTAAATGCCAGAGGCTATAGACTATCAGTGAGGTATTGATGTGTGTGTGTGGGGAGACTATACCCTCATTACCAGAGTGTAACATAGTGAATGAATATAATATAACAGTAGCTAAGTAGCTAAAGATATGTAATAAAATGATGCCACAATAGAAGAAGACTGAAGTAATAAACAACTGAAACATCTGTTACTCATATACAATATCCAATGATGATATATCATGTATCTATAAATTTAGAAAACATGGAAACAAGGAAGCATGTATAATATGTAACAAAAAGTATAAAAAGGACACCAAAAACAGTCCCTAGCATCCAGAGCTCCAACTCTGTCATATACTACCATCTCCATTCTATGTAATCAAACAATAAAGTGTCTGAAGTATTACGTTTCCCTTTTTCATCATCTTCATACATGTAGTCTTTCCGGATACCAATTGAGCCTGGATTGGGTGTGAGATAAATCTTAGTAGGCCACCACCAATAGTGTCTATAAAATCCTATCTGTTTCATATATACTGAAATAATATACAAGCATTGATATTTAAAAGTAAATCAGTACATTAATTTAATTACCCTAGTACATACTTTATCCCTCAGCAGAAATCTAAACATGCCACTAGTTCATTAATTAATTAGGTTCTAGTTTATATAATAAGTCATGTGAGGAAAAAACAATAACTGATATCCTGACATGGAAATGATATTAATATTTACGAGGTTCTAAGGGAATAACCAACACAACATAGAGTTCAAGGGTTGCTAACTCAGTTGTAATTGCAGCCTGGAATAGGGGTAAGAGTGTAATTCATGGATCACCGTCCAAGTAATTCCATAATAATGAATCTAACCAAGTCCAAGGAAAACATACAAGGTAAAATGGGATTAGAAATGGTTAGGCCCAGGGATGTATCCAAGTTACCACACGTCCATAGAATCCATGATAGATCCAAGGAGTGTATCCAAGGAATCTAGTAATAGTAAAGGAGGGATCCTACGATTTCATACTGGGCATCCACTGATAGACGAGGATTAGGTTTCAAGGTGGGTCTCACCCTTGGAAACCTACATCCTTGAATTGGAATAATGTACATGAGTGATCAAGACATTCCCTTAGGAATCCAAAAGCTAACTCAAGTCTTACCACCCCAATAATGATGTCATTTTCCATATAAAATTATGTTCCCTACAACCAATTCACTTATTAAATTATTCCATGTGATACTCAATCGATTTTATAATTCATTTGGTTCAAGAATTTCCTTTCATTAGTGTGATATGGATAGAGGGAAGGCATCCATTTATAATTCATTTCAATCATAATAAATTCATAAGTTTCATTATGGTGTGTAAAGGGTTGTAAAGAACATGAAACTAATCCATTTATTTATAATCTTTTCAAAAAATTCTTATATATATAACATACATGCCAATTCCATTTTAAATTGAATTATTAGGTTGAATAACCTACCTTAGATTGGTAAAGTGTGAAGAAAACATGGTACTAGCTATTTATCAATTAAAAATTCATCTAATTATAGGGGATTACCATTAGTAGGGTTAAGCCACACACTTGAATGGTGGAGCCAAATTGTCATAATAATTCATTTAAGCATAATTAAAAAAATCTCTCCACTTGGGATGGTTGAAATTTTGGACTTTTCTGCCAATTATTAATAACATATATGACATTGATCTTAGAATGTGGTTCTAATTATTATAATCAACACACATTAATTTTATAGGTGATTCCTAATGAAATCGTCACACCCAGATGGTAATTTTTAAAATGACTAAACATGATGGATTAGTTATATACCACCTACCTCAGACTCAAAGGACTCTTCTCGTACATTATCAACCACTATTTTACCCTATATTGGAAAATAATTTATGAATGGATCAATTCCATTTAAATGGGTCATATGAGCCTTCATCTATATTACATCATCGATAGGAAGAAGAACGATGAAATAATAAAAAGGAATTAAGATCATACTGGTGTAGATATAATGAGATTAACGGTGATCAAATCAGAAATTGGATGGATGATCAGGATCAATTCCAAGAATATGCTTCAGAGAGATCAATGGGGAAAAAGGGTGGATATCTGGTGGAAAAGAATAAATAAAAAAGGGTTTGTTTTAAAACAAAACTTATGGTGAAATTCATAAAATTATCCACAAAATAGACTTCACATAGTTTGGATGCATGGTTTTCAAAACCATGTGCCAACTATCGACGATCTACTATAGGGAGTGGAATTCTTCATGGCTAGTTTCAATTGTTAGGGAAACCAGGTTCCAACCATGAAAAACACATCTAAAATTTTTTATGTACTTTTTTCACAGTCATGCAGCCCTTGGAGCATAGTTAGGGAAAATCGTGCACCATATAGCTCCCCACTGTCAAGCCTCACACGACTAAAACTAACCATGCGACCTGTCCCATATGGTTTATTCTAACAACTTGATAGTCCAAATTCTCCAAAAAGATGGGTTCCAGGCTATTAACAAGCCCTGGACACCCTTGAGACCCCCATGAACTCATTTGGCATTCATATTAGGTCAATAAAATAGAATTAGAGAAAAATTTATGGATCCATACCTGAGTGAAAAATTGGTTCCTAGAATGTTTCTCATTAAAGAAACTCATCCCCAAGTCCACCGTCTAAGGGAAGAGAAATAGTTTGTGAGGAAAATATGGCTACTGGGAACATACAATGGCCTCCCACCCCCCAAGTCTTTCCCTTTAAATGGTTGTCATTCCATAACACACATACTAGAGGGAAAGACCGACCTCAATGTGACTTTGTGCTTTGGTCAATGATGTGTATAGGATACTCCTCAAACAAATCATAGACATCTAGATCAACTTCCATGGGATCAAATTTATGAGACCGGTTGTTCTGATATCATCGATGTTTTGAAATGTGGAAAACATCATGCAAGGAATGGTACCTCTAAGGTAAAAGAAACTGAAAGTCAACCTGTTTGACTCTCTCTAGAATCTCAAACAACCGTATGTAATGATACGACAACTTTCCTTACCTCTATATCGGTCTATTACCAAGAATGGGTGATACCCGTAGGAAAACATTCTCTATGAACATGAACTCTTGAAGTTGTCATCAGCGATCGACATAAGATTTAATCCTAGAATGATTAGTAGACATACGATTAGATGTAATTCCCGACCCCAGTTTCCTGAATCTGGTGCTAAAAAATGTTGTGTAATTTATCTTTTATAAAAAGAAACTGAAAAATTACACAACAAATTAAAAAAATGAGGACCTTTACTATTCTTGGTTGTGGAGAATAGACAAACCATACAGTTTTATTAGAGATGAATACAAATAAAATAAATCAAACAAAATACATGGTGTGTGATAACTCTGTAAGTGAAGTGAATGCCTTTGGAAAACACTACTGGACCTATGAAAAATAGTTTAAAACATGGGGTGAGTATTAAATATGCCTAGTAAGGGGTTTTAAATCCTTTTGTAAATCCTTTTAAAGATATTATTTTGAATATACTTTTGAAAAATACATTTTAAAAAAAATTTAAGACATTATTTGAAATTACTTATTGGTTAAAAATACTAAATCACTTTAGAAGATACTTACATTTAAAAATTACTTTATACATATTTCAGTTTGTTTCTGAAAACAATAATAAATCTTCTAAAAACAAAACAATATTCTAAGGCCACTTTAAATATTGAAGGTTTTCTTAGGCCTACCCACTTAGAGAGGGATGAGTTCACACCCAAATAACCTTCAATATTTACAATGTTCAAGTTCCAGATTTTTTAAAAACATTTTAAGCTTTGTTTACCTATATTTATACTCTCACTAGAGTTTTTAATTTTTAAAACATGTCACTACATTAAAATACACATTAACACTTATATTTATATATATAATTATGTATATACATAAATATATGAACCACCATTGTGTATCAATTTCTATTTTGGTTCCAACCAAAACACTTTCCACATAACTTTTGCATAATCATCCATGTACCCAAATTTTATGAAATACATGTTTACATATTTTTATAACTTCGAGAACTTTAAAAATTCAATCTTGAATAAAGAAATATTTTTCTAACTGATTTTATGACTGAAATAATGACTATATAAAATAATAGAAAAAGCATATAATTTTTTATTATTATAAATTATTATAAATAAAAAATGATTATCTGAAACACATGAAATTGTTGAAGAAACATAAAAAATTTCATCAATGAGTATTATACAACAATAATCTTGTACCAGATTGATGATATAATATTTATCCCATATTCATACATGTTTTTCTTCGACATTAAAAACATGTATTAATTTTTTAATATGTTGATATATATATTCTTAAATAAATTAAACATAAATTTATAAATTAACATTTACACTTGGAATTTATAATACACATTTTAGAAAAAATTCATTTTTTCCAAAAAAACTTTGATAAATATCAATATAATATAAATACATCAACATGAAATCTTATACTATAAAAATGTTTGTTTAGTTTTAAAATATAAAAAAAATGTTTATAGTAAAAACAAATTTACTTCTAAGCATATGAACACACCATTACTAATTAACATAAAATATTTATACTTAATAGAATCATGATTCAAGAATAAATTTTGAAAAATAAATTTAATAACACCATAATAGAAAATATCCCTTATGTATGATTTTAAATAATAATAATCTCCCTTATAAATAAATCCTAACAATAAAATTTTTGAAAATCATTGATATAAAATGAGAAAACTATATTTTCAAATAAAACATTTTAAATGATAATGTAAACAATAAATAAAATTAACATAGAAATATAATTTCCCTTACTTGAATTGTTTTGAAGATGGTGGGAAAATGTTAAATGTTCTGCGGCGTAGGATACATACACACCGAACTTCATATTTGTTTTCCAAATTATAGTTTACACAAAGGCACAAGCCCTTTAATAGATATAATTCAACTTTGTGTATAGTGACACACACAGCTTTCAGGGAAAGTATTGTATAGATGTAGACCACAAGATGAAATATATAAATTTTATATTCCATTATTAACTAAGACAGATTCATCTGATCGACAAAATATTGACAAAATCAATATAAAATAACTAGAACCGGGATAGGTGAATCAACATCTGTGAATCAAAACGAAACATCTATTATTCATAGTCCCAAAATAAAAATAGTATACAAACTGATCATAATCAGTTGAACAAAAGTTCAAAAATAAGATAAAAGGTTCAATTACTCTGAATCAAAATGGACAGACTATTATAGGACGAAACAAAGAATATTAAAAACAATGAAATTATATGAATGAAAAACAGACTCAATAAAGAACGAATATTTGGAAAAAAATACCCTACCACACCTAGATCTCCAAATAATCAGACCACATCTTATCTCGGGTTGAACTCTAATAATAGATGGACAACGAAGCTTGGATCACCTTGGCTTCGGTCAGACTCCACTATTGGCTCTTGATTCACCCTGATCAAAGCCCCCATCATCGGCTCAACCCTATCGTGATGCATCATCTTTAGCTCAATGGATCTACTTCCATCTTCAGAACTCGGTCTCCCCTTCGACGAAGCGTCAAGCCTCCACCACACCTCTTGAAGCATATGCCTCAAACACCACTCAACTCAAATCTCCCCTCCCAGAACGAGACTCACAGGCTGTGGACCCCTCCTAGTCTCCCAATCGACATACAAACCCCTGAAAACACCCCTGTTCAACACCCCCTGAAACCCTATGCCTAACTTTCCATATTTTTCATTTTTTAATTGATTATTATTTATTTAATTTCTTTTTTCTAAAAAAATGAACTTAACTAATAATAGTTTAAAAATATTTATAAAAAAATTTAATTCCATAATATTTTTCAAAAACATATTAATTTATTTATTTATTATATCACATTATTTATTTATTATATCTCTTTAAAATATAATGTAAATATTAATAATTAGATTAAAATAATGTTACTTAAAATATTAGACATTTTAATATTTAAAATAAAAATAATTGAAAATAATAATTTAATTAATGTACTCAAATATATTAATATGTCATACTTATATTATTTATATCATCATAAATTAGTTAATTAGTTTAAAATTATAATTAAATACTTTTTTTCAAATTATCATCATTTTTATAAAAAAATACTTATATTTCTATTAAAATATTCCTTTAAATAATACTATACATAATATTTTTATAATATTAATTTAAAATTAATTGGAAAACTACATCTTTGAATTATAATTATTTATATGTATTATTATTAACTTATAATCAAATTGATTAAAACACTTAGTTTTAGTTATTAATTTTAAATAAAATTGTTTTTACAATATTATTAGTTTTTTTAATTATAAATTAATCTATTTAATATAATATTTAAGTAATAAAACCATGTTTTGAATTTTTGGGCTGCTACATTATTCTCTCCTAAAAAGAATTGGGTCCTCACAATTAGTTTCATCACACTAAAAATAATTCTTAGTTTATATCTTTAGAATTAAGAAACACTAGATCCGTGAAACTTCTTAGACTCGAAAATATCTAATCTCTAAAGTTTTCTAGACCGTTACTCTGATACCAATTGTATTTCCACGAACCTAGTTGCTCCGAGCCGGTGCTATAACATGTTGAGTAATTTATTTTTTATAATAAAAATTTGAAGAAATACACAACATATTACACAAATGATGACCTTTTCCAGTCTAGATTTGGGAGAGTAGACAATCTTTACATTTTTATCAGAGGTGAACAAAAAAATAAATCCAATAAAAGACATAGTGTGTCCTAATTATGTAAGTGATGTGAACACCTTTCTAAACATCTACTAGACCCATGAAAAAATGTTTAAAACAAGGGGTGATCATTAACTATGCCCATTAAAGAGTTTCAAAACCTTTGATATATACTTTTAAGGATATTCTATTGAAAAAAATTCAACAAAATTATTTAAATATATACTTTTGAAGACCTTATTTTAAATTACTTATATCGTAAAAATACTAATCAGTTTAGAAGATAGTTATGTTCCAAAATTACTTTAAACATGTTTTAGGGTTTTTCTAAAAAAATATGCAAGTATATGAAAAAAACAATATTTAGAGGCCACTTGAAAAATTAAAGGTTTTCTTGGGCCTACCCACTTAGTGAATGATGAGTTCACTCCCCAATAAGATTCCATATTTTCAACATTTAAGTGTTGAAATTTTTAAAAACATTTTATGCTTTCTTTAATTATATAAATACTTTACCTAGAGTTTTTAATTTTCAAAACTTGTCCCTGTAATAAAATAAACATTCACATGTATATATATAAGCATGTATATAAATAAATACATGAACTTCCACTGCGAATCACATGCGAGTTTGGTTCCAACCAAAACTCTTTCCACAGAGCCTTTTCATAATCATCCATGAACCCAAATATTTATGTAATACGTGTTTAAATATTATTACAGCTTCAACCACTTTAAAAACTCAATATTGAATAAAGATATATTTGTCTAATTGATTTTATGCATGAAATAATGAATGTTTAAAATAATAGCAATAGCATATAATTTTTTCTTCTTAAAAATAATCATAAATAATAAATGAGTATGTGACGCACATGCAATTATTAAATGAACATAAAACATTTCAACCATGACTGTTCTAAAACTATAATCTTGTACAAGATCAATGATATAAAATTTATCGCATATTCATATATGTTTATCTTACGTATTAAAAACATGTATTAATTGTTTTATATATCAATATATATATATATGAATAAATAAAATTAACATAAAATCATTAATTAATACATGTACTTGGAAATTGTAATACCCATTTTAGCCTAAATTCATTTTTACACAAAAACATTGATAAATATAAGTATAATATAAATATATCAACATGAAATATTAAACGGAAAATATGTTTGTTTAGTTTTGAAATACAAATCAATGTTTATAGAAAAAACATTTACCTTCAATCATAGGAACATACCCTTGCTGATTAACATAAAATATGTATACTTAATAGAATCAAGAATCAAGAATCAAATCTAAAAAGTAAATTTAATAAAACCATAATAGAAAATCTCACATACATATAATTTTAAATAATAATAATCTCCCTTATAAATAAATCGTGACATTAATAAGCCTGAAAAACATTGAGAGAAAATGAGAAAACAATATTTGAAAATATTTTTTTAAGATAATGTAAATAATCAAACAGATTAACAAAGAAATGTAATTTCCATTACTTGAATTGTTTTTCATAAGGTGATAAAATGCTTAAAATTATACGGCATAGGACACATAAACACCACATTGCATATAGGTTTTCCAATTTGTATTTTACACAAAGGCACTTGCACTTTTATAGACATAATTATACTTTGTGTACAGTGACACACATAGCTTTCAGGACAATTTGGGAATAGATGTAGACAATGAGATAAAATATATAAATTTTATATTTCATTACTAATTAAGAAAAAATCATTTAATTGACACAAGATTGAAAAAATCAATATACAATAACTACAATAGGGATAGATGAATCAACAGCTATGGATCCAAACAAAACAACTATTTTTTATTGTCTCAAAATGAAAACAATATACAAATGGACCATAATCTATTGAACTAGAGGTTAAAAACAAGGCAAAAAGTTCAATTACATCAAATGAAAATGGATGGATTACTATAGGCTGTAACAAAGAAATAGCAAAAATATTGAAATTAGAAGAATGAATAATGAAATTAGCAATGAAAGAAGATTCAAACAAAAACAAAACCCTGCCTCACCTAGATCTCGGAAGAATCGGACCACACATTATCCCAGGTCAAATCCTAATCGCACATTGATATTGAATCTGGGATCACCATTACTTCGATCAGACTCCCCTACCGACACTTGGTTCCCCCCAGTCGAAGCCCCTATCATTGGCTTGACCCCATCACAATGCCTCGACTTTAACTCAGTGGTTCAACTTCCATCTCTGACACTCACTCTTCACTTTGTTTTATAGTCAAACCTCAACCACGCCTCATGAAGCCTTTTCCCTGACCACCACTTGACTCAAAGCTCCCCTACCAAAATGAGACTCACAGGCCGCAGACCCCTCTTAGTCTCTCGATTGACGCATAGACCCCTAAAAACACCCTTGTTTGACACCCCCTAAAACCCTATGCTCTGATTTTCTTGTTTTTTTCATATTTTAATCAATTATTACTTATTTAATTTATTTTTTATAAAAAAATTAATTTAACTCATAATATTTCAAAAGGATTTATAAAACCAAATATAATACCATAATATTCCTATTATAATATTTTTCAAAAACATTTTAATTTATTCAATTATTATATCATATTAAAATATAATGTAAATATTAATAATCAGATTAAAATAATGTTACTTAAAAAATTTGACATTTTAATTTTAAAACTAATAATACTTGAAAATAATGATTTATTTAATATACTCAAACACATTAATATGTCATACATATATTATTTCTGCCATCACAAAATAATTAATATGTTTAAAATTAAAAATAAATACTTTTATTCAAATTATCATTATTTTTATAAAAACAATCATATACTTATATTTTTATTAAAATATTCTTTTAAAACAATAATATAATAAGTTTTTTTAATAATATAAATTTAAAATTAATTTGAAAACTATGACTTTTAATTATATTTATTTATATGTCTTATTATTAACTTATAATCAAATTTATTAAAAACACATAATTCCAATTAATAATTTTAATGAAAATTAGTTTAAATATATTATTAGTTTGTTTTAATTATAAATTAATACATGTAATATAATATTTTATTAATGAAACCAAGTTTTTAATTTATGGGCTATTATATTTATGATCAGTTGAACGTACTCTGAAGTCTTCTTCACAAGATTTGGAACTAGTAGGTCTTTCTCTATTACTTCTATCTAGCATAGGGGTGAATGGAATGGCCTACCATACAAGGCCTCGAAATGATCCATCTCAATTATCTCCCGAAAGATATTATTATGTGCAACCTTGATGAGAGGGGTATGATTCTCCCATGAACCGATTAAATCAAGTAATAATTCTTTTAGAATGTCCTCTAAAATTTATATCATTCATTTCCACTTTCCATCTATTTTAGGGTGAAAAGATGTGCTCAGAAGCACCTATGTACCCATAGATTTCTGTAACCCCTTCCAGAACTGTGATGTGAAATGAGAGTCACTGTCTTAAACGATAGTATGAGGGACCTCATGTAGTTGTATAATTCCATGTACATACAACTATATTATCTTGTCATATGATGAAGTCTCTCATATAAGTATTATTTGGTGTAATTTAATCAATATATCAAAGACAATCCATACAGCATCACTACCACTTGGTGACCTCAGTAAACCAACTATAAAGTCCATGAAAACCTATTCCAATTTATTTTACAGGACTGAGAGAGATGGTAGAAATCCTTTAGGTATCTGGTTCTACTCCTTCACCTATTGTCTGGTGGAACACCTAGTGATAAATCCTTTGTTAGGAAAAAATCCCTCAAAGAAGCATTGAAGCATTTTTTGGGTTGATTGTGTTTGTTGAAAAAGTGGGATTGTTTGTTGACCAGTAGGGTTTACATGGTGAATTTTTGAGTTCCATGTATATTGTTGAAACCCTATGTTGTAAAAAAAACCAAGACAAATTAATGGTTCATCTGGAGGTGGTTCAAAAAGAATAGATATAAGGTGGCACTGATTTCAAGTGTTTGCCAAATTTTTGGGACTAAAAATCAAAAAATGGAGAAATATGTTTTTGGAAGAAGTAGTTTCACACTAGATTTAAGGTGGTTTGGTAGCTTTCATGTAAGACATGATTTGAGGTCAAAACATTGAAAAATAGAAAAGGCATGATGCACACGAATGGTTTGGAAATGTTAGTGAAAGATGAGGTTGGACGAAAGAAACTTGCATGCCCAATGTGGCGTAAAATGGGGTTTTGCGTGCTCGAGGAGGATCTTGTGTGACACGTCAAATATTCCACGTAGGTGTTGATGATGCCTATTAATAAGAGGTGACCCCCCTCATTCAACGTATCTCAACACATAGAGAGAATCCAAGAGCCGGATCACATAAGAATATTAAGAAAATGGAGATGCGTTAAATATTTTGAGTTGTGCGCAAGCTAAGAAAGTTGCACGTAAGATTTGAGTTACACATAAGATTAATGTTATACACAAGGGGTGTTTCATGCCAAAGGAGGAATATTTTGTGCATGGAATTAAAGATTCATGAAATACACAGTAATTATTGCATGAAATATTTGAGGTTTCCGAGTAATAATGCGGTAAAGTTGTATTCATCAGTGGATGAAAGTTGAACATCAATAGAGCATCTATATGTAAAGGAGGATGTATTCATTAAAGATAATGAAGGGACCTAAAAGTCTATAAACTGTGAGTGGGTATTCTGAAGAAACAATGAGCATGATTTAGTTGACAGAGCAGTGATCTTTCAATTTGTGAATAGTTGTAAACCATGTGGGACAATGAGTCCACTTAGAACTTGTAAACAACAGTGTACTTATAATAAATTTGGTACATCAGCACATCACTGGTGTATGCTCTTTGGATGTAACCCAATGAGGGTGAACCAAGTAAAATTGTTATTTCCTATGCATGCTTTAAGATTTTTTCATACTCTGCAATGGGAAGGAGATAAAAGATAGTTTTTTCTAACAAAGGAACAAGATAAAAAGTGGTAGTTGTTTTAATTTTTCATACCCTGATTCACCCCCCCCCCCTCAGGGTATAAAACCTAGTGGACCTAACAATTGGTATCAGAGGGAAAGGTTGATATCAGTATTTCTATCTCAATGAAGGTCACCAATCATAAAGGCATGTCAATATTCGACGGGAATAATTTTCATCTATAGAAGAATCAGATGCAACACTACTTACAATCTTTGGGAATGGATGTTTTTATAGTAGCAGTTCATAATATCTCAGCCGACATCAATTGTGGTGCATTATTAGAGGCTGAATGAAGGGAACTAAATAATGATTCTATGAGAATCAATTCTTTAGGGGGATACCAATACAATGTTATATATTTGAAGATGATTTCATGAAAACAAAATCACATGTAATGTGGGAAAACCCATTTAATGTATATGAAAGAGATACTAATATTAGAGAGGAAAACATGGATGTTATTTGGAACAAGTATAAAGTTATAAGAATAAACCTGAATGATTCTATTGATTAATTCTTTGATAGGTTAAATATTGTTGTGGAATATATGTGTGGTCTTGTATAATTCATTAAAGACATGATGATTTTGAATCTCTTCCTGAGGAAACTTCCACCTCGTTTCAATCTGAAAGTTTCCATTTTGAAGAATAAAGATCTGAAAGAGCTAACACTAGACAACTTTCATAGTACCCTAGTAGCATATGAAATGAGAAACGATGACAAAGATTCTACAGAAAAGGGTAAATCTAAAGAGGTTGAATCCAACTCCATGAAGAATCCCACCATTGAAGACTTTCAGGAAGAAGAAGAAATAAATGAGGTGATGTCATTCCTATCTTTAAATCTACCAGGAGGAAAAGAAAATCTCAGGGGTAAAATTCCAATAGTGTTTTTTTTATTTGGAATGGTTGGAAATATTATGGTAATGTTCCCCAATAAGTTCTAAGAAGACGATGAGGATGAAGTAGAAATTCCCAATAATAAGTCTTCATCCAATGTGAATGGAAATAAATAGTTCAAGAGAAATTTCATTTATAAAAAGAATCTTTATTCACGCAAATGTGATAGTTCATGTGAGTCTGAGGTTGAAGAGGTTGAAGAGATAGGGAAAAAGAATGATTGTGGAGAAAATTCTATGTTAGCAGTTGTTGGTAGTTCACAGAAAAAAGAAGTAGCTGAAACTGATGAATAAAAAGAGTAATTTTAAGGAAGATTCGATATGGAGGTTTAATTAGAAGAAGATCTTGAAGAGATATACATTTAGAGATCCAAAACAAAGAAATCCAACAATGTGGTTCATGATGTGAAAATCTATATGAAATAACAGGAAGAATAGAAGTCTTAGCTACTAAATTAAATTGAAAAAATAAAGTATTATAAGATAAAGAGATTAGAAAAGGTTGATGAACATAAACTCAGGGTTTAAGAATAGAAATGGGATATTAATGGATTGAATAACAAAGTGAAATATCAAATTAATCATTTCGAAGAACTTGAAGAATAATTTATTAGACTATAATAAAAATTAAAAGATCAAGAAAAACTCTTGACTCCTAGTACAATAATAGAAAAGAAAATAATTAAAAAGACTGAAAAGTTGAAAGTGGAGCATAGTAGCCAAGAAAAAAAGAATCAAAAATTGTGATCAGATGTTAAGGCTAATGGGGGGCTTGACCAAAAGCTGAAAACTATGAATGTTGATGTCAGACAGCAAACACCCACTCCAAAATTGAAAATTTATTTCGGTACGAGGAAAAATCATAGATTCAATGAACCCAATGGGAAAAAAGAAGATTATAAGTGAAACTTTAGAATGAACCCTACATCAGGTGTTATTGTTGTGGAAATATGGAACTTTCACAGAATGTTTGTTCCATATCCAAGAGATACGAAAGGGAACAAGAGAAACAATTATAGCCAAATAGTGCACAGTGTTATAGAACATCTTTCAAGGGACATTTTTTGGTGCATAGGATTTGGGCACATTGATAGATACTTTATATCAACCATGAAGAGAAATGTACCAAAGTAGAACCCAAGTGGTCGCATGCAGAAAATCAGATAATCCATAACTGAGATGAAAAAAATCGATTTACATCTCTTCACGATGAAGTATATCCATCATACTCTGAGGAAGGTTATGATTTCAAATCCATTCTATTTTTGAATTCAGAAACATGGATCAAGAAGAAGAGATACGAGAAGTATGTGGTTGCAAAAATTTCCCTTAAATAATCAGACCATCCTAGGGTTTGGATCCTTGACAGTGGTTGCATATCTCAAATGATAAGTAATACGGATTTTGATACAGGCATAAAATATGAAAAATAAGGAGTTGTGATGTTTGGAAATGATGAAGGCATGAGTATTCTTGGCTCAGGAAAGGCCAGGTTTGGGGGAAAATAAATGAGATGTGTTGATGTCTTGGTAGTATATGGTATTAGTCACAATTTTCTCAGTGTCAGTCCACTATGTGATGTAGGTTATTATATAATATTTACAAATAATACATGTATCGTAAAAGGAAGATATTGTGTATTTGTCTTATAGGGACAATGTGAAAAAGGGAAATCTATACCTTGTATGTGTAGAAGAAGATTTGCGCCTTTTTTCTAGAAAGGAAGAGAAAAAGTTATTTCATAAATGACTAGGTCATCTATGCCAAGCATCCCTAGAATATTTGGTGAAGTGTGATGTAGCTAGAGACCACCCTAAGATATCACGTGATTGTAGTCATACGTGCGATGCATGTCAACAAGGTAAAATCATTAGAAATACATACAAGGCAAAGGAATAGAAGTCAATGAGAGTGATTGAATTGGTACATGCTGATGTATGTGGACCTATCTCACCAAGATCCATTGACAGAAATATATATTACATGATTTTCATTGATGATTATAACAGAATGGAATGGGTATTTTTCATTTCACATAAGTACGATGTGTTTATATGTATAAAACAGTATTGGAGGGAATCTGAAAGGATGCCTGGGTAAAAAATTCTGAAGTTTCGTACTGATAATGGTATATAATTAACAAATAGTCAAGTAGAATATTATCTCGAGAAAGATGGGATAAGACATAAAAAAATTCAGTTAGAACCCCTCAACAGAATGGAGTAGTGGAGAGTAGAAATTAGATCATCAATAACATGGAAAAACAATGCTTATTTGAAAAAGTCTTACTAGATAAATTTTGGAAGGAAGCATTCTTGACATCGGTCAACATATCTAACAAGGCTCTGTTGTATTAGAAGTAAGGAAAGATTCCTTATGATATGTGGTATATAAATAATCCAATAGTGAAATACTTTTTAATCCTTAGAAGTAAGTTCATTATTCTCAACAAAAAAAATTTAACTCACAAGGATATGAGGGTATATTTCTAGGATAATTAGTAAAAAGAAAAGCATATAAATGATTTAATAAGAGTCTTGTAAAAGTGGTTAAGAAAAATGATGTCACTATAGTGAATAATGAATAGAATATTCAGTAATACTGTGAAAATTTAACTAATGAAAGTGATGAGGAGGCAAGAAACAAAGGGGGAGAAAAAGTGACAGATGCTGATTCAGAAAAAGATACTGATGATGAGAAAGAAGGCGTAAAGTATGTATCTGAAAAGAATCCAAATAATTGATATGAAATTGACAATAAAAATATCATTGGTGATCAGATAGTGCACGTTCAAACAAGAATAATGATGTTATTAAATCATGAATCATTCTTATCTTCGGTAGAGCGGAAATGTTTTTCCGATGCAGCTGAAGATGAAAACTGGGTCCAGGATATGAATGAAGCACTAGACCAGATTGAGATGAATTAGATGTGGGGGATTGTTTCAAGGCCAAAAGATAAGAATTTCATTAGGAATAAATGGGTCTTTGGAAACAAGATAACTGAATATGGCATGATGATTCGAAACAAATCATGACTAGTGTGCAAAGGTTACTCCCAAATTGAGGTCATCGATGTCGATGAGACATTTTCACATGTTGCAAGGATGAAGACAATTAGACCATTCTTGACCATTGTATTGTAACAAGAATTTCAAAGTATTCCAGATGAGTGTAAAATATGCATTTTTGAATGGGGTTCTAGAAGAAGCAGTGTATATTGAGAATCTAGATGGTTTTCTCATTCATGAAGATGAGAACAAAGTTTATCAGTTGAAGAAAGATCTATATGGGCTAAAATAAGAACAAAGATCATGGTATTCAAGACTTTATTAGTATTTGAATAATCTTGTCTTTGAGGGTGGTGGATTTGATTAAAATCTCTATTTCAACAATGAAAGTAATCAAAGGATGATGGTGATAGTTTATGTCAATGACATAATATTTGGTGGACCAGATAAAGCTCAATGCATACAGTTTTCTAAATTCATGAAAAGTGAGTTCAAAATGTCAATGATTAGTGGGATAACATTTTTCATTGGTTTACATGTGACACATGGAAGGAATTTTACTTTAATTTCTCAATATAGATATGCTAAGGAGGTTCTAAGTAGATTTGGTGTGGAAAATTACAAGGAGATAAAAACTCAAGTTTCAAACCAAATAAAATTATCAAAATATGATGATGGAAAGGTGGTTAATATCACAAAATACAGATAGATTATTGGAATTTTACTACACATAATAGCGACAAGGCCATATGTTTTTTCTCCACATGTTAAATAGTGAGATACCAAAGAAATCCCATGGAATGCCACAAGCTTGTAGTAAAAATAATACTTCAGTATATTAATGGCACTATGGATTTTGGTTTGATGTATAATGATAAATCTCAGCTAAATATTTTGGGATATACAGATGCAGATTGGGTCAGATCAGTAGAAGACATGAAATCTATGTCAGGAGGTTATTTCTATCTTGGTGGTTTGTGTATTTCTTGTTTAAGCAAGAAGGAAGATTTCATTTAACTGTGCACGGTAGAAGCTGAGTATATTGATGCAAATCAAGTATGCACATAGTTTTCGTGGACAAAGCATCCGCTTGATGATATGGTAGTTGATGTGAAGTCTCTGATTGGAATCCAGTGTGATAATTTGAGTGCTATACATCTTAGGAAAAATACATTCTATCACTCAAGGACAAATCATATTGAGATAAAATATCATTTTATCAAATAGAAGGTAGAGAAAGGGCTAATGAAGTTGGAGTTTGTGCCTAAAAATCTATAGGTTATGGACATTCTTATAAAACCCTTACACAAGGAATCTTTTTAGGGGCACAGACTAGCTATGGGAGTCCATTCAAATCCCCATTCTTGAAAAAGTGTGGATGTTGGACCCCCTATCTCTAAGGTATGGTGTGTTTTTTCCTAATGTACTGATATGTGTTCTTCACTCTATTATAGACCACAAAGGAGTGACCTTTGGGTTCATTGAAAAAGGGGGAGAATGTGTGGCTCTTTAAGGGGGAGAAATTGTGGCTAATGAAGGGAGAAAATGACTTTGCCAATACACGGGGAGAAGCTGATAGGTGGAAGAATGAGAAAGGGGGAGAAAAATAATGATTATTTTTTGGTGTTCGGTGTGATCAACTAGATATTAGATTGGACAACACAAGAACCAAAGAAGTGACACAAGAGTTTTAAATCTAACAATGCTTGAAGTGATTGATCAAATGAGATATAACATGACAAGTTAGGTTCGTGATGAAATAATTTGATTGGTTTCAAGAATTGGTGTTAGAAATGAAGTGATTCATTAATGAACTTTTCATTATACTCTTTTTTCTCACATTGAGCATTTCTTATGTGGGTTTAGAGTATGTGTTGAGTGAATACTTGATTTCTATCTGAATCACAAGAGATGAATGGTGGAAGAATATGGATGGATATATAAGGAGGTATCATTTTATGAAAAAGTTTTCAATGAACCCAAAGGGGGAGATTGTTGGGAAAAAATACCTTAAGGATGCATTGAATATTTTTTGGGTTGATTGCCTTTGTTGAAAAAGCGGGTTTGTTTATTGACCAAGAGGGTTTTCATGGTGAATTTTGGAGTTCTAGAGATATTCTTGACAACCTATGCTGATAAAGAACCATGAAAAAGTAATGGTCAATCTGAAGGTCATACAAAAAGAATAGATATAAGGTGGCCCCATTTTCTAGTGTTTTCCAAATTTATGGGCCTCAAAATTGGAAAATAGAGAAATGTGTTTTGGACAAGGAAGTTGCATACAAGATTGAATTTTGTTTGGTAACTTTCACGCAAGGCATGAATTAGGATCAAGATGTGGGAAAATGGAAAAGGAATGATGTGCGTGAAAGATGTGGAAATGTGCATGAAAGATGAGGTTGCGTGAAAGAAACATGAACTCCCAATACAGCATAAAATGGGGTTTTTCTCACTTGAGGAGGATCTTGGGAGACATGTTGAATCATCTGCACATGGGTCAATGATTCCTATAAATAAAAGGTGACCCCCTCATTAGATGTGGCTCTATACTTAGAAAGAATCTGAGCTCTGGATCGTGTAATAATTTTAAGAAAAGGGAGTTTCACGAAAGATTTTGAGTGGTGCGCAAGCTAAGAAAGTAACACATAAGATTTGTGTTTCACGTAAGATTAAAGTTACAAAAAAAGGTGTTTCGTGAAAATGGTGGAATCATGCATGCAAAGCATAAAATTTGCACGCAAGACGCAATAATTTTTTCACAAAATATTTGAGGTTTCCCCATAATACTGTGATGAAGATGAATTTATCAGTGGATGAAAGTAGAATATCAATAGATAATCTACATACATTGGATGATGAATTCATTAGAGATAATTAAGGGACCTAAAAGTCTATAAACTATGAGTGGATCTTTGGAAAAATCAGTGAGCACACTTCAGTTGAGAGAGTAGTGCGATTAAATTTTTTGAAAAGTTTTAAACCAAGAGGGATAGTGAGTCTACTTCAAACTTGTAATCAATTGTGCACTTACAGTGAATTTGGTACATAGGAACATTGCTGGTGTATGCTCCTTGGACATAGCCCAGTGAGGGTGAACCATGTAAAATTGTTATGTCCTCTACATACTTTAATATTTTTTCATACTCTGCAATGGGAATGAGAGATAAGAGAGTTTTTTCTAACAATAGAACAATATCAAAAGGGGAAGTTGTTTTATTATTTCACACCCTAATTCACCCCCACCCCCTCTCAAGGTATCTAATCTACTGGACCTAACATCCTTCTATGATATGTTTCATCCCATGCCACTATTAATGGCATCACATGCCTCAATATATTTATAGATTCCTGGATGAAATATCCATTGAGAAGTGTGGGACACTCACATTAGTTCCTCTCTCATATTTATAGGAACCCAAACACGTCCATGTATATGTAGGATGTTATATCTATCCACCAACCAATCCAGAGTTGGGTCATATAACACCCTGAAAATCTAAAATAGGAACATTGTATTTGATACCCTGTATGACACACAACATCAATCACATAAGGGAATATAACATCCGGAGACCTAAAAATATATTTCATATTATAAATAAATCTCTAATATATCTTACAATATAAATTACAATGATTTAGTGTACTTCGCATAGAACATTGATTTTCATCAATGGCTTGGGTTATACGCAAGACTGAGTTTTGGAGAACAATAATATATTATTAAAAGTTTAATATTTAATATAATAATATATAAACTAGTAATTATAAAAATAATTAACTAACTTATGAAATTATGTGGTTTACACAAATATAAAACTAATTCATTGGTTGCAAATGAATTATAAAATAATATAAGAACCAATTAAATATAAATAGAATACTTTTATAAAAAATATTTTTATTCTCAGAAGGATGTTTTATATTAATAAATTAAATATATTATAATTATTGAGTGATATTAATGTAATATATATATATATATAATAAAATATTTTTTATATTAATCTAATATATTTCATAATCATAAGATAAGAACAAACCTAATATTTCCCAAAAAACCTATATTTTTATAAAGGCACTTTTTCTTCCTTTTAAGGGAGAACATATTTAAAATACACTTTTTGGAAGTTTAATAAATATTATATTCCAAAATAAACTTAATAATTTAAAAATAAACATAAAAATTATTTTTTGGTTATTTTTTGGTATTTTTTGTGAAGATTCTTTTTTTATGAATAGTGAAAATATTGAATTTTAACCCCAAACTTCGTTTTAATATAATTTATTTAAAAGGATAAATTATAAATTAAATAGGATTTAATGTATAATTAGATCAATTTTTTATCAATTAATCCAATTTAGGACATTGGAATAAATTTCATATTGATATTGGATATAAAACACAGAAAACTTTTGAACGCTCTTACTCTAAAAACTTGCATTGCCATCTTGTCTGCGGGATTAAATTTAAATTAATTTCTACCACTTATGTGATTAGAATTTGGATAAATGGATTAAATTTTTTTAATAAGAATAATTTTTAGTTTCTAATATGGTAAACTTAGTTTTTGACCAAAAATATTAATGAATGTGATTAAAATTAATTACAACAATTAAGAGAAAAATTTGTGTAACAATGGACTAATCCTTAATCATAAGGGACCAAATGACTTATAAACTTGTCCAAAATTTATTTTATGGAAATATTTATACCATATACTCAATTTTATTTAATTTTTTCATTATTGGATCTGATGCCAATGATAAAAACATGGGTGGAATTTCCTTTTCCAAAATTGAATAGAGTATTACTCCTCCTCCGCTATAAAAAGGCACTCACACCACCCACTTCCTCATAACTCTCAAGAAAAATTTGATATAACAATATATTCCCTAATATCTCCTCAATATTCCTCCCCTAAAACTAGAATCCCCAGCTTTGTCATAAATCCATCAAATAAATCTATTTGGTTCAAACCAAAAGGAGTTACTCGATTAAGAGGTAACATCTCTACTCAAACTCTTTAGTTTTATTTCCATTATCCACCCCCTAAACTCTTCGTATACCATTATTTTGGAATAAATAAAGTATCATAAATATACTGATATGTTTTTATTATTATTTTTTTGCAATACTTACACAAACATCCATCTAATGGGTATGGAACTTAACATTTATCTGTATGGAGAACTACTGCCTTGCAAAACAATATTGTTCATTCTTACTTTACGATCTCTCACGATGGGAATTATGATGGAAACATTATTATAATATGATATATATGATATTTATTATTTCCTTATGCTTCTGTAATTATTTTATAATAAATACCTTTATACTTACCACTTTTCATAATAATGATAACATCTTTTGTGAAAGTATAGACTTCTGCCTCCTCAAAGAGATATGATTCGTTCACAATATACATGGAACACATTATGGATGATTTTAACAAATTTATGTAACATATATGAAATATATATAATAATTTAATTATAATATACATATTTATCATTTACTTTTCCTTCTTTTATATGAAAAATAAATTGAAGATGTGTTTATGTGTACGTGCACCATACCGTCTCCATGAATGGTGCATTTCATTTTTTATATAAAAATATTATGGATTATTATAAATACATATATAATGAATATATATTATATTTAAATTATGTTTTACATTCTAGGGATAATTAAAGCATGATCTAATTAAGATGAAAAATAAATAACAAGTCAAAACTTACTCGAGAAACTAGGAAATTAAAACCCAAAATAGTTAAAATAGTGAAAGGTTATTAACAAAAGTGTAATAAGATATAAAAAAAGATAATATATAAAATTATAAATATAAGAATGGTTCTTTTATTAGTTATTGAAATTTTTAAAACCATTATACATGAATTTGAAAGTCATTCACCTAAAAAGGAAACATAAGGTAAGGAATTTCGTCTCAATTTACATTCCATTGAGACCTAATTGTTGTTATGCACCAAGTTTATTTTATATGGTGTATATAATACCCTTTGACATGTGATATCATGAATATATTCATTCTAATTATATTATAATTTTCTTTTAATGTTATTACTTCATGGGGATTATGATTCAAATGATTCAAAGTGGTATGGGACACTTTGGATAGTATAAATATTATTCTCCTTGAGAACTTTTTTAATTGATATCTTTTCAATATAATTTCTATTTTTGATTATTAACTTTATATTGAAATAATATCTTTATTTTACTGCAACTAATTTCATTTATATGGTGTACATACATCCAATTTGTGATATAATATCTTGATTCATTCATTATTCATTATATTTTGAATTTTAATTTAAATTATTTCATTGAAGGGGATTGAAGTTAAAATTTACCAAGTGAAAAAGAATTTTAGAACCCAATTTCTTTTCATTGGGTTATATTACTTCCTCATTATCATTAATATTCAATGATTTTAAGTAACACCTTGACCCCTCTAGACCGGAGCTGGTGCATTACTTGTTATATTGGCATGGTTAGAAGGAATGAAATCTTGAAGGAATGATCAGTTTAGTATTCTTGAAGAAACTAGATACATAAATGTAACTCAAATTACATTGGAAAATGTTACAAAATAAAAAACATAACAAATACTAAAAACTGCATCTACAAAAACTCAATAAATGATCCCCACTTCATCACATGTAGAAGGAAGAAAATGAATGGTGTGAGCTCAAATGATAAAGAAGGGTTAAAAATAGTGGAATGATGAATCAATAATAACTGAATCATAAACAATTTGACATAGTCCATATGGCATAGTGAATAAATGAAAAACTCATTCCATTAATAAACAAAGAATGAAACTGTATCCATAGGTATTTTCATACTGAAAAACTCATGGATTGTATTAATTATTAATGAATAAAGATAATTCTTATTAATGGGACATCATGTATCTGAAACATGATACCGTAATACCATTAAAATTATTTTGTTATGTGGGTAGAAAACCGTCTGATTTTTTGAAACAAACTCGATGGGTTTGTCGACAACTGATTTGTCTCATTAGAGCTACAGATGCATCGAGGGGATATTGTGGGCCCACCCTCCACTAAATTTCCAAAGAATTATTTATTCATATATTTAATACAATTTTCAATCTGCCTTCTCAATATCCGTATAGAGTAGAGAATACGAATTAATCAATATTTCTATAATTAAAACAACTTTCCAAATTAACACTGTATGGGAAATGATATAAGGCTTAAGATAGTAGTAATATCTATGATGCAAGAAAATGGATATTTACCAGAATTATAATTTTAAATTAAATATGATCTCAAACGGTCAGTAGATACACCACATAATAAATATTTGGTGCACAATACCAAGTAGGTCTCAATGAAATGGAAATTCAAACAAAGTCACCTTCCATATTATAATCAATTGAATCGTATGACCAAAAGTCAATAATCACTAAATGAATCATATAATACCATGAATATAAATAGAATAATGATATTATATATCATATGGAAGTACACATATACCACATACAAGAAATAAGTGGTGAACAATGGAAATCTCACAAAATTAAAGGTGAGAGAAGAAACCCCTTACCTTATGCTCAAGTGTGTTCTTTGTTTGTTTTAATTACCCAAATAATAAAATTTGTCATCATTAATTAATAATTACACAATCTTTTATACATTTAATTGATTTATTATAACCTTATTAGGTTCATTCATGGCCCTTTTAATGGGTTTAAGAGGTTCAATTTTATTGTTTTAGAAGCATTTTCTCCCTGGTGTTCATGATTTGTTTACTTATATTCATGAGTGAAAGTTAGTTTGAAATTTGGATAAACATCCAAAATTGTTAATATATATTATTAGTGACATTAAAGAGATATAAAGGATCTTATAATGATTCTGGGTTATACACTTGAGGATGAATCATTAGTTAAATGTTATTGATAAATGCTTGTATTTAGATTGGCGGTTTTATGCACAATGAACTTATTTTGTATTATTATTCCATATTATGAGTGTGTAGGGATACCAAAAAAATACTGATATGAAATACATATATTCTGATATGGTTCACACATAAAAATTGTTTCATGACAAGAATTTAATATGGTAATGAAAATTAAGAACATGTCATCCTTGAATGTGATAAATTAACACATCTCAGACAGTGTTTTTATTTTTAGTATAATAGGAGGGGGAAAGAGAGATGATGATGAAATATATGCTATCTAACGAATTGAAATTATTTAATAGAAACATACCATAAATTTTTTGGGGTGTTATATTATTCCCTCCTTTGGAAATTTTATCCTTGAAATTTTATGTATAAATCCCACCAAAAATATGTGGGTGGTTCTTCTTCATAAAATCCTCAGGTTACCATGTTTCTTCCTCCATATTCAAGTTTTCCCAAAGAACCTTTACTAAAAAATTCTTCTGGTTTCTCAATACCTACTCCCTTCTGTCAAGGATCCTGATAGGCTCTTTAGTGTATGAAAAATCAGGTTCCAGTTCTATTTCTTCATAGGTGAGTACATGAATTGGGTATGGAATGTATTTCTTCAACAATGACACATGGAATACATCATGGAATTTAGAGAGACTTGGTGGCATTGCTAAACGGTAGGTTACAACTCCGATTCATTCCATGATGTCAAATGGTCCGACGTACCCGGGTCTTAGTTTTCATTTCTTACAAAACCTTAAGACACCCCTCCATGGAGATGCATTCACAAAGACATGATCTCCCACATGGAATTCCAAATCCTTTCTCCAGTTGTCAGCATAACTATTCTGCCTACTTTGGGATGATTTAATATGGGATTGGATTGTCTTCACCTTTTCCGTGGTCTCCTCAATAAGTTATGGGCCTATAAGTTTCCTCTCAAAAACTTCTTCCCAACAAGTTGGAGTTCGATATCCCTTTCCATATAATGCTTCATATGGAGCCATTTGAATACTAGAATGGAAACTATTTTTTTAGGAGAATTACACCAAAGGAAATTATTGATCCCACATACCTTTGAAGTCAAGAGAACATGAACTCAACATGTCTTCTAGAGTTTGAATAGTCCTTTCAGACTGTCCGTCGGTTTGGGGGTGAAAAGTAGTACTCATACGAAGCTCATTATTCAAATACTTATGGAGACTTTTCCAAAATGTTGATGTAAACTAGGGATCTCTATTGGACACAATCGATCGAGGTTCACCATTAATTCTTACAACTTCATTAATATAAAGTCTTGCTAGGCGCTCAAGTGGTAAATCCCCTCTTATATGAAGGAAATGTGCTGATTTTTTGAGATGATAAAAAATTACCCATATTTTATCATTCCTTCAAGGTGTACTCGATATTTTGGTGAAAAAGTCCATCTTAATGTTATCCCACTTCCACATAAGAATAAGTAGAGGTTGCATCATTCCTCTAGGATGTTGTCTATTTTCCTTCACTCGTTGACAAACTAGACACCTTGACATGTAGTCAGGAATTTCCTACTTCATATTATCCCACCAAATATATTCCTTCAGATCTATATACATATTTGTGCTACATGGGTGTATAGATAAATTTGATCTATGAGAATCGTCTAATATTACCATTTGTAGCTTAGGTGCTGATGGAACGTATAACCTCTTCCCAAAAATCAGAACTCCTTCTTCATACACAAAGTCTTCCAATCTCCCATCCTTAACAGAAATAATTTTCTTGTGTAGATTTTCATCATCAGATTGAGAGATTTTTATCTTTTGAAGTAAAGATGGTTTATCAATAATTTGAAAGAGGAAATATTTTTCCCATTCCTTAACAATTACCTTATCCATCTTTAGTAGATCCATGAATATCAGATCTCTCTCAATCCTCATTTGAGTAAAAAGTCTCTGATCTTTCATGCTTAATGCATCTGCCACCTTATTTTCCTTTCCTGGGTGGTAGTTTATTAAACAATCATAATTTTTGAGTAACTCAAGTAATCTCCCTTTCCTCATGTTGAGTTCTTTTTGTGTAAAAATTTATTTCAAACTCTTGTGATCTGTGTATATCTCAAATTTTTCACCGTAAAGATAATGTCTCCATACTTTCAGAGCAAAGATTACTGCAGCTAACTCAAGATCATGTGTTGGATAATTTTTCTCATGAGTCTTCAACTACCTTGATGCATAAGCAATAACATTACCATTTTTCATAAGGACATAACCCAACCCATTCTTTGATGCATCACTGTATATTACAAATCCATCACTTCAAGAGGGAAGAGTCAAAATTGGAGAATTGACCAATATTCACTTCAATTCTTAGAAGCATTCTATACATTACTTTTTCCACACAAACTTACCACCCTTACATGTGATCTTGGTTAGCGGGTTAGCCAGTCGGGAAAAATTCTAAATGAAACACTGATAGTAACCTGTTAAGCTAATAAAATTGTGTACATAAGTTATATTTGGTGGTGTGGGACAATCTTGGATTTCCTTTATCTTTGCAGGATCAACTTGGATTCCATCCTTAGAGGCAATATAGCCTAGAAAAGAACTGTTTGAAGCCAAAATTCACAGTTTCTAAAATTCCCATAAAAATCATTTCTTTTAACACTTTTCAAAATAATCTGAAAGTAATCCTCATGGCCTTCATATATTTTTGAGTATACAAGGATATCATCAATGAATACCACAAAAAAGTTATCAGGATATTCCTTGAAAACTCTATTTATTAAATCCATGAAAACATAGGGTGCATTATTTAGTCTAAAAGGAATCACTATAAACTCATAATGCCCATACCTGGTTCGAAATGTTGCCTTAGAAATATCTTCCTTCCTCACACTTAGCTCATGATATCTAGATCAAAGGTCAACATTAAAAAAGTATTGAGTTCCATGAATTTGATAAAATAAATCAATAATCTAAGGTAGAGGATACTTATTCTTTATTGTAAAATCATTTATTTCCCTGTAATCAATGCATAGCCTCATGGATACATCTTTCTTCTTAACAAACAGGAACGGGTCTCCCTATAGAGAAAAACTAGGTCAAATAAATCCATTTTCACTCAACTACTCTAGATACTTCTTTAGATCCACTAAGTCCATAGTGGCCATTCTATTGGGGGTCTTTGATATAGATCTTCCACCTGGAATTAAGTAAATGAAAAACTCAATTTCCTACTCTAGAGGATTTCCAAGTAAATTCTATTGAAATACATCAATTTATTCTGGAAATATATAAACATATTAAATTTTAATATTTCTTTCCTCATCCATAGATATTGGGTTCTATTCCTCTCCAAGAATTGCATTCATTAGAGCTACTGGGGGTGGGCCTAGATAAGGATCAGATGGAGAGGTTTTTGCTCTAGAGATAAGAGATTCTACACCATTTTCAAAAATTGTAACTTCCTTTTTCTTTCAATAAATCGTTGCATCATAGTTTTACAGCCAATTCATACCAAGAATTATATCAAAGTCATTCATTGTTATGATGATAAGGTTATCAACTAAAGAATGTTAATATGTCATGAGGGGAACAAGTTGACATTCCTTTGCGGCAATGATGCATCCCCTAAAAGTTTTGACTGAAAACTCCTTTATTAAATCAAATTGGACATGTCTAATTTTCTTGAAGAACTAGGATGATATAAATGAATGTTATGATTCATAATCAAATAATGTTTTGGTTGGGTTTGATAAAACAATTAAAGTACCTACCACTACATCATTATGAGCTTCATCCTTCATGGTTGTAATTTCATAAGCTCTCCCTTGCTCTCTTGGACTTTTTTTAGGCATGTTTCCTTGGATATTAGGACACTCATTTGCATAGTGTCTCATATCTCTACAATTTTAGCATTGAAAATCATCAAATTGTTTCTTACCCTATTATTCATTAGATAAAATACCCTTTTCTCCACAATTATAGTAGACTCCCAGGCCTTTCAATCATTTCCCGAGATGATTCTTTCCACAGTTCTCACATAATGGGACTTTCTTTGTTCCCTTGTTCTTCATCGGTGCTTCACCTTTCCCTTGGTTATCAGAGTACCTCTTCTTATCTTGGTTTCCCTTGAACAAATTTGATCTAGAAAATTCCTTCTCTGTTTTGATGGTACTTGATACAATTTCATCAAATAATGAAAATGTTTGAGAAGCTAGTGCCCTTAGAAGACTTGGCTTAAGACCTTTAATGAAATGATCAATCTTGTCAGCTAATTCACGTACATAATCCACGACAAACCTGAAAAGCCTTGTAAAGGTAGCCTCGTACTCTACAACACTGTCTTCTCTCCTTTTCTTTAAGCTAGAGAATTTCCTCTTCATTTCGGTTCATTGATCATGAGAGAATTATTTTTCGAAGAATATTTCCATAAAATTCCTCCATTTCTATATCTCCTATTTCTTCTTCCTCCATGGTATTCTGAATCAAGGACCACCAGTGATTAACGTAACCCTTGAGACAATATACTACCAGTACTACATTTTCATTTTCATTAAAACTTAATGATATGAATATCTTTTCAAGGGACTTGATCCATTGCCCAACAATCACTAGATTAGCAGTCCTATTGAAATATGGGGGCTTCATCCACAAGAAACAATATAACACAGGTGTGGAATGGTTATTCATTACAAAATGTGTAAGTTGTCCCAATATAGTCCTGATCTGATCTTCTCCAACATTGACTGTGTTGACTATCTCAGTGGGGAGATCCCTACATTTCCCATGAGTATTGATTCCCCTTATTCTATTATATGTCATTTATAAATAATGGCACACAATATATTAGGTTATGAATCATAATGTATAATCTTAACTTAACAAAATACATAGCATAAATTGAGATCCCACGCATGGCTAATACCATAATCATAAAAATGGATTCTTTGAGGAATAATTTACATCTCAATCCTTCATAATGTCTTGTAAAGAAAATATGAATTATCCTAAGCATATACCCCAGGAGTTTCATAACCAAGAGTGTAGGAAGACCTGTTTTCATGTACCAAGATACCCCAGGTCATTCCAGAAACTCAATGTCAGAGCTTTCACTCCATGGTACATATGTGCCAGATCCACCTCTACCTGCTCATATCCAGATAGGTATGTATCTGCTATAAAGATTCACATAATATATTTCTTACCAAAATACCAGGACGTTCTTGTACGTTTATCCTCAAATACTACCTTAGGGATTTCTTCCCTACTATACATTTCCTACCCAAGTTTCCAATTTTTCTACTAAACTTGATCTGATACCAACAGTTACACCCTGACCCCTCTAGACCAGAGCCGATGTATTACTTGTTATATTGGAATGTATATAAGGAATGAAATCCCGAAAGAATGATCAGTTCAGTAGTATTGAAAAAACTAGACACATAGATGTAACTCAAATTACATTGGAAAAGGTTACAAAATACAAAGAATAAAAAAACTAAAAGCTGCATCCACAGAAAATCAATAAATGATCTCCTCTTCATCACCTGTTGATGGTAAAAAAATGAAAGGGGTGAGATCAAACACTCAGTAAGGGTTAAAAATAGTGGAATCATGAATCAATAATAACTGAATCGTAAACAATTTGACATTGTCAATATGGCATGGTGAATAAATCAAAAACACATTCCACTAATAAACTAAGAATGAAACTGCATCCATAGATTTTTTTTAATAGTGAAAACCTCATGAATAGTAATAATTAATAACGAATAAAGAGAATTCTTATTAATTGGACATCATGTATCTTCCACATGACACCATAATACCATTAAAACATTTTAGTTCTGTTCCTAGAAACCCATCTGATTTTTGGAAACAAACACTGAGGGTTTGTCACAAACTGATTTGTCTCATGAGACCTATCGACGCATCGAGGGGCTATACTAGGCCCCACCCACCACTTAAAGTCCAAAGAATTAATTATTCATATATTTAATACAAGTTCAATCTATATTTTCAATATCAGTATAGATTAGAGAATACAGATTCATCAATTTTTCTCATAGTTAAAACAACTTTCCAAATTAACATCGTATGTGAAATGGTATATGGCTTAAGGCAATAGTAATATGTATAAAACAAGAAAATGGATATTTACTAGAATTATAGTTTCAAATGAAATATGATCTCAAATGGTCTGTAGATACACCCATAAGAAATATTAGGTTCACAATACCATGTATGTCTCAATGAAATATAAATTCATACAAAGTCACCGACCATATTGTAATCAATTGAATCATATGATCAAAATTCAATAATAACTAAATGAATCACATAATACCATGAATATAAAGATAATTGTGTCATTATATATCATGTGGCAGTACACATATAACACATACAAGAAATAAGTGGCGAACACTGGAAATATCATAGAATTAAAAGTGAGACAAGAAACCCCTTACCTTATTCTCGAGTGTGTTCTTCATTTGTTTTAATGACCTGAATAAAAAAAATTATCCTCATTAATTAATAATTCCAGAACCTCCTATACATGTAATTTATCTATTATAACCATATTAGGTTCATTCATGTCCCTTTTTATGGGTTTAAGAGGTTCAATTTTATTGTTTTGGAAGCATTTTCTTCCTTGGTTTTCATGATTTGTTTACTTGTATTCATGAATGAAATTTTGTTTGAAATGTGGTTAAACATCCAGAATTGTTAATATATATTATTAGTGAAATTAAATAGATATAAATGATCTTATAATTATTCTTTGTTATATACTTGAGGATGAATGATTAGTTAAAAGTTATTGTTAAACGCTTGGATTTAGCTTGGCGATTTTGTGCACAATGAACTTGTTTAGTATTAATATTTCGTATTATGAGTGTGTAGGGATTAGAAAACATTAATGAGATGAAATAAATATATTCTAATCTATCTCAACCATAATAATGGTTTCATGACCAGAATTGAATATGGTAATGAAAATTAAGAACATGTCATCCTTGAATGTGATAAATTAACACATCTCGGACGGTGTTTTCAGTTTTAGTATAAGAGGAGGGGGGAAAGAGAGATGATGATGAAATATGAAATTAGAATAATATAATTCCATTTAATGTAAGGTAATGTAATTATCATATCATTTGGATGAAGTGAGTTTAGGAAATAAGTAGAAATAAAGGAACTCAAAATAGAAGAAAAATTGAGAAGTTTCCTACGAAAATTTGGCAGCCTAACGGCGTCACAGAAAATTTAATAAAATAGTTTGATGAGATAAAGGGGTATCTCATCACTATTAAATAATATGGGAAGTAATGAGAATATGTAATGAATTATCCCAACATAATATCCAACTGGAAATAAAATATAAAACTTAAAATCAAATCTTTAAGAAAAAAGTAGGGTGATTGATTCTCTTACCCTGTAGAGTAACTTCCAAAACTTGACAGATGTGACCTTAGGGGTTTTAGGGAACCTTGAGAGGACTCCTATGAAGGTAATAATACTGTAGATTCATCGATAATGATTTTTTAATGAATGAAAATGAAGGGTGTGAGTGGGTATTTATAGTAATTAAGAGGGAGTTTTTTATTAATTAAAAGGGACACCTCCTTAGTGTTTTTTGCAAAACCATGGTCTTTCCCATGGTATTTGCCTATGTTTTTAGCCACTTGGGACACCTCATGTAATAATACATTGTACACAAGTTGACCAGACTTTTATATTTAATTATTACATCATTATTATTTCATTAAACTACCGAAAACTCAAAACTATATTTTTACTATTCACGAAAAATTCATGTATTTTAGAAAAATCCAAAAATTTCATTCTAACAATTTTTTGATGTGTAGAATTCAAAAATTAACTCAATTTTTAAACATAATTTTCTAATAATTTTTAATTCAATATTTAATAATATCATAGTTAATTCAAAAAATAACAATTTTAAAGGTATAATTAGTTATATATCACATTCAAAAATTAATTAAGATATAATTATATTATTTCCTTAAGAAAATAAAATATTATCATTATTTACTATTTATATGGGTAATATTACTATTCATATTAATATTCATAATGGAATGTTACTATTCATCAAAAAAATGATGGTGGTTTTATCAGACTCCAAATGACATACTAGTCACAATTCTAGATAACTGTTTTTCTAAATTCAAAACATAGAATTAAGAAATTTATGTTTAATGGATAGCTTATAACTTTCCCCTATAATATTTTTTTCAAAAAATAATTAGTGCTTCATGAAATATAGGGTATCTAATGAATAGAAAGTATTTAATAGGAACATGCCATAAAATTTTTGGGGTGTTATATTCTATATATAATGACTTTGACTTCTATTAATGTATTTCCATTTGTATATGTGGATTTATAGTTGATACAAATAATATACTCAATGATTTATTCTCACTCCAAAAAATATAATATTTTCAAGGGTTTACTTTATAATCTCATTTTATTCAAGAGTTTTTACTCTTGAATTTCTATCAAAGGAAATTATTTTATCATCATCTAATAAACCCTTTAATTTCTTCTCCTCTAGTTATTCATGAACTTTTTCAATTAATATTACCATTTTTTCCACTCTTCGGTACTCAAATTGTTTTAGAAAATGTTTTTAAGAAAACAGGACATCATTATCTCTTCAGTTAGAGAACTTGTTTTCTTCTAAAAACCATGTTTTCTTAAAAGGATTTCAAAAAAATGTTTTTAACATTTCCAAAATGATTTATTAAATAAATTTTTACCCATTTTTATTTTACCCATGCTTTCAAAGGTATCTTTTTATCTCTTTCCAAATAAGGCATTTTTCTAACCTTCTTCCATGAAAAAGGAATCATTTTACCTCATATTACATGTACAGATTTACCCATCATCATTTATTTGAACCATCCGTTGCAATTATAAAAGGATTATTTTTCAAGAAAATATTTTTAAAAGAAATTTAAAAAAAATATTTCATAAAAGTTTTTAAAAATAAATATGATATTTCCCTAAAGAATGTTTTAAAATATCTTTTATAGTATTTTTATTCATAAATGAAAAAATACCCTTTATTTATCACTTGGGATTTGTTGTATTGTTACCATCATTATTATTCCTCTGGATAGTCTATGATTGATTTAGCCAAGGATAATATTCACATTCAATTCCTTTATTCCTTTTAGTCTCCTTGAAATATTCAATTTACTATAATCAATTGACAATGAATTTCCCCTAAATTTCCACATCATTTTTCATGGACAGGATTATTGGTTGAAACATATACCATTTATCAGAAGGTGTTCACATTAAATTTTTTTTCATTATTTGGTAAAATATTGAAAATTATATATCCTTTATTTCATATGGATATTTGATAAGGAATATTATTTATTAATTACATAGATTACTCGATATGAAAAATAATTTGTAAAAGTAATGACATATGCGGATTGGACTCTATATAGCACCTTGAAGCATCGATGGGTTCTCATGATGCAAATTAGTTATGAAAATTAAATAGGTTTCTATATATAGTATTAAAATATCCGGAAGATGTACCTTGATACTAAAGTTTTTCATGAGCCTTATAGATAACATCCAATAATTAAGCATTCCATTCATAAAAGTTTTTGATATCATTGCTATTTTCCATGAGATTTTCATGTGATAAAATCTATGGATTAATTTCATTCTCATTTCATTGATTAAATGACATGTTTTTTAATTTCTTACCTTTCCATATTTATTTTTTCTTATGTTATTATTTTACTGGCATGTTTTTCTAGTTATAACCTTGCTATATTTTTTATGCACTTCATTCTCAGTTTGTTAATTACATGGTATGTGTGTTCAGTTATTTACCATGTAATAATTATTAATTTCATTGATTCATTATTTATTTAGCTATAATTTACACTTATTGAGAGGTTGAGATCGCCCTTATTTTTTTCCCATTCCCCAGAAATCCAAGAAGTATACTAAGAATGATATGTAAGGATATACTATATGGAATCAATTTATCCTTAAAAGAAATGTATATATTTTTTAATTAGTGTCTCCATTTAAAATATAAGACTCATTTATGTATCTGGTTTACCAATAATACTAAACTCTTTGGTCCTTCAGGATTTTATTTGTTATAATTATGCCAATGTAATGTTAGTAGACACTGGCTTTGGGATTTTTGGGGATGGGTCGCTATTTTTTGTATCAAAGGATGTCTAGTAGAAACCTTGGGAACTAGATTTAGAAAACATAGATTAGAGAACAAAACCCTAAGGTTAAATTTGTGTATAAATATAGAAGAACACTCTAGAATTTTTGTAAATAGAGATTATGTGGTTCTTACTAGGAATAAATCAGAATATGTAAACTATAAGTGGATGTGGTTCTGGAATTGATGTACATAAGAGTAAAAATATTAAAAGGTGTGTTGGGCCTGACTCGGTGTAACCTAGTACACAACAACGAGCCTTACTGTGCACCTGTTTTGACACTCTCAAGAGATATGATTAGAATAATTCATATTTTCTTTACAAACTACATTGAAGGATTTTGAAAATTAATAACCTACGTTAAACCTATTGTGTTCTAGATTGAAGATAATGTGGAATTATTTAGATATCCTATAAATGATTATATGATTTTCAATGACTTTTTTTACTCACACTATGCTTTCTAAATTTAATCAATGGCTAGTACTGAAAGGATTCAAGTTAACATTGAACATGAAGGACAAGGAAGTGATAATGAGAGACCAAATGAGGTGTTGATAGGAGTGGAAGGTATCATGTTTATTCTTAATTAGTTTCCCCAAAATATTATTAACAACATATTCCTTAACCAACTCCAGAACTCTCTAAAGAAGAGAAGGATGGAGTTTTATAAGAGTTCAAGTGGTGGAGACCATGGAGAGAAGAAGGATTGATTTCTCTCATACAATAAATGTGGAAGAAGACAACTAGGCAAGTGTCTCGATGGAATGGGTAAAATATTTATGTGTGGTATATAAGGACATAATGAAAATAATTTCTGAGTAAAAATGAAGATTGTGATGAATGGAAATGAAACCCATTCTAAGGAATCCATTATAGTTCATTTCCATAAATGTGGGGAACATGGAAATTACCTTATTTAATTTACCCTTATAGAGGATAAACTTTAGTACAAGGAAATATATTTGTGGAAATAAGCAGATAAAGTACTTATGAATTGGTTTTTTATTGAAAATATTAGTTTAAAGGTTATTTTGTGATTATCCTTATTTAAAGGATGTCCATCATATTTATTTTGGAAATTATATCAGTATGGTTTTAGAAAATGAAATCCTGTATGTTGGGTGACAACTCATAAAACCCAATAAGGTCACGGGACTTGAACCCCTGACTAATGTATTATAAGGTTTTAATGCTGACCACTGACCTATGCAATTCCCTGGTTAATATGTCATTGTTCTTAGTTGTATAATTTGTTGATTAAATATTAATGATGAAACATTTGTGTAAAAGTTTAGATTTATAGATTAATTTATTAACCATATTATCTTTGGAGAATATTTAGAGACCAATAGTAATACTTTTCAGTTGTTCATGGATCTTAAGATATGTTAAATTTATATTTTAGTGGTATTGGATTCAAATTTAATTTTTAGATATCCATTTCCTAATTTAAGGGATAAAATATAATTTGATCAAAGAATAACCAAAAGATGGAACTGTTAAAATGAAAATAAAATATATCATGTATTTAAATTTCTATATACTATTAGGCATTAAATACATTTCTCAACATAAAGAAAAATATCTTCAATTTTTTTTATCTTAATACATTAATTTGTGTTGAATCAATGGTCTTCAAATTCATCTCATATTTATGCATTTGAGGCCCTCAATGTTCCACTAATCATTCAATTTTTTTGTGAATTATGACCTCAATCACTCCCAATAAATATTTATGTTTTTCCTCCATGTATGTATCTCTAAATTCCACTTATTATCTCTTACTTAGAGTCCTACTTATATGTTATTCCATGTGACCTTTCTACTTCCCATTATCTATTTTCTAGAGTATTTATTACAAACCCTTCTCATGATTTGGGATTTAAAAAATTTGGAATATCAAACTATCTATGACAAAGATAGATCTTAAATTGTGATGATGTTATTTAATTATGGTGGGGAGAATGTAACTTCCTAAAAATCTAAAATAGGAACATTTTATTAAATAGCATGTCTGACACACAACACCAAGCATGTAAAGGAATATAATATCCAGATACCTTAAAATATATTTAATATTTTAAATAAATATTTGATATAACTTTTAATTTATGTGACACTGAATAAGTGTATGTTGCATGAAACAATGAGTTTCTTCACTAGCTTGTGTTATACACAAGACCGAGTTTTTCCAATAAATAATATATTATTAAAATATAATTATTTAATATAATAAGATATAAATAGTCTATTATGGATATAATTAACTAACTTTTGAAAATATATGGTTTACACAAATATAAAACAAATTCATTGGTTATAAATTAATTATAAATGAATATAAGAACCAATTGAATATAAAGGGAATATTTTTATAGAAAACTATTCTTATTCTCACAAGAGAGTTTTATCTAAATGAGTTAAATCAATTACAATTAGTTAGTGATATTAATATAATATATATATATTAAATATTTGATAAAATATTTTTTAGATTAATCCAATATATTTGATTAGAATAAAATGAGAACAAACCTGATATTTCACATAAAAACCTATATTTTTATGAAGGCACTTTTACCGCCTTTTAATAGAAAACGTACTTTAAATCCAATTTTTGGAACTTGTATAAATATTAAATAAAAAATGAAACATAATATTTGAGATATAGATATAAAAATTAGGTTAGGGTGAATATTTGATATTTTTTGTGAAGTTTTATTTTTTGATGAATAGTGAAAATTACGAAATTTTAACTCAAAAATTATTTTTCATCTAATTTATTTATAAGGTTAAATTATATTTTAACTTTATTTTAATTTTTAACGAGATAAATATTTTTATCAATTAACTATGTTCGTGATGTCTCTACGGGTTTCCCCCTTCATGCCTTAAAAGGAGGTTTTATCAAAATAATAAAAATTTGAAGTCCTTCGGGCCATTGGATGGATATAAAAACATAGTTAACTTTTGAATGTGGTTAAACTTAATTACAAAAATTAAGATAAAAAATAACTTAACAAGGGACTAATAATTAAAAATTATAGAAACAATGACCTATAAACCTATACAAAATAAATTTTATAGAAATAGTTCAACCCTATAAAACCTTTTATATAATTTTGTGCAATATTGGAGACACTTTCAATGGAAAAAACATGGGTGTAATTCCCTTTTCCAAAATTTACAAGACTGCCACTCTTCCTCCATTATAAAAAATCACTCACTTCTCCCACTTCCTAACACCTATAAAAACACTTTTAATAGACCAATATATAACCAAATAGATCCTAAAAATTACTCCCCTAAACCTAAAAGCCTCACCTTGTTTATAAATCCATCAATGGAAGCTCGTTGGTTCAAACCAAAAGGAGTTACCCGATTAAGAGGTAGCATCTTTCCTCAAGATCTTTAGTTTTATTTCAATTATAAAACCCTAAAATATTCTTATTCAATGATTATATAATCACACCAGTATCCTAAATATACTAAAAAAATTTATTCTATTATTTCTACCTACACTTACACACACTTCCATCTAATATGTAAGGAACTTACCATTTATGTGTACATGGAACTACCGCCTTGCAAAAAGATGTTGTTCGTTCTTCATTTACTACCTCTCTTTGAGGAAATTGTGATGGGAAAATGTTTATATATGATATATATGATATTTATTATTTATTTATTATTATTTAATTACTTTATAACATATAATTTTATACATTCCATTTTGTGTAAACACGATAATGTCATTTGTGGAAGTGTAGACTACCGCCTCCTCAAAGCGATGTAATTCGTTCAAGTTATACATGAAACATATTAAGGTTTATTTAAATATAATTATGTAAAATATATAAAAAATATATTATAATTTAATTATAATATACATATTTATCATTTAATTTATATTTTTTTAATATGATAATGAAATGAAAGTAGCGTTCATGTGTACGTAAGACCTACCATCTCCATAAATAGTGCATTTCATTACTTATGTAAAAGTATTATGGATTATTATATATACATATATTGTAGATATATATGATATTGAAATAGTGGATTAAATTTTTGATATTATGAAACCACTATCTAATTAATAGGAACAAAATATAACAAGTAAAAACTTACTCAATAAACATGGAAATTAACAACCAAAATAGTTAAAATAATGAAAAGTTATTTAAAATGGTTAATAAGATATTATAAGAAGATAATATATGATATTATAAATATTATTATGGTTCTATTAATATTTATTTACATTTTAAAAACCATTATATAATAAGTTAAAGGATGTTCTCCCAAAAAGGATACACAAGGTAAGGGATTTCTTCCCAATTTTCATTTCGTTGAGACTTATTTGTTGTTATGCACCTAGTTTCTTTTATATGGTGTATATAATTCTATTTTACATGTTATATCACGAATCTATTTTTTATAATGATATTATAAGTTTCATTTAATTTTATTCCTTCATAGATATTATGATTCAAATGTTTTAGTGTCGCATGGTACACTTTGTAATGTTTAAGGATTATTCTCCTCAAGAATGTTTTTAATTGTTATATTTTCAATATCACTTCCCTTTTTATGGTGAACTTTATATTGAAACAATAAATTTATTGTTTTACACATAATTTCTTATAAATGGTGTACATACTTCCACATTTTCATATAATATCTTGTTTCATTCTTTATTCATGATATTTTGAGGTTCAATATGAATTATTTCATCGTAGGGGATTCTAGTTAAAAGTTATTAACTAGACGTATTTTTTATGATATTCCTTCTATGTTTACTGATTAGATGGTATGTGTGTTTAGTTATTTACCATTCCATAATTATTATTCTTGTTGATTCATTATTTATTATACTATATTTACCCTTATTTATTGTTTGACCTCACCCTTATTTTGTTTCCTTTCACTATGAATCCATGAAGTATACAAAGAATTATATTCAAGGATATGCAGGATAGAATAAAGTTATATTTTAAAGAAAAAAATATATGATGTAATTGGTGTATTAATTTGTAATACAAGACTCAAATATATATATCTCTTTTACCAAGACTATTAATATCCTTGGTGCCCTATGATTTTATTCCTTGTAATAATTACAATGTAATGGTAGTAGACATCGAATCTAGGATTTCTGGGGTTGGGATAATATAGGTCATCTCTTGAAATACTCTCATAGAGAACCAAGGAGTCAGGATTTGAAAATTGCATGATCTTCGTCTTGTTGAGGAGGAAAGAGGTAACCATCAAGGATGACATATAAGACTACTTGTGATTATCATGAAACACCATATGAAGCTCAGAGAAAAGTTCCATAAATTTCCATTCATCAATATCTTCTCATACGGTATGTGACTGAGTTTTCAAACTTTGTACATATACTTTAGAAATTCCTTTTCCAAGCATACAAGCAAGATCAAAATTAAAGTAATGTATATATTTGACCCATATTATCTATCCAGGATTCAATCCACACTGTGTAAAGATATATCTGAGTCACTGGCGGTCTATATACACTATAAATATATCACCTAACAAATATTGTCTTGAAAAATTTAAGGCGTGTAAAACTGTTGTAAGATCAAGGTTATGCATCAAATAATTTCACTCATAAGGACTCAACTATAAATAATTCTACACAAGGAATCTATAATCCTGCATCTACTCCTAGTTAGATTCCTGATGCATCCTAGAACACTATATATCATCCTTTAAGAACTGGAATAATCAGGATAGGTACTGATATAGGCCTCCCTTTTAGCTCCTCAAATGCTTTCTTTTATTCATTTGACCATAGTAACTTGAATCCCTACTTTGTAAGGATATTAAGAGGTGAATAAAGGTTTGATAAGTCCTGTATGAAATGAATGTAATAACCATACACAAAAAAAACTATATATAAAAAGCATTCTTGGGTTTCTCTAAGGAAACCACAACACTCAACTACTCTAGATTAACAAATACTCCTGATTCTGAGATAATATGACCCATGAAGTGTACTTTTTTATCCATAAGTGGCACATAACACACTTTTCATAAAGCCTATTCCCTCTTAGTGTACTCAAAACTATATCTAGGTGTTTAACATGGTCTCTATGATTTTGATAACACACTAAGATTTTGTCTACAAATACAATGAAAAAAGAATCCAGATTGGGGTGGAACAAACTATTCATCAGATCTATGGAAATGACAGTATCATTCATAAGACTGAATGGCATAAAAAGGTACTCATATGGACCAAACATACTATGGAAAGTTATATGAGGTATGTATCATGGCCTGACTCATACCTGGTGATAGCCCAATCTTAGGTTGATCTTAGAGAACACCTTATCTCCTCAAATAAGGTAAAAGAGGTCACTTATATGAGGCAGTTGATATAGGTTCTTGACTTTAAGCTAGGTCAATAATTTTTAATCCACTAATTAATGATGGGTCGCATTTTATTTCTTGATATAAAGAATGGGTAAACCAAAAAATGAAGTAAAAGGACATATAAAACTATCGGCCTCTAAGTTCTCTAATTGTATCTTGAGCTCTTGGATATCTATAGCTTCTATACTATATAGAGGAATAGACAATAGTTTTTCTCCTAAAACAAGCTCATTCATAAACTCCACCTCTCTCTCAAAATTTTATCCAGAAAAATCATTAGTAAATACATCCTTGAAATGATCTAATACTATAAGGAATTCATCCCGAAATAAACCCTAATTCTCTATGAATAGATTAGAAATCTTGGATGTCACTCTACCTATTCCATGATGCTCTAGTCTAACTCTACTTGCTTGGACATCCCACTCACCCATTTTTAAATAATTTCTTCCCTTTGGTGATGTAAACATTACCCTCTAGAAATATCAGTCTACAAGGAGATGATACAAAACCAACCAATCCATCCTAAGAATGACATAGAAGCCTGTAATACTGAGAACAAATAAGCCCCACCATAAAGGGTAATGGCCTACCTCAAGGGGAAAATCCCTACATTGGAATATTCCCTCTAACTGTACTCCCAACGGTGTATCCATAGATATTTCACCATAGTAATACTATATTTTCAGCATGAGACTTTCAATGACATATTAAGAGATAAAAGAGTGTGAATAACATGTATCAAATAAAGAAGATACTATAGTGGAGGATGCTAGAATAGTACCTCCTGTAGTGGATGGTCCTACAGCTGATCCTCAGGTATTGGATGTAATGCATGAAACTAAACGGATCCACAACCCTATGCAATAGCTGGGCTACCATAATAAAAAATTCTCTACCGGTGATAAGAGTGATCAAGAGTCAGGATAACCCCATCATGACCTCCTCCTCATCTTGTCCTTCTAGTGGTACTCTAACTCCCCATATGATTCAGTGTAAAATAACCTACCCCTGAAGGTGGAACTGGTGCAGGGCCTCTTATACTAGAAGTTGATGGAATGGTCCAACATATTCTCTAATGGTACCCCACACAGTGGAAAGCATGACACTCCATAGGTTCTATATAGCACTGTGGATTTAGGTTCCCATATCATCTATACTGATGTCACACCTTGTAGATATCGCCATGGGTACTCTGGCTTCCATTTACCTGATGATAATCCTCGAAGGATTGCATTCATCTACTGGAAGAACTACTGGCTTACCTCATCCCCAATCCTCTATACCTAGTATTAATGCTATTTCTTAGGTTTCAATCCATGGTAAGATCCTGGTCAACTATTTTGAAAATTTTAGGCATGTAAAAGAAATTAACCTAAGTCTGTATTGAATAATGAATCCCATCCTCAAAGCGTATAGCATCCAAAATCTCATCACCAGCTAGAAGTGGTGAAAAGCATTGAAACTCAGTTAAACGTTATGAATATTATGTGATGGCCATAGACCCCTAATCAAGTTGCATGAACACTCTAGCCCAATCATCTCTTAGCATCTATAGAAATAATTTCTCATAGAATTTAGTTTCAAAATCATCCCATACTGTGCCCTGATAGTGACCAACTTGGGTAATCATATCCCACCAGCACTTGGCCAAATCACATGGCATGTAAGTAGAGAACTTCACAATCTACTCTGGAGGCATCTCTAGATGATCAAAGATATAGAGGGTGGACTCAAGATAAGACTCGGTATCATATGGACCACTATCCCTAGAGAATGTGGCAGGATACTATTGCTATAAATCATGAGTTATATCATCCATCATAGGTATAGGTCATGGAGCACCTTGAATGGACTTCATCATATATAGAAAAATATCACAAATCTGAGTGCCAGTGGCTAGATCAGGTAAAAAAGTTGGTGCCTCTAATTTCACTCCTAGGGGTATGACTGGAAACACAAGACCCACCATGTTTGGAGAATGGACTTCTCCACCTTCCTATTTCCCAAAACGAGGATATCTTGGTGGCATTGTTCTACAAATTCCTAGCACACACCTCAAAACAATCTTTCACAAGATATATAGAAACACTAGAAGAAGGTGAACAAAAAGAAAGGTATCAACACACATGGTATACTATCCTAACTACCTTCTTAGAAGGCCATGTATTGGTATGTTTCCCTAGTATAAATTACATGGTTTTTAGTAGATGAAAGGTAAACTATTCCTTTCCTCATCATTTACTGGAAACCAATGCACTTTAAGTGAGGTTACACTTTAATAGTTTTCATTTGATTATTTTCATATACATAAAGTTTTGTATATAATGGATCATCATTCCTAGTGAATTAGGTCTGATACACCTTATAATTGAAAATGAAACCCATTTAGTTTCATTCTAGTGGCTTGACTTGATAAATTAAAAATTCCAACCCATGATGGACCATACACCACATGAATTGAAACTATAAATCACTAAATCATATCTGTAGACGCCGGAAAAGTCCGTTGCTCCCAAACGAAGCTCCGGATGCGGAAAGCGAGGTCATATTTGGAGTCGGAAGGATGTTTCGGAGGGCCCGGAGGCCTTGCGCGGAATTTCAGAGGCACGCGCGCAAAGGTGATGTCCCGCGCGGAAAACCCCCGGGATGCGCGCAATGCGCCGGCTCGGCGCGCAATTCTGCGCGCCGCGGGTCCGCGCGACTCCCTTACGCGCCGCGCCCGATTCCGCGCCCGCGAGAAGAATTTCGCGCTCGCACCCTGGATTCCGCGCCCGGGGTTGCCTATAAATACAAGGCGACCCCCAACGTTTCAAAGGTTGCTGGAAGTCGAAACGTCTCCCGTGCGCGCAATTCAACCCCTTCCGCGCGCAATGACGAACTTCAGGTAACCTCCTTTCTTTCGCGCAAGAAAGCCTCGGGGTCCGCCTTCGCGCGCAATCCCCGCTGGCTCCTTTCATTTGAATAAACACTCACCCTAAGGCCTTTGCGCGCAAAAGAACCCGCTTGCGCGCAATTGCCCCGGGGTGCGCGCAATCCGGCCCGATTGCGCGCACCCCCCCTTCTTTCAAGTGGCCATTCATTAGAGAATGAGCCGTTGCCCCCGCGCGCTATCCGAAGCCCGGTGTGAGCAATCTCAAGCATCCGCGCGCAAGGCGCTGGCCCAATTGCGCGCCAGCCGCCCCGATTGCGCGCCGGCCCGCAGTATTGCGCGCAAAGCTTCCTTTTTGCGCGCAATCTGCCAGGGTCGTCCCCGTTGACCTCCTAAGGTTACCCGCCTGTGTGGCACCCGATGATTCTCATCCCGGGTGCCCGCACCGTGCGTTGTCTTCCCGTGCGGCCCTCCAGGCTTGCGCGAAGTGACACGCACCTATGTCCAGCATGACGTTAAACTGCATATATGTCCAGCATGACGTTAAACTGCATATATGTCCAGCATGACGTTAAACTGCATATATGTCCAGCATGACGTTAAACTGCATACTCGTCCAGCATGACGTTAAACTGCATATACGTCCTGCACGACGTTAAACTGTACATCGTCCGCGCTGCAAGACGTTAAACTGCCAAGTGCTTCGTCCGGCAACCTATGCCCAGCATGACGTTAAACTGCACACCCGTCCAAGCTGCACGACGTTAAACTGCCTAGCCCCCATCGTCCGTGCTGCAAGACGTTAAACTGCCAAGTGCCTCGTCCTCAACACATGACGTTAAACTGTACTTCGTCTGGCAAGACGCTAAACCGTCCGCAACCTGATCCCGTGCTCCGCACGCAGGGTCTCCCCCGGTTTGGACGTGGCCCCCACCCGCTCGTCTCTGCAGGGATGTCGGGATTGTCCCCCTTTTGGGACGATTTAATGGGAGTGGCTTTTCCCTACGGGGGCAGGGTATTACAAACCCCTAGTTTCTCGTGGGAGGCTGCACATGTGTATCTCCATTGCACCTCCCCACTGCCGAAGCCAGTAGAGGGTCTGACTGGGATCGAGGTGTCTTTTGCTTTCGGTCCAAGTCCCTTCCAACTGAGTTTTGCAGTATCCGGGCTGCCCCAAGTGCGTAAGTCCTGACAGAATGAACTACGTGGACTTTGATCCCTGTCTTCTATACAGGGTACGTAGGAAGCCTCCCTGAGGTCCAAGCCCACCACCTGGTCGTCCCGGTCGTATTTACGTCGGTTCGTCCATCAGTGGACCCCTCCAGGGTTCACGCTTGCGTTGATTCACCTATGAATCCGCCCCTGTGGGAGACCGCCCGTGTGTATCTCCACGGTGCCTCCCCACAGCCCCCCTTTTCCATTTCCCCTTTTATCGTCCAGCATGACGTGAAACTGTGATCCACCCGGCCGTTCCATCCCCCTCCGTGCGAGGTGGTTCGGTTCAATCCTCCGCCCGGCGGCCTCGACCTCTTCGTGAGTCGGCTTGCCGACGTCCAGCATGACGTTAAACTGTATGCCCGAACTACGTTGACTTTGATCCGTGTTAACGCGCGGTACGTAGGAAGCCCCTCTGGGGTCCAAGCTCTTTACTCCATCATCCACCCTGATCCTTACCCGGGCCGCCACATCCCGGTGGGGTCATGCCACTTCACTTCACTCCACGTTACTTGGGAAGCCGCCCATGTGCTGGCCCCAGCGTCGGAGGTTCCCCGCAAGGGGTTCTGTCATCTGATCCACTTTTCGTGTTGATCGGTCCGATGCCGTCCCCGCTGGACGTTAAACTCGCGGCATACCCCGTGTTAAACACGGGAAGCTGAGGAAAACCTCAGGTGACACAGTTCCCCGCACCTAGTACGGGATGCCTCAGGCCATCGTGCCTTCGAGAAGCCCTATTGGGGACGGAAGACAGACGTGCAGAGCCGCAGTGTTACAACACGCCCCCAGCACCCAGAGCCACCCGGCCTTCTCACCGCAGGTTGCTGCCCCGCCCAGACTCCTTGGAACGTCCGGGCGGAAGCAGCGTAATTAACCGGTGTCCATGAAGATATGGCGCCGGGAACGAGATTCACGAACATTCTTAAGTCTATGAGGGAGACCCGGATTAGGCGACAAGTTCCGAGGAGACGTCCAAGGAAGGAGAAGCCGACATCCCATCATCCCGGTTTTGATCAAGGAGCAGACGCCCCTGAATAAGGGACGGATGCCGCCCGCCCTTGGAAAGCGGGACTGCGGGACCACAAGCCGCGCGCCCATCCCCTCGGGTTGACGGGTGCACGCGCGAACGCGTCCTGGCGGAACAGCGTAACCCGACGCACATCCGCACCGAAACAGAAAAATGGTGAACCCGACGTGAATCTCTTCTCCTCGATACGAAGACCGATGGCTTTCAGAGGTGTTGGAAGACCGGCGTGTTGCCCGGCCAAGCATTCAGTCTTACCCGCCAGGGGCTGGGGAAGGGACATCGGGCACTCCGTCTCGCAACGTCGAGGGCCTGGGTTCCCCCCACGGAAGGCGTCGTGGCGCTAATGGTTGGTTGTCGATTCCTTTTTCCTGTCAGTATTAATGGGTCATTCTCCCTGCTTTCAGAAATCAGGTCGCCCGATCTAGTGCCCGAACGCCACCCGCCCACTGGCGCAGGGACAGGGGAAACACCGACGCGGCTACTCCGCGCGGTCCCGCCCGTTCCACAGCCGTCCCAGCAGCCGCAATTGCGGGACGACCACGCCCTCTCTCCCCCTCGGAGGTCATCCAGAGAAGGGTGATCAACACCCTGGTGCGGAGATACGAGGAAGAGGGAGTCATCCCCACTAGGGACATGGCTCGCCTAGACCTTGAGGAGGCTGCGCCTCGCCACCACCGCCGCCCCCGAGGGCCGCGCAGGGAGGCACCGCCGCCCACCTCAACGTCCAACCGCTTCGGGAGCTTATCCCCGGAGCGCTCTGACAGTTCCCTTCCCTATGCGGATGAAGTGGAAGATGCCCAGGATCACCCTATCCGAGGTCCGCTCCAGGGATCCACGATAAGGGCTCCCGCCAGGCCACGGCGACATCGCCGCCAGGCCCCTCAAGTCGAGGAACAGGCTCTCCACCTGCCCGCGCCGCTCATCCCGGCTCGTCTGTCTCGACGCCAACGTCGGGCACGAGCGGAAGAGGATGCCCACCTTGGGGCTCTAGCAACAGCGGCCGCATTGGCCCAAGCCACTGCTGGCTCCAGTCGCCAGGCCTCTGCGCATCCTGAGCGGGGGAACTCCTATGCCCGACCCGGATCGAGGCCCCGACCGCCCCAAAGGCAGGTTGGGTTGACTCTCCCGGTTGCTGGCACTGGCAGTAGCCACCGCGGACCACCTCGCGGTAGCGCTATTCACCGGCAGGATCTACTCTGTGTGGCCGATCCAGGAGGCATGGGTCATCCCACCTCCCGATCCCGGCCCGGAGTCCTTCCCGGGATCATCTCTCCCCGCGTCCCCTTTGATATCTGTCCCGGTGCCCCTCGCACCTTGGTTCCCAGTCCTCTCGGCCCCAGCACCAGTGCGGCCGGAGGACGCCAGGACAGAGATCAGCCCTGCCCCGAAGAACCACCCAGGGGCAGGAAGGCAAGGCGTCGACGCCGAGGGAAGAATGTTGCGGAGTTCCGGACAGAGATCCGACCGGTTTGCTTCTCTGACTCAGAGGCAGAGTACGATTCGGCGACAGAGCCCCTTCCCCAATCCCGCCAGTCAAGGGCAGGGGTAGGAATGCGGCACGTCAGCCTCGTGCTCCCCGAGAGCGAGATCGATGTGATCCCCGCGTCTCTCCGAAGGTATATCCGGAGTAACGAGGGCCTGGTAGACCCCCAAGGATCAAACTTGCGGTTGGTACCGGCCCCTCCGGAAGTGCCTTCCGTCTCGATCAGAGAAGCCGGAGACTTTTTCTGGGGACCGACGGTCGAACCACGATCTGGTGCGCCCTCGGCGAGCACCGATGCTACGGCAGGATGTTCGCTCGCCGGCCCGTCCTATCGTGATGTGGTAGCTGGGGCACCGCCACCCTCAGGGGGAGGCCCGGGATATGGAGGCCAATCGGCCTGCTCGCCGTATTCACCGCCGGCCAGCCCGTCGGCCCGACGGCCCGCCTCGGCACCACTACCAGTTCCCCGTCCGTTCCCAGCCATGGAAGAGGACCGAGGAGATCTGGGTCCCGAGTTTGAGTCGTGGAGCTTCTGGACCGTCCTTGCAGAGGGCCACTTCCCTGAGAAGTTTTGGCCAGTCGCAGGACCGGGCTTTGATGCACCCGAATCGCTCACCCCGGATGAGTTCGAGTGCTTCCGCCGAACTCTCCGGGAGACTCACTCCCGTCTTCACTGCCTACAAATGCCATACCCCGGGAGTCAACTACACCTGGAGGATATTGGTGAGCAGTGCCGTCAAATTGACCTGGCCATGCTCCCCGCGGTTCGGCACCCCGGGTCATTTGGGCACCACGAGGCCCTCCAACAACGATGCGTTGAGTGCTTTCAAGTACTCCGCAAAGTTATCGAGGAAGCCACTCCCCACGTGTATATCCGTGGATGGGGGCAGTACGCTGCCCTACGCTTCAGTGTGATCCGCCGACAGCCCGATTCGCTGGGTGGCCCTGAGGGTATATCCCCAGGGACAGGAACAGTCAATATGGCTGACCTGTCGGGAGAGGGGAACGACTTGGAACTTCTCGACGGGGGCTTCCCCCCCGAAGACAAGCCGTCGTCAGACCCATCAGTGAGAGTTACTCGTCATCAGAGGAACCTCCTGGGGCTCCCCGCACCCACTGAAGCACTGACGTTGAGCCGAAACGTCAGCAAAGGAAAAGAGCACAGCGAGGCTATAAGGCCCGCCGACCCATCTGCCTCCATGCGGAAGGCAGAGGAGGATCCCGAGAAGGCTACGCTACGTCAGCAGCTCGCCGAACAGAAGAGGCTGGTTGACCAGCTCCTCGCCGAGCGCGCTGCAGAACGGCGGCCTGACTACGGTGATCCCAGGCCAGGGCAGCAGGGACCGGAACAACCACCCCTCGATGAGACTCTCCCGGGCAACCGTGATTACGCCGTGTTCGCCGACAGGAGAGAGGCCATTGCCTACGGCAAGAGGGCGCGGTATGTTTCGCCACACCCTCCCGAGCGGCGCGACTACCCGGGAGATCCCGCTCGGATTCCTCCCGCTGCCCCAAGGGCCGCTCCGCCAGCCATCCCACGAGCTGCCGAGTTCGACGATCCGGTCGACGACCCGATTGAAGGGCCATGCAATGCGCTCGTGGTTAGAGATCCTCGCCAGGACTGGAACCCATGTCCGGACGATCCGATGGCGGCACTCATTGCCCGCTTGGAAGCCTTGGAGACTCGGCAGGTGGCGATCCCACCGGACGGCAAGCCATACCCAGCATGGGTGGATGACATGCCGGCGCCTCCGGGATTCGGGAATCCCACTTTCGCCCCCTTCAACGGGACCGGAGATCCGCCACAACATTTGGCCCATTTCAACTCGAGGTGCGGGCCTATGTTGGGGACTCCGGCGCAGCAAGAGGCCGCTAAGCTTCGCTGCTTTGTCCAGACACTGGAAGGGCCAGCATTTGTCTGGTACAGCCAGCTCCCCGTCGGGTCGGTAACCAGCTGGGAGGACCTCCGTAGACAGTTCCTCTACCAGTTCAGTTCCACGACCCGGAAGACGAGTATCGCAGACCTCTTCAAGTGCAAGCAGAGGCCTGATGAGCGAGTCGCGGACTTCGTCGCCCGATGGAAGGGTCTCACGTATTCCCTTGACATGCCATTGACTCAGGAGCAGTTGCTGACAATGTGCGTCGGGAACGTCAAGACCGAGCTGGTCCCTTCCCTGATTACTCAGAATTACCCCGGAGGGTTCAGGGACTTCTCAGACAAAGCTCAACGTCTTGAGGAAGCCCTGCAACAGGCCAGCCAGGCACACCCGCTGCCTCCTATGATTCCTGCAAGGAGAGCCAGCAGGGCTGAGCCCGCTGCTGTGGCCCAGATAGAGGCTCCCAGGCCGTTGGAGCTGCTGCCGGTGAGGCCAGCTCCGCAGCCTCACAGGAATCCGCCTCCACGGGCTCAGGTCCCGGCCCAGCAACGGCAGCCTCAGAACCGGCCGGCCCCTCCGCGTAATGTACCGCCGCAACCCCGGCGAGATAATCAGGGTCCACCTCCTCGGCAGGCCCCTCCGGCCCCTCGTCAAGACCGCGCTCCCAAGGGCCCGCGACACCTGATGTACTCATTCCATGAGGATCAGGTCCCCGGTTATTTCCGGAGCGCCCTGGAGCAGAGGATTGTGCGATTGCCTGAGTGCTGGAGGCCAGAGGAGGCACATCTCACGGATAACCCCCGCTACTGCCCCTACCATCGGGCCCTGGGGCACACCATCCAGCGGTGCTATGTGTTCAAGGACTGGCTCCAAGACCAGATTAACAACAATGTAATCAGGTTGGGCCCAGCTCCAGCACAGGTAGCGGGCGTGTTCGTGAGATCAGATGACGATAGTGGCAACGAGGACGAATGGCAGCTGGTCTCCGACCGCGGGTCCCAGAAGTATAATAACTGGATGGCCCGCAAGACGACCATTCGCGCCCAGGGAATCATCCGTGCGCGCTTGAATCAGCCTGAGCCCCCAGAACCTGCGGGTGCTGCTTCGGCATCGTCGTCCCAGTCTGCCTCCTCCAAGAGGAGCAAACGGCGGCAGCGCAAGAAGGAAGAGCGCGCCCCGCCAGTTCCGCCACTATCCCGTACTCTCGGCGATTTCATGCCCCCGGGGATGGGGGTCCCTCCTCGGATCCGCCCGGTGATGGATGATTCGTCCGACGACGGTATTGGGTACGCTTCGGTTAACACCGTCGAGCTGGTAAATCCCTTTTCGGTTCCCGACGTTGAAGAACACCAGGTGGACCTCCCTAGCGTCCCCGGTCGTCGCCACCGTCGGAAGAACCGCAGCAGCAGGAGTCGCCGGGGCACAGCCGTCGGTACCTCCGGCCAGGCCGTGCACGCCACTGAGACTAGGCGGCAGGCTCAAGATCGAGCTCAACGTACGCAGGCTCCCCATCCGGGGATGACGGATTCGCCTCCGCCACTGTTTGTGGTATGGGACCGGGCAGAACCGCCTCAGCCGCGTCGCGACCAGCTCCGCCCTGCCACAAGTCCATCCCGGCCTCCTGACTCCAGTACGGCGACCATTTCCCGGACTGTGACCAGTGAACAGCGAGATGCGCCAAGTACCAGTCGGCCGCCGATCCAACCGGTAAGGCCCGTCATGCCACCAACCGCAGAGCAATCTCCTGCAACCAGGAGCTCGCGCTTGGCCAAAAAGTATGATGTCCTGAAGCACTTGGCCGACATCCCAGCAAGGCTCTCCATCCTTGAGGCTCTGCGCATGTCATCTGAGATGCGCGAGGCACTCGCTGAAGCCCTGAAGAGCCCCCTCCAGTTCGAGACAGAGGTTGCGGCTGCAGAGGCCTTCCACGCCGAAACGATCGAGGACGCCGAATGTCAGGCAGTTATCTCGTTCTCTGGTAAGGATGAGGACCCTCCTATACAGGGACACATCCGTCCGCTGTATGTCACTGGCCAGTTCAATGGCCTTGAAGTCCGGCGTTGTCTTGTCGACACGGGGTCCGGGATTAATCTGATTCCAACTCGGACGCTCCGGAGATTGGGGTTGTCTGAGGATGACTTGATTCCCTCCGACCTCAGGATCCAGGGGTACGACCGCACCGAGCAAACCCCGGTCGGCAAGATACGTTTGAAGACCCAGTTCGGTGACTTGGTTGCCAACACCGAATTCATGGTAGTCTCTCAGGACACTGCGTATAACGCATTGATGGGCAGGCCATGGCTTCACCTTCATGCGGCGGTTCCCTCGTCATACCACCAATGCCTCAAATACTCCCTTAATGGTCGAGTGGGCGTGCTTCAAGGAGATGCCTCTCCTTTTGCCTCATGTGAAGCCCGCTATCTGGACGCGGACTATTACAAGAGCAAGGATAAGCAGATCCTGGCAGGTGAGGTTGAGCCTGTCGCTGTTGCAAGCGATCCCTGGGCAAGTCTGGATGACGCTTACGTCCTCCCGATTCACCGGTTGGACGTCGCCATGGTCTTGACGGTCCGCGAGTCTCCTGATGAGACGGCCGCGACCGCCCGCGCCAGCACCAGTGGCCCAGCAGGATCTGGTAGCCCCAATGCAGTTTCCAACGCAGTCTCTCCCGTGGATGATCCCTCCCCGAGTGGAGAGGACGTGGAAGACGCACCCCCAGCCTTTGAGGAGGGCGTCCCCGCCACGGTCGATGAGTTAATACAGGTGAACCTTGGAACCGAGGCAGATCCAAGACCCACATTGGTTAGTGCCGCCATGCCCTCTGAGGAGCGGCAGCAGTACGTGGACTTTCTCAGGCAGCACCGTGATGTGTTCGCTTGGGGCTATGACGAGATGCCGGGGCTAGATCCTCAGGTAGCCGTCCACCGCCTAGGTCTCCCGGCGAACCATCGCGGGTTCAAGCAGCCTCCCAGGAAAATGCACCCATCCCATGGTGCCATGGTTGAGGCCGAAGTTGACAAGCTTATCAAAGCCAACTTCGTGAGGGAAGTTCAGTACCCCAAATGGCTGGCCAACATTGTGCCGGTCAGGAAGAAGAACGGGCAGATTAGAGTCTGCATCGACTTCCGCGATCTCAACCGCCACTGTCCGAAGGATGATTTTCCCCTTCCAGTGACAGAGCTGTTGATTGATGCCACGGCAGGGTTCCAAGCCCTCTCCTTCATGGATGGATACTCCGGATACAACCAAATTCGGATGGCCCCTGAGGATGAGGAGTTCACTGCCTTCAGGGCCCCCCAAGGTACCTTTTGCTACCGGGTCATGCCCTTCGGCCTGAAGAATGCAGGTGCCACCTACCAACGGGCGATGCACCGCATATTCAAGCCAATCCTCGGCACACTGGTGGAATGCTACGTCGACGACTTGGTTGTCAAATCGCGCCAGCGTCAGGACCATCTCAAAGATCTTGAGAAAGTGTTCAGCTTCCTCCGGTCTCGCTGCCTGAAGATGAACCCGTTGAAGTGTGCCTTTGGGGTCACCTCCGGAAAGTTCCTTGGATTTGTGGTAAGATACCGGGGTATTGAGATCGACCCAGAGAAAATCAGGGCGATTAGCCAGATGCCTCCCCCGGGTACCGTCCGGGAACTGCAAGGGTTCCAAGGCCACTTAGCCTATATACGCCGATTCATCGCGAATCTGGCCGGCAAGTGTAAGCCCTTTTCTCGGCTTATGAAGAAGGGTGTCACCTATGTATGGGATAAAGAGTGTCAGACCGCTTTCGAGGAAATCAAGCAGTACCTGCTTCAACCTCCGGCCCTGATGCCGCCCGTATCCGGAAAGCCGCTGGTCCTTTATGTGACCGCCCTGGAACGGTCCCTGGGTGCCCTTCTCGCCCAGAAGAACAACGAGGGAACAGAGAATAGCCTCTATTACCTCAGTCGCATGCTCCTCGATGCGGAGGTTAGGTATTCCCCCATCGAGAAGAGCTGCCTGGCGCTCGTATTTGCCGTACAGAAATTACGGCACTACTTGCAGCACCATGAGGTACAGTTGGTTTCTCGGGTAGACCCGTTGAAATATATCCTGAGCCGACCTATGTTGACTGGCCGTCTAGCGCGGTGGGCTGTGATTCTCCAGCAGTTCGACATCAGGTATGTGTCTCAGAAGGCCATCAAAGGGCAAGCGTTGGCAGACTTTCTGGCCGCTCACCCGACCTCCGCGGATCAGCCGCTGGATCTAGGCTTTCCTGATGAGACCATTCTCTCGGTTGATCGAGCCGATCCATGCTGGCAGATGCACTTTGACGGTGCCTCCCGGAGCCCCACCGGTAGAAGACTCGATAATCCTAAGCTCAATAGAGTGGGCTTGGGCATCGTCTTCATTACCCCGGAGCGAGCCGTGCTGCCATACTCTTTCCTGTTGTCAGAGGGCTGTACCAACAATGAGGCGGAATACTATGCCCTCATCACCGGCCTCGAGTTAGCTCTCGAGATCGACGTGCCCCATCTGTGTGTGAAAGGGGACTCCGAGCTGGTCATTAAGCAGATCAATGGCGACTATGTTGTCAGGAAGCCGGAACTTGTGCCGTTGTTGGAGTGCACCCTCCTTCTGATGGCCCGGTTCCCTTCTCGGCCAGAAATTGTCCATATTCCCCGGTCGCAGAACGGTCGAGCAGATGCTTTGGCCAGCCTGGCTGCGTCACTTGCGGAACCTGAACAGGACAACCTGATCGTCCGCGTGACGCGCCGCAGGCTCATCGCTCCCGTTATCCCGGAAGAAGATCGCGGCCCGTTGGTAAGTAATCTCACCACGGTTGCCCCTATGCCCGGAGCCCCGAGTACCCCAGATATAGCAGTCGGATCAGCCCCTGATTGGAGGACGCCTTTGGTTGAGTACCTCCAACATGGCATTCTTCCGTCAGATCGGGCCGAGCGCGAGCGAGTTCGACGCCGCGCATCGCAGTTCGTCCTCCAGAGCAGTCCCGGCCTGGAGCAGATCCTCTACAAACGCGGATTTGATGGTGTTCTCCTCCGTTGCCTTCAGGGAGTTGAGATCCCACGAGTCATGCAAGAGGTTCATGCTGGTTCATGCGGCGCCCACCAAACTGGGCCGAAGCTGTCCCACCAGATTCGGAGGTTGGGATACTTCTGGCCCTCTATGATCCATGACTGCATCGAGTACGCCAGGAGGTGCCATGCGTGCCAGGTTCACGCGAACTTTGTGCATCGGCCGCCGGAGCCTCTCCATACCACAAGGTATTCCTGGCCCTTTGCAGTCTGGGGACTGGACGTTGTGGGACCTTACCCGCCGGCGACAGCTCGCCAGTGCCGGTTCATTCTGACCGCCACGGACTTCTTCTCCAAATGGGCAGAAGCGATTCCGCTCAGAGAGGTCAAATCCTGTTCGATCGCTGACTTCGTGACCTCCAACATCATCTATCGATTTGGAGTGCCTCACGCTATCCTCACGGATAACGGAACCAATTTCCGAGCAGCCGAGTTGAAGAAGTTGTACGCCAAGTATAACATCCGCTCGAACCATACATCTCGCTATCATGCGCAGGCGAATGGACAGATCGAGGCGTTTAACAAAACCCTCTCTAACATTCTGCAAAAGATGGTTGGTCAGAACAAGAAGAGTTGGCCGGACAAGCTCCCCAACGCCCTCTGGGCTTATCGGACGACGACTCGCAATTCCACCCAGATGACCCCTTATTCCCTGGTGTATGGAGCTGAGGCCGTCCTGCCCATCGAGATCCAGTTACCGTCCTTGCGCACTGCGGTCTACGACCAGCAAGCGCCGGACAGAGTTGCTGAAGCCCGTCTAGTCGAGTTGGAAGCACTGGATGAGAATAGACTTCGCGCTTTGCACAACTTGGAGAGGCATCAAAGCAGGATGGCTCGAGCTTTCAATAAGAAGGTTCGCCTCCGCTCCTTCCTACAGGGTGATCTAGTGCTAGCCCTAAGAGCACCGATGATCCCCGGCAGGAAGCCGCCCAAGTTGGAGCCCAAGTGGGAGGGACCTTTTGTTGTCCACAAGGTCTATCCCAATGGCGCGTACTCCCTAGCGACTATGGATGGTGAGCGTGTCACTCCTCCCACCAACGCTAGGTTCCTCAAGCAATACTTTGCCTGAGTGTCACCACGTCCTGCACGACGTTAAACTGCATTCGTCCAGGCTACAAGACGTTAAACTGTTTAGCATTCGTCCGCGCTGCAAGACGTTAAACTGCCAAGTGCTTCGTCCCGCATGACGCTAAACTGCACTACGTCCGAGCTACAAGACGTTAAACTGTTCAGCATTCGTCCTGCATGACGTTAAACTGCCTCTCCAGAACTACGTATGGCTTGATTCCCATCCTTATGGGATACGTAGGACCGCCTGAACCCTCGTGTTTCAGGCCCAGCCCCATCCTTCGGGAATTTCCATCCCATCTCGGGCCCTTGGCCCAGTTGCCCCGGGGTGTGCGGCGTATGGTGTGAGTGCGGGGCTATGCCCTCATTCACGTCGGTTTGTTCGTCACGCTGTACGCCCCCCTCCACGTTTGGGGATGCCTTCTGCTCCCCCCTTCTTTTTTCCTCATCGTCCTGCATGACGTTAAACTGCACTTCAAGAACTACGTATGGCTTGATTCCCATCCTTATGGGATACGTAGGACCGCCTGGACATCATGTTTCAGGCCCAGCCCCATTTCCCGGGAATCCCTATCCCGCGTTGGGCCTCTGGCCCCAGTTCCCCTCCTTTTTGTGCGAGGCGTATCGCGTGAGCGGGGGATTATGTCCTCATTCGCGTCGGTCTACTGGTCGCGCCGTACGCCTCCCCCGTGTGTGGGACTACCTCACACCCCTCATCGTCCTGCATGACGTTAAACTGCCTTTCCAGAACTACGTATGGCTTGATTCCCATCCTTATGGGATACGTAGGACCGCCTGGACGCTTGTGTCTCAGGTCCAGCCCCGTCTCTTGGTTGATCACGGGGACCTGCCCCCCTTCGGTTTCTCTCAGGGTGAGTCCTCCGACCCTTTCCGGAGATCTGTTAACATGTTTTGGGGTGCTTCGGTCTATGACTCGTAGTGTCAGATTCAATCCTGACAAGTCCTGTGTTGCTTGTCAGGCCTCACGCTTCCTCTTGTTCGAGCCTTCACTCAAAGGGATCCTCGTTAGCGGTTTGGGTACGATGCCTCAGTGCTCTCCCACCGCTCCGGGTCGATTTACCGGCGGGTCTTGGGCCGCAAATCGATATGAATCCTGCGATTGAGCGGTTGATGCTCGTTTGCTTGCCCCGTCTTAGGCTGACGCGATCGGATGTTGTGTTGCGAGTGCGTCAGCAACGTCCTTGATCGCCATGTCAGCTCTCTCGGGCTCTGAACATTGGTTGCGCAGTCCTCATCACACTCCGCCTTTGTGCGTTGTAGTGGGATCTTGACACTCTCTTCATACCGACCTCCGGTACGCCTCTACACGTTAGGCAGACCAACCAGGGTAATGATGTCGTTCGAGGCTCCCATGATCTGAGCACCAAGGATATATGCAGATATCCTCCCTAAGGGCCATGCGTAGCTGGACCCTCGTCCCCATAAGGAGGAGGGAGTCGCCCGAACAATTGCGTTCTGGGCCCAGTATATCTGGAGGCTAGCATCTCTGCCCCTCGGGTGATGGACATACGCAGACCCCTATCCCAAGACTCTTTTCCTGGAATCGCGCGTGACCGCAGGGCTGGGTATGTTCCCACCTCCGCCGTGTCCGCCGTATCGCGATAAGCGGGTTCCTCCATGGTCCGAACCACACGACCTTAAACTGTGTTGTCTGGTCCTACCACACGACCGTAAACTGTGATCGTCTTGGCCGCCCGACGAGAAACGGCACTGCATCGTGATGTCCTCCTCAGGGGACACTCATGTTGGGCGCTGGTTAATGACCACGCCATTCATCAATGCCTTCCATGGCTTGATTATTGTGGCGACGCCAGAGATTTCTCAATCACGGGCATGTCGCCGCACAAAGAAAAACCATTCATCTTTAAGGACAAACAAGAAATATCAAATGCCGCTCCTTTTGTGTGCGAGGGTCAGACCCGCACTCTTCCCCGCGCTGGTGCCCGATTGTGTTGCACCGCGCTTCAAGAACTACGTGCGGCTTGATTCCCATCCTTATGGGATACGTAGGAACGCCCGGATGTTTGAAACTTCGGGTCCAGCCCCCCACCTCTTAGAGATTCCCCCTTCTCTGGGGAATCCGCCGCCTTCAGGTCACCCTCAAGGCGTGTTCCCCGACCCCTTGCCGTGGTCCACCGGTGTCAAGAGTACTCTGGTTTATTGCCAGGAGGGTCAGGATCCGCTTGGTCAGGTTTCCTCCACTTTTCAGGCTTCGTGCTCCCTTTCATTCGGACCCATCGTCTACGCCCTGGGTGGAGCCCCCGTGAACGGTTCGGACACAATGCCTCAGTGCTCTCCCACCGACTCGGGCCGGTACCCCCAATGGCCTCGGGCAGCAAATCGATATAAATCCTGCGATTGAGCGGTCGATGCTCGTTTGCTGCCTCATTCCACCAACGGTTGGTGCGATGTTGATGCTGCTTTTCTGCCACGGTCGGCAGTATTCTCATATCGTCACGCCGGTGCTCCCGGTCCTCGAGTGAATGGCCGCATGATTCACATTTTCCACCTCCCATTCTGACCAGGCGAAACCTCGACACTCTTGACACTATCCCTCAGTGCATCTTCGCATATCCAGGGGATATGACCACGATGTGGCGTGCTTTGAGCCCTTCTGGTCCGAGCTCTAAGACCTTAAACTAAGATCTCCCCTTATGGTCCGAGCTCTAAGACCTTAAACTAAGATCCCACCTTTATGGTCCGAGCTCTAAGACCTTAAACTAAGATCTCCCCTTATGGTCCGAGCTCTAAGACCTTAAACTAAGATCCTCCACCTTTATGGTCCGAGCTCTAAGACCTTAAACTAAGATCTCCCCTTATGGTCCGAGCTCTAAGACCTTAAACTAAGATCCCACCTTTATGGTCCGAGCTCTAAGACCTTAAACTAAGATCTCCCCTTATGGTCCGAGCTCTAAGACCTTAAACTAAGATCCCACCTTTATGGTCCGAGCTCTAAGACCTTAAACTAAGATCTCCCCTTATGGTCCGAGCTCTAAGACCTTAAACTAAGATCCCACCTTTATGGTCCGAGCTCTAAGACCTTAAACTAAGATCTCCCCTTATGGTCCGAGCTCTAAGACCTTAAACTAAGATCCTCCACCTTTATGGTCCGAGCTCTAAGACCTTAAACTAAGATCTCCCCTTATGGTCCGAGCTCTAAGACCTTAAACTAAGATCCCACCTTTATGGTCCGAGCTCTAAGACCTTAAACTAAGATCTCCCCTTATGGTCCGAGCTCTAAGACCTTAAACTAAGATCCCCCCTTTATGGTCCGAGCTCTAAGACCTTAAACTAAGATCTCCCCTTCTGGTCCGAGCTCTAAGACCTTAAACTAAGATCTAGCCCTTATGGTCCGAGCTCTAAGACCTTAAACTAAGATCCTCTAGCCCTTATGGTCCGAGTTCTAAGACCTTAAACTAAGATCCTCCACCTTTATGGTCCGAGCTCTAAGACCTTAAACTAAGATCCAGCCCTTATGGTCCGAGCTCTAAGACCCTAAACTAAGATCTACCCCAAATGGGGTCCTACGTCCTGCATGACGTTAAACTGCACTCACAGAACTACGTGTGGCTTGATCTCCAGCCTGATGGAGTACGTAGGAACGCCCGGACATTTCGACTCGGGTCCAGCCTCAGGGATCGATAAGTCCCGCCCCTCCTCGTCGCCGGCCGTCTGGCCTGACTTCGGGTAGAGTGGTGCAGTTGTGATATTCTCCCCGATTCAGCTCGGGATGCCCCATCGCAATGATGGGAAGCGACAGTTTCCTCGTCAGAGAGGTGCTGTCTGAGAATTGAGGTGACTCACGGCCAGATTAGTGCATCCGCCCAATACGCTTTCCCCACGGTGGCGCAATTTTGAGAGCGTTGGATTCTGTCCGAACAAATCGTCACTTCGCCCCACGCTTCGCATGCCCTGTTGATCTGGATTTTCCACCCTTGTGTCTGAAGGAACCCCAAAGCGGTATTCATGATGACATGTGGTCCGCCTCCTGCAATATGAATGATGGCCTTTTTCGGTCCGTCTATTGCAGTTGTTATGGTCGATCCACTGTCCGCCTACCGTCTTGGGCATTTCCTGGAAGGCCGATCGTTGTGGATGTCTGGATTCGGGACACGCGATTCACCCTTTCTCATTTCCCTATGTTCGGATAAAATCTCAACGCCCCTAGCGTTGTCCCGCTCGTGTGTTGGAACAAGTTGGGGGATGATACATTGGTTAGGTCTGAGGTCTCCTTTCCCAGGAATGACCTCCCTCTTTTCTCCAGAAACCCAGGCCCAATTATGGATGCCTGATGCTTGGTTAACGCTCCCACGAGACAATTTGTGGTTGAGCATGTTAAACCAAAAGACGCAGATAAATATGGCGATTCGTACAAGTGGATCAAATATTAAGTAGCGGAAGCAAATGTTCTGGGAATGGCAAAAAAACAGCCCTTAGGGATTAGCGTGCTGAATGAGTCTTTCTAATGCCGCTACCCTTTGGCTGGCGGCCTCCAGGGCTGCTTCTCGTTCTCTGCGTGCCCTCTCCTCGTCGGCGGTCGCAGCACGCAGTTCGTCAATCCTGGCCTGTGCACGCTCCCGCTCGACTTGGAGTGTGACCATCTGTTGGCCCGCCTCCGTCAGCTGTACCTGAGCGTCGATCAGTTGTGCCGATAGTTGCTCCACAAGCTCGGTACATGCTGCGACGAAGGCCTCCTTCTCTGCCGCCTGCCCTTCGAGGCGCCGGACTTCCTGCTCTGCCGCGATGAGCGCCTGCGTGCTCTCCGACATGTCCCGACTTTGTGCGACGTCGGCACGCCGGCGGCTCTCGCGCATCTTCTCGGCCATGAAATCACGGACCGTCAGATGGAGGCGTTGAGCATCAGCTCCCCCGGCACACAGGAAGCGCAGCCAGGTCTGAAGTGATCCCATGCGCCCCAGCCATTCCGATGGGTCTCGCTTGAGGAAGCGCTGGATGCACTTCCACCCCCTGCGTCGCGTTACCCGGCTATCCTCGACCGCCTCCGCGTCCGAGTCATCCATCTCCTCTGGGTCGGCAGGCCGGTAGGCAGGGAAGGCAGCCAGCAGGTCTGCTGCAGGGTCCGCCCCTGGGAGGTCCTCACGAGGGAAAGGTTCCCCAACATCCGGGCAACCTTCTTCTCTCTCCCCAGCGGCGCTGACACCCTCGTCAGCCCCCAGCCTCTCTCCGGTGGCAGCACCGCCGACGTCCGCAGCCCCTTGATCAGCAGTTGGTGGGGCCGGCTCGGTTTGGGAAGCCTGTTCCGGAGCAAGCGGCATGTCCACCACTGGTCCACTCGTAGATGGCCCGGGTTCGGCAACCCGACGAGCCTCCGATGTTGAGATCACTGCGCAGGGCATGCCATGGTTAGTCACGGATCGTCAATGGCAAGCACCAGCAGTAAAGTAGGGAGACTTACGGGAGTTCGGAGCATCATCTTCCGCTACCCCGGTCGCCGCAGGAACAGTTGCAGCAGGGGACCCCTTAGCGCTTGTCAATTCGATAATGGGTGCCTGGCCCCCGCCTTGTCCTGCTGGCGCCTCTCCTACTCCTGTTGAGGACGCCTGACCGACGTCCGTGTGCTCCTGAGAAGGATGGAGAAACGGGTTAGAAGCTGCATAAGAGAATGGATGAAGCAAGTGGAGTAGGGATAGAAGCGGACCTCGAGGAGCTCAGTGACATCAACGTTGTCAGAGCCGGCCACCTCGCCGCTCTCCCGTGGGCTCCCCCGATGGGACCTTCCCTCGGAGCCTTCATCCTCCCCCGTCTCCTCCTCCTCCTCGGAGTCGTTACTGTCATCTTCTTCCGGCGGCATCTGTTCCGGAGCGGGCTCGAGACCGAGCATCACCTTCACCAGAAGGGATGGCTCCGCACGCTGACCACGTTGGCGCGCGTACTCGTCCATGGCCGTCAGATATGCATATTGTCGGTTGAAGTCCACCCTGTCGGTGATCTGGAGGCGCCCGACCTCTGGCAGATAGATTCCTTCTCTGAGTATCTTTCGCCAGATGACGTCGGTCCCCAGTGACTGCCGCAGGGTCATCCAGGCCGACCACAGCGCCGGGAAGACTGCATCGTGGGAGGGTTCGAGCAGACGTCTCACCTGCTTCCCGGGCCGCTCCTCGATCGCCGCATGTGCCCCCTCTCTGGGCGCTGAGGTCGTAGCGGCAGCCTGCGATGCGCCCGCCGCCGAAGTCCCTGCCCGCGCCGGCTCCGCTGCTTGGCGCGCCTCCGTTCTCCCCCGTGTGGCGGCGCCTCGCCTCCTTCCTTGACGCCCGGTCTCCGCACGGGTAGCCTCGAGCCGCCGAACTAGCTTCCGCAAGAGCCCCTCAGGGTACGCGATGGCCCAGTGTTCGGGATCGGACGAGGTTGGTGGAAAAGTTTGAAGGTTGGCGCGCAATCCAAGTGGACGGCGCGCAATTGGGAAGACTGTCGCGCAAAGTTCCGGGTTTTCGCGCAAAAGCAGGCGAAATCCGGACGGTTTTGCGCGCCGATCGGGCGAATTTCGCGACCGGAAGAGGCAATTTCGCGCACGAGAGCTTGGGAGCTTATCGCGCGGAAGGCCAGAGTACGGAACGCGGGACCCAGCGCCCCTATTTATAGGCGAGGCCGGGCCCGCGCTGCGCGGAAAGCGCTTTGCGCGACCGCAGCGGCGAATTTCGCGACCGGTGCCCCTTTTTGCGCGCCAAAGTCCCGCGCCGCCCAGGACTTCGGCATTCCGGCGTCTCCCTCGGAACCCGATCGTTGCGACCTCTCGCCGATCAGATTCCGAGGGGGGGCTTTTGTAGACGCCGGAAAAGTCCGTTGCTCCCAAACGAAGCTCCGGATGCGGAAAGCGAGGTCATATTTGGAGTCGGAAGGATGTTTCGGAGGGCCCGGAGGCCTTGCGCGGAATTTCAGAGGCATGCGCGCAAAGGTGATGTCCCGCGCGGAAAACCCCCGGGATGCGCGCAATGCGCCGGCTCGGCGCGCAATTCTGCGCGCCGCGGGTCCGCGCGACTCCCTTACGCGCCGCGCCCGATTCCGCGCCCGCGAGAAGAATTTCGCGCTCGCACCCTGGATTCCGCGCCCGGGGTTGCCTATAAATACAAGGCGACCCCCAACGTTTCAAAGGTTGCTGGAAGTCGAAACGTCTCCCGTGCGCGCAATTCAACCCCTTCCGCGCGCAATGACGAACTTCAGGTAACCTCCTTTCTTTCGCGCAAGAAAGCCTCGGGGTCCGCCTTCGCGCGCAATCCCCGCTGGCTCCTTTCATTTGAATAAACACTCACCCTAAGGCCTTTGCGCGCAAAAGAACCCGCTTGCGCGCAATTGCCCCGGGGTGCGCGCAATCCGGCCCGATTGCGCGCACCCCCCCTTCTTTCAAGTGGCCATTCATTAGAGAATGAGCCGTTGCCCCCGCGCGCTATCCGAAGCCCGGTGTGAGCAATCTCAAGCATCCGCGCGCAAGGCGCTGGCCCAATTGCGCGCCAGCCGCCCCGATTGCGCGCCGGCCCGCAGTATTGCGCGCAAAGCTTCCTTTTTGCGCGCAATCTGCCAGGGTCGTCCCCGTTGACCTCCTAAGGTTACCCGCCTGTGTGGCACCCGATGATTCTCATCCCGGGTGCCCGCACCGTGCGTTGTCTTCCCGTGCGGCCCTCCAGGCTTGCGCGAAGTGACACGCACCTATGTCCAGCATGACGTTAAACTGCATATATGTCCAGCATGACGTTAAACTGCATATATGTCCAGCATGACGTTAAACTGCATATATGTCCAGCATGACGTTAAACTGCATACTCGTCCAGCATGACGTTAAACTGCATATACGTCCTGCACGACGTTAAACTGTACATCATCCGCACTGCAAGACGTTAAACTGCCAAGTGCTTCGTCCGGCAACCTATGCCCAGCATGACGTTAAACTGCACACCCGTCCAAGCTGCACGACGTTAAACTGCCTAGCCCCCATCGTCCGTGCTGCAAGACGTTAAACTGCCAAGTGCCTCGTCCTCAACACATGACGTTAAACTGTACTTCGTCTGGCAAGACGCTAAACCGTCCGCAACCTGATCCCGTGCTCCGCACGCAGGGTCTCCCCCGGTTTGGACGTGGCCCCCACCCGCTCGTCTCTGCAGGGATGTCGGGATTGTCCCCCTTTTGGGACGATTTAATGGGAGTGGCTTTTCCCTACGGGGGCAGGGTATTACAAACCCCTAGTTTCTCGTGGGAGGCTGCACATGTGTATCTCCATTGCACCTCCCCACTGCCGAAGCCAGTAGAGGGTCTGACTGGGATCGAGGTGTCTTTTGCTTTCGGTCCAAGTCCCTTCCAACTGAGTTTTGCAGTATCCGGGCTGCCCCAAGTGCGTAAGTCCTGACAGAATGAACTACGTGGACTTTGATCCCTGTCTTCTATACAGGGTACGTAGGAAGCCTCCCTGAGGTCCAAGCCCACCACCTGGTCGTCCCGGTCGTATTTACGTCGGTTCGTCCATCAGTGGACCCCTCCAGGGTTCACGCTTGCGTTGATTCACCTATGAATCCGCCCCTGTGGGAGACCGCCCGTGTGTATCTCCACGGTGCCTCCCCACAGCCCCCCTTTTCCATTTCCCCTTTTATCGTCCAGCATGACGTGAAACTGTGATCCACCCGGCCGTTCCATCCCCCTCCGTGCGAGGTGGTTCGGTTCAATCCTCCGCCCGGCGGCCTCGACCTCTTCGTGAGTCGGCTTGCCGACGTCCAGCATGACGTTAAACTGTATGCCCGAACTACGTTGACTTTGATCCGTGTTAACGCGCGGTACGTAGGAAGCCCCTCTGGGGTCCAAGCTCTTTACTCCATCATCCACCCTGATCCTTACCCGGGCCGCCACATCCCGGTGGGGTCATGCCACTTCACTTCACTCCACGTTACTTGGGAAGCCGCCCATGTGCTGGCCCCAGCGTCGGAGGTTCCCCGCAAGGGGTTCTGTCATCTGATCCACTTTTCGTGTTGATCGGTCCGATGCCGTCCCCGCTGGACGTTAAACTCGCGGCATACCCCGTGTTAAACACGGGAAGCTGAGGAAAACCTCAGGTGACACAGTTCCCCGCACCTAGTACGGGATGCCTCAGGCCATCGTGCCTTCGAGAAGCCCTATTGGGGACGGAAGACAGACGTGCAGAGCCGCAGTGTTACAACACGCCCCCAGCACCCAGAGCCACCCGGCCTTCTCACCGCAGGTTGCTGCCCCGCCCAGACTCCTTGGAACGTCCGGGCGGAAGCAGCGTAATTAACCGGTGTCCATGAAGATATGGCGCCGGGAACGAGATTCACGAACATTCTTAAGTCTATGAGGGAGACCCGGATTAGGCGACAAGTTCCGAGGAGACGTCCAAGGAAGGAGAAGCCGACATCCCATCATCCCGGTTTCGATCAAGGAGCAGACGCCCCTGAATAAGGGACGGATGCCGCCCGCCCTTGGAAAGCGGGACTGCGGGACCACAAGCCGCGCGCCCATCCCCTCGGGTTGACGGGTGCACGCGCGAACGCGTCCTGGCGGAACAGCGTAACCCGACGCACATCCGCACCGAAACAATATCCAAAGAGAATAATAAGCATAAATATATATATACACACACACATATATATATAATAAGGCTCACTCAATATTTACAGGAACATCCAGAAAATGAAATAAGTGAAATGAACTAACATGGCATGGAAATATGCATTGCATGTGAATTCTAGGTGCATATGATGATTCATGTAATAATGCTCATTTCCATCATATTAGTGGGGTAATGATGAAATAATATCCTTAATTATAAGAATTATAATAACCAAAACACAAAATGTGTGTCACTTAATGGTGGAATGATATCAAATATAATATGAAAAAGAAGAACGTCAATTATAATTCTGGAAACTCGAAATTTATCTTGAACAAAGGTTCACAAAGACCAAGCATGAATTATGACCAAGATCCAAGTGTTCCTAATATCCCATATACTTTCTCCTAATATTAGTCAATAATGTAACCACTCTAATACAAATTTGTGATATCCTAGACCTGAATTCCAATTAACAGGTTCCCCAAGCCCAGTGGGTCACTAGGACTCAAGTGCATCTCCTTGAACGCCAAAGGATACTAACTAAGATCAAGGTCCTAAGGTGTGTCTTTGGGGAGACCATTCCCTCATTAACATAGTGTAACACAATAGATAAATATAAAATAATAGGAGATAAGTAGCAATGGAAATGTAATAAACAAAATCAATAGTAGATGTAGATCGAAGTAATAAAAAACTGTAACAACTGATACTCATATAAAAAATTTGATGATGATATTTATTGTCTCTATAAATATGGAAAACATGGATAAAAGAAATTAGGTATAACATGATATAAAAAAGTAGAAAAATGAGACCAAAAACTATCCCTAGATTACCGAGCTCTAGCTAAGTTGTCTGCTACCATCTCTATCCTGAGAAATCAAGCATTAAAGTGTCAAATGAAGTATTCTTTTCTTTTTCAACACCAGCATACATGTAGTCTACTCGAGTACCAATGGTTCCCAGATAGGGCATGAAATAAATCTCAGTAGTCCTCCAAAAATGGTTTATATAACATATTTTCCTTGTAATATAAACTAAAACAATGTGTAAACATTCATATCTAAATGTAATGCAGTATAGTTACATAAATACCCAAGTATCTACTAAAACACTCAACTAGAATCTGAACATGTAACTAGTTCATTAAATAACTATGTTATAATTTATATATTAAGTAATTTGAGGTAAAAACCAGAAATAAAATCTTGAAATGTAAATCATATTAATATTGATGAGGTTCCAAGGGAATAACCAAGGTAACCTAGACCTCAAGGGTTTCCAAATCAGTAGTAACTATAGCATGGATAAGGGGTAAGAGTGTAATCCAAGGCACATCATCCAAGGAATTCCTCAATGATGAATCTAAATGAGTGTCAAGAAATCATACAAGGTAAAATGGGATAGAATTTTTTGGGCCCAAGTATATAACCAAGGCACATCATGTCTTTAGATTACACATTGGATCCAAGGAGTATATTGAAGGAATCCTATAATATTGAGGATAGATCTTATGGTTTCATACTTGGTATCCACTAGTAGATGAGGATCGGGTTCCAAGTTGGGTCTTTCTCTTTGAAACTGACATCCTTTGATCAGAATGGTTTCCAAGAGTGCTCAAGGAATTCCCTCAGGAATCCAAAAGATAACTCTAGTCTAACAACACCTATATTGATGTAAATCTCCACATACAATTTGGAACTATACAACTGATTCATTTAATAAAATTATTCATGTGATACTCAATCTAGTTAATAATTCACTTGGTTCAAGCCTTTCCTCTCATTAGTGTGACAAGTCTTGAGGGCATGTGACCATTTATAATTCATTTAATTCATAATAAATTTATAAGTTTCACTCTTATTCCTTCCATTAGACATGGAAAGGGGTGTTATATACGTGCAACCAAACCATTTATTTATAATCCATTAGGCCAAGTCATATATATAACATATACTTTCCAATTCAATTTTAAATTAATTTATCGCATTATAGAAGTTACCATAGATGGTTAAAGAGGGATTAAAACATGGTACTAGCCATTTATCAAGTCACAATTCATCTAATTAGAGGGGCTTACCATTAGCAGGGTCAATACACACACCTTAATAGTGGAGAAAAAGTCTTATAATAAACCCTTTAAGAATAACTAATCAAATAACCCAACTTGGGTGGTCAAAATTGTGGACATAACCACCAAAAATAAATAACATATATGGAATGGGTCTTAAAACACCGTTCTAATGACTATAAGAAACACAAAATAATTTAACAGGAAACACCCAATGAAATTGAAATGCCCATGCGACAATTTATAAAATGATGAAACATGAGGGATGAGTTATAGAACACCTACCTTGTACTCATACAACTCTTATCATCCTGTATCAGCCTCTAGTTTGGCTTGGATTAGAATAGATCTCAAGAATGGGTCAATTCCATAAAAATGGGGCATGTGGGCTAGCATCAAAATAGATTCTTCAATAGGAAGAAGAATGAAGAAGGATTAAAAAGGAATTAAGGTCTCATTGGTACAGATCTAGTGAGATGAACGATGATCGAATCGGTACTTGTATGGATTCTCAAGATAAATTCCTAGAATAGTCTTCAAAGAGCTAAAAAGGGAGAAAAAGTGTGATTTCTTATTGGAAAACAGAAAATAAAACATTACTACAAAACCATCATTTAACAACACTGGTATTTATCATCCTTATAAGAAAGTGATGATAAATGGAATCTTTATCAATGCTAAAGAAAGCGTTAATAAATTTAACCCTTTATCAACAGTTTTTTCTGAGTGCTGACAAATATTCCCTTTAGCAGTGCTTTATTTTTAGTGCTGATAAAGGGTACCCTTTATCAGAATTTTATTTCTATCATTGATAAAGGGTAACCTTTACCAGTGGTTTATTTTTAGTGCTCATAAAGGACACCCCTTATAAGTGCTATATTTTTAGTGATGATAAATGATTCCTTTATCAGTACCTTTTAGCACTGATAAAGGTCCAAATAAATAAAATTAAATAACCATATAAAGAAAAAATAAAAATGAGTTTATTAAAAAATATTACAAATCTTAATAATTAAATAATTATTGATAAAAATTAATAAATTGATTATACTACATATAAAATATAAATACTAATAAATGGTTTGTCTTAAATATATAGATATGGAAAATTTAAATTAAACAAATTACAATTTAAAATAAATAAATTCAGAAAAATACTAAACATGTTATTAATTAGATGATTGTTGATCATGTCAATAAATAATATATATTAAATATATAGATATATATTAATTTATATAAATATGATTTATATATTTCAAAATATTTAGTCACTATATTTAGTGAATAATGTTTTATAATTAAAAATTAATATGAATTAAAAATATTGACTAATTGCATAGAGTAATGGATATATAATTGAATGTCATTTGATTTTTCAATTTAACATAGATCAAATTTGTGTTATATTGATTTCGAATATACATAATTAATGATTTTTTATATACAATGTATATAAACAAAACTTATCCATTTTTTCAAAATTATTAATGTGTACCAATTTTTAATTTATTAAATTTCACCCATTTTTAATGGGAAAAAACTTAAAATTTGATATTCATAAATAATGTTAAAAAAATTATAAAAAAATATTTAGAAACAAATATATTTAAAATTGTACAAACTATATTTATAAAAATTTTATATTTATAATTATAAATAAATAAATATTCTTTTAAAAGTATTTATATAATTATAAGTAAATAAATATATATATTTAAATATTTATTAAATTTATAATAAATTTACTTAAATGATGAATATATTTACTATATTTATATTTATTTTTATTTATTTTTATTTTTATTTTATTTTTTATTATAAATATATTATGATATAAATATTATTTTTAAAAAATATTTATGTAATTATAAATAAATAATTGTATATTTAAATAATTATAAAATTATAATAAATATATTTCAATAAGGAATATATTTACTATATTTATATTTATATTTATTTATTAAGTATATATATATTTAAAATAATTATTTATAATTATAATTATAAATCCTTTATCATTGCTTAAATAATATGCACTGATAAAAGAAATCTTTATCAGATCATTTTTTATCGATAATAAATATGAGCCTTTATCAGTGCCAAAAAAGTGTTGATAAAATTCATATTTATCAATGCTAAAAAAGAGCTGATAAAAATTCCTTTTATGAGTTCTTAAACAATAAGCGCTGATAAAAGGACTATTTATCAACTCTTCTTTAAAAGAAATGATAAAAGTTTCCCGATATAATTAAAAAAACCTAACTTGTTGTGAACCCATTGTGATATCAGAATCTTTATATTGAATACACATATTGTTGGTGCGAATCAAAGCTCGAATCACAGTAACCCACTCAAATCACACAAACCCAATTCCTTTAGTTTCTCGAACATCATCCAACATCTGATGTTTGTTTGTAGTTAGGGTTTCCTAAGAAAAAATTAAGATCTAGATTTAAGAGTATCTTATTTTCTTCAACATAGAAAGGTAGTCTTGTGTTTTCCTTTGTAGGTTTCAATTTTCTTTTTGTATTTTTCGTTTCAGGATCTGGATCCAAGGGTTTTTTATTTTCTTCTGTAGGTTCTGATTTTATTTCTGTATTTGTGCTCCAATGATTGTATAATGTTTTTCTTTTGTTTATGATCTGTTGTCTTCTTGACTACTATTTTTGATATCCTATTCTAGTCTTATTAAATTGTTTCTTTGAATCAATTTTCATCATTGTATACATCTATACCCATCTTCCTCTACAAGCTTATTTTTTTCACTTTTTTTTAAATCACAGTTAATCGTCTCTGGTCCATAGATTAACCAATTAAATAAATATTTATGCCACTATATAAAAAGTTCATTTTTTGGATATTAAAACCTTAATAAAGCAATAAAATTTATTTAGAAAAACAATTATCATTCTGATGATAGGGAAAAAGCAGTAATAGAATCTGATTTTATGTTATTCGTGTAAGGGAATTTATTTATTTAAATTTTATTTTAAAATTTTGGTGTATGGGATTATCCTTAGAAATATATATATATATATATATTCAAATATAGTTACTAATATAATACACATATGTATATATATATATAACATATATATATAATATTTAGGTATATTCGCTTTATTTACAATGTATCAAATGAGGAGTGGCCTTCATTTTATAGTTTTTGATGGTAGAAGGCATGAACACCATTAGAGTTTATTACCTATCTAGGTAAGTGTAAACAAAATACACTCCTCCAGAGACCTCTTTTTCCATCATATAAAACCCTGGTTTTTTTAATAAAATATATCCTATTAAAAAAATTATCAAAAAAATATTATAAAATATCGTCAGCCAATTGTTTTATTGATGTTTTATTCAGATCCTTCTGGATAAATTCGAGGATAAAAATGAAATTAATTCATCATTAACTCTAACTCCCAATCAAATAAAATTAATTAATTTTAGTAACATACACTTATTAGCTGAAATTATAGTTTAGAAATGCAAGACCCCAAAGCTGAGTAGAATTGTAGTTGCATATTCTGATTCTTCCATCTCTACCCTGTTCATTTATTTCCTGCCCTTCACTCTATCATTTATTTTGTTGTGTGGAGATTTGATCTGTAAGGAGTTGGTGGAAATGGAGGCATCGAGTTAATAACAAGTGTAAATGGTGTAATTCTCACAAATGAAAGGCATTTCCCCTTTTAGAGAACACAATGACGTACAATTGTCATCCCCAACAACTTCATATTCTCATCCTCCTCTCTCATTGATTGATTTACTGGCGTGATCTATTTTCATTTTTTATAATAATTATTTCTTTACCATCACCATATCATTGTGGTGAACAATGTTTTCACAGTAAAATAATTTGGTATTCATCATTTTTGGTCTAAATGTATTGGTTCCACCCTTGGGAATCTATTATTATTATCCATGTATATGAAATAACTCTTAATTTGTTAAAAATGTTTTATCAATACTTGTTTATATCTTCTAGTTGATTGAATGCGAGTTTATTATTATTTTTTATCATATATGATTTTATTATTACTCTTTAATTAGCTATATTATATTATCATTTTTTAGTGTATATAAGAAATATTTTATGTTTAGTAATTTTTTTCTTAAATTCAATTTTCCATTTTCATCAATATATTTAAATTCTTTGAAACAATAAAATTTTGAGTTTCTCTTATTAGAATTATCTATAACTTTCACTTTTGATAATGAATATATTATTCATGTTTATTTATATATTATATAAAATTAATCTTTTATAAAACCAATAGGATGGATATGAACCAAAAATGTGTGCATGTTAATCATTTGAAAAATGAATATGAAGATGGAGTTAATGAGTTCCCCAATTTTTCAATAGAGCGTGCAGAAGACCCTTCTAAAATTCTCTTTTTGTGCTTATGTTGTTTTTATTCAAGAAAAATTAGTCCAAAAGAGTTAAAAGAACATTTGATTTGTCATAGAATAGATCAAACCTATAAATATTGGACTAAACATGGAGAAAAATGAATTTGGAAATTGATTGGGATGATTCTACAGTGTATGAATCATTTGATATGAATACCTTTGTAAAATATGATGGAGATCGCATGGAAGAAATGACAATGGAAATTAAAGATGACCTTCATGATTATCCAAAGTTTTTTTAGGAGTTAAATAGTTGTTAAAAAAAACTATTGTATACTAGTTGTACAAAATACAAAAAAATTTAAAATGTATTGAAGTTATATAATTGGAATACTGGTAGTGAATAGAGTAAACCAGTTTTACAGAACTACTTGGTCTTCTGAAAGATATGCTGGAAGAAGAAAATGAACTACTATGATGAACATATGACACAAAATGAATGTTTTTTTCAATGGTAATTATCTCTAAAACCTTATTTTCTAAATTATTGAATATTGTTTCACATGGAACATTAATCACTCCTAAAATTCCCTAAGTGTGGTGTAGATTGATACAAGAAAAATGAATCATGTCCTTCGAAACCTATATGGTACTTTCCTATCATTCCACAGTTTAAAAGACTATATAAATGTTAGGAAACCAAGAGAAAATTAACATATCATACAGATACATGAATTAAAGATGTGAACCTGCATTATTTAGCAGATTCTCCTTAGTGGAAGAAAATTGATTATGAGTTTCTTGAATTTGGATATGAGTTGAGAATATTTCATCTTGAGTTATCTAAATGTGGAATAAGTACATTTGGTGTATAGATTAGTACTCATAATAAATGTCCCATCATTTTGGTAAATTATAACATGCCTCCATGGTTATACATGAAGAAAAATACATTGTGTTCTCCCTACTTATATATGGACTAAAGCAACCGAGTAATGATATTGATGTCTACTTGGATCCATAGTTTGAAGATCGGAAATTGATGTGGGATACATTTCTTACAATGTATGATGCTCATAGAAGTAAAGAATTCACACTGAGTTCCATGTTTTACGAAATGATAAATGAGTTCCCAGATTACATAAATTTATCAGGATATAGTATTAAAGGAATTTTTGGGTTTCCCATTTCTTAAAAAACACACATACTTAGTTCGATTGAAACATTATTCTAAGACTATAATTTTTGGATGTTAGAAATTTTTACCTTGGCGAAAACAATACTGATCCTGGATGACATCATTCGATGGGAATATCAAAAAAGGTACAATATTGTCTCTAGTAATGAATGATCAAATCTACAGAACATTAAAAAATATTGACACTATTTTCAAAAAAAAATCGAAAAACCTTAAAAAATCAGGTTGGAAGAAGAGATCAATTTTCTTGGAATTTTAGTATTAGAATTGTTTGTATGTCATAAATTCTCTTGATGTCATTCATGTAGAAAAAAAATGTATTTGATAGTTTTATTGGAATGTTATAAAATATTATTGGGAAAAAGAAATGTAGAATCAAGGCTAGGTTGGACTTGATTGAAATGGGGATAAGGGAAGAGTTAGTATTGGTGAAGGTTAAGCTAAACTTTTCTTCCTACAACAGTTTACAATCTATCCAGATAAGAAAAATGACAATTTTTTCTTTTTCTTACTAGTGTAAAAGATCCACAGGGGTATTTATAAAATATCAAGAATGTCGTTTCAATGAATAATTTTAAGTTAAAAGGAATAAGATCACATGAATGTCGTGTTTTTATGCATGATTTAATTCTAGTTTTTTTATTACATTCAACCTCAAAATGTAAGATATATATTAATTATACTCTACTTCTTTTTCAAATCCATATAGATTAAATTTGTAGACCCAATAAAGTTTCCCATCATGAATAAGGACATTTTAGTCATATTATGTGAATTATATATTTTATTCCCAACATCAATCTTTAATATAATGGTACACCTGAAAGTTCACTTACATAGAGAGGTTCAACTATGTGGTCCTTTCCATTATATATTAATGTACCCCAATGAATAGTATATGAATATTTTGAAAGGGTATGTTAAGAATTTATGTTTTAAAAAACATTTATTGTAGAAATATATATTTTTTAAGAATCTATTGGATTCTGTACTGATTACCTATCCGATGTTGAAAGAATAAATATCTCAAAGTATTGTCACAGTGAACGCCTTATGGGTGAATGGATTTCTAGAAGATATTTTTTTACAATTACTTTGAAAGAGAGGGAGAATGAACATATCTACAGATTACATAATAGTGAATATGTTTATCCATACATTTAATGCCACAAATAAATACATATAGATTTGAATCCATCAAGGGATGAAGGATGGTTATCAAATAAACATAGTCAATAGTTTAATTGATGGTTTAGAGATCAAATTTATAAAGAGTTATCTGAAAATACAAATTCAATTTCTGAATGACTTTAATGGATATCCATAGGACCAAATGAAAACACTATATCTTACACTGGTTTTTTAATCAATGGTTATATGTTCTATACAAAAGAACACGAAAACTTTAGTATGATGGAAAATAGTTGTGTTACCATTATGGCTGAAGCGATGAACATATATGGTTCTAAGGATATAAATCCAATTGATGAAAATTTTTAATACTTCTTCATTGCCGAATAGATTTAAAAGTTAGATTATACAACATTTCAAGTTCCACTTTTCCATTACAAATTGTTTGACTATATCAATGGAGTGATAGTTGATGAAATAGATTTTATGAAGGTGAATTTTAGTGTGGAAGAGGAAAAAGATGAGCCATTTATAATGGAATCAAAAGTAGTGAAAGTATTTTATGTCACTGATCCAATAAATAAGAATTGGTCAATTTTTCTGATCGTGACAAAAAAAATGTTTAGTAAGGTGAAACTTCAATCAAGGATCACACTTTCATTGGGACATCACAATCAATTAATATTGATCCCAATGTATACAATGTCTTGTACATTAGAGGGGACCATAAAGAGGGGATTTGGATTGTTGATAGAGTAACAATATCTGTGACACCTTTAAAAATAAATAGAGTTCAATGATAAGGTAAAAGTTTTTTAAAATATATTATGATTTTCCTCATAATATTATATGTTCTCTACTACATTAACATAATCTAAATTAAATGTTTGAATAATCAAGGAAAAAATGTATTCTGCACATGATGATGTTACCAATCCCTAGGAAGAACAAAGTATAATGAAGGAAATCCTTTAGAAATATGTAAATCAAATGTTACAACATAGTTTCTCTATTTTACCAAAAACAATTATTGAACGTTGTTTATATTTTCATTATTCCTTACATAGTTCATTTATTTTAGAATATTTTTGTCCATGTGTCATGCCTTTGCAAGAAGAGTAATGATGTTGTCTTTGCTCAATCACAGAGTAAATCTTGATGTTTTCACAGTAAAATTATTTTTCATAGAATTACTGTATTATTTCATATTTATTTTTAGTATTACTCACATAATAATTGTTTTCTTGTATAGGTGGGTTCTTTTGTTAGATTTGTGGTGCTCTGTCCATATTTGATGCCTTACTACACCAAAAAATTTATATACTTCTTCTCCCTCAAAATATTTTCACCCCTACAGTGTTTAATTTATCAATTTCCTTCATGTTATTACCACTACCTTTGCAGGAAGAGTAATGACACTGCCTCTGCTCAATGACAGAGGTAATTTTTATGTTTGCACAATAAAATAATTGTCTATAGAATAAATATATTGTTTCATATTTATGTTTTATTTATTTATTTTTAGTATTAATCACATAATAATTGTTTTATTATACAGTTGGGATAGTTGTTCGATTTATGGTGCTCTTCCTATCTTTCATGAATTTCTGCACCAAAAAATCCACATAATTCTTCTCCCTCAAAACCATTCACTCATGCAGTGTTGACATTCATCACATCCCTTCAAGTTCCCTCCACTTCTCAATCATAGAGGCAATCTTGATATTTTCACAGTAAAATCATTGTTTATATAATTAATATATTATTTCAAATTTATGTTTAATTTATTTTTTTAGTATTACTCATAATAATTATTTTCATATAAAGGTGGATTATTTTTTTGAGTTGAGGTGGTTTCAAATAAATTTCACATGTAGTATTAGTAGCTCAATAAATAAAGTCAATGGAAATCATAGTAACATTGACAGTTATAATTTTTTGAGAATTTGGAATGTGTAGGAATCATCCACACCTCAATCCAACAAACAATGTGAACGATATGACTCCAAGTACTTATTTATATTTAAAATTGACATTAATTTGAGTTAAAAATAAAAATTACATACTCAAAACCAAGAAAAAATATTTGTATTTCATTTATACATTAATACAATGGTCCATAATGAATTTTTGACATGTAGGAATCACCCACAACTCAATGTGATATACGATGTGCCTGATATTATCCAATGTGTCTATTGTCAGTTTAAAATCAACATTTTAGTTCAAAAAGTGTCACTCACATAAAAAACATGTTCATATTTTCTTAATAACTTAGGTAATTGATTCATAAATCATTTTTGACATGTAGGAATTGGTCTCACATCAAACTGTTACATGATGTGATCTGTATGAGTCAAAGTGTGAGTTTCATGTTTAAAAAGACATTTTAGTAAAAAAGACAGGTGACATACTCAAAATCAAGAAGACACATTAATAAAATATTGATATTATATGACAATAATCCAAAATTCATTTGAAACTTATAACAAAAATCCACACCTAAATCTAATGCATGGTGTGACCATTATGACTTTAAGTGCATCTTTTTTTAAAATTGACATCAATTTTAGTAAAAAAACAAACTAACATACTCAAAAACAAAAAAAACACATTAAAATCGTTTTTATACTTTAAGAAGATAATCTATAAGTGATTTGATACATATATGAATTATCCACACCCCAATCTGATTCATAATGTGATCAGTGTGAATCAAAGTCTTCATTATTAGTTTAAAATTGACATTTTTGGTCAAAAAGGGTCACTCCCAGAAAATCAATCAAACATGCCCTGATTTTCATAATAATTTAGAAAAGTGATTAATAATTCATTTGTGATGTGTAAGAATCATTCTCATGTAAAACTGATACATGATGTTATCATAATTAGTCAAAGTGTGTGTTTCTAATTTAAAATGACATTTTAGAAAAAAAGACAATCGATGTACTCAAAACCAATCAAACACATTTGGATTTTTTTAGATACGTAAGGAAAAAAATTAATAAGTCATTTGGGATGTTTAGGAATCACTTTCACCTCAATTTGACCCATGGTGTGAGAAGTATGACTAAAAGTGTGACTTTTTATTTCAAATTGACATCAATTTTAGTAAAATGGACAAGTAACCTACTCAAAACTGAGAAAATAGAATCATATTGTTTAAATAATTTATGAAGATAGTCCATAATTCATTTTTGATGTGTTGGAATCATCCAATCCTCGATCTGATACATCATGTGCCCAGTATGACTTAAAGTGTTCGTTATCAGTTTGAAATCATCATTTTAGTTCAAAAAGTGTTACTCACAAAATATCAATCAAACATACTTGGATTTTCTTCATAATTTAGGAAATTGATTCATATATTATCTGTAATGTGTTGGAATCCATTTCATTTCAAACCAATACACAATGTGATTGGAATGTTTCAAAAGTGTGTGTTTCCAGTTTAAAATGACATTTTAGTAAAAAAATGTCATACGAAAAACCATGAAAACAAATTCATATTGTTTTTATACTTTATAAAAATGATCCACAAGATAATTGAGATGTGTTGGAATAGTATGCACCTCAATTTGATGCATGGTGTCAATAATATGACTCCAAGTGCGTCTTTTTACTGAAAATTGTCATCCATTTTAGTAAAATTAACACTTTATGTTAATCTATTTATTTATATTATTACTAACATAAGAATAGTTTTCTTATATAGGTGTGTTCCTTTTCTAGAACATGGGGTGGATTGTTAGAAAATATCATGATTCAGGTTAGGATTAAAAGACAAAGAATATATGTCATAATTGGTATTTATGTAATCAAATAAACAAATTTTTGAAATATCTATAATATAGTTGGTTTTTTTATATTTGGGTTTTAAATTTCATTTCATTTAAATTCTATATTGGCACTTATTTTTGTTGATATCTGGTGTATTTCCGGTTCTTTTGGTGTTGTGGTGTGCTATTACAGCACATTGTATTGGTGTTGCAGTGTGCTGTTACAACACACTACAGTATGGACTTTTATTAGTTCTTTTAAAAGCACTGATAAAGCACACATTTATCATCTCTTTTAAAATGACGGATAAATGGAACATTTATTAGTTATTATAAAAGAATTGATAAAGGTATACTTTATCATTGTTTCTATCAGCACTAATAAAAGGTACTTTTTGGTGATTTTATAAGAACTGATAAAGGAACATTTATCAGTGCTTATAAAAGTAGAGATAAGGGATTCATTTAGTAGTGCTAAATAAAAGTTCAGATAAATGGGTCCTTTTTTTATGCTTGTAAAAGTGCTGATAAATGTACCATTTATCTTCTCTTTTTTTAGCACCGATAAATGACCACTTTATCAACACTTTTTCAACACTGATAAAAGTCTTATGCTTTTAACCTCACTCATGTAGTTCACACTTTTCTAGCATTGATAAAGACCATTTCTAGAATAGTTAAAGACCTATTTTTTAGTAGTGAAAGAAGGGTTTGTTTTAAAATATAAATTAATGTTAAAATTGGAAAATCACCTTAAAATAGTCATCACATGGTTTTTCCGCACGATTTTCCAAACCATGCACCAATCGTGTATGATCTGCTATAGAAAGGGGCATTCCACATGGTTAAGTTTCATGGTTAGGGAATCCATGTGTTAACCATAAAAAATACCACTACAATTTTGTCTGCATTTTTTAGGGTTATGCGGACCTTAGTGCATGGTTAGGAAAAAATGTGCATCATATATCATCCCACTATCCAACCTCACATGGTTAAAACTAACCATGCAGCCTACCACATACAGTTTCTTCTAACCATGCATCTGGCCAAATTAATCAAACAAAAAAACCGGTTTTAGGCTCTGAGAAATCCCCAAAAATCACTAAGATCCTCGTTAACTCATTTGGAATCCATATTAGGCCTATAAAATATAATTACACCCAAATTCAAAGTTCCATACCTGAGAAAACAATGGTGTTCAAATAGAAGTCTTGTGTATAATTAGGCATACCACCATCATATGGGAGTTGGCTATTTATGAATTCCTAGAGGATACTAATCAATAGTGTGTGCATTAAATCATACCTTATGAGTTAATGAATTATTCAACTTTTAATCTTAGCTAATTCATTAAATGATTCTATGAATGAATCACCCATAAGTATCAACTTTTAAAACGACTACTTAAGGGTAGATAAATTTAATGGAGTGACATAAATGATAACAATTATATTTTTGAAACTATAATGACATGGTGTTAGTGTATATCGATCCTCTATATTATATATATAACACTCTCTATGGTATCTTTTAATCATATAATATGATTAAAAATGATGTTTTATAAGCATGTTGTATGATATCTATAAGTCCTATAAAATGTCAGATTGTGGTAGTAGCATGATAACATGGTTTATGACATATTTTAATAATTGAATATGATATAGTCATATGAAGCACATGAATTAATGGATTTTTTCCGTATTATTATTAATCTTTATCATACAATAAGGTTGTATATATCGTGTCTCATTTCTCTATATACATTATCATATCAAATAAAATGTAAAATTACGTCAAAATATCCATTCATATATCATCAAAAATAGTTTTTTAAATGGAAATAACATTCCTAGGAGTACCTGATACATCCCCTAGAAAGATCTGTCATAAATATCTATGGGTGTTCCTAATCTCCATGGTCTTGAACAGAGAGGAGTATCATGAATTGAGGTGAACAATTATAACATAGAGAAGTACCTCAACTCAATGGTAAATGAATTTTTGGTTGGGGATTACATAGAGAAGTATTCCCTTATATCTATAACCAAGAGAAGTATCTCAACTCAATGTGATAAATAAAAACCATGAGGTATATCTTTACTCAGTGTTAATTGAATGTTTGGTTGGGGCTGACACCTAGATGGAAGCCCGTGTATCCGATTTTATCTCCCCTACCCTATTTTCAAGTGATAAGATAAATAATGGATATTTATAAGTTTGGAGCTTATACCTACAGAGGAGAACCATGTATTTGAAACAAAGAGTAATATCTCTACATGAGGGGAATAACGAGAACCATAAGAAGAATCTAGACTCAATTATAATCAAATATTGGATTAAGGATTACACATACTAGGTGGCCCTTGTATATAAAACAATGAGTAGTATCTTGACTCAATTTTAATTGAATATTTTATTGGTGTAATATCCCATTACCTTATTTTAGGTAATTCTTTACTCTGGTTTTGATTCCATTTTTTGGGTTCATTTTTTTTATTTTTATGATACAAATAATTTTTCTATAAAAATTACCTAATTTTCAAGGGTGTATGTTTGTTCTAAATAATATTGTATAGGAATAAATATGCCAAAATATTTATAGGGTTCACTTTGGGATAAGGCTAAATTAGAAGTCTTATGGGTAGTTCTGCTGCAAGGCACTAGCTTTAAAAGTAATTTACACCATAAATACTTGGTTTATGATGTAAATTATTTGTTGGACACAAGACTTGGGAATGGAATATAGCACAAAATTATGTATTTCATAAAATATGAACATATTCCATTAATTCATCAGTCTGTGCATTTTTAACCTGACAAGACACATTTTTTTGTGTATTTGCAATGTGATGAATTTAATTTATAATCCAAGGGTTTATGATGGAAATTCTTTATATCAAGTGATTTTATTTTCTATTATTCCCTAATTTCATTTTGAATTCTATAAGATCTTCTCCCAAGAAACATAGGCTTCATACAATGTGTTATGAGAAACTCCAGCCCCTCTTGATGTATCAGTTTGGGGTTTGGTCACTAATGAGTTTCCTTTATTTGGTTTTTGCCTTCTCTTATCTCTCCTTCTCTTATAGTGGTTTGATCTCATGGTTGTTTTTTGAATCATATTTTGATCTTGATTATTTATAATCTAGGATACCTTTTTAGTATCCTTCTCATGCATTTTACATCGGCATTTCCAGAATGTGATTCTTGATTTGATCATTGATAAAAGGTGGGTTATTTTATAAGATTTTTCCCTACTATTAAAATCCTAATTTTCATGGTTTATTTAAATGAGATTATAAATTATATAACGACCCTTATTTGAGATGATGGATGTCTTTTTTAATAGGGAAAATAAATTTTGAATACCCCTCATTTCCATGGAAATAAAATTGTTCGATGGAATTGAGAAATTTAATGTCTTAATTATGAAATTTATTTGATGAAATTATTTGGTTTTAAACCTTGAGATTGATGGATTAAATTGAAAGAGGATTTTAAAAGGCATGATTGATGAAAATCAATGATTTGGGTTTGAGATTATAAATGCATCTTGAAAAAATAAATTTAGCCAATTATATTTTAAGTTGATTTGAAATTATTGTTGCTCTTATGATGCATTTATTTATTCACTGAAGTTCTTGTGATCCTGGGTAGTTAGATGGTAATTAGGATTAGAATGTTAGGATCTAAACTCGTGGAAATCGATTGACAATGACAACACTGATATAAATTTATTACTGCATGATTTTTTGCAATGGTGAGTTGATTCCTGACTACCTAAGTCATGGGAAGTGTTTAAAAATTGATCCAATGTCACTATTTGAAGAATTTAAGGATCCTATTACAAGAAACTATTGTATCACTAGGGCTATTACATGGTTATATGAGATGATTTAATTTATTATTACATTCCACATATAATTGAACTGTTTTATTATTGTTAATTTATTTATATAAATGTTTTATAAAAAATATCATTAAAGCCTCTTTTGATATATCTTCCATTTATGATTATGAAATCATGTTTTGTTATAGATATGTAAATTTTACTTTATGCCTTGTTTTATTAAAATTTAAAGAAGTTTTTGTTTAATTCTTGTGGAATTTATTATGGAACACTTGGTCAGATCCTACTAGGATTTATAGATCACATATTACCTTTTCATTAAGATATTTCTATATTATCTTACGTCATGTCCAAGAAAAGGGAAAGTTCCACTTAGATGTGGTGGATATTCTTGATAATTAGGACCCATATTGATGGAAGTGACCTATGGAGATTTTAACCAACTATTACATGTGATATTAATGAGTTTTTATATCTTTTTATATGTTTTTCCATTCGATAATGTACGATATCATATTTTTTTACCTATTTATTTTCTAGTAGATTCACCCATTTGAGTGTTGAGATTAATGACTTTTATCTTTCTTCTTACACTATTATTTGGAAAAAATCATTCCCTTATGTTTATTGTTTGAATCTAAATGATATTAACCAAACTATGGGGATCGAGATAACCCTTTGGGCTATGTCAGATTCATCTCAGGTCTCAACATACTAGCATATCAATTTGTGACAAAGTGGAATCAAATGATCATGTTTTACATATTTTTTTGATGTTAGTATAAAATTTTAATGGTTATAGTACATAGAAGGAAGGATTTTCAGGACATAGGTGGAAGTTTCAAGGGAGTTCTTGGATGGATATCATCATAATAAGCCTTAAGACGCCATGGGTGTTTGAAAAAAGTGACTTTGAGGAATAATTTTATTTGAGTATGTTGAAATCCCAATCATGAATTCTGCTGGAATAAATTGATAGTCTGGTATACTTTTTTTTATAATAATTATACCACTGATGATGATTTCATTGCAGTTAATTGATATCGTGTACCATAATTCCTCTAAAAGTACATTTTTATAGGCCATGGGATGAATCCATTGGTGAACCATAGCAGGAGAATCCTATAGTAAACCACTATATTAATGAGATGGTGGTGCATGTTGTCCAATCTTTGATATATGTACCTACGCTCATTCTTAATTCGAATCCAATTGTGGGAACCGTAAATAGGTGAATATAGAGATCATTATCAAGAGGTTCTTCCTTAGAAACTAAAAGCTTACTAAAGTGATAGTGATCCTCAAGATTTTGATTATTGGTTAAAAAATATTGAAATTATTTTCTAGGCCTTGGAAATGAAAAATTCTATAAACATGAAATGTAATACCTTCAAGCTTGAGGAAACGAGTGGGTTAAGGTGGGATTAAATTGTTATTGAGAGTAAGAATGAGGACTAGAAGTGGAAAGACATCAGATTTATTTTTAAAACTAGTTATATCCAGAATATTCGGTTTTGGAAAAGGATATGGGGTTTCTCAAAATATAAAAAGGTGCAAGGACCATTACACTTTATGTGTACTATTTTGTGTATATTTTTTACTTTTTACCAAGTTTTTATCTAATGACAAGATGATGAATTGATAGTTCTAGATGTATATTCGACCTTATGTCTGATCATCAGTTTTCTTTGTAAAGATTAATTATTATACTGATCTACCAGATAGAGTGTTTATAGATGATCTTGACTCTTCTGGAAATTTAGGGATTATGGGAGATCGTTTATATTATAATGGAAGTTAAATGAGTTTCTTCAAGGTGAAGAAAAATCATGATAAGTATCATTGTTGTTATAGATATGAAATGTATTCTAGACTTCCAATAGTGTAAAGTAGAGACCATTTGAATTGATTTTAGTGTGGAATCATCATGCATTCGAAATAGGATTGTATAGAGGAACCAAGGATGTGTAGTATTTTTGGTCTCTTGGGACACCTATAAAGGATCTAGCATTTCTTTTTTTTTACATTGAGTAGTGTAATGGGTTCATCAATATCAAAATAACTATGATGAAATTATATTCTTCAATAACTATGGGGTTTTATCCTTATCGGTCCAAAACAAAACTTTTTCACATAGTGGAATAATCTCTAAAGGAAGCTAATATGAGTCTAGTGACTGTAAGAGGTATGATCACTATAGCTTTATCATTAGTGATTACATTATCTCATAATGTTGAATCTCACTCATTTACATAGAATTTTATTTTTAACCAACTAAAAATTCCTATGGATATTTTTTCCAATGTGATGGAAATTACTAAATCCCTTGTAATAAAGAGAGAGTAGTGTCTTCGATGTCCTAATTGTGTTTTCCCAATATCAGAGGTTGAGATTATCTATAGTTTTCTAGTTCTCAACATGAAGCCTTTTGATGTAATTTTTGGGAAGTATTGGATGATTTTTCTTAAGTCTTGTATTGACTATTATCTTTAATTGGTCTCTAATACTATTCCTAATGGTGTGTTCTGTGTCTTTCAGTGAGAATCAGAATCGAGTTCATGTAGATTCATAACTTCTTTTCTAGAGTTGGGAATGGTAATATCATTAATTTATTTAGAACTATATGGAGATTCAGTTTGTGATTATCTATATATAGTTTTCATAGAGTTTTCTATTATGTTTCCTTTGGATTTATTAAGTTTTCTATTGGTAAGAGAGGTAGATTTCTCTATTGGTTTGTCACCTAGCACTCAGATAGTTTCTATTTCTTCTTGAAGTATGGAAAAAATAGAGATGAAAGAGCTAAACACTCTATTTTATGGGATGCTAGTGAATGTATTTATATGCATGAGTGTTTCACCTTGGTCTTCTCTGGTTCTCTTCACAGAAAAATGATAATGGGACACTTCACCTTTGTGTTGATTTCATAAATTTCAATTGAGACACAGTAAAGAAAAATTATCATTTAATAAGATTTTATGATATATGTGATTGGTTGAAAGGGGGAAGTGTGTCTCTAAGATTAATCTTCATTCTGGTTATCACCAATTGAGAATAAAATACTTTGACATTCATAATACCGCCTTATATAATATGAAAGAGAATTATGATTATCTTATTATTATATGTTTTCTGATCAATGATCATGTAGTTTTTATGAATTTTATGAACATTATATTTCATGATTACCTTGAATTGTTTATGGTGGTATTTTTGGATGATATAACAGTTTAATCTCAAATCGAGCACTGTGTGAATCATTTGAGAGAAGTTATGGAAATCTAGAGAAATCACTTATATTATGAGAATCAATTAAAATGTAGTTTTTTTATTTGTTAACATGGTATTTTAGTTGATCTTGAGATGGTAAAATATATTATGATGTGGGATAAATCATGTAATGTTTTTTAGATTTGATGTTTCATGGGATTAGCGGTGTTATTCCATATGTTTATTAATGATTTATCGATGTTTTCCCCTTCAATGACCTCTCACTCATAGATGTGTAATATTAACAAGGATAAAAAATATCATAGGGATTCTATTGATTTAAAATTTCTTTTTAATTCTTTTAAATTGTTAAATCTTCTAGACGCTAGGTAGGGATATGTGGTTTTTTTGATGCATCAGGTTTAAGTATGGGTTGCGTTCTTATGTGGCGTGATCATGTGGTAGCCTATGGTTACAGAAATATTTAGCCACATGATAATAAGTATTTGACCGATGACCTTGAAATCATAGTTTCAATGCATTCTATTAATAGTTGGAACATTACCTTTTCTTATAAAGGTGTATCATTTTCTACCATTAAATATTGAGTTATATATTCTCTAAAAAAGATATGAATCATTGATAGTGGTGTTGGTTCAAGTATCTATAGTATTTTTATTTTGAAATTTCCCCCACCCTTAGAAAGGGGAATTTCATTCATTTTACTTTAAGCATCCAACATCTAACCTAGTGTATGAAAGAATCATCAAAATAGTGGAATTTTATAGCACTCTCTAATCAGCTTTATTTGGGAGTCTATGAGAATGAATCAAATATTGTTATGGATAGAATTCAATTAACCTCCTCTCTTATTGTGATTATAAATTAGGAGAAGTAGCTAAATGATGTGTTTTATATAATTAGGGAATCTTTTTATGATGGAGAGACTGTTAGGGACTGGATGTTCTATTTGTAAGGTATCTTATGTTTCTAAAATTAGTACATTATGCCTTTGTCTATAAGGAAGGATTTGATGGAAGATGTAGGTGATTATCAGTGGTCAATGCACCCAAAACAATGACTATTTTTTATGATATGAGGTGATGATCCTAGTGGAAGTGTATGATACAGGACATATTTGACTTTATTTCATATTTTTATACCCACCAACTGGTCAAATCCAAGTACCAAAGACCTTTTAGTTTTCTTCAGCCACTTCTAGTGATGATTAGAAGTGGAAAAAGATTTCACTGGACTTTTTCTATCAGTTTCTATGTACCCTTTTACTAATAAATGTGATATGGGTATTAAACAATAGGCTCACCAAATGATATCACTTTATACCCATTCTAGATACTACCAATGTTGGGGGATTGGGACACCTCTATATATAATACATTATCATATTTCATGGTGTTCCATCTACAATAGTCTCTGATAGGGATCCATGTTTCACTTCTCTCTTTTGGATAGTCCTCGAGGAGGTACTATGACCCTATTTAAATTTAATCACAGTATATATTCCATAGATGGATGGATAAAAAAGGTACACATTTGTGAGTACATGCTATGTGATTTTAATCTTGACACTGGTGCATCTTGGGATGACCATTTGGGACTGGTTGAATTATCCTATAACAATAGTTACTAGTACCCTATTATAGTTGATCCTTTTGAGGCCTTGTATGGACGAAATTATATATTTCATTTGAGTTGGTCAGATATTGGTGAATGTTATGTGGTAGAAATGATTTTTTTTAAAGAGTCAATAGTGAGGATTTAGTTGATTCATCAAAGAATGTTGATGAAACATAGCCAATATAAATACTATGATTACCCAGTAGGTGGGGAAAGATTCCAACCATATGGCACTTCCACCATAGTTTACTTTGATCTAAAAAATGTTTCATGTATTTTAGAGTTGAAAGTATCATTCTAAACCTTATCATATTTTGATATGGGAAGATCTTGATGTAGTGCCTAATTTATTCATGAATAATCATCAAGTCCAAATTGATGATTCTTAGACAAAGGTTCTTTGAGGTAAGATGATACCTTTGGTCTATGTTTTATGGAATCATGGTTCTTGTTCACAAAAGAAATGGGATAAAGAGGTAACAATAGGTGGGAAGTGGTCTCGTATCTTTGATATGGAATCATCTTGATAGTATTTTTATGTGTGAAAGGGATTTATGGTGGGGACGTTGTAACAACCTCTTATTTTTTTCCAGGTACTTATTAACTATTTTTTGTTTCCCTTCTTATTCGGGTGCATTTCAAAACATTCATGTATGGATATATTTGTTTGGGGAAAATAGATTATTTTTTGGGGATTTATATTTCTTTTAATTAATAATGTCTGGTTATAAATTTGTTAGATTCATTAGAGGGTTCACATCGTTGCTAAGTTGATTTGGAAGCTTTATGGGTGTTTTTGATGTAGGGTAGTGGATGTATAAGTAATTTATGCCATAAATATTTGGATAATGATGTAGATTGTTCATTGTACACAATTTGTTGGAATGTATTATGGTGAAAAATGATTTAATCAAAAAATTATGAACTTATATTGTGAATTCATTACTATATTTGTTTTTAACCCGAAGTGATGCATTTTCAGCATGTGGGAAACATTATGGATTTGTGTTGTAAGCGTAGGGTTTAGAACATAAATTCATTATTAAAATTGATTTTATTTACACTTCTTACCAGATTTCATTTTTAATTCTATATATTCTCCTCTTTAGAACCTTAGGATTCCTCCCATGCATGGTGAGAGACTCCTATTTCTAGACATATCAGTTCAGTGTTTTTCCCCTAGTGAGTTTCATTTCATTGGTTTTCTACTTCTCCCTCTTATCATTATTTAAAATATGTGTGATTTCATAATTTTTTATTGAATTGGATTTTTATCATTATGATTTGAAAACAATTATTTCCTTATTGGTTGCCTTCACTTTCAATCTTCAATGGTGTTTCCTAGTTGTGGGTGTTGATTTGATCACTGATAAAAGATAGTTTGTTCCATAATTTTGTCCCCATAATTTAAAACATACTTTTCTTGATTGATTGATATTATTTTATACATAATTTAAAATACCATATTTGATAAGATTTATTTTTTATTTTGTAAAGGGATTGGAAATTGTGAAAACCCCCAATTTTAAAGGAATTGAAATTCTTAGGTTGATTTGAGAAAATATATCACTTGATTTTGAAATTAATTTGATTAAATGTTTTGATTTTAAACATTGCGATGAATAGATTAAATTTAATGATGATTTTAAAAGGTATATGTTGATGAAAAAAATTATTTGGTTTCGAAATAAGAAATGTATGTTGAAAACTATAATTTGGTTAATTTTATTTTGAAAACATTTGAAATAGTTGACCTTACCTTGATTAATTGATTGATTTAATGAAACCCAAGTGAGACTGGGTAGTTAGTGTGTAATCATGACATGAATTCTAGGATATAATCCCCAAATAAGGAATATAAAATTACAACACTAACATAAACTTATTCTGACATGATTTTCCCTTATGGGGAGTTGAGTCCTGATAGCTTGAGCCATGGGATGTGTGCACACATTAAGTTGATAAAAATATTTGAGGATTTTGAGGATCTTATTACCTAAAACTAATATCCCATAGGTATTATTAATGGTGATACCCTACTATATTTTATACCTCACACCAAACCTTTTCCTTGAGGTATTTGTTCATTATCATATGCCTGGTCCATGCAAAGGGAAAGCACCACTTGAAGGTGGTGGCTGTTCTTCACCCTTCAATACCAGAGTGATAGAGGTACTAGTGGATATGTTATACACATGTTACATGAGATATATATATTATTTTAACTTGGTAGATATTGTTTCTTTTGATGATGGGCTTTTGGGTATTATTTTACCGGTTACTTTTTTGGAACTTTCTCTCTTTAGAGAGATGATCAAACAAGATTATATCTTTTTTCATCTACTATTTTTTGGAAAAAATAATTAACTTTTATTTATTGTATAATTCTAGTTCATATTATCTGACCTATGGGGATTGGGAACACCCTGTGGGCTATATCAGAGTTGGTTTGGGTATAAGCATACTAGGGTATCTAAGATGGTTCATGAAAATAGAGTCATACACTTAGTAGTATCCCCAATTGTGGTTTCCTTTCTCCATAACATCTGTAGGAAATAGGATTAGTAAGGGATATTTTTATTTTTTGGGATTTCCCCTAAGGAGGACGCCCATGTATTTGAAACCAAGAGGTGTATCTCTATTTATGGTGAATAATGATAACATGAGGAGTATCGTGATTCAATAGTAATTGATGATTTGATAAGGGATTATATATTACTAGATGCCCAATGATAGAAAAGATCGTGAAGGATCACAATCCCTCATAAAATTATTAGCATAATTATTTTTTATGGGGTGTTAATATAGATGTTCTGCATCATGGGGTCTACATTGGGTTTTCCTTATAGGACTTTCTTCATAGTAGTATACATGTAATGGAATTAGAATAGGTACATAATAAAGGAATAATTTATATGGTTTATGGTTAGCATCATTCATATAGGTTCCTTGAAAGGACTTCTACATGGTTTTATCCACATATAATTTAACATAGGGTTGGCCATATTTCATCTTGAAAAGGGTCGCTAGAAAATATTCCATGAGGGAGCCCGGTATATAATTATCCATTGAAACTTTTGTGATGTTTCTTTGTGGATGGATTCAATTTAAAATGGTATTCATGGTATTACATCAAAATTTCCCTCTCAATTTGTAATCTCATGAATTTTACCTGAGTTGTTCTAAGAGAGTGAGTCCAATCTAAGAATCCCAGGGATTCCTCGCTTTCTCTACTTTTTTTCCGAAATCGTGTGTCAGTATGAATTGGTAAATAAATTCTTTCCCAACATATCTGGTGCCATATATACATTAATAAAAATAGGAATACTCATATAAATAGTCATCCATATAAATGTTTTTACTCTATGTGTGAGGCCATAATTTACCACCACATGACACAAAATAATTTTGTTTGCGGGAGGAGTGTTTCAGAAACTATGTTAATCACAACACTATTAAATAAAAGAATTATGAGGATGAAAAAATCACATCTAATGATCCAAAAAATGATAGTGGGTACACAAACTTATTGAAGTGAAGTGCAGTCAAGAAATAGTTCTATGTATTGGGAAAATCACCACCTATGAGCTGCAAATTAAAATGGATCTATGAAGAGATTGAGGTTATATACAATCATAAAAAACACTATGTGAAAGAAAAAATCTCGAAATATGTGATAAGAAATATATTAGATCCATTAATAGATTCAGGTTCTATTTCGTTGGAACAAAGAGCTATGATGGATTTTTGACTATGTTAATTTTTATTTGAGAAAAAATGAAACCTAATATAGAACAGTTATAACTTTTGATATGTGTGTCTTTTTGGGCTCCATTAGTAGTCAAATCGATGCACGTAAAGAAAACTACTCCCCCATGGTATAGTGTATTCAAATAAGAATGAGGTTTTATGATTCTGAATATATTATGTAAGACCCTCAAAAATTGGTTTTAAGGTAGCGATACCTTTTCATCTGAAATTTTTGAAATCCACATCCTGCTCTTGAAGGGAGGCTCTCACCACCACATCATCGGGCCTTGAAATTTTTATAAGAAATATTTATCCTTTGATGTTTGAGAATTTTCATGGTGTAATGAATTACAAGATACTTCTTTTTATAATATAGAGACACATTTCTACTAAACTAGCATACGAAATGTCAACACTTTCACCATAAACTATGAATGGTATAAAAATAGCACATCCATAGTCAAACATATCACAAAACCTTCAATAAAATTTAGAAGTTCTGTATCATGATAAATCAACTTCAAATAAGCGTAAAATCCATCAAAGGATATTGAAATAGATGAAATCTAAACTCTTTTTAGAGAAATATCTCTTTCTATTTTGAAATCATTTAAGAGTCTTATATTTATGAAATAAAACATTTTCTTTGAAAATATTCTTATAAGCTTGTAAGGGAAGCTTTGACGATTTGATAACGGCGGAAAATAACCGCACCCGCCGTATAAGTTAAGAAAAACATTCTTACCTTAATTCTGTCGAAAAGGTTAAAAAGCACCTTATTTTGAAAATGTCGGAAAGATTCCTTTATATACCTCTTATAAAAAGTAAAACAAGGGTATAAATGACTTTAACCCATATTCTAGTAAATAGTAAAAATGTATTGAAATTCATTTTTAAGAAACATGGATGTGGTTGATAAAGAGATCTCAGTAGATTATTACGTATAAACAACCTCAGATAATGAAGAGATTGTGAAATAACCCTTACCTTGTACTTTTCCTTGGTTGAGTTGGTTAACCTCCTGTATAATAGTGAAATAATTTTTATTAAATTATACAAGAATAATATGCATTCATATGATACCATATATGATCTTTTAACATTGCTTTGTTAATAATATTTTTGTATTATCGTTGTTTCAGGTGTTAACTTACGCGTTTTCTTTTATATGTTTTGTTACGTAAGCTATGTTTTTAATGGATAGGATATATATTATTCATATCCATAATTATATCAAGTCCTTAAACATCATTTTTAAATCATAAAATGATAATTATACTTGAATGGATACGATGGATAATGAATCTCATCGCATTCATGGAGACGGTAGTCCGTACGTACGCACGAGCGACAATATCATTATTTTGATATTAAAATAATATATAATTTGATATTATATCATATATACAAAATCATTATCATGTTATATTTATTATTTACATGAGTTACACATCATTATTATACCCATCCAAATAATAATATATTGAATAATAATTACACCACGACGTGGAGACGGTAAGCCGTACGTACGCACGTATGGTGACATGTTATTCAAAGGGTAGATAGAATACTGAATATGGTTGTATAATATTTATAATAACATCACAGTATATATATGATACTGGAGTTATTATTTTAGAATGGTAACAACAAAGAAAGAAGAAGTGGAAGAAGAAAGGAACTTGGAAAAGGGTGGTGAAATCATTACCTCTTCTTCAGATTCTTCCTTTTGATTTGATCAAAAGGGCTCCATAGGTTGGCTTTATGATCAAACTAAGGCCTCTAGGTTGTAGTGAGGGAAGGTGGGAGAGTATTTGGGCAGAGTTTGGCCGATCCAAAAGGCTTTGAAGATGTGAAGAAATGAGAAGGATGAGTGCCCTTTTATAAGAGGGGTGAGGGGCACCTTTGGAAAAGCTAGAAATATTAATTTATAATAAATTCGTATTCGGTTTCCAATGGCTCCAAAGTTGATTATTTAAATGTTAAGGTGGGTATGGGGCGCAAACTACTCAACCAGTAGAATTTAGACAGGTTTGGGAACTTATATTAACCTTATCATTAAGTATTAACTCTAAGTTAATTAGTTTCACTTTTACAATGTTTCTTTGTATTTTTATATTATATGGTTAATAAACTTACTATATACATCCAATAGACCCCCAAGTGGTCCATTAATGATACACCTATTATTATATAAGTCTCTTGGCCGAACCTTAGATGTTTAGTAATTTAATATCAATTAATAATATAATATTTGTTTTAAAAACTCTTTTATGTCAATTTTGATACTATTTAATAGTTGATTTTTGTGAAACAAATAACAGAATTATTACTTCAAATAAAGTTAATTAAATCAATACTAATATGTCATATTATCCTAGAAAATTATTTTAATTCATTAAAAGTCTTAAATTATATTTATTTGGTTATTTATAATATCAATTATTTTAAATTTTCACCATTATGGTAATTACTGCATCATCATTGTGTCATAAACAAATTAACTTATGTAATCTCTAAAAATTTTAAATAAAATATCATTATGTAGGAAATTGTTTTATATTTCTAATGAATATTTATAGTCGAAAATACAACATAAATAACCCTATGTAAAAATTGTTTTTCTAAAAGATATATGCTTGTGTCATTTTTGTATTCATTTTAACTTAATTAAAATTAAGTGTCCCTATCACCTACAAGTGGCTCCATGGGGTCCCAAAATCGACCCAAATATTCCTATGGTCTAACATGTATCAACCAATAAAGTTAGGACACATTTTAGGGTAATTTAGTATTATTATAATATTATTTTTAACCCTTATTTACCGGATTTACCCTTAACCATGGTAAATAAAATATTTACCGAAATAATTATTCAAAACGTCTAAAAATAAAAGTTACCTATTTACACAATTTGAACATCCTGATTCCAAATGTGGAATCCATTTTTCCAAATTCAAAACACAGAAGTGGCAGAAATTAATTTCAAATTAATTCCAGTTGTTAAAACAAAAAAGTGTGTTTTTAAGAGATAATAACTATCAAAAGATTGTCACTTGTTTATGTCTGGTTTAATTGTAAAATTATGTCCAAGGACCAAAATTGTATTAAATGGTAAAAATATTTTCTAAATATACTTTAAAACCACTCAAATTCATAATTTATCACTATTAATTATTTTGATTAGAAAAGTTGTTTTTAATTAAAATTTAATAATTTTCACTATTCATCAAAATATTAAAGTTATCCGAAAAGTACCAAAATCTCACCTTAGGCTAAATTCGATATTCCGAATCCAAAAATGAAGTCCATTTTGAAATATAATATATATATAATTTCAAAAGGTAGGTATTACTATTCATAACGGCTATTTTGATTGGTTATGGTGTGTTAGAACTCGGTGTTGCGTACAACACATGCTATCCCATTATTCAAAGAGAAGCGTACCAAAGAAGCTTTGGGTGTTACATTCTCCCCTCCTTAAAATAATTTCATCCTCGAAATTTCTATAATACTTATCACATGAAAAGACTCGGGTTGTTCTTCATCATAAGTTCCTTAGGTTCCCACGTTGCCTCTTACATCTTATGGTTTTTCCACAAAACTTTTACCAGACGCGTCGTCCGGTTTCTCAGTACTTGTTCTCTCGTATCAAGAATCCTGACAGGCTCTTCACAATAAGACAGATCGGGTTCCAGTTCTAACTCCTCATAGGTGAGTACATGCGTTGGGTCAGGCATGTATTTCCTCAACAGAGATACGTGGAACACATCGTGAACTTTGGAGAGACTTGGTGGCATTTCCAATCGGTAAGCTACTGCCCCAATTCGTTCTAGAATTTCGAAAGGTCCGATGTACCTGGGACTCAATTTACCTTTATTTCCAAAATGTATGACTCCCTGCCTTGGAGATACCTTTAGGAAAACATGATCACCGACTTGAAATTCCAAATCCTTCCTTCGATTATCGGCATAGCTCTTCTGCCTACTTTGAGATGCTTTTATGTGATTTTAGATTACCTTCACCTTTTCCATCGTTTGCACCACCAGTTCTAGTCCTACAAGTTTTCTTTCACCAACGGCATCCCAACAGGTTGGTGTACGACATCTCTTTCCGTATAACTCTTCCTATGGTGCCATCTGAATACTCGAATGGAATTTATTGTTATAGGAAAATTCTACCAGAGGTAAATACTGATCCCACATACCCTGAAAGTCAAGTGAGCATGATCTCAACATGTCTTCTAAGGTTTGAATAGTCCGTTCTGATTGTCCGTCTGTCTGAGGGTGGTAGGCAGTGCTCAAATGAAGTTCAGTATCCATGGATTTCGGAAGACTCTTCCAGAATCTTGAATTAAAACGGGGATCATGATCAGAAAATATTGATAGGGGTACTCCATGAAGTCTCACAACTTCATTAATATATAGTCTTGCTAGATGTTCCAGTGGTAGATCTTCTCTTATAGCAAGAAAATGTGCTGACTTGGTAAGATGATCAACGATAACCCATATTGCATCATTCCTTCTAGGAGTCTTTGGTAGCCCCATGACAAAGTCCATCGTAATATTGTCCCATTTCCACTACGGTATGGGAAGAGGTTGAATGACTCCTCCAGGGTGTTGCCTTATAGCTTTCACTTGTTGACAAACCATACATCTTGACACAAAATCAGCAATCTCCCTCTTCATATTGTCCCACCAAAAATGTTCCTTCAAATCTCTATAAATTTTGGTGCTCCCGGGGTGTATAGAGAAATTGGAACTATGAGAATCATCCAGTAATTCCCTTTTTAGATCAGGTATATCGGGAACCCAAAGTCTATTCCCGAATTTCAAAATTCCATCTTCATAGACAAAGTCTCTCAGTCTCCCATCATTCATAGCTTTAATCTTCTTTTGAAATTCTTCATCGTCGGTCTGAGAACTCTTAATCCTTTCTAGTAAAGATGGTTTGGAAACCATTTGAGAAAGCATTGATGTTTCTCCTTCCCTGGTTATTCCCATTCAATCTTCACTAGATCCATAAAAATTGTATCCCTTTCAATTCTCATATTGTTCAAAACTCCATGATCTTTTCTGCTCAAAGCATCTGCCACCTTGTTTTCCTTCCTCGGGTGGTAGTGTATCGTACAATCATAATCCTTGATCAATTCAATCCATCTCCTTTGCCTCATGTTGAGTTCTTTTTGTGAGAAAATATACTTCAAACTCTTGTGATCAGTATAAATCTCACATTTTTCACCATAGAGGTAGTGCCTCCATATCTTCAAGGCAAAGATCACAACTGCTAACTCGATATCATGAGTAGGATAGTCTTGTTCATGAATTTTCAACTGTCGTGATGCATAGGCAATAACTCTATCATTCTGCATAAGGACACAACCAAGTCCTTTCTTCGATGCATCACTATAAATAACGAACCCATCATTCCCCGATGGTAGAGTCAATATAGGATCATTGAGTAATATTCTCTTCAGTTCTTAGAAACATTATTCACACTCTTTTGTCCAAAAAAATTTAACACCATTACGTGTGAGCTTCGTTAATGGGTTAGCCAATCGGGCAAAATTCTGGACGAAATGTCGATAATAACCTGCCAAACCAATAAAACTACGTACCTCAGCTATACTCATAGGTGCTGGACATTCTTGGATTGCCTTGGTCTTAAAAGGATCAACAGAGATTCCATCTTTAGAGACAATATGGCCAAGAAAAGAAATCTTCTGAATCCAGAATTCACACTTGCTAAACTTCCCATATAATTCATGCCTTCTCAGAGTCTTCAAGATAATGCGCAAGTGATTTTAATGAACTTCGTAGCATTTGGAGTATACTAAGATATCATCAATAAATACCACCACAATTTCATCGAGATACTCCTTGAAAACTCTATTCATCAGATCCATGAATACAGAGGGTTCATTAGTCAATCCCAAAGGCATTACAGTAAACTCGTAATGCCCGTACCTGGTTCGAAATGATGGCTTTGGAATGTCTTCCTTCTTCACACACAACTGATGGTATCCAGATCTAAGGTAAATCTTTGAAAAGTGTTGAGCTCCATGCAGTTGGTCAGATAAATCATCAATGCATGGTAGGGGATACTTGTTCTTTATTTTTATAGCATTGATCTCCCTATAGTCGATACATAACCTCATAGATCCATCTTTCTTTTAAGAAAAAGAATAGGGGCTCCCCATGGAGAAACACTAGGGTGAATAAATCCCTTATTACTTGATTCCTCTAGTTGTTTCTTTAATTCAACTAATTCTACGGTGGCAATTCTATAAGGGGTCTTCGATATAGGCCTTGATCCAGGAATTAAATCAATGGAAAACTCAACTTATCATTCTGGAGGATGTCCATGTAAATCATCTGTAAATACATCTACAAATTCTTTCACAACAGGTAAATCCTCTATTTGAACATTCCTTTCCTCACCAAAAGTTATTTTATTCTCTTCCTCCCCAATAATTGAATTTATTTGAGCTACTGGGGGTGGATCTAAATAAGAATTAGGTGGTGACGATTCTGCTCTAAAGATAAGGTGTTCCTTATCATCATCATCAAGAATCGTAACCTCTTTCTTCTTATAATAAATCTTCACATCATAGTCCGAAAGCCAGTCCATACTGAGGATTATATCAAACTCAATCATAGGTATGACGATGAGATCGGCAGATAAAGAACATTTATGTGCTCTAATGGGGACTGATTCACAAAACATTGTTGCAATGATACTTCCCTTATGAGTTTTAACTAACAAATCCCTTGTTAAATCAAATTGGAAATATCTAATTTTCTTAGCAAACAGGGAAGATATGAAACAATCTGATGATCCAGAATCAAATAATGCATTTTCTAAACTTGAGGAAACCATTAAATTACCTGCCACCACGTCTTTCGGAGCTTCTACCTCAGCAGTAGTGATAACATAAGCTTGGCCTTGATCCCTTGGCCTTTTCTGAGGTAAGTTCTCTTGAAGCATAGTACATTCATTTGCATAATGCCCCATGTCCCTGCAATTATAGCATTGAACATTGGTAGCTTCCTTCTTCCCCTTGCAATCACGATCTTGGTGGCCTTTTTCACCACACTTGTAACAGACTCCCATTCCCTTCAAGCAAGTATCGGGGTGTTTCTTCCCACATTTACCACATGATGGATATTCAAGCTTTCCCTTCTTCACCTTATTTCCATTAGCAGATTGATCAGCTGGTCTCTTCTTCTCTTGTTTTTCTTTAAAGTCATAAGACTTAGAGAATTCCTTTTCGGTCTTGATAGCACATGAGACAGTGTCTTCGTATGATGAAAAGGATTGTGAGACTAATTCTCAACGGAGAAATGGTTTTAACCCATCAAAGAAACGATCAATCTTACTTCTTGGGTTATGTATATAATCTCCAGCAAACCTTGCTAACCTTGTAAAGTTATCCTCATACTTTGAGACATTCTCATCCTCCTTTTGTCCCAGACTCAGAAACTGCATTTCCATATTTGCTCGGTGGTCGCGAGGAAAGTATTTTTCTAAAAACAGATCTTTGAACTCCCTCCATTCAATATTTGATACTTCATCATCTTCCTTCGTATTTTGAATCAATGACCACTATTGATCAGCTTCTCCAGTGAGGCGGTAAACTGCCATGATAACTTTTTCCCTTTCACTACTCCCCAAAGCCTGAAATATTTTCTCTAGGGAAAATATCCATTGCTTATCTACTAAGGGATTTTTTTCTCCCATTGAACGTTGGTGGTTGTTGCCTCATGAATCGATCTAACATTGATCCTCCATGCTGCGGATCAGGGTGCTCCATACGGGTAAGGTTATTATTCATAACCTGAGTGAGTTGTCCCAGTATGGTGATTAGCTGATCGGCACCAGTTGCATCACCAGCTCCATTATAATTATCTTTAATAGGAGGTCAATCCCTACATGGAGTGCGTGCATTGATACAGTTTCCATTTCTTCCACTAGGCACTATTTCTAAACAATGGCATAAACTAGATCAGTTTGTGAATCAAAATACTTAATACCATACTTATAAAACACTTAACATAAATTGAACTATTTATGGATATAATCCATAATCATAAGAATGTTTTCTTTGAGGAAGTATATACTCATAAACCCTTCATAATGATTTGTAAAGAGAATGAGATTTATCCTAAGCATATCCCCCGGGAGTGTCGTAACAAAGAGTGCAGCAAGGCCCGTTGTCGTGCACCAGTTCCCGTTCGAGTCTAGCTCAAAGCGGTGATTTCGGGTTTTATCCCTAGGTACATCTTTGCCAGAGCCGCCTCTACCTGATCGTATGCACACATGGATGTATTCCTCAGAAAACTCACAAAATCTCTATAATACCAAAATTCTAGGAAGTTCTTCTATACTAATCCTCAAAGTTCATCTTAGTTCTACGTGATCTAATCAGAGTTTATCTAAATCTAGCTTCCAAGGTTTGTAATAAACTTCCTCTGATACCAACTGTAACGCCCCGACCCCAGTTACCTAGAGTCGGTGCATTATTACATAACATTGGCATGATCACAAGAAAGATCAAATCTCGAAAGACCGATTGGTTTAGTAGCCTTGGAAACACTAGATATATTCATAAAGTTTTACATTACATCACAAAGTGAAAAACTACAACAACAACATAATCTCCATATCCCACACTCATATCCCCACATACTATCCCTGAAGGTCATTCATAACTTACTTCTTCCCATCCTGGGAAAAATAAAACATAGAAAAGGGGTGAGCTCAAATGCCCAGTAAGGATAACAATATAGAAGAAACTTTCAAAAATAAGCATAATCATTTAAGGAAATGTATAACTAAAACAAAATCCTTTAAAACTTGAACTTCAACATAGTATGGCAAAGGCAAAATGAAATAATTCCATTTACTTATTCACATGGATATTCTACTAATAGAATAATCACATGCAATATCAATAACCACTTTCATAATGATGGAATGCATAATGCCAGACTATCATAACCACATAGACAAGGCCTCGTGCCAAGACTACAAATAATATTTTTCCAAGGCCTTGTTCCCAGACACTAGTTTGTCTCATGAGACCTACCGATGCATCGAGGAGCTATAACGGGCTCCACCCATCACATATTTAGTCCAATGCATTCCCATATGAAAAAGTTTAAACATAACATAAACATTCTTATTAAAACTAGCATACGAAATGTCAATACTTTCACCATAAACTATGAATGGTATAAAAATAGCACATCCACAGTCAAACATATCACAAAACCTTCCATATAATATATAAGTTTTATATCATGATAAATCAACTTCAAATAAGCGTAAAATCCATCAAAAGATGTTGACATAGATGAAATCAAAACACTTTTTAGAGAAATATCTCTTTCTATTTTGAAATCATTTAAGAGTCTTATATTTATGAAATAAAACATTTTCTTTGAAAATATTCTTATAATCTTGTAAGGGAAGCTTCGACGATTTTATAACGGCGTAAAATAACCACACCCGTCGTATAAGTTAAAAAACATTCTTACCTTAATTCTGTCGAAAAGGTTAAAAAGCACCTTGTTTGGAAAACGACAGAAAGATTCCTTTATAAACCTCTTATAAAAAGTCAAACAAGGGTATAAATGACTTTAACCCATATTCTAGTAAATAGTAAAAATGTTTTGAAATTCATTTTTAAGAAACATGGATGTGGTTGATAAAGAGATCCTAGTAGATTATTACGTATAAACAACCTCGGATAATGAAGAGATTGTGAAATAACCCTTACCTTGTACTTTTCCTTGGTTGGGGTAGGTTAACCTACTGTATAATAGGGAGATAATTGTTATTAAATTATAAAATAATCATATGCATTCATATGATATCATCTATGATCTTTTGACATTGCTTTGTTAATAATATTTTAGTATTATCGTTGTTCCAGGTGTTAACTTACTCGTTTTCTTTTATATGTTTTGTTACGTAAGACATGTTTGTAATGGATAGGTTGTATATAATTCATATACAGAATGATATCAATTCCTTAAACATCATTTTTAAATCAGAAAATGATAATTATACTTGAATGGATACGATGGAGAATGAATCTCATCGCATTCGTGGAGACGGTAGTCCGTACGTACGCACGAGCAACAATATCATTCTTTTGATATTAAAATAATATAAAATTTGATAGTATATCATATATACAGAATTATTATCATGTTATATTTATTATTTACATGAGTTACACATCATTATTATAGCCATCCAAATAATAATATATTGAATAACAATTACACCACGACGTGGAGACGGTAAGCCGTACGTATGCACGTATGGTAACATGTTATTCAAAGGGTGGATAGAATACTGAATATGGTTGTACCATATTTATAATAACATCACAGTATATATATTATACTGAAATTATTACTTTAGAATGGTAACAACCAAGAAAGAAGAAGTGGAAGAAGAAATGAACTTGGAAAAGGGTGGTGAAATCATTACCTCTTCTTCAGATTTTCCTTTTGATTTGATCAAAAGGGCTCCTTAGGTTGGATTTCTGATCAAAATAAGGCCTCTAGGTTGTAGTGAGGGAAGTTGGGAGAGTATTTGGGTAGAGTTTTCTACGAACCAAAAGGCTTTGAAGGTGTGAAGAAATGAGAAGGAGGAGTGCCCTTTTATAAGAGGGGTGAGGGGCACCTTTGGAAAAGCTAGAAATATTAATTTATAATAAATTAATATTCTGTTTCTAATGGCTCCAATGTTTATTATTTAACTTTTAAGGTAATGATGGGTCGAAAACTACTCAACCAATAAAATTTAGACAGGTTTGGGTACTTATACTAACCTTATCTTTAAGTACTAACTCTAAGTTAATTAGTTTCACTTTTCAATGTTTCTTTGTATTTTAATATTATATGGTTAATAAACTTACTATATACATCCAAGAGACCCCCAAGTGGTCCATTATTGATACACCTATTATTAGATAAGTATATTGGCCGAACCTTAGATTTTTTTGAATTTAATATCAATTAATAATATAATATTTGTTTTAAAAACTCTTTTATATCAATTTTGACACTATTCAATAGTTGATTTTTTTGAAACTCATAACAGAATTATTACTTCGAAAAGAGTTAATTAAATCCATAATAATATGTTATATTATCCTATAAAATTATTGTAATTCATTAAGAGTCTCAAATTATATTTATTTGGTTATTTATAATATCAATTTTTTTAAATGTTCACTATTTTGGTAATTACTGCATCATCATTGTGTCATAAATAAATTAACTTATGTAATCTCAAAAAATTATAAATAAAATAGAATTATGTAGAAAATAGTTTTAGCTTTCTAATTAATATTTATATTCTAAAATACAACATATATAACCCTATGTAAAAATTGTTTTGCTAAAAGATATATGCTTGTGTCATTTTTGTATTCATTTTAACTTAATTAAAATTAAGTGTCCCTATCACCTACAAGTGGCTCCATGGGGTCCCAAAATAGACCCAAAGATGACTATGGTAGAACATGTATCAAACAATAAGGCGAGGACACGTTTTAGGGTAATTTAGTTTTATTATAATATTATTTTTAACCCTTATTTACAGGATTTACCCTTAACCATGGTAAAGAAAATATTTACCGAAGTAATTATTCAAAATGTCTAAAAATAAAAGTTTTCTATTTACACAATTTGAACATCTTGATTCCAAATATGGAATCCATTTTTCCAAATTCAAAACACAGAAGTGGCAGAAATTAATTTAAAATTATTTCCAGTTTTTAAAACAAAAAGCGTGTTTTTAAGAGATAATAATTATCAAAAGATTGTCACTTGTTTATGTCTGGTTTAATTGTAAATTTATGTACAAGGACCAACATTGTATTAAATGGTAAAAATATATTATAAATATACTTTAAAACAACTCAAATTAATAATTTATCACACTTAATTATTTTGATTAAATAAAGTTGTTTTTAATTAAAATTTAGTAATTTTCACTATTCATCAAAATATTAAAGTTATCCGAAAATTACCAAAATCTAACCTTAGGCTAAATTCGATATTCCGAATCCAAAAATAAAGTCCATTTTGAAATATAAAATATATATAATTTCAAAAAGTAGGTATTACTATTCATAATGGCTAGTTTGATTGGTTATGGTGTGTTAGAACTCGGTGTTGCGTACAACACACGCTATCACATTATTCAAAGAGAAGCGTACCATAGAAGATTGGGGTGTTACATTATCCCCTCCTTTAAATAATTTAGTCCTTGAAATTTCTAGAATACTTATCACATGAAAAGAATCGGGTGGTTCTTCATCATAAGTTCCTCGGGTTCCCACGTTGCCTCTTCCATCTTATGGTTTTTCCACAAAGCTTTTACCAGACGCGTCGTCCGGTTTCTCAGTACTTGTTCTCTCGTATCAAGAATCCTGACGGGCACTTCACAATAAGACAGATCGGGTTCCAGTTCTAACTCCTCATAGGTGTGTACATGCATTGGGTCAGGCATGTATTTCCTCAACAAAGATACGTGGAACACATCATGAACTTTTGAGAGACTTGGCGGCATTGCCAATCGGTAAGCTACTGCCCCAATTCGTTCTAGAATTTCGAAAGGTCCGATGTACCTGGGACTCAATTTACCTTTCTTACCAAAACATATGACTCCCATCCATGAAGATACCTTCAGGAAAACATGATCACCGACATGAAATTCCAAATCCTTCTTTCGATTATCGGCATAGCTCTTCTGCCAACTTTGAGCTGCTTTTATGTGATTTTGGATTACCTTCACCTTTTCCATCATTTCCTCCACCAGTTCTAGGCCTACATGTTTTATTTCACCAACATCATCCTAACAGGTTGGTGTACGACATCTCTTTCCATATAACTCTTTATATGGTGCCATCTGAATACTCGAAAGGAAGCTATTGTTATAGGAAAATTCTACCAAAGGTAAATACTGATCCCACATACCCTGAAAGTCAAGTGAGCAGGATCTCAACATGTCTTATAAGGTTTGAATAGTCCGTTCTGATTGTCCGTCTGTCTGAGGGTGGTAGGCAGTGCTCAAATGAAGTTCAGTATCCAGGGATTTTTGAAGACTCTTCTAGAATCTTGAAGTAAAACAGGGATCACGATAAAAAACAATCGATAGGGGTACTCCATGAAGACTCACAACTTCATTAATATATAGTCTTGCTAGACGTTTCAGTGGTAGATCTTCTCTTATAGCAAGAAACTGTGCTGACTTGGTAAGACGATCAACGATAACCCATATTGCATCATTCCTTCTAGGATTCTTTGGTAGCCCCATGACAAAGTCCATCGTAATATTGTACCATTTCCACTCCGGTATGGGAAGAGGTTGCATGACTCATCCAGGGTGTTGCCTTCCAGCTTTCACTTATTGACAAAACATACATCTTGACACAAAATCAGCAATCTCCCTCTTCATATTGTCCCACCAAAAATTTTCCTTAAAATCTCTATACATTTTGGTGCTCCCAGGGTGTATAGAGAAATTGGAACTATGAGAATCATCCCGCAATTCCCTTTCTAGATCAGGTATATCGAGAACACAAAGTCTCTTCCCTAATTTCAAAATTCCATCTTCATACACAAAGTCTCTCAGTCTCCCATCATTCACAGCTTTAATCTTCTTTTGAAATTCATTATCATCAGTCTCAGAAGTCTTAATCCTTTCTTGTAAAGATGGTTTGGAAACCATTTGAAAAGGCATTGATGTTTCTCCTTCCATGGTTATTCCCATGTCCATCTTCACTAGATCCATGAAAATTGGATCCCTTTCAATTCCCATATTGTTCAAAACTCCATGATCTTTTCTTCTCAAAGCATCTGCCACCTTGTTTTCCTTCCCCGGGTGGTAGTGTATCGTACAATCATAATCCTTGAGAAATTCAAGCCATATCCTTTGCCTCATGTTGAGTTCTTTTTGTGAGAAAATATACTTCAAACTCTTGTGATCATTATAAATCTCACATTTTTCACCATAGAGGTAGTGCCTCCATATCTTCAAATCCAAGATCAAAGCTGCTAACTCGAGATCATGAGTAGGATAGTTTTGTTCATGAATTTTCAACTGTCGTGATGCATAGGCAATAACTCTATCATTCTGCATAAGGACACAACCAAGTCCTTTCTTCGATGCATCAATATAAATAACGAACCCATCATTCCCCGATGGTATAGTCAATATAAGAGCATTGACTAATCTTCTATTCAGTTCTTCGAAACATTCTTCACAATCTTTTTTCCAAACAAATTTAACCCCTTTACGTGTGAGCTTCGTTAATGGGTTAGCCAATCGGGCAAAATTCTGGATGAAACGTCGATAATAACCAGCCAAACCAATAAAACTACGTACCTCAGTTATACTCGTAGGTTCTGGCCATTCTTGGATTGCCTTGGTCATAGAAGGATCAACAGAGATTCCATCTTTAGAGAAAATATGGCCAAGAAAAGAAATCTTCTGAAGCTAGAATTCACACTTGCTAAACTTCCCATATAATTCATGCCTTCTCAGAGTCTTCAAGATAATGCGCAAGTGATTTTCATGATTTTCATAGATTTTGGACTATACTAAGATATCATCAATAAATACCACCATAAATCCATCGAGATACTCCTTGAAAACTCTATTCATCAGATCCATGAATACAGAGGGTGCATTAGTCAATCCAAAAAGGCATTACAGTAAACTCGTAATGCCCGTACCTGGTTCAAGATGCTGTCTTTGGAATGACTTCCTTCTTCACACACAACTGATGGTATCCAGATCTAAGGTCAATCTTTGAAAAGTATTGAGCTCCATGCAGTTGGTCAAATAAATCATCAATGTGTGGTAGGGGATAATTGTTCTTTATTGTTATAGCATTGATCTCCCTATAGTCGATACATAACCTCATAGATCCGTCTTTCTTTTTACCAAAAATAACAGGGGCTCCCCCTGGAGAAACACTAGGGTGAATAAATCCATTATTACTCAATTCCTCTAGTTGTTTATTTAGTTCAACTAATTCTACTGTGGCCATTCTATAAGGGTTCTTCGATATAGGCCTTGATCCAGGAATTAAATCAATGGAAACTCAACTTCTCGTTCTGGAGGATGTCCAGGTAAATCTTCCAGAAATACATCTACAAATTCTTTCACAACTGTACATCCTCCATTTGAACATTCCTTTCCTCACCCACAGTTATTTTATTCTCTTCCTCCCCAATAATTGAATTTAGTTGAGCTACTGGGGGTGGATCTAAATAAGAATTAGGTGGTGACGATTCTGCTCTAATGATAAGGTGTTCCTTATCATCATCATCAAGAATTGTAACCTCTTTCTTCTTACAATAAATCTTCGCATCATAGTCAGAAATCCAGTCTATACCAAGGATTATATCAAACTCAATCATAGGTATGACGATGAGATCATAAGATAAAGAACATTTATGTGATCAAATGGGGACTGATTCACAAAACTTTTTTGCAATGATACTTCCCTTAGGAGTTTTAACTGAAAACTCCCTTGTTAAATCAAATTGGAAATATCTGATTTTTTTAGAAAACTGAGAAGATATGACACAATGCGATGATCCAGAATAAAATAATGCATTTTCTAAACTTGAGGAAACCATTAAATTACCTGCCACCACGTCTTTCGAAGCTTCTACCTCAGCAGTAGTGATAGCATAACCTTGGACTTGATCCCTTGGCCTTTTCTGAGTTAAGTTTTCCTGACGCTTAGGACATTCGTTTGCATAATGCCCCATCTCCCTAGAATTGTAGCACTGAACATTGGTAGCTTCCTTCTTCCCCTTGCAATCACGAGCTTGGTGGCCTTTTTCACCACACTTGTAACAAACTCTCATTCCCTTCAAGCAAGTATCGGGGTGTTTCTTACCACATTTACCACAGGATGGATATTCAACCTTTCCCTTCTTCCCCTTATTTCTATTAGCAGATTGATCAGTAGGTCTCTTCTTCTCTTGCTTTGCTTTAAAGTCATAAGACTTAGAGAATTCCTTTTCGGTCTTGATAGCACATGAGACAATGTCTTCGTACGATGAAAAGGATTGTGAGACTAATGCTTGATGGAGAAATGGTTTTAACCCATCAAATAAACAATCAATCTCACTTCTTGGGTTATGTATATAATCTCCAGCATACCTTGCTAACCTTGTAAAGTTAGCCTCATACTTTGTGAAATTCTCATCCTCCTTTTGTCTCAGACTCAGAAACTGCCTTTCCATATCTACTCGGTGGTCGTGAGGAATGTATTTTTTTTAAAAACAGATCTTTGAACTCCCTCCATTCCATATTTGATACTTCATCGTCTTCCTTCGTATTTTGAATCAATTACCACCATTGATCAGAATCTTCAGTGAGGCGGTAAACTGTCATGATAACATTTTCCCTTTCACTACTCCCTAAAGGCTGAAATATTTCCTCTAGGGAAAATATCCACTGCTCAGCTACTAAGGGATTTGTACTAGCATTGAACGTTGGTGGTTGTTGCCTCATGAATCGATCTAACATTTATCCTCCACGCTGCAGATCAGGGTGCTCCATACGGGTAAGGTTATTATTCATAACCTGAGTGGGTTGTCCTAGTGTGGTGATTAGCTGATTGGCACCAGTTGCATCACCAGCTCCATTATAATTATCTTGAAAAGGAGGGCAATCCCTACATGTAATTCGTGCATTGATACAGTTTCCATTTCTTCCACTAGGCGCCATTTCTTAACAATGGCATAAACTAGATCAGTTTGTGAATCAAAATACATAATCCCATACTTATAAAAAAACTTAACATAAATTGAACTATTTATGGATATAATCCATAATCATAAGAATGTTTTCTTTGAGGAAGTATATACTCATAAACCCTTTCATAATGATTATTAAAGAGAATGAGAGTTATCCTCAGCATATCCCCTGGGAGTGTCGTATCCAAGAGTGCAGCAAGGCCCGTTGTCGTGCACCAGTTCTCGTTCGAGTCTAGCTCAAAGCGGTGTTTTTGGGTTTTACCCCTAGGTACATCTGTGCCAGATCCGCCTCTACCAGCTCGTATCCAGACAGGGATGTATTGCTCGGAAAACTCACAAAATTTCTACAATACCAAAATTCTAGGAAGTTCTTCTATACTAATCCTCAAAGTTCATCTTAGGTCTATGTGCTCTAATCAGAGTTTATCTAAATCTAGCTTCCAAGGTTTGTACTAAACTTCCTCTGATAACAACTGTAATTCCCCGACCGCAGTTACCTAGATTCGGTGCATTATTACATAACATTGGCATGATCACAAGAAAGATCAAATCTCGAAAGACCGATTGGTTTAGTGGCCTTGGAAACAATAGATATATTCATAAAGTTTTACATTACATCATAAAGTGAAAAACTACTACAACAACATAATCTCCATATCCCACACTCATATCCCCACATACTATCCTTTCAGGTCATTCATTACTTACATCTTCACATCCTGGGAAAAATAAAACATAAAAAAGGGGTGAGCTCAAATGACCAGTAAGGATAACAATATAGCGGAATCTTTCAAAAATAAGAATAAACATTTAAGGCAATGTATAACTAAAACAAAAGCCTTTTAAACATGAACTTCAACATAGTATTTCAAAGGTAAAATGAAATAATGCCATTTACTTATTCACATGGATATTCTACTAATCGAATAATCACATTCAATATCAATAACCACTTTCATAATGATGGAATGCATAATGCCAGACTAGCATAACCACATAGCCAAGGCCTCATGCCAAGACTACAAATAAGATTTTGCCAAGGCCTTGTGCCAAGACACTAGTTTGTCTCATGAGACCTACTGATGCATCGAGGAGCTATAGCGGGCTCCACCCATCACATATTACGTCCAATGCATTCCCATATCAAAAGGTCTAAACATAACATAAACATTCGTATTAAAACTAGCATACGAAATGTCAATACTTTCACCATAAACTATGAATGGTATAAAAATAGCACATCCACAGTCAAACATATCACAAAACCTTCAATACAATATATAAGTTTTGTATCATGATAAATCAACTTCAAATAAGCGTAAAATCCATCAAAGGATGTTGACATAGATGAAATCAAAACTCTTTTTAGAGAAACATCTCTTTCTATTTTGAAATCATTTAAGAGTCTTATATTTATGAAATAAAACATTTTCTTTGAAAATATTCTTATAATCTTGTAATAGAAGCTTCGACGATTTTATAATGGCGGAAAATAACCGCACCCACCGTATAATTTAAAAAAACATTCTTACTTTAATTCTGTCGAAAAGGTTAAAAAGCACCTTGTTTGGAAAACGACAGAAATATTCCTTTATAAACCTCTTATAAAAATTCAAACAAGGGTATAAATGACTTTAAATCATATTCTAGTAAATAGTAAAAATGTTTTGAAATTCATTTTTATGAAACATGGATGTGGTTGATAAAGAGATCCCAGTAGATTATTACGTATAAACAACCTCAGATAATGAAGAGATTGTGAAATAACCCTTACCTTGTACTTTTCCTTGGTTGGGGTAGGTTAAACTCCTATATAATAGTGAAATAATTTTTATCAAATTATACAAGAATCATATGCATTCATATGATATCATATATGATGTTTTAACATTGCTTTGTTAATAATATTTTAGTATTATCGTTGTTTCAGGTGTTAACTTACTCGTTTTCTTTTATATGTTTTGATACGTAAGCCATGTTTTTAATGGATATGTTGTATATTATTAATATCTATAATGATATCAAGTCCTTAAAAATCATTTGTAAATCAGAAAATGATAATTATACCTGAATGGATACGATGGAGAATGAATCTCATCGCGTTCGTGGAGACGGTAGTCCGTACGTACGCACGAGCGACAATATCATTTTTTTGATATTAATATAATATATAATTTGATAGTATATCATATATACATAATCATTATCATGTTATATTTATTATTTACATGAGTTACAAATCATTATTATACCCATCCAAATAATAATATATTGAATAACAATTACACCACGACGTGGAGACGGTAAGCCGTACGTACGCACGTATGGTGACATGTTATTCAAAGGGTGGATAGAATACTGAATATGGTTGTACAATATTTATAATAACATCACAGTATATATATGATACTGGAGTTTTTATTTTATAATGGTAACAACAAAGTAAGAAGAAGTTGAAGAATAAAGGAACTTGGAAAAGGGTGGTGAAATCATTACCTCTTCTTCGGATTCTTCCTTTTGATTTGATCAAAAGGGCTCCATAGGTTGGCTTTCTGATCAAACTAAAGCCTCTAGTTTGTATTGAGGGAATTTGGGAGAGTATTTGGGCAGATTATGGCCGAACCAAAAGGCTTTGAAGGTGTGAAGAAATTAGAAGGATGAGTGCCCTTTTATAAGAGGGGTGAGGGGCACCTTTGGAAAAGCTAGAAATATTAATTTATAATAAACTCATATTCGGTTTCTAATGGCTCCAAAGTTGATTATTTAAATTTTAAGGTGGGGATGGGTCGAAAACTACCCAACCAATAGAATTTAGACAGGTTTGGGTACTTATATTAACCTTATCTTTAAGTATTAACTATAAGTTAATTAGTTTCACTTTTACAATGTTTCTTTGTATTTTTATATTATATGGTTAATAAACATACTATATACATCCAAGCGACCCCCAAGTGGTCCAGTAATGATACAACTATTATGAGATAAGTCTCTTGGCTGAACCTTAGATTTTTATTAATTTAATATCAATTACTAATATAATATTTGTTTTAAAAACTCTTTTATGTCAATTTTGACACTATTCAATAGTTGATTTTTGTGAAACTCATAACAGAATTATTACTTCAAAAAAAGTTAATTAAATCAATATTAATATGTCATATTATCCTATAAAAGTATTGTAATTCATTAAAAGTCTCAAATTATATTTATTTGGGTATTTATAATATCAATTATTTTAAAGTTTCACTATTATGGTAATTACGGCATCATCATTGTGTCCTAAATAAATTAACTTATGTAATATCTAAAAATTATAAATAAAATATCATTATGTAGGAAATCGTTTGAGATTTATAATGAATATTTATAGTCGAAAATCCAACATATATAACCCTATGTAAAAATAGTTTTTCTAAAAGATATATGCTTGTGTCATTTTTGTATTCATTTTAACTTAATTTAAATTAAGTGTCCCTATCACCTAAAAGTGCCTCCATGGGGTCCCAAAATCGACCCAAAGATGCCTATGGTCGAACATGTATCAACCAATAAGGCTAGGACACATTTTAGGGTAATTTAGTATTATTATAATATTATTTTTCACCCTTATTTACCGGATTTACCCTTAACCATGGTAAATAAAATATTTACCGAAGTAATTATTCAAAGTGTCTAAAAATAAAAGTTACCTATTTAAAAAATTTGGACATACTGATTCCAAATATGGAATCCATCTTTCCAAATTCAAAACACATAAGTGGAAGAAATTAATTTAAAATTAATTCCCGTTGTTAAAACAAAAAGCGTGTTTTTAAGAGATAATAACTATCAAAAGATTGTCACTTGTTTATGTCTGATTTAATTGTAAAATTATGTCCAATGACCAACATTGTATTAAAAGGTAAAAATATATTCTAAATATACTTTAAAACCACTCAAATTCATAATTTATCACTATTAATTATTTTGATTAAAAAAGTTGTTTTTAATTAAAATTTAGTAATTTTCACTATTCATCAAAATATTAAAGTTATCCGAAAAGTACCAAAATCTCACCTTAGGATAAATTAGATATTCCGAATCTAAAAATGAAGTCCATTTTGAAATATAAAATATATATAATTTCAAAAAGTAGGTATTACTATTCATAACGGCTAGTTTGATTGGTTATGGTGTGTTAGAACTCGGTGTTGCGTACAACACACGCTATCACATTATTCAAAGAGAAGTGTACCATAGATGCTTGGGGTGTTACATTTACTTACTTCCATACTATATGATAATAAAACAAAAACAACGTTCATGCTTACGTACGGACTACCTTCTCCATGAACCGGGTTTCCATTTCATATATCTATCTATTATAAATATTTATATTCTGAATATATATGATATATAAATCATGTTTTATATTCTCGAAGTATGTAAATCATGATCTAAGTGATAAGATAGAGAATAAAATGTTAAAACACGTATGATAAAGAAAGTGATTGTTACCCGAAATGTTACTTTAACATGAAAATTATTATTAAATGGGTAGTATAAAGTCATCAACAAATCCTATATGATATCAAATAAATTAATATGGTTCTGTTATAATTTAAAAACATACTATATTCATTATACAGGTGGTTAAACGTACCCTCTACTAAAGGAATGGATAATGTAAGGGTTAATTCCTCAATATCATTATTATCCAATATTATTTATCTCTATGTTTTTACTCGGAAATATTTATTATCCATGTCCATGTTTCATAAAAGAGTTTTCAAAAGGATTATTTTTAAGGGACTATTTAACTAAAACATCATTTTAAATGGTTTAAATATTTATTCTTCTAAATCATTCTCATTAATGTCGATGTTTTCAAAATGGTTAAAAGGATTTATTTATATGGATATGAATATTTAAAAAAGTTAACTCCATTAAAAAGTTTCAAAGTGTTATGGGACACTTGGATTCAAAAATCTATTTTAAATGACTTCTTTATAGAAGTGTGACTTTTAAATGATTTCACAAAAAAGGGGATATTTCTATCAAAGAGTTTTACAGATCATTTTCAGATATGTCAAACAACTTTTAATAGATATTATACTTGATTGAGGTTGATTTATTATAATAAAATATTCCATATTGTATTGAACGAGTTGTGATATGTTTTACTATGTATGTCCTATTTTTATACCATTCAAGGTTTATGATTAAAGTATTTACAATTCACATGCTATTTTTAATATGAATGTTTATGTTTTGTTTCAACATTTTCATATGAGGAATGAATTGGACTTAGTAAGTGATGGGAAGGTACCGCTATTTCCCCTCGATGCATCAGTAGGTCTCATGATAAAAATTAGTGTCTTGGCATAAGGCCTTGACAAAATTTTTATTTGTATTCTTGGCACGAGGCCTTGACTATATGGTTATGAGGTTTGGCATTATGCATTCCCTCTTTATAAAATTAGTTATTAAATGTGATTATTCAACTAGTAGAATATCCATGTGCATGATTATATTGTAATGTTTGATTTATTTTTTCCATATTATGTTAATGTTTATGTTTAAAAGGCTTTTGTTTTTATTACACATATTGCCTTAAAATTTTATATCTTCTGCAAAATTATTTACCCTTACTAAGAATCTGAGATCACCCCTTTCTTATGTTTTGTTTTCCTATGATTCCAGGAAGTGTATTATGGTTGAAATGAATGGTTAATCTATGGGAATAATGGAATTTTAAAAGTATTTTTTTATGTTTTACTTTATGTTTGAAGGTGTAATGTAACTGAAAAACTGATCGGTCCTTTGGGACTTGATTCCTTATAATCATGACAGTGTATTAAATTAATACACTAACTCTAGGTAACTGTGGTCGGGGCGTTACAGTTGGTATCAGAGGAAGTTTATCAATGACCATGGCTACTAGATTTAGAAAAACTCTGATTAGAAAACACTACCCTAAGATATACTTTGAGGATTAGTATATAAGAACATCCAGAATTTTGGTAATGTAAGTATTATGTGGGTTTTCTAAGAAATACATACATGTCTGGATACTACCAGTGGATGTGGTTCTAGAACAGATGTACCTAGGTGTGAAACTCTAACAAGGGGTTTCGGTCTTGACCCAGGGTATCCTAGTACACAGAAATATGCCTTACTGCACACATGTTTTACACTTCTGGGGGATATGCTTAGGATAATTCACATTTTTTTAAAAACCATTAGGAAGGATTTATGAGTAAATATGTTATCAAAGAAACCAGTTTTATGATTATGATACTATATGTGTGAAAAACATCAATTAATGTTGATAATTTATCTAGTTTTTAGGATTATAAATTATTATATGATCTAACCTAGTGTATGTCATCATTTAGAAATGGTTCCTAGTAGAAGGAACAAGAACTCCAGCAATATACATGATCCAAAGAGTAAGAAGGATCATATATTTCATGGTCTTAATCTAACATTTATAAGGGAAATAGTCTCCCACGTATTCTCATCATATAAAGGAATGATATCATGTGTTAATAAGATGAGTAAATAATTCTCTATGTCCTATGTATTTGAAGGGAATAAAGAGAAGAAGATGATGGCAGAGAAAAATATGGATAAATAGAAGAAGGGAATGAAGTATTTTCCCACATGTGATAACTGTGGAAAGGATCACCTTGGTAAATGCTTGAAAGGAATGAGAGTTTGTTATACGTGTAGAGGAAAAGGCCACCAAAATCATGATTGAAAGGGTAATAAAAAGGTTTCAAATGTACAAAGATTCATCTACAAAGAGGTGGGACACTAAGAGAATTAATTTCACAATCATCAAAGTATACCCTAAATGATGTTATTGGATAATAATCAAGTTATGATACTACCGTAGATAAAGAGGAATGATTAGTCATCTTATGTTGTTATTAAAAAATTGGGTCATTTGAGTATTGTATTAATGATGTACAATTTATAAGAATTATAGAGTATATAAGGATTGTACTGCAGTATTATTTCATTGAGGATTTGAGATTGTATGGTACTATGAAAAGTGAATCAATAGAAAGTTAATCTTTTTTAGAAAATACATGGATGAGGGAATGATAAACCTTAATATGGTCCTGAAACTGAGGTATTGATTTTGGAATAAGAGATGATTGATTTGGATAAATTATATTGGATATTCTTAACTACCTTGAAACTAATTAATTGTTTGTTTATTCCATTATTTTTGGAGTTTAGAACCTTTTTGGATATAAGAAGTGTATCCGGTATTCTATGTCTTACAGAAGGAATAAGAAAGTATATACACATTCAAATAAGGATTTATTATAATTTGGGGTGCAACCATGTTATATGAGAATAAATGATGAAGGTATCAACATGTTATTACATGGAAAAAGATATCTTCATTAAGTTTACCTTCTTTATAAATTTTTAACTGTGAGTTTGGACAGAAGTATTTTGGATAAGTCTAAAGGTTGGAATAGATTATGTTGGACATTGGATACTATTGTTTAAGGTTAAAACATTTCTTAACATTATTTTTATATTTTTATAAAAAGGACAACTCAGTGGTCGGGTGACAACCCATTGCGTCCGTCAAGTCCACGAGACTTGAACCCGCAAACGAAGGGCGACAAGGGTGCATCACCTTCCACTGGCCTACGTGATGTCCTGGTTTGTATAATGTAATTTTTTTTCAGTATAATGATAGATGAATTATAAATTCATTTTTTATAACCCTATACAATTAGTTTAAATAGAATATTTTTGACTTCTATTATCTTTTAAAGTGAAAGATGAGTTTGTGGTAGAAATTAGTTAAAGGATAGAACTCTTCTCGTCAAGTATTCTGTTTTTTTTCTTATTCTATAAAAAAATTTATTCTTAAAATTTAGGTAAATGATCTAAAAAAATATTTTATCCTATTACCTTATGTTTTTTGAACCAATTATATTTTAAATCATCATAGATTTATGGATTTGAGGCCCTCAATATTCCATTTATTGTTCACTTGTTTGTGATTGATGACCTCAATTACTCCCTATAAATATTTATGGTTTTTCTAAAATTATGTGTCTCTAATTTCCACCAATTTTCTCTTATTCAAAATCCAAATTTGGTGGAGACTTTTTCATTTCCCTTTCTCTCTTATTAAGACTAAATTTTATTAACCCTATTTCTGATGCGAGTTTTCCACAAAGGTAATTTCTATTGTCAACCTTTTATTTTCGAAGAACAATTTCAAATTGTTAAGAAGAAATTTATTGATGGAGGGGATAATGTAAAACCCCAAGATTTCATAGTACTTTATCTCTTTAAAGTAATTTAATAGCTTATATTGCATGCAACATCGACTTTTCTTACGTTATACGCAAGATTGAGTTTCTATGAAACAACACGTTAGTATTATAGTTACTTAAATGATATATTTATTTACCAATTAAATATTCTAATATTAATAGTAACATATAAATTTTAGGTTTTAGTTATAATTTTTTCACATAAATAAAATATATTTATAATGAAATGTATGTGTTTGGTTAATATATTTATATATTTAGAAAAGTTTTTTTCTTAAAAGAAGTAATTTTTATGTTCTTTTGTGAAAAATGATAAAATTAATTTTATACACTTCTTAGAATTTAATTTGGTAAAATGGACTTCATTTTTGAATTTATAATATCAAAATTAGATTAGGGTGAAATTGTTGGTATTTTTTGAAAACATTCAATTTTTGATGAATAGTGAAAAATATTGCGTTGTACATAAAAACAGAGTTTTTCATTTAAATAATTATTTTAATTAAAATTTTATTGTAACTTCAAAATAGATACATGATACATATATTATTATAATTTAATTCATTAGAGTCATTTTAGATATATAAAATTTTATTGAAACTTTTTAACGCCTTTTTACCCACCTTCTAGGCACATTACCCAACTTCTAGGCACATTTGTAAATTTGCATAAAACATAATTTTACCAATTCTGTTAATTGAATTTAAAAAATACGAGAGACACAGTTGACATCAATAAGTAAAATTTGGTTCATGAGGACAAAAATAATTTTTGGTGAATAGTAACTTTTGAATTTTATTTAGCGCGGTTAAAAGTAAATAAGGTAATTAAAGGTAAAATTAATATTAAAATTATCCCAAAACATGTCCTAATTCTATTGGATAAGTTTATTTCGACCAAAATCAATCTTATGATAAAAATTAGACCCTTTTTATCCATTTGGGTTAGATTACGACACTTTTTATATTTTATTTAAAGAAGAATTAAAAGTGTTTAATTTAATGTTTAATAACTAAACAATTTTTAATATAGGGTTACACATAAGATAAATTCTACTATAATAATCATTATAAATAAAAAATTATTTCCTAGATCATGGTATTTTATTTATAATTTTTGTACATTAAATAATTAAATTTACTTAGGACACAATGATGTTGTAGTAATTACCTTATTAATGAAAGATTAAACTAATTAATGTTATAAATATTAAAATAAATATAAATTGAAACTTTTGATGACATCCAAATATTTAATAGGTGAATATTTCATATTAGGGTTTATTCAATATTTCGTTTTTAAGTATTCAATTTTTTATGACTTTCACAAAAACAAAAACCAAATAGTGTTAAAATTGACATAAATGAGTTTTTAAAACAAATACTATATTATTAAATAATATAATATTCCTATAAATATAATATTCACCCAAAGGACTTATATAATGTTTGATATGTCATTAATTAACCACATTAGGTTCTCTTGAAATTTTATAGTAACTATATTAACCATGTAATGTAAAAATACAAGAAGGCATGGTAAAAGTTAAACTATTTAACTAAGAGTTAAATCTAAAATATAAGGTTAAAATGGTGAAATGATATTTTATAAAACATATTGGTTGAATGTATTTCGACCCATCCAAACATTATCCTAGAAATAAATCCATTTGGATGTATTAGAAACTAAAAATTATTTTATAATAAATTAATATTTCAATATTTTCCTAAAGATTCCCTCACCTCTCTTATAAAAGGGTACCTCCCCTTCTCTTAAATTTATTCCTCAAAAGCAATTTTATAGGCCAAAATCTATTCAAATATCCTCCAAACTACCCTTAATGCATCCTAGAGGCCTTACTATGATTAGAAATCCAACCTAAGGAGCCCTTTTGTTCAAATTAAATGGAAGTACCCAAAAAACAGGTATTTATTTCATCACCACTAGTAGAAAAAAATGTTTAACAGGTCGGAATTTTTCACATTGGTTCTATTTAACCGACATGAAAAGCTATACAAATTGATTTATCACATCGGTTATTGTATAACCAATGTGATAAATTGATGAGAATCTATTTTTTACATCAGTTATTTTATAACCGACATAAAAAATACAGAGATTATTTTAATCACGTCGGTTATTTTATAACCAATGTGAAATATAGAATATAGGAACATTATCATGTTCGTTATAAAATAACTAACGTGATAAATCAAATCAAAAAAATTTATCACATCGTTTATCAAAAGAACCGACGTGATAAATTGTCATTTATAACATTGGTTAAAAATAACTGAGGTGATAAATTATTTTCTACGTCGATTATTAAATACCCAATGTTTTAAACATAAAAAATAGTTTATCACGTCGGTTATTAAATAATCGATGTGATAATGATTTTAAATGATTTTTTGTGACCCATAATCATTCATTCTATTTTATTCTATTGGGCGACATGCGACTCGTCTCTCTCGCACAGAAAACCTAGAAAGGATTCTTCGAAGTTGTGCCCTCCAGCCTCATTTTTCCAACATCATTCATCATATTTATTATCATCAGATCTATCAAGTCAAGTATCAACACTCAAGTAAGCCTCACACGGATCGATTTTAGTTTTTATTTTTCGCAATGCCCTAAAAAAATGTTTTGAGATTCTATTTTTCTAGATTTTTTCTTGATATCATGGTAAGTTTCATAGTGTTCATTTATACCATGCTAAATTATTTTATGGTAAAATAAACATATGGAAGTTATATCATGCGAGTTTACGATTTTTTACTGTTCTATCATGTGTGTGTGCACGTACAGGGGGTGTCCAATGGGGTAGGGGCTGTCCAAGTGGGTGGGGTGTCTAGGGGGTGGAGGGGTTGTCTCGGGGGTGGGTATCAAAGGGGGTGGGGGTGGTGTCCAGGGGGTGTGGGGCTGTCCAAGGGGGTAGGGGTGTCCAGGGGTGTGGGGGGTGTCCAGGGGGTGTGTGGGATGTCCCAGGGGGTGGGGGTGTCTAGGGGGTGGGGTGTCTAGGGGGTGGGGGCTGTCCAGAGGGGTGGGGGATGTCTAGGGGTGGGGGCTGTCTAGAGCGGTGGGGGATGTCCATGGGTGGGGACTGTCCGAAGGGTTGGGGGCTTTCTAGGTGGTGGGGGCTGTCCAGAGGGGTGGGGCCTGTCCAAGGGTGTGGTGGTGTCCAGGGGGTGTCCAAGGGAGTGGGGGTGGTGTCTAGGGGGGTGAGGGGGATTTTCAATGTGGTAGGGGTGTCCAGGGGGTGGGGGTGTCCAGGGGGTGGGGGTGTCCAGGGGGTGGGGGTGTATAGGGGGTGGGCGCTATCTAGAGGGGTGGGTCGGTCTAGGGGGTGGAGGGGCTTTTCGGGGGTTGGGGACTGTCTAGTGGGTGGGGGCTGTCCAGAGGGGTGGGGAGGCTTTCCAATGAGGTAAGGTTGTCTAGGGAGTGGGGGTGGTATCGAAGGGGTGAGGGGGCTGTCGAGAGGGTTGGGGTGTCCAGGGGGTGTCCAAGGGGGTAGGGGTGGGGGTGGTGTCTAGGGGGTGGGGTGTCCAGGGGGTGGCCAATGTGGTAGCGGTGGGGGTGATGTTCAGGGGTGGAGGGTGTCCAGGGGGTGGGGGTGGTGTCCAGGGGGGTGAGTGGGTTGTCTAAGGGTGTATGGGGTGTCCAGGGGGTGGGGTGTCTAGGGGGTGGGGGATGTCCAGAGGGGTTAGGGGTTGTCCAGGGGGTGGGGCCTGTCCAAGGGGGTGGTGGTGTCCAGTGAGTGTCCAAGGGGGTGGGGGTGGTGTCCAGGGGGTGAGGGGGATTTCCAATGGGGTGGGGGTGGTGTCCAGGGGGTGAGGGGCTGTCCAGGGGGTGGGGGTGTGTAGGGGGTGGGGGCTATCCCGATGGGTTGGGGTCTATCCAGGGGGTGGGGGTGGTGTCCAAGGGGGTGGTGGTGTCGAGGGGGTGTCCAAGGGGGTGGGGGTGGTTGGTGGTGTCCAAGGGGTGAGGGGGATTTCCAAGGGGGTGGGGCTATCCAGAGGGGTTGGGGGCTGTCCAGGGGGGTGGGGATGTCCAAGGGGGTGGTGGTGTCCAGGGGGACTCCAAGGAGGTGGAGTTGTCCAGGGGCTGAGGGGGATTTTCAAGGCGGTGGGGGTATCCAGGGGTGGGGGTGGTGTCCCGGTGGGTGATGGGGCTGTCCAGGGGGGTGGGGTGTCCAAGGGGTGGGCGACTTGGGGGTGTCCAATGGGGTAGGGGGTGGGGTGGTTTCAAGGGGTGAGGGGGATTTCCAAGGTGTTATGGGTGTCTAGGGGTGGGGGTGGTGTCCAAGGGGATGAGGGGGTTGTCCAGGGGGGTGGGGTGTCTTGGGGATGGGGGTGGTATCCAGGGGGTGAGTGGGTTTTCCAAGGGGTTAAGGGGTATCTTGGGGGTTGGGTGTTTCCATGGGTTGGGGGTGTCCAGAGGGAGTAGGGGTGCTTTTTAGGGGGTGGGGGTTATCCAGGGGTGGTGGTGTCAAGGGGGTTTCCAAGGGAGAGGGGGTGGTGTCCAATGGTGTAGGGGGTTGGACAGTCCCCTCACCCCTGGAAACCACTCCCCCACCCCCTGGACACCCCCACCCCCATAGACACCCCCACCCCTGGATAGGCCCCCACCCCCCTAGGCACCCCTACCCCTTTGGTCACCCTGGACAGCCCACGACCCCCGTGGACTGCCCCTACCCCCTTGGATAGCCCCATCCCCCCCCTTGGACAGTACCCTGCCCCCTTGGACACCCCCTTGGTATATATATATCCAAATGGTTTCATTTAATCCATTGTAATATATTATCTTCAAGTAGTTTATACCAACAGTTCCTGTAGAATCATTGGTATAGGGTTTTTGCAATGACCATCATGCCAACACTGTGTGAAACTGTTGGGTTATTCGTTCCCAATAGTTTCAGGGGTTATCCCAATGGTTTCAAATTGTTGTGATATGTGTAATTTTCAGTATTGAATGTATACATATTTTAATATTTATAATTCATATTCCTTTTTTACGGAAGGGTGAATTTGGTATCCAGTTGCACCAGGATGTATTGTTTGTATACCTTAAGAAGAAAGGATCCAATATGAAGTTAAAATTGTTATATCTAACTATATTTTATTTTTAAAATCATTTTCATGCATATTTGATTCAAATACACACACCCATGGACACCCCCACCCCCATGGACACCCCCCTATATAGGCCCCACCCCCTGGACACCCCTACCCCCTTGGACACCCTGAACAACCCCCTATCCCATGGATAGCCCCTACCACCTTGGACATCCTCCTCCACAACCATGGACATCCCCCTACCCCCTTAGACACCCATTGGTATATATATATACAAACGGTTTCATTGAAACTATTGAGATATTTTATCTTCAGGTAGTCTATACCAACAAACGGTTCCTGCAGAATCATTCGTATAAGGCTATTGCAATGACCATCATGCCAACGGTGTGTGAAATCCTTGGAGTATTATATTCCAATGGTTTCTGGGGCTATCCCAATGGTTTCAAATCATTGGGATATGTTTAATTTTGAATAGTGAATGTATACATATTTTAATATTTATACTTCATATGTATTTTTTATAGAAGGGTGAATTTGGTATCCAATTGAACCAGGATGTATTCTTTGTGTACCTTAAGCAGAAAGGATCCAAGATGAATTTAAAATTGTTATATCTAAATATATTATCTTTTTAAAATCATTTTCATGCATTTTTTTCAAATATGTATAGATTTGTTTTATATTTCAAAAGAAAATGACATTCAAATTATGATTTTTGTCATATAAAAATATATTTTTCTTATATTAACAAGATGTATAATTTTGATATTTGTTATTACCCAAAATAGGATTTTAACAAATAATTGTTAATAAAAAGGTAATAAAAATTCATCATTAAATCATATATTGTATGATACATATGAGTACGGTTCTATAATATATTTTGGATAAACATATATTTATTATAAAAGAAGATCAAAAGTGTATGGAAGAATTTGAGATTTAAAGTAAGGGATTTTTTCTAAAATTGCCTTATTTGGGACATAAGTTATGTTATTATCTTATATTATTTAATAAGGTCTGTACACTTCCCATTTGACATGTTATATAATGAATTTATTTATTATCATGACATTTAAATTTTCATTTAAATTTATTCTTTAATGTGGATTATGATTCCAAATTTACCAAAATGATAAGGGTTTGTTGTCACAATGTCATTGTTTTTGAGGGATTGTTTAGCATTATTCTTTCAATGAAGAAATATTTTGATAAACATTTCAAGAAACTCATGAATTTTTTTATTTTATTTTATTTATATAAGATAAATGTTTCCCTTAATTTTTCACTCCTAAAGTATTAATGATACAAAAGTAATATTTTTACGAAAAATAATCTTCATTTCTCTCTTCAATCAAAAACCCATTCGGGAGTGGGAGGCAATATTCATGCTCAATACCCTCATCTTTTTGTTAAGTAGCCCTTGTTTTGTCTTTCATGGACATACAACCCTAAGTTGGGTAGAATGTAATAACTTGGATTTTTCTCCGAATTATTTTTATAAATTAATTGATAAAATATGATATCATGCATTAAGACGACATGAAATTATGAGGCCCTATGTGCCTGGAATAAATATTTTAATAAATTTTATTTTTTAATAAATAGTGCTCGGGAATCTAACATTGAACTTTCATATCTTTTAAATGGGAGCCCAGATCAAAAATCTGAGGGCACTGTTGCATCTAAAACAACAAATTTACCTTAGGAAGGGCTTAATCATGACTGTTCCAGGTCTATGGTAAAAGATAATTTTTGGATGTTTTAAAAGAAAATAAAATAAACTTTGAAAAAATATTATTTTATTTCCATCAATGCTTCATAGTGATGCAACGACACTATGATGACATGACAAAGAAGTTGTTTTCTTTCATAAATGAAACATCATGGAGATGCTACAAAAAAGCGAAATGGTGATGCTCAAATGTGTTTGCCTCTTTTAATATCTTGACAGGGAATACAGGATCAGATTGAGAATCCTGTAAAACTCCCTAAAGGATCTGGAAAAGAAAAGGCATTGTCGAATGATGAGATGATTGATCGAGATCTCTTGAGGATGGATTTCCACCACCGACATACATTGTTCACCAACTGATCCAAACTTCTGGTAGGTTTTTTTATTTCTATGTGAATTTTTTTCATGTTATTTCATTAAAATGATGGGCATGTATCAAACCATGAATAGGTTTATCCATGGATCAATCTTTCTTTTGTTATGGGTGTTCAATTGGATGATTTGATTTAGTAATTATCCACGCTTAGAGTTGATGTTGTTTTACCCTCCATTATTCAATTCTAATATGGATGGATCGAAGCTGACATGAACATGGCCTAGATCCATCCACTTTGGGTGTTCTTGTGGTTCAACATTTCCCCTATTTTATTTCTCCTTGTTCATTATTGGGTACAATGCTCTGAAGAAGGATCTGGGATGGTGACAGTGTGAGGTGGATATGTCCTTTCTAAGCAGAGCACGGAAAGAGGAGGCCACCAGTAGGACGGCCATCGGCGGAGGTAACATCAACATGGTGGTAGTGGTGAACCGTGGTCTAGTGGGACCATGGTGGTGGGAAAATAGACATTAGTGTGGTGTGGGTGGTGGAGGAAGAGGATGTCGTCTTGATGAACAGTGGCAGAGGAACCCGCAGCGGTGAGGCCGAGGGTGGGGATAGGAGCTGCAACTAGGGTGGGTCGCGGCAATGCAGGATGGTGACGTGGCAGAGTGCTAGGTAGACCGGCTCGCACACAGTCCCATGGACCATATGCGGGAGGAGCAACCGGCTAGACGACTAGTCATGTTGACGAGGTGAGATATGGTAGCTTCCATATCTGGGTGAACCGAAATGGAAAACTTGAGTGGGCTAGGTCGGGTCGACCTGTAGGTCAGGTTGAACTTGGTTTGGATCAGACCAGTGGTCCGGGTCAGGTCAGACCGGACCCTGACCCAACATACCCCTTTTTATTTAAATGGACATAAAATATAAACTATAAGTCCATTTGACGATCAGTTTGTGGTGTTGGGGACCTCGTGATGAGGAGGTAGTTTTGAGCTAATCAAAGTGAGTTTTTGTGGAAGTTTAATTATGAACTTAGGCTTGAGGTGTAGGTTCTCCCAAAAATAATCACACTATGAACAGAATCCTATGGCTGGAAGAGACTCAATGATTATATGATTTGATGGATTTGTGACTTGGAGTCTATGTGACTTACCAAGAATAGGTATCTCATCAGGACTAAGTGTCTCATTGGGACTAGGTGTCTCATTGGGACTATGTGTCTCATCAATACTAGGTGTTTTATGGACAACATCTGATAATATTTCTTTTAATGTCATAGAATTATACTTGTGTGAGCTGACAACACTTAATGTGTACCTTTACTTTGTGGTATTTCCTTTGTGGTTTTGGGGTAACCTACTGAGTACTGTTTTACTCATCCATACATGGTCTTTGACAGCACGTGCCATGTCTTGTGTAGATGATTGGTGTTTTTATGAAGACCTAGGTGGGCACTGACTAGGTGGTTCATAGAGTGATCAAGCAGATGAGGCTAGCTCCTACAGGTTCTCACAACTTACCTACACCTACACTTCAGGTATTGTTTTCTATCGATGAGCTTCTAGAAACTTGGTTACATTCTTGTGTTATGTTTCCCTTTTCAGTGGGCTTGTATACTGGCCTGGTTTACCTTTTGTACTTTACTTCTTATTGTACCTTGGGGTTGGTTTTAGTGTTTTCATGCATGGTTGTAGGTGGTTTATTTTATAGCCGTGTGTGTGTACATGTACTTAATAAAAGGTCTCCCATTTGTGAGATATTCCTACTCGACGCTAGTCGCCATCCCCTGGCCTATTTTAGGTGGTCTTGGGGTAGTCATGGAACAGAACCTACTAGGACGGGTCAAGACAGATCCTGACACATCATATGTAGAGTGTTAGATATATATTATAGATTAAAGAAAGATATTACTACGAGTAATAATGGGTGTACTTGTCTATATTCTATGGAAGAATGGACAAATCCATGAGGATACTTTGGAGAGAGAGGTAGATGTTCAGGCTTAGTGGGTTGAGTTGTTTGTAGATAATTCCAAGAGACACTTCTCGAGGAAGAGATGTATTTAGAGGGAGAGAATTTAATAACCTCATATTTTTCAATACTTTTAAGAGTTAATTTAATCCTTTAATCATAATTTTTTTGACCTACATTTTTTTCCAATGTTTTGAGTGTTTTCAGCTGGGTTTAATATGTTTTTTCTATCTTTTAAGTGAACCAAATTTGAACATGGTGGTCCCAAACCACGTGGATTATACATTAAATTATTCAATTAGAGGTAGAGGATCTAGGTTTAGTGAGTGGTATGATAATATTTTTGGCCTCACTAGGGAAACCATGAAAAAATATCTAGTGTAAAACAACATGGTTGGTGCATGGTTAAAAAACCCATGCTGGAAAAGAATGGAGATTTTCTAGAATCCGAGAAATAGTATATAGTTGATGCATGATTTTTCTAACTATACGTCCAAACCATGCACACAGAAAATTAATTATATTAATCCCCTCCTAACATCTATTTATGGTATGTTTTTACCGGTTATTATTTGTATTGGAACCCCATTCAATTTCAAGAACTCCTCGAGCTATCTGTATTGAATTCTTCTCCCCCAAAGCATTATTCCAATGAATACAGTTGAGATAGAGTCCTTTAATTGAGGTAAGAGATATAAAATAATTTTTTATTCTATTTTTATCTTGATCTACATATTTTCTCTTGATATGATTCATAGGTCCAACCTGAGGACACTTAATATGTGAGTTCCCATTAAAATAAGGATGAATTCTTCAATTTTTTATAAAATGGATGTGGATTATAAATTTCAATGACATACCCTTGATCAAATAATGAGTCCCTCATAAATTATTGATGTTTCTAATTAGGTTTCCATATATCGATAATCTGGAGATCTTATCCTTCTTGAATTTATTCATGGATCACTTTTTTTGTGGAAATATTGATGATGTATTGATGTTAATTATCTATACATAATATTCTCTTCTTGAATTTTACATACCTTATAACTAGTTCCATTGGTCGAACCCTTAAGGTAAGACATTCTATTACCAAACTTCTTGCCGTGGAATATTATTGATTATTATTTATTAAACTCTTTGACTATGAAATTAAAATAAGATTTAGGAATCAAATACATGTAATATAGTTATCCATGGTTTTGTAATGTTGTTTGGTCATTGACCCTTTGATGAACCTTGGAGTTATTCATCAACAACATCAGGGTGTGAGGACCTTTTCCATTTGGGGATCATGTATACACTTTTGACTTGGTATGATTTTCACACTCTCTTGATTATTTACCATTCTTGATTTTGAATTATTGTGGGAGTTATTGTAGTCCAACATAATAATTTAAGATGTTTTATGCTATGAACATTCATGTATCTTGTTTACCATGTTTTTGGTTGATTACTTCTATTGTATAATTCTACTATAATATCATGATGATATGTTCTACCTTTATTGTATGATTTACCCAATTATGTTTGTTCGATGAATTTGGATTCAATATTCATGGTACTTAAAATAGGAGGACCATTGTTACATGGTTATCCCTTTTAGGGAAATTATGTTGATTTGTAATAATAGTGGTGATGGACCTGAGCATAAGGTACATATATGATGATTCCCTATGGTTGTTGTGTGAATCAATCGATTCCCAGTGGATTCAATATAGAATATTTAATTGATTCCTAGTGGATATTGAGTAGTATAATCACTCAATACCTACTGGGTTTAGAGTATCATGATTCAATTGACGTGTATTAGATGTTGGGTATCTGTTCACACAATTTTGAGTATTATGTTTACTATCCTTGGGGATAGTTTTTTATTACCTCAAATATCAGGATATTTATTTTTTTGTGTAACCAATGTAGGTATAGCTAGGGAATATAGTGAATTGGTTAGAAAATAGGTTCCTAGTATATGATTATTATTTTAATTTTTCATTTTTTTTATCATGAAAACACATTTTATACTTGTGAACATATTGTAATGATGAATTGGTGGTTTTATATTGGGTTTTATTACGCACACCCTACATAAGAATCACGATGAGTGTGATGAATTCACATACAGAGATCTAGGTAATGTAAAGAGGCTTGTGGAAGATAGTTAAGTAGTGAAGAAAAGATATTATAGTGGTGTCGTGATGTAGTTGTGAGTATTACAATAGGGTTTTATTTATTTATCTTTTTATGCATTTACTAAGGTTTGTTTTTTCATCTTGGGATCCAAGTTTGTATTTTTATTTTCTATTTGATATGAAATCCATTTAATATTATATTATGATCTATTATTTTACACTAGATTACTCTGAGTTTTATTTATTTATTTATATTATTAGTGCAAGGATATCATATTAATGGTATAATCTCCCCACTGATGGCCTTTGAACCCTAGATGATATTCAGCAGTCTCTTGAATATGTGGAGGTGTTCATGATATCTTGTGGATCTCTATATTAGACCCAGTGGTTTGGTTTGGGGAATTATATCCTCCCTAGATAAGTTTCCTTAGATAGTTAGTGACATTAGCAACATGATCCATCTTTGGTCTTATACCTAAAAGGGAATATTATCCTCCCATCTTCCTACAAAATGACAGGAAATACAAAATATTATAGAAGGGTATTAGGTTCTTCTCTTAGAGGTATCCCTTTTATAGCATAGATTTTTATCACTTCATTTTCTTCCCAATAGATACCCTCATTAATAACAGAATCTATGACTTTGATCCCTCTAAATTCTCTACATATTTGGGAAGATAATTAATGAACCTTATTTTTTCAATGGAATCCCATATCAAAAGGGTTTTTACATATTCACATTCCTTAATCATATAGGTCTAAAATTTTCAAAAGAATCCTTCATAATAATTGATCTAAGTATAATAAATTGGTGATGGAATTATATAAAATTGAATCCACAGTATTCTTGATGGATTATTCGGTGTGAAAAATTGGTTTTTCCCCTAATAAAGAACAGAAATAGGGTTTATCTCAATTGATAATAGGGTGATTTCGTAGTTTCTACAATGTGATTCTAGGGAGAGAAAAGTTGTTCTCCCTATTATGTGAAACCAAGGTGTATTCAATAGTGAGGGAACTGATTAGGCTTGTACTATGTAATATATGTGAAAAGAGGTTCCCTACTGGTACTAAGGATAGATATTATTCTAAATGATATAATTTGAGTAAATAGTTTTCATAGTTTTAAGTATTATCTAAATAATATTTTTGTAAGGATGGTGATCGTTTGTGTTGTTGTGAAAGGATCCTTCTTTATAGTGTTACTAGAGTAGAGAGTAATTTTTTCCTTAGAAATTTTATTTCTATTTAAAACATTTATAAAACTCAATTACCCTTTCCTTAGGTTAATTACTCTTTATTTTAGGCTTCAATAAGATACTTTAAGATATTTGATGACATGGGAATGATACTAGGTTGATCATAGCGTCGAGGCGTCTCTTTTTCTTCCCCAAGGATCAAATTGGGAGACAAAAGGTTCTATTTGTTGGAAATTTACATACCCTATGTGAAGGTGTTTTTTTATTCTATAGTTTTATATAGGTGTTACTTGGGTACCACTCTTGGTAAAACTAGATTTATATGTTGAGTTGTCTTAGGCAAACAATTTGGGTAAATTTCATAGGTGTTTGGTGAAATTATAGTTCTTTACATGGGAATTTACATTTGAAGTTTTAAAGGTTTTATTCTTTCTTAAATCATAATACCTTATCCAATATGATATAAAAAATCACCATATATGTGTTGGAATTGATTGTAACATAGAGAATTTAATCATGGGGTCAAAGTGATATGGACCGTAATGATTTTTTATGAGAATAAAAATTTCCTACATATGGATTGGTTGTTTCATGATAGTTGTGTGTATTTTTATTAAATTATTATTATGTGTATATATTTTATGAACTACATAAATACATGAACCCATTCAGTTCATAAAAACATCAGTTGTTAGGGATCATGTCTTTACCTTTTCCTGATATGGGAAAACTATTGTTGGTCAGAGTGGAATCTCAAGAGGGGGCTGAATTGAGTTCCTACATAAAATTCTTGTTAAAAACTTTCATATAATGATCCCCCAAATTTTTAAATGGCCTTGTTAATTAAGGCGGTAGAGATATAAATGTATATTTGGACAACATGTTTCTCAAAGAGTGATTATTCCTCAGGTGAATTAGTGTAAAACACTTCTTCAACTTTTGAAACAAGTTTAATGAATTAAACATATACACACACTAACCAAAACTAACTATAAAAGTCAATGAAAAATAGTTTTTTTTATCAATTATAAGTAGTGGAAAATAGATAAAACAAAGTATAAAAAATATAGAGCACAGTGAAGTTAACCAAGAGGTTCAGCCTCAAGATGAGACTTAATCCTCTCCACATGGTGATCACCTACCACCTAGCAGTTTATATTAATAATAAATATGATACACAGCCTGTATCGGGATTTAAAATAGTTTTCAGAAACTATCCAGAGTTCACACCCTATACCACAGTTCTTTGTGGGAAAAACAAACAATATAGACCACACACGGTCTCTTCCACAGTTATACGTGGTAAATAATATGTAAGGGAAGTTTTATGTGAGGATATTCAGTATCCTCTAGTTCAAGCACAGGAGACTGTGTGTCTAACAGACAGACACACACACTTCTCACAAATGAAAAATGAAGGAACATAATTGAGTGAAGATTATTATCTTGAGTTTAGAATGATCTATATGTTTTCTGTTCATCTCTTGACTCCTTGGAGTGAATAATTTCTTGTTTGAGTCTTTATCTGGAAGTTGTCTTCAAAACAGAGTGTCACAACTCTGGGTTCTATCTATTATAAGTTGAGTTTTCTATTTCTTGTGTTTATCGAGAGTTTATGATGTACATATGGAAGCTTTGAAATTGTTCTCCCAAAATGATCTTATTGAAGTTCTTGGGTTTACTGTGTAAGTGCTCGAATGGTTATTCCTTGTTCTCTTTGATCTAGCAAGTAAGATCTTTCACATGCACAGACTCACTTCTCATGCCACACTCTTTCTTTTCTTCATCATCCTTCTCATTTATATTTGATTTCCAATAATAGGAAAAATTAAATCACGTGCGATCTTTCTGGTAACTCGTACTATCTAGATATAGTCTCTTGATATGTCTACAATCAACAATAATTAATGTTATAATCATTAAATTTACCAAATATGACCGTTAGAATAATCTTAAGAATTTGAAAAGGGATGGAAGGGTAAGCATTGGTAGACTGGTAACGGTAGCCTTCACAACGATAGGCTTCAACAGTAGGTGCACATCGACAGCCTACATCGGTAACCTTCAACGGTAACTTTCCATTAAAAACCTTCATCAGCAGCCTTCAGCGGTAACCTTCCCAATAGTATCCTTGCATCGGTGACCTTGAATCGGTAACCTTGCATCGGTGAACTTTGCATCGGTGACCTTGCATCCATGACCTTTACATTGGTGACCTTTGCATTGATGACCTTTGCATCGGTGACCTTTACATCGGTGACCTTTTTACTTAGAGAAATTTTTCACATTGAGCTTAAACAAGAGAGCAGTGAGATTAAAAGTACATAGTTATTAATTTTATATAAACATGATTTTCACATAAATTATTATCCTATAAGAGAAAAAATATGCTTTATATAAATGAATCCTGATTTGGGATTATCAAAACAGGTGAGTCCAGCAATATCCCCCTTTTTGATAATCACAAATTATTTCAGAATGTTTGAATCAGGGTTAAGAACATTTGCTAATATCTTTAGAGGTGTGTATAAGAACATTTGAACCATGTTTATTATGGAAAAATATAGATAGTATATATATGAAAACTCCACTTAAAAACTTCTCCTTGTTTTTAGTTTAGGCAGCTTAAAACTTAGACTAACTTAAACTTGTTTCTCCCCCTTTGTGATTAACAAAAAGAATGAAAGACAAAAAGAAACAGAAAATGAATTTCCATTAATGAAGCAACAATACAATATGAAAAGATGTTACAAAGATACCTATCAAATAAGGCATCCCACATTCAATACACATCAGATATGTCCAAGGGAGATTTGTCTTTGGAAGATAAGGAGGCGGGTTCTGAAGATGGAGGGATAGGACTTGGTTTGGCAGTCAGCAGGGTTGGAGGAGCTACAATAGAATCATCAGCAGACCTGTAGTGTATAGATCTATGAGGAATCATAAGGGTCAAACTTATGATGGCCTGTGTAGGATTCATTATTGGTGCAGCACTGGTAGATCCTGAATCAGCCGAGGTAGAAGGAAGGGCTAGAGGAACAATGATGGGAGTGCAGTCCACCTGGAGGAAGGGTAGAATAAAATTTATGAAATCCACAATAATACTTCCTCCTCTTTCCATAGCTGAGATAAGGTCATCCTTATTCACCAAGAATTTTCCTAACGTAGGAGTCAAATCTCTGAGCCTGCAAACCTGGTCCTTAAATTCTTGAGTGACATGTAGAATCATCAAGTTCTCCAACAACAACTTGAAGTGACTATCCATATGATGCTTAGTATACACCCTTTTTAGTTGAATTCAACTTTCTCTTTGATGGATTTCTGATCCTGAGCAGCTTCCCTTAAATAATTTACCACAAGGTAATGAATTTATCTAGTAGTAGAAATGACCTGAGTCATAGACTGAGGGTATGAGGTACTAGAACCAGATAACTTTTCCACTTCTTCTCTGAAAAATGATTTGAAAACTTCTAGATCAATAGGTAGGAGTAGTTGAAGATGAAGCAGATGCACACAGAGGTGCCACAGTTAAAGCCACTTTCTCCTTAAAGGAGTTGGTCAGACCACTGATCAGCCTCTTTACATCATCATCTTGTCCACTCATAGGTGTCTCCATGGACTTCTTAAATTCCTCAAACATAGTGACCATTTGATGAACCACACTTTTAACATATCAAAGATCTTTGTCCACCTAAGCCCTTGAAGCCATATATAATTCTAAAATGGAAATAGACTACATCAAAGATTCCATAGAATCTTCCATGGTTCTAATCTGATTCTGATTGTCCTTTACATCCTGTAGCAGGACAGAGTGAGAGGAAGAAACTAGCCTTTCCACTATATAAGTTACAACTTCTTGATTGTAAGTCATATACCTATCTAACCCAACAAATCTCTCATCAAAGTGGCTCTTCAGATCTGATTTTATTGATTCTAAATTATCTTTCTTCACATAGTCTTGAGGCAAAAGAACCACTGGCTGCACAATAGTAGTCTCTGTAACTGATAGGATAGGAGGACTTCTGATAGGATGGTCATCATTGGAATCCCCATAGTCTAAACCTAAAACCACAAATCTAGGGTCTTCTGACCAGTCTTCTATCCCCTGAGCAAAATCAATTGATCTTGTGGAAAAAAGTTCCTCTCCCTCACTTGGAGAAATCTCTTGATCAACCACAATAACTACAGCCATACCTCTTTGATCTACTACATCAATAGAAGTGTCCACTGCCACTTCCTTGATAGAATCTTCAACAACCTCCAAAACAATTCCATCTTCAACTGAATCATCAACATCTTCATCTAAACATTCAACCATTTCTGTATTCCCGATCAAGGGATGGAGACTTAGTCCTTCTTCAGATTCACCAACATCCATCTCGAAGTCATCATGACTAGATTTAGTGTCCTCATCCTTATATGAGGTCTCTCTAATGTCTCTGAAGACATTTTCATCCCCATCTTCTTCACTATTCTCTTCATCATCACTGTCCCTTAGGACTATCTCTCTTCTAGGAAATATCTTTGGTGGACTGGGCTCACCCAAGGATACAGTATTAGCATGAGGATTTGAGAGAAGGTCAGGATCACTCATATCATCTATAAGAGAATCATCTCTTTCTTGCATAGCAGCAACCTATTCTTCTTCATCTGAATATGCAGGCTCCATTTCATCAAGATTTAGACCAGGATATCTCTAATCCTTAGTCCTAGTAGGATGATTAACAAGGTTGAATTCATCATATAGCTTATCCTCATCATGCACCCATCTTTTTTCCTAGGGTTTAAATTTAACTTCATCACCTTTCAAATCACCTTTACAGAAATTGTCCCTTACTACAACTATTTACCCCTTGTTTCTAGCAACACCTTTCACCTTCAACATAAAGGATATCAATCTGGCATGAAACAATTCAATGGACTTTAAACTAGGCTTTGTCATATCCTCTAATTGAATCATCATCATTCTACATAATTTTATCTTCTATCTATTCTTCAAAAGATATAAAATAAATATGTCCTGATACTTCAAGGTAGAAAAGTCCCCTCTCCTAGGACTCAATACATGCCGGGAAAACTTAAATAGTATCTTGTATTCTCCTTCCATCTCAGTAGAAATGACTTTCCAAGGGATCCCACTCCCTATCAGTTTGGATAACGCTTCTTCATAACTAAAGAAATCAGTAGTGGGAGGAACCACTCCTAAGTATTAATCATAAATCCCTTTATGTGGAACTCTCAAACACTCAGTCCATTAAATATAGGATAATATTACCCTTACTCTGTTCACCCTTGATGAAATTATATCCTTATCATCAGTCTGTTCAAATTTGTAAAATTAATAAAAATATTTCACTAAATTTGGGTAATACCATCCATTATTGTTTGTAAAGAATTCGACCCAGCCTTGATCTTCAAGTGCCTTCAGCACTAACGATATGTTTTTCAGCAACCATTCTTAACTAAGCTATTTTTCAACCATGATTTCCCACTTCGATAAATGAGGGTTGATCAGATTTTCCACTACCTGGCTTCCACTATTCGACTCATCTTGAGGTCTCTTTGGATTTGGGGAATCTCCTTCATCACTGACAAATGATCACTTCAGTCTTTCCATTTAAATCTAGAGCGGTTCAAGGGTTTTGGCATAAGGTGAGGTTCTTAGGTTAGAGAGCAAGAGTTTCAGGAGAGAAGTGGATAAAAATGTGGTATGTTGTTTAATTTTATCACTTAGGGATAAAAAATCAGATAAAATAAATAAGTAATATAGAAAATGTTTTAGATTTTGATAGAGAAAACTCTACGTCCTGGAAAAGTTCAACTATTGGTAAGTTGACAACAGTGAGGTATATCGATGAGGTCTTAATAGTGAGGTCTATCGGTGAGGTCTATCGATGCGGTCCAATGATGAGGTCTATCAATGAGGTCTAACAGTGAGGTCCAATGGTGAGGTTCTAATGGTGAGGTTCTATCAGTGAGGTTTTTTAGGGAGGTTGTAACGGTGATGTACAATGGTGAGGTCCAATGGTGAGGTTCTAATGGTGAGGTTCTAATGGTGAGGTCCAATGGTGAGGTTCAATGGTGAGGTTCTAACGGTGAGGTTCTAATGGTGAGGTCCAACGGTGAGGTCTATAGGTGAGGTCCAATGGTGAGGTCTATCGGTGAGGCCCATCGGTGTGGTCCGATGGTGAGGTCTATCGGTGAGGTATATTGGTGAGGTCCAACAGTGAGGTTCTAACAGTGAGGTTCTATCGGTGAGTTCCAACGGTTAGGTTTATCGATGAGGTTCTAACGGTGAGGTCCAACGGTGAGGTCCAACAGTGAGGTCTAATGGTGTTGTTTATCAGTGAGGTTCTAATAGTGAGGTCCAATGATGAAGTCCAATGGTGAGGTTCTAACAATGAGGTTCTAATGATGAGGTCCAATGCTGAGGTCTATCAGTGAGGTACAACGGTGAGGATTCAAACCTTAATATTTTATCATACCTAACTAATGTTTTATGTAATTTAACCTCTCATAATTCAAAGGATTTGTGAATATATCATCCAATTGATGTTCAGTGCCAATGAATTCTAGAGTGATATCACCTCTTCGATAATGGTCTCTCAAGAAGTGATGTCTCACATCAATGTGCTTTGTTCTAGCTTAAGATACTGGATTTTTAGAGATGTTAATAGCACTTTTATTAACACACTTTATAGAGACATGTTTGAATTGATATTCATAGCCTACTAAAGTGTGTTTCATCCACAGAATTCGAGCACAACCACTACCAGCAGCTATATATTCAACATAGGCAGCAGATAATGCAGTATAATTCTATTTCTTACTACACCATGATACTAGTAACTTGCCTAAAAGTGACACGTTCTAGAGGTTATCTTTCTATATAACTTGCAACCAGAAAAATCGACATCTGAATAATGTATTAAATCAAAGGATTGTCCTCTTGGATAAAACAGTCCTATGTTTGTAGTATATTTGAGGTATTTAAAAATCTTTTTAACAGTAGTTAAATGAGACTCTTTGAGATTGGATTGAAAATGAGCACACATGCATAACCTAAACATAATATCTGGTCTACTAGCAGTAAGATAGAGCAGATTCCCCATCATACCTCTATAATTGGTTTGATCCACTGGTTTACCAGTTTAATCAGCATCCAACTTACAAGTGGTACACATAGGTGTATCACTACCTTTATTACAGTCCAAACCAAAACGTTTCAAAATATCTTTAGTATATTTACTATGATTTAAAAGAATACCATTTTTATTTTGAAAAATTTGAAATCCAAGGAAAATTTTAAGTTCCCCCATTAAACTAATTTCGAATTCATCTTTCATTATTTTTGAAAAATCAGTACATATAGAATTTTTAGAGGATCTAAAAATAATGTCATATATATAAATATGTACTATTAAAACATCTTTGGAAATCCTTTTAATAAAAAGAGTAGGATCCTTTATTCCTTTAGTAAATTCTTTTAAAATAATAAAAGAACTATGTCTGTCATACCAAGATCTTGGAAGTTGTTTCAGACCATATAAAGCTTTAGACAGTTTAAAAACATGATTTGAAAAATGGGGATTAGTAAAATTGGGGGGTTGTTCAACAAATACATCCCCAAATATGTACCCATTTAAAAATGCACTTTTGACATCCATTTGATAAAATGTTAAATTTAGATGAGCTACATAAACAAGTAGTATCCTAATGTCTTCTAGTCTAGCTACAGGTGAAAAGGTTTCATCATAGTCTATTCCTTCTTCTTGACTATATCCTTGTGCAAATAGTCTAGCATTGTTTCTAACTATGTTTCCAAATTCGTCAACATTATTTCTAAACACCCATTTAGTGTCTACGGTCAAAGTGTATTTAGGTCTTTCTACTAATTCCCAAACCTTGTTTCTTTCAAATTAATTTAATTTTTCTTGCATAGATATCACCCAAAATTCATCATTGATTTCATCATTGATATTTTTAGGTTTAAGCTATGAATGAAAGGCTTGATGTTCAACCTGGTTTCTTATATAAGCTCTAATTTGTGTTCCTCTATTTAGATCACCTACTACAACATCTAAAGGATGAATATTGATATTTATAATACTTCTAGAAAGAGTTAAACTAGACTCTTCATGATTGCCTCTAGGTTTAGATTCACCATGCACAGATTCTGGAAAATTTCCAGAACTGGTTATTTTCACTAAGGGTTCACTATATTTATCATTATGGTCCAGAATTGACATATCTTCTTCAAGGTGTTCAACCAATGTTTTGGTTTCAGGGGGGTCAGTCTCATCAAATTTGACATGAACTAATTCTTCCACACATTTGGTTCTCTTATTTAATACTCTATAAGCTTTAATAGATATTGAGAAACCTAGGAAAATTCCTTCATCACTTTTGGAAGCAAACTTATCAATATTGTCCTTAGTGTTAAGGATGAAAACATTGAAACCAAATACTCTAAAGTAATTAACCTTACGCTTCCTATTATTCCAAAGCTCATAAGGGGTTTTCATAAGGAAAATTCTAATTAAGACTCTATATATAATGTAATAGGATGTATTAACAGCTTCAGCCCAAAAATGGATAGGTAGATTATAATCATTTAGCATAGTCCAGGAAATCTCTTGAAGTGTACTATTTATTATTTCTACAACTCCATTTTTTTAGGTGTTCTAGGAGCAGATAAATTGTGAGTGTACCCATTATGTGATCAAAAAGATTCAAATTCATAATTTTCAAACTCACGACCATGATCACTTCTCAAGGTCATAATTATAAGTCCACTAAGATTTTCTACAGACATGGAATATTTAATGAATTAAGAACATTCTTCCCTTTTGTGAGCTAGAAAATATACCCATGTATATCTAGAAAAATCATCTACAAGAACAAAAACATAGTGTTTCCCATTTAAACTTGAAACTCTAGATGGTTCCAAAAAATCCATGTGAACTAACTCAAGGGGTTGAGAAGTAGAAACTTATTTCTTTGGTTTGAAAGAAAATTTGCGTTGTTTTCCCTTTTGACAAGGCTTACAAACTTTGTAATGTGGGAATTCCAATTTAGGTAAGTCTCTAACTAAGACTTTCCTAGTTAGTTTTCTAAGTGAGTGCACATTGTAGTGTCCTAATCTTCTATTCCATAACTAGTATTCCTTATGAAAAGATTTTAAACATGAAACATTTCTCATAGTTACATAATTTAAATCAACAGGATATACATTTTCATTTATAAGAGCAGTAAATATTAAATCATTTTTAGAATTAAAAACTCTTCATGCATCATTTTCAAATTTAAAATTTAATCCATCATCACACAACTGAGAGATACTTAGAAAATTGTATTTTAACCCATCAAAAAAAGTACGTTTCAAATTAATATAGTGTTAGGGTTACTAATTTGTACTAAGTCAACGATCTTCACTTTTGCATTATCACCAAATGTGACATGTCTTCAATAAAATTTAATTAGGCTCTTGAATCATGAATTGTCTCTTATCATATGTCTTTAACATCCACTGTCTAAGTACCATATAGTTTTACAGGAGCTCTTCAAACAATTTTTCTGAAAAACAGATTAAGTGTAGGGTAACTTTGGTACCCATATTTTCTTGGGTCTAGAGAGGTTAGCAAGTAAATATTTGGAAATCCATACTTGTCTCACTGGTTTTCAATAATCAATAGATTGTTTTGAGACATAAAAACTTTGTTAGGTACTTTAGATAATTTTTTTTCAAAACATGGTCCAGAACGTGAACTGGTAGTGAACTATCCATATTTTGGAACAAATGTATTTTTAACAATCCTTCTCTGTCCTAGTTGATATCCTAGACTAGTTGTATATTTTGGAGTAGTTTATTTTCCCAGAAACTGAGTCAGGGTATCTCTACCAGTAGTAAAATTCTTAATATCCCTTTTTAATTTCTCATTTGATAATTTAATTTCAGTATTTTCTTTTAACAGCTAAGCACATTTATTTTCAATATCCAGATCAAACTTATAATTGGCATTTAAAGCATGTTGTCTTTTCTATAATTCGTATTTATCTTTGAGTTCACTAAAGGTATCCCCAATACTTCCATAGTATTCAAATTGTTCTTACTTAGTCATATTCTCATCATTATTTGATTCACTTTCATTCCCAGAATAGTAAGCATTAGGTATAGAGGAATTGGGTGTTACCTCAAATGTTTCTGTCATGAAACACAGATTTGCATGTTTCTTCTTTTTGATATCAGAAGTGTCAGATCCATAGCATCTATCTTCTGAATCACTCTATGTAGCTTTCATAACCTTTTTATAACCCTTTCCCTTGTCTTCATATTTCTTCATAAATTTCATCTTGGGGAAATCAGCCATCACATGGCTTGTTTGTTTACACTCATAGCAGATTTTCTCACTTTGTTTGTCATTCCATTTTCGGCCTTTTTTCCATTGTCCTTTATTATCATACCTTCCTTTATAGTTTGTTTTTATAAATAACTTATTATTTAGGTAGAAATTCTTGAACATTCTAGCAAGATGAGCCATATCATCATCACTGTTAGAATCTGAGTCTTCACTAGTGGAAGTGTCTACAAGAGCTTATCCTCTTTCTTTGTCTTTTCTTTTTGAGGTAACAGTCTTGAATGCTACCGATTTATTTCTTGGTTCTTCATCTGGATATTGATTTACCTTATGATCTTCTTCAAACATCATATGATTTCCAATTAATTCTTTTACTAGAATCTTGCCTATGTCACAATATTCTAAAGTAGAAAGAGAAGTCCCTCTCCATCTATCAAGTAGGCATCGAAGTAATCTCATAATCTGATCCTTATTGTCCAATGGTTTCCTAAAGAGACTCGTGGTATTCACTATTTCATTGAACCTAAGATACATTTCATAGATAGGTTCCTTAGGCTTCATTTTAAAATTATCATATTTAATAGTATAGGTATTTAATCTCATTTCTTTAACATTGGTAATTCTCTCATGAGAAATAGCTAAAGTATCCCAAATTTCATATCCAGTTTTACCGATAGATATTCTATTGAATTTTTCATCACCCAGAGAATAGTACAATGCATTCATTTCTTTACAGTTATTTTTATATGTGTCTTTAGTCAATTGAGACCATGTGTCCTTAGAAATTTCAGGTAATGCATGTTGTTCTTCAATTGTGTCCCAGATTTTAGGACCCATACTCTTTAGATACATTTTCATTTTTAATTTCCACTGAGCAAGGTAATTACCATTAAAGAAAGTTGTCCTTTTTGTAGAAGCACCCTCAACTCTGTTATCCATTGTTAATTATAATTTTAATGAACGGAAAATTTAGATATGATATAAATTTTAAGATCTTTAAGATACAACTAGAATCACAGTTTAAACGAATTTGAAATATTACACAATAGTTCAGATAGTAACAAATAAAATAAGTCCCTCTAATACCAAATACAGGTTTTAGTGGAATATCAAGAGGGGGTGAATTGATTTCCTACTTAAAATTTATGTTAAAAACATTCTTATAATGATCCCCCAAATTTTGAAATGGCCTAGTTAATTAAGGTAGTATAGATATAAATGTCTAGTTGGTCAACAGGTTTCTCAATGGGTGATTAGTCCTCAGGTGAATCATTGTAAAACACTTCTTCAAATTTTGAATCAATTTTTATTAATTAAACACATACAAACATTAACCAAAACAAAATATCAAATTCAATGCAAAACAGTTTTCTATCTTAGCGATTATAAGCAGCATAAAATATATAAAATAGAGTATTACAAAAATATAGAGCACAATGAAGTTAACCAGGAGGTTCAGTCTCAATCCAAGACTTAATCCTCTCTAGTTGGTGATCACCTGCCACCAAGCAGTTTATATTAACAATAAACTTGATACACAGCCTGTATTGGGATTTGCAACAGTTTTCACAAACTGTCCAGGTTTCACACCCTCTACCAAAGTTCTTCATGGGAAAAACAAACAATATAGACCACACATGGTCTCTTCCACAGTTATACATGGGAAACAGGATGTAAGTGAGGTTTTATGTGAGGATATTCAGTATCTTCTAGTTCAATCATAAGAGACTGTGTCTGTGTAATATACAGACACACGCACTAATCAAAAATGTAAAATGAAGGAACATAATAGATCTAAGATTAAAATATTGAGTTTAGAAAGATCTATGTGTTTCCAGTTCAGATCTTGACTCCTTAGAGTGAAGAATTTATTATTCAGGTCATTCTTTGGAATTTTTCCTCAAAACAGAGTGTCGCAACTCCAGGTTCTAGCTTTCAGAAGTTGAGTTTTCTACTTCTTGTGTTTATCGAGATTTGATGAAGCATAGATGGCAGCCTTGAAATTGTTCTCCTGAAATGATCTTCTTGACGTTCTTGGGTTCACAGTGTAAGTGCTCAAATGGTTATTCCTTGTTCTCTTTGATTTTGAAAGTAAGCTCTTTCACATGCACAGACATTTTTCTCATGCCACACTCTTTCTTTTCTTCCTTGGTCTTCTCTTTTATATTTGAGTTCCGATAATAGGAATAAGTACATCACGTGCGATCATTCTCGTACCTTGTACTATCCAGATATGGTCTCTTTATATATCTACAATCAGTATTAATTAATGTCAGAAGCATTAAATTTACCAAATATGACCATTAGAATAATCCTAATAATTTGAAAAAGTATGAAAGGGTAAGCATCGATAGACTGGTAATGGTAGCCTTCACAATAGTAAGCTTCAATAGTAGGTTCACGTCGGTATCCTTCATCGGTAACCTTCAACAGTTACCTTCCATCAGTGACCTTTATCAGTAGCCTTCAGCGGTAACCTTCCCAATAGTAGCGTTGCATCGGTGACCTTGCATCAGTAACCTTGCATCGATGACCTTTACATCGTTGACCTTGCATCGGTGACCTTGGAATCGGTGACCTTTGCATCAGTGACCTTTGCATCAGTGACTTTTTCATCAGTGACCTTTGCATCGGTGACCTTTGCATCGGTGACCTTTCCATCGGTGACCTTTGTACTTAGAGAAATTTTGCACTATGATCTTAAACAAGAGAGCAGTGAGATTAAAATTACATAATTATTACTTTGATATAAACATAATTTTAACATAAATGATTATCTTGTAAGAGAAACAAGATTATTTATATAAATGAAACAATATTTGGGATTATCAAAACAGGTGATTACAAAAACTATGATTTTAACTCTTTACACCCTTATGTTTGTGATACCTTAAGGTATATACAAAAATATTGTATTTTTCCTTATAATAAATCATTTATGTTAGAAAAGTGAGATGGTTGAACATCTTGAGAGAAATATCTAGCGGATAGACTATGTTGATACTAATTAACAATGTTATTTCGGGGAAGTAATTGTGTGATATACTTACACGAAGTACATGGGTGATAATTTTTACATAGTAAAATTTCACCTAGTGGTTCTTTCCTTTTCCTTAATTTTACATAGTGTCATTACATGAATTCACATCACATTTCTAATGAAATTCTATTTTATTATTGTAGGGAACTCGATAGAACTGATTATGATCAATGTGTTATATAATGAGGCTATAAATTGTATCAAGGAAATTATTGAGAATATTAGATTAGGATGTTATCATGAATATGAAAAATTATTATTGTGAATTGTAATATTTATAATGACACACCACAAAGAATATACTCAATATAATATCATTCCAATTTATGGATAGGGGTTATTTTTGGATGATCTCATCATAATACTAGAAACATATATGTCATGTTCCTAGATCATTGAGATCCAAAATATGATCAAAGACAATATTTATAAAAATATTTATTATTGAAATGAATGATAGACTCTCTATGTTTTCTTAATTAAACACAACAAAACTAATCTAGATATACATCCTTATATTATTGAGTTAATGACATATTTATCCTTATCTATTTTTCATTTCTCTAACATTGATAAATTGAGTAGATGGATAAAATTATGAATCTTTGAACTGGGTGTGGTTTCATCAATAAGAGGATGTTGGCATACTAATTGTGCATGATATGCTCTAAAATCATTTTTTTAATAAAGGTGATTTTAGTTTAAGAAGATGACTTGGTTTCTATGAAATTTTTCAATAATAACATTGACAAGGGTTCTAGAGTATCTAAGCCAATAAATCCATCGTAACAAATATTTTCAACTAGAATAAGTGGAAGTTGGAATTAGTTTCTTGGGTGTCTATAACTTCTCTGGTGAAATAATCCTTATATTTATGTATGATGAATTCATCCACTATAAGAAAAAAAAGGAATGTGTTGAGATAACACATCTACTAGGCCATGAATTATTGAAGATGACATTAGAAATTAAGGTGATGGATCCCTTTACACTTGATGAAATCTGTTTTTATTTATAAAATATTTACTTTTAGATCCCCATGAAGAAGGTAAAATTTTCCAATGGCCAAATTCATGCTCCACAATACAAATGTGATGACTATAAGGTGAATACTAGCCTGTATTGGATCAGGGTTACTCTTAGGAGTGATTTTGCGTTGTTAAACTAGAAATACCTTATTAGAACTAATATAAAGGACTTTTTCAATGTGGATAATAACTAACCTACATCTATTCTATGAATCTCATTATTGAATAAGTTTAGGTTCATTTTTCATGAATGATATTCTATAAAAAGGAGAGAATGTGGGGTTTGAATTACCTATACTAGAAAAGATTCACCAGTTATTTCTTCATGTCAACAAAGTGAAGGAGACCTTACTCATTTTAAGGCCCTTTCTTGTGTTATGGGGATGGGTAATAATATACTTAAATTCATATTTAATACATAAATAATCATCATCCTTGAATACCATTCTCGCACTTTTATCCAATATTTCTTCAAAAAAAGGCCTTTTACCTCAATATATGGATCATTTGTAATGATTATTTCATGAACCTACCTAGATTATCCATTCATAGAGGCACCCAACCTAACCCATGAGAAGGTGAAAAGGGAATTCAAAATCCCCAAAGGCTGATGAAAATCACCCAATTATCAAGAAAAACCGTTAGTAATGGTTTCTTCTTTCATGGAATAAAAAAACTAACATGGAATGAAAGTTAAATAAAGAAACATTGTAATGGTAAAATACACTATTAATTTACATGAAATAAATTTTCAATATATTGTGGTCTAAAAAATCCAAACCAATGATTCGTTAAGAGAAAAGACCAGTGATTATATGTCCCCTAAAAGCTCTAATAAATGGACTTTATATGGTAAAATCTTACTGTTTAAGGATATCACTTATTCCATAATGGTCAATTAGAATTTATCATAACCTGTAATATATATTAATGTAAAAAATAATAATATAATGGATAAAATATAGATAGTTATGATTATTAAATATCTTTTAATCTTTTCAATAATTATGGGTACATTTTATAAAATTCCAAAATAACAAATCAAATACAGTTCATTTATTTTAGATAACTACATTACTTAATAAGGAAATTAGTCATTCTAGAGGGAATATCATTTATAAACGTTTGTGTTATTAATTTCATTCTCCCTTCAATTTTTTTTGTAAAAACTTCATTTCATACAAAAAAATTTGATTATGGTAATCATGTTTAATCACTTCTTTTGATTTCCATGTGTCCTCCTCAAACATATGGTTCCACCATAGTACTTTGACCTGGTCAATTGTATTATTTTGTAAAACATTATCTCTATGGATAAATATCTTCTCTAGATTTTCCTCATATGAGTTATCATTATCTTGAGGTACCACCCTAGGATTTAGTACATATTAGGGGTCTATTATTTACATATAAATTAAGATACATGTAAAACATCATGTATATATTATAGGTTAGGTAGGATTACTTGTCTATGGGACACATATATAATGTGATCAAATATTTCAAAGGATCAAATGTATTTATGACTAATATTTCCCTTCTTCCCAAACCTCATGAAATTATTACATGGTCATATAAGAAGTAACACTTTATCTTCTATATTAATTTCTAAGTATCATCAATGATTCTTTTAATGATTTTCTATTAACTTTTCATAGATTTCATGTAACCCTGACTGGTTTAGACATTCAATGGTTTCTCTTAGATAAGATCAATTACCCTCAACTTATTCTCTCCAAAATTATCCCAAGTTGTCAAATTATGAAACGTATTCCCATAAAGATACTCATAAGATTCAGTTCAAATTCTATAATGGAAACTTTTGTATATGGGATATCTTTTAAGGGAAGGTGATAATACCAACATGCTATAAAATCTATTAAAAATGGTATTAAAATATAAATTATAGTTTGAATGGATATTTTAGATTAACCATTCATATGAGGGTGGTATTATGTATTGATACTCAATTCTGTATCCAAAGGTTGTTAAAGGATTCTCTAGAACCTTAAGATAAACATTGATCCTTGATATGATACAATGGAGAGTGAAACCCCATGAAGTCGTACCACTTATCTTATGCATATCATGGAGATTTGGTGAATAGGAAAGTCAACCTTTATAGAAATTAAATTCACTAACATTTTTAAGTGATTTACTATAACCCATATTCTTTTCTTTCATTTGGATGTCTTTTGGAGTCCTACGATAAAACCCATGGTTATGTTTTCCCAATTTGGTACTAGTATAAGAATTCTTATCATTATACCCTTAGGCATCTATCATTAATACATAACTTTTTGGAATACTAAGAATCTGGAAAAAATATACAATCTCAATCTTCATGTTATCCTGTCATTTGTTTGTCCTTGGTTCTCTCTACATTTTACTAGTTCCTATATAAATCAAGAAGGATAATATACATGAATCATCTATAAGTTATATTTTATATTATTATTTTTATGGGACATATATCAAGGTTCCAAACTATATAACTCTTTCTTTAGTAAATTTGAACTCCAAAATATTCAATAACTTCCTCCATAGAACATCATCATCATTTTGGGACTCCTTGATACTCTCAAGAATTTATAGATGAGTAGTTACTTTATCATGGTAGGATGCACTCATTTTATGATTCCTATTTCTATATTTATCGTGTCCAAGAATATTGGATTACATTAAATCCATGTCATGAATAGGGTTTCAGGATCGTTTTTACTTAGATTATTTTATATATTTACAGCCTTCCCATGAGGGTAAAGGATTGAACAATCACAATCCTTGATCAATTATAACCATAATTATTGGTGCATACTGAGCTCCTTTTGTGTGAATATATAATTGAGGATTTTATGATCAATATATATGTCAAAATTTACAATGTATAGATACTATCACCAAATATTAAATATAAATGTCACTAAAACCAATTCCAAACCATGTGTTGGGTAATTATTCTCATAGATCTTTAAATAGAGAGAGGATTAGGCTATCACATTGTTAATTTTCATAAGTAAAAACCCCCAAACCTTTTTGTTCTAGGACATCCTTCAATTTCATATATTTTAAATGAATCTACATATATCCCTTTAATAGAAGTAATAATCCCCATCAATGTTTCTTAATTTATCTTAAACATTCATTTACTACATAACACATATAAAATTTATTTTTTAATGTTTTTTAGTAAGGAATTTCAAAATACCTCATGATACTCTTAGTATTTAGAGTAGATAAGAATACCCTATATAAATACTTCCAAAATAAATTTAGGTAATCCCTAATGACACCATTCATTAATACCATGAATATAGATGGAGCATTAGTGATTTCAAATGGCCTCACTATGAACTCACAATGGTTGTACCTTGAGTGAAATATAGTTTTTTAGATGTCTTCCTTAATCTCAAAAATTTAATAATATTGTGTCTAATTATCCACTCTAGAGAAGTACTAGGATCTATGTATTTAATAAAATGGTCATCAATCTGAGGTGGTGGATACTTTCTATTTATCTTAATCTTATTGATCCCATGATAATCAATGTATATCCACATTGACACATCCATATTCTTGAATAAAATGACATAAACACCCCATGGTGAATCACTTGGGTGTATAAAAACATTTTCAATATTCTTCTATAGTTACTAATTAACCTATTTATGTTAAATTTTATCCCTTAAATACGGAGTATAATATATCATAAAATATATATGTATTAGTTTAATTGAGAAATCAACCTCTCAATATGGAGGAAGAACAATCAATTCTCCATTAAACACATTAGTGTATTAACTTAAAATGGAAATAGCATAAAGGAGATAATTTACTAAGTCTCAATCATTTTAGATAGATATTATTGATCATATGAAATTAATATCCATTCAGGATATGATAACTCAAAAGAAGATTCATCCTTCCCCATACACTTGAATAGAATCTGAGGGTGATTCATGATACAAAGGGTGATTTCCTTATCTTAATAATTTATGTTGGATCTGTATAAGTAAATTCAATACATACCCAAAATTTCATCAAATTCCACTAAATGGAGTATCTAAATGTCCACTGGGAAATTTATCCTCAAAATAATGAAATGGGATAAGGTATATGATTTTGATGAAATAATTGACCAATTTTCCTACATCATATTTAAATAGACTTCCATGTTTCAAGGTATTATTTTAATAGTTATATTAATCTTTTGTGATATTAAAAATGCATATAACCATAGTAATATAAAAAAATTATGTTCTTCATTGGATGATAAGCCTTCCATTCACTATTTTATTATAGTATTAGTCATTTACATCATTCAAAATATTCTGAGGGAGAATAATTTTCAAACTATTAACCATACAATTGAAAAAATATTATCAATTAAGGGTAACTCGTAAATGACATATATTCCCTAAACTATGAATTTATAGGTTTCAATATATGTTATCTAGGGTCTATTTTAAAATCTTAAATTTAATGGTAATTTGTATTCCCTTCAAAGTAGTTTGTAAAAATAACATGTTTAACCAAATCATATTTCCTAGGAGTTCCCATATAGGTGTGTAGTCTTTTGTACTCATTATCCTACACCAAGTGAGAATCGAGTTAACACTTAATACACCCTTTTAGGCTATTACCCCATTTTTTGTATTATTCCATTGCCATGTCCACATACCAGTATTGAGGCAGGGATTTATTTTCACATAAAACCATGAATTGTACACTTTAGAAATATATAATAATTTTAGTATATATTTAGTCATATACCTGTGGTTTTTACTAATGTTTTCTAATCATAATCCCCAAAAATTTACTTCACCATGCTTTGATAAAGTTTATGAAAACCCATAAGTTTTATACAATATATTTGATTATCTATTACATAAATATAAACATAGTAATATTTCCAACGATTATGAGGCCTAACACATTTATTTAATTAGATACATATCATAATAACATGAATTATTTTTAAAATGAACTTATTTAAAACTCCAAACCAAGATCTTATATTCTATTGGTCTTCCAATGCTACTCTAGATATCCTAGGGACATATATAAGAATACGCTGAGCTATAAATACTAGTAAAGAAATAATGAACACATAAAATAAGGTAATGTCATTAATGTGAACAAAATCCTAACATGATGTCATTCGAAGGTGGAAATTATAATCATGAAAATAAAATCATTATAAAATAAAGGCATCATAGGAATGTGACAAAAACATAAAACATGACATCATAATCATAAGTCATGGTCAACCATTGAGACATCATATCATATAATTATTTGGATAAATGCATGAGAACCATACATGGTATCTTATGAGTAAAAAATACTCAATTTCTGTAACACCCCAATCTTCTATGGTACGCTTCTCTTTAAATAATGTGATAGTGTGTGTTGTACGCAACACCGAGTTCTAACACACCATAACCAATCAAACTAGCCATTATGAATAGTAATACCTACTTTTTGAAATTATATATATTTTATATTTCAAAATGGACTTCATTTTGGGATTCTTAATATCAAATTTAGCCTAAGGTGAGATTTTGGCACTTTTCGGATAACTGTAATATTTTGATGAATAATGAAAATTACTAAATTTTAATTAAAAACAACTTTTTTAATCAAAATAATTAATAGTGATAAATTATAAATTTGAGTGGTTTTAAAGTATATTTATAATATATTTTTACCATTTAATACAATTTTGGTCATTGGACATAATTTTACAATTAAACCAGACATAAACAAGTGACAATCTTTTGATAGTTATTATCTCTTAAAAACACACTTTTTGTTTTAACAATGAGAATTATTTTTAAATTAATTTCTGCCACTTATGTGTTTTGGATTTGGAAAAATGGATTCCATATTTGGAATTAGGATGTTCAAATTGTGTAAATAGGTAACTTTTATTTTTAGACATTTTGAATAATTACTTCGGTAAATATTTTATTTACCATGGTTAAGGGTAAATCCGGTAAATAAGGGTTAAAAATAATATTATAATAATACTAAATTACCCTAAAACGTGTCCTAGCCATATTGGTTGATAAATGTTCGACCATAGGCATCTTTGGGTCGATTTTGGGACCCCATGGAGCCACTTTTAGGTGATAGGGACACTTAATTTTAATTAAGTTAAAATGAATACAAAAATGACACAAGCATATATCTTTTAGCAAAACAATTTTTACATAGGGTTATATATGTTGGATTTTCGACTATAAATATTCATTAGAAAGATAAAATAATTTCCTACATAATGATATTTTATTTATAATTTTTAAAGATTACATATGTTAATGTATTTATGACACAATGATGATGCAGTAATTACCATAATAGTGAAAATTTAAAATAATTGATATTATAAATACCCAAATAAATATAATTTGAGACTTTTAATGAATTAAAATAACTTTCTAGGATAATATGACATATTAGTATTGATTTAATTAACTTTTTTTAAGTAATAATTCTGTTATGAGTTTCACAAAAATCAACTATTGAATAGTGTGAAAATTGATATAAAAGAGTTTTTAAAACAAATATTATATTATTAATTGATATTAAATTCCTAAAAATCTAAGGTTCGTCCAAGAGACTTATCTCATAATAGGTGTATCATTAAGGGACCACTTGGGGGTCTCTTGGATGTATATAGTAAGTTTATTAACCATATAATATAAAAATACAAAGAAACATTGTAAAAGTGAAACTAATTAACTTAGAGTTAATACTTAATGATAAGGTCAATATAAGTACCCAAACCTGTCTAAATTCTATTGGTTGAGTAGTTTGCGACCCCTCCCCACCTTAAAATTTAAATAATCAACTTTGGATCCATTAGAAACCGAATATGAATTTATTATAAATTAATATTTCTATCTTTTCCAAAGGTTCCCCTCACCCCTCTTATAAAAGGGCACTCCTCCTTCTCATTTCTTCACACCTTAAAAGCATTTTGGTTCTGCCAAACTCTACCAAAATACTCTCCTAACTTCTCTCACTACAACCTAGAGGCCTTAGTTTGATCCTAAATCCAACTTAAGGATCCATTTTGATCAAATTAAAAGTAAGAATCCGAAGAAGAGGTAATGATTTCACCACCCTTTTCCAAGTTCCTTTCTTCTTACACTTCTTCTTTCTTTGTTGTTACCATTCTAAAATAATAACTCCAGTATCATATATATACTGTGATGTTATTATAAATATGGTACAACCATATTCAGTATTCTATCCACCCTTTGAATAACATGTCACCATACGTGCGTATGTACGGCTTACCGTCTCCACGTCGTGGAGTAATTGTTATTCAATATATTATTATTTGGATGGGTATAATAATGATGTGTAACTCATTTAATAATAAATATAACATGATAATTATTCTGTATATATGATATACTATCAAATTATATATTATTTTAATATCAAAAGAATGATATTGTCGCTCGTGCGTACGTACGGACTACCGTCTCCACGAACGCGATGAGATTCATTCTCCATCGTATCCATTAAAGTATAATTATCATTTTCTGATTTAAAAATGATGTTTAAGGAATTGATATCATTATGGATATGAATAATATACAACCTATCCATTACAAACATGGCTTACGTAACAAAACATATAAAATAAAACGAGTAAGTTAACACCTGAAACAACGATAATACTAAAATATTATTAACAAAGAAATGTTAAAAGATCATATATGATATCATATGAATGCATATGATTACTGTATAATTTAATAACAATTATTTCACTATTATACAGGAGGTTAAACTACCCCAACCAAGGAAAAGTACAAGGTAAGGGTTATTTCACAATCCCTTCATTATCCGAGGTTGTTTATACGTAATAATCTACTGGGATCTCTTTATCAACCACATCCATGTTTCTTAAAAATGAATTTCCAAACATTTTTATTATTTACTAGAATATGGGTTAAAGTCATTTATACCCTTGTTTTACTTTTTATAAGAGGTTTATAAAGGAATCTTTCCATTTTTTTCCAAACAAGGTGCTTTTTAACCTTTTCGACAAAATTAAGGTAAGAATGTTTTTTTAAAATTATACGGCGGGTGCGGTTATTTTCCGCCATTATAAAATCGTCGAAGCTTCCCTTACAAGCTTATAAGAATATTTTCAAAGAAAATGTTTTATTTCATAAATATAAGACTCTTAAAAGATTTCAAAATAGAAAGATATATTTCTCTAAAAAGAGTTTTTATTTCATCTATGTCAACATCCTTTGATGGATTTTATGCTTATTTGAAGTTGATTTATCATGATACAAAACTTCTATATTGTATTGAAGGTTTTGTGATATGTTTGAATGTGGATGTGCTATTTTTATACAATTCATAGTTTATGGTGAAATTATTGACATTTAGTATGCTAGTTTTAATACGAATGTTTATGTTATGTTTAAAACTTTTCATTTGGGAATGCATTGGACTTAATATGTGACGGGTGGATCCCTCTATAGCTCCTCGATGCATCGGTAGGTCTCATGAGACAAACTAGTGTCTTGGCACAAGGCCTTGGCAAAATCTTATTTTTAGTCTTGGAACGAGGCCTTGGCTATGTGGTTATGATTGTCTGGAATTATGTATTCCATCATTATGAAAGTGGCTATTGATATTGCATGTGATTATTCGATTAGTAGAATATCCATGTGAATAAGTAAATGGAATTATTTCATTTTACATTTTCCATACTATTTTGAAGTTCAAGTTTAAAAGGATTTTGTTTTAGTTATACATTTCCTTAAATGTTATGCTTATTTTTGAAAGTTTCCGCTATATTGTTATCCTTACTGGACATTTGTGCTCACCCCTTTTCTATGTTTTATTTTTCCTAGGATATGAAGAAGTAAGTTATGAATGACCTGCAGGGATATTATGTGGGGATATGAGTGTGGGATATGGAGATTATGTTGTTGTAGTAGTTTTTCACATTATGATGTAATGGAAAACATTATGAATATATCTAGTGTTTCCAAAGCTACTAAACCAATCGGTCTTTCGAGATTTGATCTTTCTTGTGATCATCCCAATGTTATGTAATAATGCACCAACTCTAGGTAACTGGGGTCGGGGCGTTACAATTTCTTGGAGGGATATATAATTTTGGGTCCACCAGTCAAATTCATATTATGTACATGAACTAGTATTCCCCGTATATCTTCAAATATAAGAACATATTCCATCTCTTTCAATCCCACAATTAAGGAGTGTGGGTGTAATGTCTCAGATTTTCCGTTTATTATTTTAAATATTATAAGAATTTTTTTTAAGACCGGGCCCAAAGACGGAACATCATTCCAAGGACCAGTGAGCTCAGAATGGTGGTTTGAACTTTTTTTAAGTTAAATGAGTCGGCGCTTGTGTGTGGTTGTGGTAGTTTCCAAATGGATGTCCAGATTAAAAATCTGAGTGCACCGTTGCATCCGGGATGACGACTTTGCCAAAGAATGAGCCTAACCTCGACGGGCGCGGGTCGAGGGAAAAAGTAAAATTTTCAGACGTTTCAAGTAAAATAAAATAAAATAAATCCACAACGTTTATTTTATTTTTAAGGAAACATTCTCTGTAGCACGACAATAGCGTGATGTATTCCTCAATTAAAGACGTTTCATAATGACTCAAAAAATGGAAATTTGGCGTCATTAATACCTTCGTGTAATTCAATGCCATCACGTTTCCCTTTTTATTGGGATAATCAAGTGATGATCATGGGGAACGTCTGGGAGGAACCACTGCAGAATCCTCGAGGTGTTGGAGATAATTCTCAGCAACGAACGACGACGGATCGAAATCGAGAATCAATGCGCCGATGTTGAAGGATCTCGACGACAACGGCAGCGCGGCACATTCGTCAATGATCGAACCTTTCGAAAGTTAGGGGTTTGTTATTTTAATTTTATTTTCCCCGTTTTTGAGTTTAAAATGATGAATGCGGATCAACCATGAACAAATTGATCTGCGGATTCGTACGTTCTTGCGGGGGGGTTTTCTTTGGGATGATTTTTGAGAAATTAATATATGCTTTTATTTATGATGATATCTGCTCCGTTTAAACCTATTAACGGGAGAGGATCAATGTTGTGACGAACGACGGCGGAGGTTCGTTCCTCGATTTGTTTATTGGATTTTCTTTCCCCATTCTTTTCTCGCGTGTTCTTTGCATTGTTCGTGGGGCGATAAACAACATATCGTTGCACATCAGTTCCACGATGCAGGGATCCCGAATCGATGGTTGGACACCGCAATGACCTTGTGAAGATGTGGCGACGATGGTGGACAACGAATCAGACCGGAAAGGGAAAGGGTTTTATTTGAGCGTTCTTCGTGCGGGAAGATCAAAACACATTTTTGGAGACGATCGGAGGTCTGAAAACATCGGGAGCGGCTTCGTGGTGACGGGGCGACCAAAACCAGAAGGTTTTGTGGCGATCGGGCGGCCGGATCGATGAACGAATCATCACCAGAGGCGCGACGGCAGAGGTCCGCATTTCTGGAAATTTCCAGAATACACAGCGTGTACATCCGAAGAACACGCCGTGTAGTATGTGCGGCAGCGGCTAGGGTTTCGGGGTCAGAGAGGAATAACACGGCATATGACCCCGATCAGACGGCGTGTTGGACCTTCCCCGAATCTCGGTGTGTACTTTGGGTAGTACACGGACACGGGATGATCTACACGGCTTCATGTGTCACGACATGTACAGCTCGGCATAGGCAGCTACGTGAAACTCGGTGTGTATCCAGGGGATACACGGACACAGGTTAGAGTACACGGGTTAATAAGCCATGTATGGTCACACGGCCAGTGACACAGGGACAACCCCAGTCACTCGAGCACGGCATGTACATCGTACTACACACCGTGTACTATGTTTTTCTACACACCCAGTTCTACGACATGAGCCATTGCACATGGGCAGTACCCGGGGTCAGACAACACGGCATGTATCTTTTCTACATACCGTTTACTTTTTGGAAAATAGAGTGGTCCTATTGTTCACCATATCCTAGACATCTTTCGTTTGGTTTAGTTCCCCTTATTCTCATTTCCCTAAAGGTCATGAATCGTTTCATTCTACAGGAGTATGATCCCTTCAGCCGGACTTTCTGTGATAGATTCGGCATTCCTCCGAGAGGCCTGAAGCAAGATCCTCTATCCATTATTGGCCATAGGTAGAGTCAGTCATCGACATGACAAACTCTACTGGGCGTTGATCCTCTACCAAGCTGGTGTATCACCTAACTGGTGAATCTGGATGAGTTGTGGTATCTGTCATGGCCCTGGCAGTGATCCTCATCTGTGTATTATGATCTTTCCCACTCAGGAGTGTGTCTCCCATAATGAGTGCATTCTATCTACCATAACCTTCCCACTCAGGAGTGTGTCTCCCGTAATGAGTACAACTACTTCTCGTGACAATTCCCAATGAACAACACTTATCTGACAGACTTCATCAGATCTATAAGACTCGTGGAGTGTGTTCTCCTGGAACGAGTGCATCACGGAATCTTCTAACAGAATCCTTAACAGGGGTATGTGGACGTGTGACTTTTATCTAGACTACAGTCTGGGTTTTGAGTATATCTGGTTTGTTCAATATGTTTTGTAGACATATACTATGCATAGCTGACTGTACCTTTACTTTTTGTACTGCTTTGTGGTTTTTGGGGTCCTTTATTGAGTATTGTTATACTTACCCCTACACGGGCTTTGCCCACACGTCTGGTGTCTTGTGTAGACAAGCAGCCTTTTGACAGAGTCCAGGGCGGACCAGGATAGGACCGAGCTTTCTGAGTCCCCTACAGGCTGATGTGTTCATACAGCTACGAGCATCAGTCCCAGTACCTGTTGTGCTTACAGGTTGGACTTTGTAGTTGTCAGACTCTTGTTTGTTTGTTTTTGGCGGGCTTGTATTCTGGCCCTGTTTACTTTTTAGTACTCTACCTTTCATCGTACTCTATTGGTTAGGGTTTAGTTGTATGCATGCATTTTGTTCCTTAGTGTTTTACATTTCATCATTTGTGGTCTTGGAGATGTGTTCGTGTATACAGGTACTTAGGCAATGCCTCCCATGTTAGTGATATGCCTACTCGGTGCTAGTCACCAACCCCTGGCCTATTGGAGGTGGGCTTGGGGAGTCAAAGCGCGGGCCCCATAGGGACGGGTCATGACAGAGTGGTATAAGAGGTTGTCGGTTCTACCTTAGGACCAAGAGTCTATGAGTTTGGTTTGGGGAAATAGTGTTAAGTGTTTCAGGCTCAGCTTTTAGGCCAGAGACCCCAGTGTTGGTGCAGCGGCCGACGTATCCATACAATAGGACTCTAATATCCTGCTTTTTGACTCGGTACATGAAAACACTGGTTGAGGGGAATAAAAGGTCCAATCATCATATAGGAATGGGTCGTGTTTTCCATGTCCTTTGTGTCAATTATCCAGATATACTCTTTGACCATGGTACATCTTGTTTCTTTACAGGATGCCTCTATGATGCTTATCTGCTAGAATTCAGCAGCACGATCACGAGGATGACCCCCTCAGTGAAGAGGCTTCGATACAGGGACCAGTTCCCCAGGCGTTGCCACCAGGTGGAGCACCTGTTATGCCACCACCAGTGGACCAGCCGATGGTTCCTGCAGTACCAACCGATGAGGAGCGCAGGCTTAGCGTGCTCCATGAGTTCCAGAGACAAAGACCCCTCAAATTCCGAGGCAAGCCAAACCCTTAGGAGGCTGAGGATTGGCTTGAGGCAGTGACCAGGGTTTTCCGTCTAGTGAGGACACCAGCAGACCAGATGGTGATCCTAGGAGCGAGCCTTCTTCAGGGCTTGGCCGGACAATGGTGGAGTCTGACCACACAGACTCATGATGAGGAGACACTTTCATGGGAGGAGTTCGAGCGACTCTTTCGGGAGGAGTTATATCCAGTTAAGCTGAGAGTTGTACGCATCCAGGAGCTACTCCAGCTCTAGCAGGGCAGTATGATAGTGGATGACTGTTCATCGAGGTTCACCAACCTCGCCAGGTAGTCGAGGGATATGGTCAGGGTTCAGTACTTCAGAGGTCGGATTTTCGAGTGAGGTTTACGATGAGACATCCGATCTAGTGTCGTGCCTCTATGAATACCGACTTATGCTAGAGTGATCGAGAAATCTTTGGTGGTCGGGAGATTCTTGGTGGAGCAGAGACAGTCGACGGCAGTCAGCAGCAGGCAGACAGGTGCGGAGACCTTAGCGGTAGGGAGCCGGCGTCAGACTTAGGGATCAGGATGTGAGAGATGTCGGAGGAGGACCCTAGATAGGGGATCGACAATCCCGGGCTCTCAGGATGGATCCAGTTAGCCTAGGGAGAAGCGATTATATGCAAGTGACGGTAGGGGACATCTCACTAGGGATTGCCCGACCCGTCGAGCTGCTGACAGGGAATCGGTGGACGGACCACCAAGGCAGAGGTAGAGAATAGAGCAGGTAGATCCCTCCAAGCGGCGGACGTGGAAGGGGAGTAGGGGGAGCTGTGGGTGGTGGCATACACTTCGACTTACTTCCACCACCACCACCAGGAGGTCCGCACCAGGCTCAGATAGCTGGGGGACAAGGACGGGGACAGCTGCATGATGTCGAGGCATACGACCCAGGGGATCCAAGGATGATTCGAGGTACGATATGTGTCTTATCTACCTTAGATTTCGTACTCATAGACACAGGTGATAGTCATTCCCTTATAGCTACATGTCTTGAACAAAACCTCGAGATTCCAGTAGAACCGTTGACTCGATCCATACGCTTGGAGACACCTACGGAAGGATACTCGATGATCACGCACCTCTGCAGACAGTGTGATCTTACCCTTGGAGGTGAGAGTTTCGGTTGGAACCTCATGGTGGTAGCGTCGAGGCCTTACGAAGTCATTCTTGGGATGGATTGGTTATCTTCAGTCCATGCCCAAATTAACTGTTTTAGGCGAAGAGTGCGGTGTGTCCGCCGTGATGGAATGAGGTTTTATTTTGTCAGAGAAAAGGAAACCCAGGCAACACAAAATGGTCTCATGCATAGGTGGGTGCAACCGATCACTCATGAGTTGTCTAGCCTTACCCTCGGAGCGGTAGATGTTGTGAGCTCTCAGTTCCTAGTAGTGGTGGTGGAGTATGAGGACGTCTTTCCTGAAGATGTTCCAGGATTACCTCCCCACCGGGAAATTGAATTCTGCATCGACTTACGCCCTGGGAAAACACCGATTTCCTCATCGGCATATCGGATGGCTCCCGCAGAGCTTCGCGAGCTGAGGGTGAAGTTGAAGGATTTGCAGAGCAAGGGTTTCTTAAGACACAGTGTCTCACCCTGGGCGGCCCCAGTCTTGTTTGCCAAGAAGGCAGATAGGAGTCTGAAGTTGTGCATGGATTACCGGTGCCTGAACCAGGTGATGGTGAAGAACAAGTATCCACTACCGGGAATCGATGACCTCTTCGATCAGCTAAGAGGGTCACAGTGGTTCTCAAAGGTTGACCTTCGATCAGGCTATCACCAGCTACTAGAACAGGATGAGTATATACCAAAGACGACTTTCAGATACCGCTACGGTCACTATGAGTACTTGGTGGTGCCTTTTGGCATGATGAACACCCCTGCAGTGTTCATGGGGCTGATGAACCAGATCTTATAGCCGTACATGGACCGGTTCGTGGTGGTCTTCATCGATGACATCCTCATGTACTCAGTGTGAGAGGAGGAGCACGCGAGTCACCTGCGGATGTTTCTGGATGTACTCAGGGAGCACCAGCTTTATGGGAAGCTCTCGAAGTGCCAATTCTAAATTCAGGAGGTCCACTTTCTGGGACATGTCATCTCAGCAGATGGATTAGCTAAAGATCCAACCAAGGTGGAGGCTGTGTTTGCGTGGGAGCCACCTCGGAACGTGATGGAGGTGCGGAGCTTCCTTGGGCTGGCAGGACGTTACTGGAGATTAATTCCTGATTTCCCCTGGATATCAGCACCGATGATGGCCTTGACCAAGAAGGGGCAACCCTTCGTGTGGACAGAGAAGTGCCAGCAGGCTTTTGAGTAGTTGAGGCATAGTTTGACAAGCGCCGTATTCTTGAGATTGTCGTAGGAGGGTGTCGAGTACGTAGTTTTCTACGACACATCAGGGACCGGGTTCGGCTGTGTCCTGATGCAACAACATGCAGTGATTGCTTATGGTTCACGCCAGCTTAGGCCACATGAGCAGAACTATGCGACCCATGATATCAGGTTGGCAGCGGTAGTCATCGCATTGAAGATGTGGCGACACTACCTTATGGGTGAGCGGTTTATTTTCTAGTCTGACCACAAGATTCTCAAGAACATCTTTTCACAAAAAGATCTGAATCTGCGGAAGAGATGATGGTTAGAGTTCCTCTAGGAATATGATTTTGAAATCATCTATACTCCTGGAAAGGGGAACAAGGTGGCAGATGCTCTTAGCAGAAGGTCGAGCTCATAGCTGTTGAGTGAGGCGACACATCAGTTAGCCACGTTACAGTTATCCCTCATGGATAGAGACGATACATCATACCTACAGTCGATGGTTGTCACCCCTCCACTCGTACAGTGAGTTAGGGAGGCACAACTTGGGGATGTCGACTGTGTGGCTTTATGTGCTCAGTTATCCATAGGACATGCTCCATATGGATATTCACAAGGTGGGGAGAAAGTACCTCTTTTAAGAGGATGCACTGTTGTACCAGTGTAGTTGCAGGATCAGGTCCTGAGGGAGTTTCATACGTCCCCTTTGACGGTACATCCTGGGGTGGAAAAGATGTACTAGGATATCCTACAATAGTTCTGGTGGTCAGGCATGAAGAGGGCAGTAACGGATTTCGTTTCTCAATGCCTCACATGCCAGCAGGTGAAGGATGAGCGCCAGGTTCCAGCGGGATTAGCTCACCCCCTAGATGTTCTAGAGTGGAAGTGGGGTGGAATATTGAAGGACTTCGTGATAGGATTATCACGAACATCCAAGGGTCATGATGCCATCTGGGTGATCGTTGACCGACTCACCAAGTCGGCCCACTTCTTACCTATCAGGGAGAATAGTTCCATAGAGAGCTTAGGATGCCTCTACGTGCAGAAGATAGCTCGGCTTCATGGAGTCCCCTCGACTTTAGTCTCGGATCGAGATGTCCACTTCACATCTCGGTTATGGAAGGGATTGCAGGAGGCTTTTGGGACTCAGCTACGCTTGAGCACAGTGTTTCATCCCCAGACGGACGGTCAGACGGAGAGAACCATTCAGGTTATGGAAGATATGTTATGAGCCTGCATCTTGGACTTTGGTCGCGGCTGGGAGGACCACCTACCACTAGTGGAGTTTTTTTACAACAACAGTTACGACTCCACCATCGGCATGGCACCGTTCGAGGCCTTGTATGTGAGACTCTGCTGATGACCACTTTGCAGGACCGACCCCGGAGAGTCGGCACTCAGGGGTCTAGAGTTTGTGCGAGCCACCACAGAAAAGGTGTAGATCATCTGACAGCGGATGAAGACTGCACAGAGCCGGAATAAGTCTTATGCTGATAGACGACGGAGACCTCTGGAGATTCAAGAGGGAGACCACGTCTTCGTTCGGGTCTCACCTCGACGAGGGTTGCAGAGAATTGGCCGGGGTGTCAAGCTATCTCTGTGGTTCATCGGACCTTTCTAGATTCTGGGAAAAGTTGGTGAGGTTTTGTACCACCTAGCTCTACAACCTCAGTTTGATCTGGTACATGATGTATTCCATGTGTCGTAGCTGAGGAGGTGCGTGAATGACCCATCGCACATCATCGACTCGGGCGAGCTGTACATCGAGGATGGAGTGACCTTTTCTGAGTACCCGGTGTAGATCGAGGATCAGTATGAGAGGATCCTTTGTGGGAGATCGACTCCCTTGGTGCGCGTTTGATGGCAGCACGGGAATCTTCAGGAGAGCACGTGGGAGCGGGAGGCCCAGATTTGTGCCCAGTACCCACATCTTTTTGAGTAGCCCTTGTTTTGGATTTTTGGGGATGTAAATCCCTAAGTGGGGAGAATGTAATGCCTCAGATTTTCTGTTTATTATATTAAATATTATATGGAAATTTGTTTTTCAAGACCGGGCGCGAAGACGGCACATCATTCTGAGGACCAGTGAGCCCAGAATGGTGGTTTGAACTTTTTCTAAGTTAAGTGAGTTGGCGCTTATGCATAGTTGTGGTAGTTTCCAAACGGATGTCCGGATTAAAAATCTGAGCGCACCGTTGCGTCCGGGACGAAGACTTTGCCAAAGAACGAGCCTAACCTTGACCGGCATGGGTCAAGGAAAAAATTTAATTTTTCAGACATTTCAAGTAAAATAAAATAAAATAAATCCACAATGTTTATTTTAATTTTAAGGAAACATCCGCTGCATCACAGCAACAGCGCGACGGTTTCCTCAATTAAAGACGTGTCATAATGACTCAAAAAATGGCAAGTTGGCATAATTAATACCGCCACGTAATTCAATTCCATCACTTTTTCCTTTTTATTGGGATAATCATGAGATGATCATGGGAAACGTCTAAGAGGAACCTCTACAGAATTCGTGAGGCATTGGAGAGAATTCTTGGTGATGAACGACGACAGATCAAAATCGAGAATCGATGCGCCGATGTTGAAGGATCTCGACGACAACGGCAGTGCGGCGCCTTCATCAATGATCGATCCTTTCGAAAGGTAGGGGTTTGTTATTTCAATTTTCTTTTCCCCATTTTTGAGTTTAAAACGAAGAACACAGATCAACCACGAATTAGTTGATCCGGGGATTCGTACGTTCTTGTGGGAGGTTTTTCATTGGGATGATTTTTGGGAAATCAATCCATGCTTTTATTTATGTTGATCTCTTCTCTGTTTAAACATATTAATAGGAGCGGATCAATGCCGTGATGAACGACATTGGAGGTTCATTCCTCGATTTGTTTATTTGATTTTCCTTCCCCATTGTTTTCTCGCGTGTTATTTGCATTCTTAGCAGGGCGACGAACAACGGATCGTTGAGCATCCGTTCCATGACGCAACGATCCCAAATCGAAGGTTCGACACAACAAAGACCTTGTGGAGATGCGGCGACGATGGTGCATGACGAATCAGACCTGACTGGGAAAGGGAGTTCTTCGAGCGTTCTTCATGTGGGAAGATCAAAACACGTTTTCAGAGCCGATTGGAGGTCTGAAAACACCGGGAGCGGCTTCATGGTGATAGGGTGACCAAAACTAGAAGGTTTCATGGCGATCAGGTGGCCGGATCGAAGAACGGATCATCACCGGAGGCATGATGGAGGAGGTCCGCATTTCTGGAAATTTCCAAAATACACGGCATGTATTTCTGAAGAACACGCCATGTAGTACAGGCGGCGGTGGCTAGGGTTTCGGGGTTAGAGAGGAATAACATGGTGTATGACCCCGGTCACACGTCGTGTTGGACCTTCCCCGAATCTTGGCGTGTACTTTGGGTAGTACACAGGATGATCTACACGGATTCAGGCGACATGGCGTGTATAGCTCGGCAGAGGCGGCTATGCGAAACACGGCGTGTATCCAAGGGATACACGCACACGGGTTAGAGCACACGGGTTGATAAGACGTGTACGGCCACACGGCCAGTGACACAGGGCCAACCCCAGTCACTCAGACACGGCGTGTACATCATAATACACACCATGTACTATGTTTTTCTACACGACCAGTTCTACGACACGGGCCGTTGGACACGAGCAATACCCTGGGTCAGACAACACGACATGTATCTTTTCTACACAATGTGTACTTTTTGAAAAATAGCATGGTCCTCTTGTTCACCATATCCTGGACATCTTTCTTTTGGGTTAGTGCCCCTTCTTCTCATTTCCCTGAAGGTTAGGCATCGTTTCCTTCTACAGGAATATGATCCCTTCAGCCGGACATTCTGTGATAGAGTCGGCATCCCTCCTAGAGGCCCAGAGTGAGATCCTATATCCATTCCTGACCCTAGGAAGAGTCAGTCATCAACGTGACCAACTCTATCAGGCATTGATCCTCTACTTAGCAGGTGTATCACCTAACTGGTTAATCCGGATGAGTCGTAGTATCCTCCATGGCCCTGGAAGTGATCCTCATATGTGTATCGTGATCTTTCCCAATCAGGAGTGTGTCTCTCGTAATGAGTGCCTTATATCTACCGTAACCTTCCCATTCTAGAGTGTGTCTCCCGTAATGAGTGCAGCTACGTCTTGTGACGATTCTCGAAGAACAACACTTCTCGGACGTATGTCATCAAAGATATAAGACTCGTGGTGTGTGTTCTCCAGGAATGAGTGTATCATGGAATCTTCGAACAGAATCCCTACCCGGGGTATGCGGACGTGTGGCTTGTCTCCAGACTGTGGTCTAGGTTTTGAGTATATCTGGTTTGTTCTATATGTTCTATAGACATATACTGTTCATATATGACTATACCCTTACTTTGTGTACTTCTTTGTGGTTTTAGGGGTCCTCTATTGAGTATTGTAATACTCACCCCTGCACAGGCTTTACCCACACGTCTGGTGTCTTGTGCAGACGAGCAACCTTTTGACAGAGTCCAGGGCTGATCGGGACAGGACTAAGCTTTTGAGTTCCCTATAGTCTGAGGTGTTCCTACGGCTACGAGTAGTAGTCCCAGTACCTTTTTTGCTTACAGGTTGGACTTTGCAGTTCTCAGACTCTTGTTTGTTTGTTTTTGGTGGGCTTGTATTCTGGCCCAGTTTACTTTTTAGTACTCTACCTTTCTTCGTACTCTGTTGGTTGGGGTTTACTTGTATGCATGCATTTTGTTCCTTAGTGTTTTACATTTCAGCATTTGTGGGCTTGGAGATGTGTGCGTTTGTACAGATACTTAGGCAATGCCTCCCATGTTAGTGATATGCCTACTCGGTGCTAGTCACCAGCCCCTGGCCTATTGGAGGCGGGCTTGGGGAGTAACGGCACGGGCCCCACTAGGACGGGCCATGACAGTGGGTCACAAAAATAGAAGTTACAAATCAATGAAGGATATATATATCATGTTTAATACCCTTGAGTGGAAGTGGGGATGAGTATTCACAACTCAAAAGTTGGTCATGGAAAACTACGAGATAATTTCATCGTCATAATTAGTGTAAATAATATATCATAGAAGGGTTTTATGAGAGTGAAAGGTTGTATTTAATTACTTTAACATCATTAGTATATTAAATTGATGTGTAAAAACATGTTACAACATAAAAATTTGGAAATAATCATGCATAATATATGGAAAATACTTGAATAAATAAACAGAGGGATATAATCCCTTATATGAGAGAATTTTTCTAATAGCATGAGAGAAGGATCTTTAGATCTTGGGAAAAAATTGGGAGGGATTTGAAGATAAATATGGAGTGGAAAACTGGGATAATTTTATCTTGATTAATTATGAAGGTTTGTTGTAATGACCCAAAAATTTATAAATGAAATTCTATTTGTGATTGAATTAAATCACCTATTATGTATTGTGGTTAGAAAACACACATGAACAACTATTTTTATATTGTACCATTATTAGTTATATCCTATAGGATTAAAAGTCTATTATGAATCATGAAATTTTATAATATATCCCTTGAACAGTGGTTATATGATTATTACATATTAAGGGTTATGATAATGTCCTTCTGATAGAGACAAATGAAGTGATGGCCTTGGCCACTATGACTGTATACTATGAATCTCAATTATCAAATCTTCCAAGGGAGGTTGCTTTTTTGGGATTTTTCCTTGACCAAGCACAATCTAAGATCAAAAAATAAAGTACAAGAGAAACTATTTATGGCAGAATTTCATGCTCATTGAGATAATGACCCAAACCATATTTTCTGAACCACCCTAAGAAAATCTCACTATCACACACCTTACCCTTAGAGCATTCACAGGTGTAATAAAGGTTTATGTATCACGACCCTAACAATATGAAAATTTATATTTTATTTTAAATAAAATATTGTTTATATTTATTCCATATTTTTTTCTCTATATAAACAATTAATTAATGATTTTGATAAAACATTGATTTTAATATGACAAAAATCAAATTTTAGTTTTGGTTAATATGAAACATTAATTAATAAATTGCCTTATGATGAATTCATGAATTTTTTAAATAAATAAAATTTTAATAAAATTTTATTTTTAAATAGTATATATTAAATATAAATGATAATATAATTTTATGAAGTGAAAATGTAGTTTTTATGAGCATTATAAAACTATTATTATCAAAAGAAAAATTATTTTACAATAAAGGGAATTATAATTTAAAAGTTTAATTTATCATATTTTGATAAATTAATTTTTTTTAATAATCATGTCAAAATTATCAAATATTGAGGTGGTCATAATTTTATGAGACAGTCAAATTTTTGGGTAAAACATAATTACGATATAAATATGTGGTACTTATTATGATTTCATAATATCCCAAAAGTGACGTAATTTTTACAATAAATTATATCTAAAAAAATTTGGATTTCCAATTTAAAATAATTTTATTTTGAGTTTATTTGATTTATTTTATAAACCCTTTATGATTACTCCAAAATCTATATTTTATTTTATTTTTTTAAAGCCATTTATTTGTAAACATGACTTACTTCCATGTAATAAAGGGAATTATTTTAATGTAATTGGTTCATGGCCTTATAAAATAATGAAAACTACTCAAATTTTGTAGAAACAATTTGAAAAAACCATGGAAATGTTTTTGGTTTTGATAACATTATTTTATAGAGTCCAAAACCTATGTTTAGAAATTAATAAAGAACTCCACTATATTTGTCTATATAAACCAAACCAATGTACCATTAATCTTTAATAAAAATAATTTGAGTGAGAATATTATTTTACCTTTACTCACTAGATCCCTCCCAAGGTTCCCCCATGTTCTCAATAAGATCCACCTAAGATTTTGAAATCACCCTCTCAATGTGAGGGTCCTCACTTTCTTTTTTTCGACTCAACATCATTATTAGTACTTTGCCTTTCTAATATAGATTGTTTTCATTCATTTATAAATTTACATTTATTGAGAAATTGATGCTTTTTATAATGAAATATCATTTACCCATCTTGAACCTTAACCTATGTTGTTACTATGTCGATGTAAGGACTCCTCTACTTCTCCTCTTTATTCAAACACCTTCATTATATTAGTCCATTTCTAGTCCAATTACTATTGATGAGATATGATTTTCCAAATAACTATCACTTCCCATATGATTTAAAATTTATTATATATGACTTTCACTCTCATTAATCCCTCCCATGATTCATTATGTACCCTCATTGTGGTAATGAAAGTATCCTATAATTTTTTCAGGGCAATATTTTATTCAATCACCAATTTTATCATATTCCTTTTAATTCAAATTTTTTAATATTTGATTTTTTTCATACATAAACCTCTTACCAACCTTAATATTTTCGATGATATACCCCTTTCAATCTCATTAATACCTCCCAATATTAATTATGTACCCCATTTATTTTTTGAAACAATCCTGTGATTTTTTCTTACCAAACCATTGTATTGTAAACAACATCACCATTTGAACTCCATGGTATTTACCTGGACATACCTATACTTATTTTTTGGGACATACGTTTATTTATTCCACAATTCTTAATCATGGGATTAAATTTGATGAAATATGCTCATATATTAAATGATTTGTGTGGCACACTTATGAATGTACATGATATGAAAGTGACTGATGTGCTAGAAATTATATATTATAGAGAACCAGGATTAATGTACATGGATATTACATCATTTTATATGAATATTCATCACATTACAAAAATACATGCCTCAGTATCATAATAGTTTAATATCTTTGGAAACTTGGAACAAATATTCTATCTTTGTGAAATCTCTTCAATATTTCCCATAAATATCTTCCCCTTTCGTAATTCTACTTAAAACACTAATTCATAACATAGAGAAAAGAAACATAAGAAAGTCGTGAGATCAACTTCTCAGTAATGGTAAATAATGAAATAATATAAGCATAACATGAATATAAGGGTATGTGAACATGAGCATATCATTTGAAAACCATACCCTAAATATAAAATATCATAATCATTAGACATGACATTAAGATTAGAAGTTTATAAGACATGAATAATAAGGGAATAAAGATCATAAGTCATGGAAGCATAACATAGAAATAATACATGGATCTTTTTGGAATATACATAAATATATAAAATCATATTTCAAGACTACCTTCCAAGACCTTCATAACATGTTAGTATTGGGATAATAACTCATGTTCTTTCTTTAGGTTTGGGATTACCTCCCATGTACCCTCTTGTTTTAGGCTTAGGATACCCTCCCATTTACACTCTTGTTTGGGCTTGGGTTTCCCTCTCATGTACCCTCTTGTTTTGGGCATAAGATTCCCTCTTGTTTCAGGCTTGGGATTCTATATCATGTATATTCTTGTTTTAGTCTTGTGATTCCTTCCAATGTACCATGTTATTTCAGGCTTAATATACCCTCCTGTTTCGGGCTTGGTATGACCTCCTGTTTACCCTCTAGAGCTCATAAAACATTTATCATTACCCAATGCATTAGTTAGAGATATATCCCCCCCATCACATAATAATCATATACATACATGTGCCACAATATCATAAAACTTGCATCATATCATGACCCACAAAAAATAGATCATATAATAACCCATGAAATAAAATGTGCATCATAAAAATTTAAACATATCATAACCTATGGAAAATATATAGGTTTTATAATCATGTCATCCTAGAATAACCCTCAAATGGAAGGAGGTTTCATCTAAATTTATCATGGTATAACCAATTCAATAGAAATTTGTTTCAAAAGCATATAACCTTTGGATTAGGAATAGGTTTCATACACAGATAACCTGTGGAAGAAGAATGGGTTTCATAGACATATATCCCATGAAACTAAAATGGGTTTTCATAAACAGCATCCCTTAAAAACATAAACCATTAAAATAAAGCATTTGAGTGGAAACTTTGGACCATTTCGAAGAAATGAATGAGTAACATCAACAGATGTCATTTTATTTGGAAATTAATTTTGAGATATCTTTTAAAAACATTTCTTGAGGAAAATTTCCTTTCTTAATTGAAAATGGATTTTTAAAACATAAAACCTTATGAAAACGATATTTATTGAAAATAATTTTAAAACTTATAAAATAATATTGAAATTATTTTGAAACAATTTTCCATAAAAAAATATAAAATAACTTTAAAACATTTTGAAAACTATTTTCCTTGAAATCTAATAAAATAATATTTAAAACATTTTGAAAATAGTTTTCCTTGAAAACATATTAAAGATGCCTACAAAAAGTTTGAAAACCATTTTCCTTGAAAACTTATAAAATAAGATTGAAATAATTTTGAATACCTTTTTACTTGAAAATAATTTTGAAACAAATAAAATAAGCATTTGGATCATTGTAATCCTTTTCTTTAAAACAACATTTTTGAAAACATATAATGGAATCATTGAAAATCATTTAAAACATTTCATACCATAAAACAATTTATAGAAACCATTTTTCTTTGAAATACATTTTAAAATAAACAATTTTATTGAATATTAGGAAGAAACATATTTCAAAAAAAATAACTTTTTAAACTTACAATAGAAGAATTAAGGAAATTACGATCATGATGGAGTGTAGGTCTATACATCCTGAACATTCATTTTTTCATCTTAAATATTTAGAAATGTTCCTTGATTAGAAAATGATAAGAAGATTACTTTTAAAACAATTTTATAAAAATTAAATAAATGGGTAGAATTTTTTTTTGAACATCATGGGATAATATTAAAATTTTTTTGAAAACTTTTTTAAAAAATAGGGTTTTGAAAGAACACTAATTTCTGACTGAAAGGAGAAATAAAGTCAGATTGTCATAAAAACATTTTTTTAATTATATAAAGCACCAAATAGTTTTAAAATGGTAAAATTACTTGGATATAACATTAATATACAATGGTTAATAAACGTATTTATATTTATTGAGATATGGATCAAAATATTTCATCAATGTAAGCATAATCATAAATAATCTCAATAAACAAAGAGATATAAGCTATAAATTGTTACCACTTTGGTAACATTAAATCATAATAAAATGGAAAAATTTAAATTACATAAAGATTTAAATATATTTAAATGAATTATATTAAAAATATAATAATATCAAATGTAGTATATATACCTCATAAAAAAATATAGGTTCATAACATGGCATGTGTCTCAATGAATGAAAATTGAGACAAAAATTACTTTACTGATTTGGTAACTATTGAAATGTAAACCCCATGAAATAAATATAAAAAAATGGATATTTTAATACCCATAAATTTAATTATAAAAATCATAGAATACATCCATATTCATGATAGATACTATAAAAAATAAATGATTGGTGAATAAGACATGTATCTCACAACCATAAAAAAGTGAGAAGAAATTCCCTTACCTTAAGTCATGAATTTCTTCGTACACATTCAAATTTCCTGTAAAATAAATATAATATTATTATAAATATAATAAAGAACCATATTATTTTATCTATTACCAAATAGTATTTTTTAGGACTTTATATTAACTTTTATTAAGAACTCGATGTTAATGTTTCGTTTGAGGTAACATCCAGCTTTATTTTTCATATATGTTTTGACTTGTTATTCTTGATACTCTTACATAGATCATGATTAAAAAATTCCAAGAATTTAAAACATGGTATAAGTATAATATATATTCAGTTTATATGTATTTATAATAAACTATATAATATATAAATATTAAACAAAATATATCATTCATGGAGATGGTAGGTCGTATGTACGCATGAACAAACATTGACGTATGAGGAAGAAGATTCAAGTGATGACAGTTGTAGCCAACTTTCAGAGGAAATTTTGGACCATTTCCAAGGGAAAGGTCCCCAAAGCCCAAGAAGTAAGAAGGGGAAAAAAGGAAAGCACGACTCAGGGAAATGCATTGTGGTCTAGGGGAAAAAATCCAACGGGCGCAAAGACTATTCTCACTTACCTAAACCGATGGAAACCATGTCAGCTAAGAAAAGTATAAGTAATGAAAGCAAAGACCCACAATGAGGGGAAAGTGGAGATCAAAGAAGAGAACCAAGAGTGATGGAAGAAGAGGTAGGGGAATTTCTGAGGCTCATATTCCACTCCAAGGATGAAATGACTTTAAAAGTCTTTCGGCCAAATACTTTAGCTGAGAATATTCTAAGGATTTATGAAAGACGGTTGCAGGATGAGGCCACTGAGAAGATAGAGGCGTTGATAGACAAACAAAACTAAATCATCACCTGGGGCTTCAACCAAGGCAAAATCACCCTGGAGGAATTCATCCGGACAGTGGACAGAATGGTTTCTCACCTCGAAGAACTCATCAAGGAGAATCCAGACACCCAGGTTAGTACTCTGCACTGGGAATTATATAGAGTGTCTGATTTAAATAATCATAGTCTGTTGTTTAATAATTTGTGAGCTCTTTCCGCACGTAATGGTCCTTATTTTGAAAACTATGGTTTCCCACTTTTCCTTAAAGTGTCTTAATAAAAATTTATATTTGGATGGAATTTTGATTCTGTTTTATTATCATATTAAAATAAAGTAACTAAATGAAATATATGTATATATATATAATATAATTATAGTACAATTATTATGTAATATTTATCATATAATTTTACTAAACACATCTTTAATACATCTCATGCAATGTGTGAATGAATCACATCGCTTAGATGAGTCAGCAGTCTACACTTCCCCAAACGAACTTATCGTAGTTAAACAAAGGTAAAATCATAAACGTACATTATATATAAAAATTTCAGAAGCATAGAAAAATTATAAATATCACATATATCATACATAAATTGTGTTTCCATCATAATTACCAATCATGAAAGGTGGTAAAGTAAAAAGGAACAACAATATTTTGTCCAGCGGTGGATCACTATATACAAGAATGGTTTGTTCATTACCCATTAGATGGAAATATGTTTAATTATAGGTAGAACCATTATTATAAACACATATTAGTATATTTAGGATACTAAGGTTATTATTTATGAATGTAATATGAGGATATTAGGTAGTGGAGAAAGAAAATAAAGGAATGGATCTTGTGGAAGGGTGTTACCACTTCTTGGGTAACTCCTTTTGGTTTGCACAAAATGGATTCCATGGATTTTGTTCATCCCAATGTGATGATTTTAGGTCATGGGGGGAGGATTTTTAGGAGCTAAGTGGGAAGATATTTTTCTTTGAAAAGTTTTTTGAGAGGTGTGATGAAGCAGAAGGGGTGAGTGCCTTTTTATAGTGGAGGGAGGGGACACACTTGACATTTTTTAAAACAAGTTAGTTGTATCAACATTGTTACCTCACTAAAGTTATTTAAAATAAAAAAAATCAGGAATTTAATTTTTATAGATGAAATATGTCTAGTAAATGGGTTTTTAAGAAGTTTTTGTGTCATTTGGGTCCTTAATTTTAATGTTTAGTCCCTTATTAAGATTAATTTTATCTTAATCGTTGTAATTATTTTTAATCACTTTCCCTAATATTTTTGTTCAAAAATTAAAATAATTTCGTTAGAATATAAATATTATAATGATTAAAACCTTTTATGTTCATTTTTATACATTCAATAAACTGAAGCAGTAAAATTAAGTTTAATTCTAATCCTGTAGACGTGGCAAGAAAGCATATTTTTAATGTGAGAATGTTCAATAGTTCATTAAGATTTTATATCTAAATTCAATATATAAAATGATTCCAATGAACTAAATTGGATTAATATATTTATTATTGGTCTATTATTACTTTAAAAAACATAAAATATAAGTTAACTATATACATAAATTAGATGAAAAAGGGTTTTGAATTATAATTCAGTATATTTCACTATTCATCCAAAAATGAAGTTTCTCAAAAAAAATAACAAAAACTAACCCTAAAATAATTATAAAATTATAAATTCAAAAATGAATTTTATTTTATCAAATTAAATTTAAAAGAGTGTCTAAAATTAATTTTATTATTTTTCACAGAAGGGCATAAAAAGTAGGTCCTTTAAAAAAATAGTATTTTCATACATATAAAGACTTTACCAAAAATTATATATTTCATTCTGAATATATTTTATTTATATGAAAACATTGTAAATAAAATTTAAAATTTATTTATTATTATTCATATTACGAATTTTAATGTCTAAGTTATAAATATCTCATTTGAATAATTATAATAATAAAATGATGTTTCCTTGAAACTCAGTGTGGCGTATAATGCAAGAAAAGTTGGTTTTCAGTATAGAAAAAGATAATATAGGTCTTTCATATAGTGTAAAAAAATCAAACAAAGCGATTTAATATAAAATAACTATTTTTAGTGTTGCATGTAATGTAAAAAATAAAAAAGAACAATTAATTTGAAAAATATATTTCACCAAAATCTCAGGGTGTTACATTCAACCCCCCTTACAATGAATTTCACAAAAAAAAACTCTCTAGGTTATATGTGGTTGAATAATTGAAATATCCTTTCATAGAAACTCTCATCATAAAAATAGATACTATAAATTCTTTTAAAAAGGAATGCTGGAAACATAAAGGTTACCAAATGTAACATATAACTAGGTTTCTATAATGGAGAACATAGGTGGGAAGTTAAAACTTGGACATGGAATAAAATTATTACTACCCAAATCTGATGGAGAGTGATATTGAAAATTTATCAGAAGAAGTGGGTAATCACAAAACTATAAATCTATGATGATCTAATGGGATATTTGATTCATCGTAAATGAAGTTACTAGGATAACATTTTTTTGGTCTCAATGTCCTTTTTCCTAAAGTTTAATAACTTTCAAAATAAGATATAATGACTTTATTTTGTATGATCTCACCCTTTTTTTTCTCCATTAAAAATTTCCACTTCATCATTTACTCTAAAAATGATGGTGAATTTTTCATTCCAAAATAACTAAAAGATCATAAGATCCATAAATATAATAATAAATCATTCCATTTTTCTTTTTTTATCAAAACACTAAAATGTATTGAACAAGTCATCCAATATGTATAGACCCTCGTATGGGGATATAATACATTAATATCTAAAACATCATCTAATTTTTAAATTAATATATCCCATAAATGGTAAACCTCTTAACCCTTTTAGAAGATGAAAATCCAAAACTTAATAAAGAGATCACGAAATAAGCTTAAAATTGATCCCTCATATATTATAAAGTGGCTCTTGGTTTTCACATTCCAGATATTTTAATTCCTTCATAGTATATAATCTTAAAATATGGTAATAACCTGCATTTCCATACATACTTTTGGATAGTATCCATTATTTATTAATCCAAGGATTATTGTATAAATTCCATAAATAAAAGAAGTTCTACAATTCATTCATGGTAACATAAACCACGTATTCAAAAAACCCTTAATTGGTTTTAAGTTCATCGGTACTATAAAATTTAATTTATCCAACTCAATCATCTCTTTATCCAAGCTAAACATAATTTCCCCTACATATTGAAAACATTAAGGGTTAAATTATTTTAATAATATATTACCATTCCATTAAATCACTTTTATAAATATTTAACACCATTCAACATATTATTTTCCATCCATAATGAAAAACTTATATTTAAAATAATTATATATTTCATGATTCATATAACATAATCTTTGAATTCCAAAACATAAACATTTAATTCATCAAAATCTATTCTTAAACCATTTCATAAGATTTATCATATTATTCCTTAGTACCCCTTGTCCAAGAATATGAAATATAAATCATTTATTAAGGTTCCATAACCACAATTATATCATTATTGATATTTTTAATGTAAATAGTACTAGAAGAACATCTCATACCATTTACATGTCATTTGTGGACTCTTTATCTTCAGCAGTATAACCAATACTCATAGACCTTCCTAACTCTCTTCATGACATTTCCAATCAATTTTCATCATGCGAATACTTTCCACATCTGAAACAGTCAATGTTAATCCATTTCCTTCTAGTTCTATCTATTGATTGAAACAAGAAATCATAGGGTGAGAAAGATTTATCATAGCGAAAACCCACATTGTAATGAAAATTAAATTACTCATAGGATTTTTAAATAATGATACATACTTATTTAATCTATAAAACAACATTTTTATCCTAGGTTATTCATATTTATCTTCTATTTATATCCTTTATGATGGTTTGTAAAGATTTTTTGAATTGCAAAAGTATATCCCCTAGAAGTGCCAAACTAGGTGTGCAATAAGGCCCGTTGTCAAATACTAGGTTATGCTCGAGTTATTCTTGGTTCACCTTGTCAGAGTTTTTGACCTTAGGTACATCTATGCTAGATCCACATCCAATTGTAGTATCTCGACCAGTATGTAATTCTATGAAACCACTCATTCTATCCTTTACCAATATTCTAGGAACTTTTCCTAAACATTAACTCATCCTCAGACTTATCCTTAGAGACACCCCTAGACATATCCTTATAAATATCCCTTGGGATATCATAAATTTTTCCCATCCTAGTTTCAAAAGGCTGACTAAACCTTTCCTTTGATACCAACTATAGAGACTTGGGCTTAAAATACCTAGATATTACATTATTTTAGATGAATATTCATCACATTAAAAAAATACATCTTTGAGGACTATAATAGTTTAGTGTCTTTTAAAAATTGTAAGAAAATATTTTTACTTTGTAAAAGATATTCAATGTTTCCCATAAATATCTTCCCCTATATTACTTCTACTTAAAACCATTATTCATAACTTAGGGAAATAAAACGTAAGAAAAGGGTGGGCTTGAATGCCCATTAAGGGTAAATAGAGAAAGAACATAAGAATAACATGAATAATGGTATGTGAACGTGAGCATACAATTTTTATATCATAAAATGCATATCAAAGATCATAATAATGATACATGGCATAAATATTGGCATTTTATAAGACATGAATCATAAGATAATCAAGAAAATAATCCATGGAATCATGAAATAGGAATAAGACACAGAACTTGTGGTATACACATAAATATTGAAAATCATACACCAAGGCTACCTTCCAAGACCTTCATAACATGTTAGTATTTGGATAATAACCCATGTACCTAATTTAGGCTTCGGATTCCCACCCATTCACCCTCTTGTTTTAGGCTTGGGATTTCCTCCCATGTACAATCTTGTTTCGAGCTTGTGATTCCATCCCATATACCCTCTTGTTTTGGGATTAATATTCCCTCTTATTTTAGGATTAATATTCCCTCTTGTTTCTGGATTGGGATTCCCTTCCATGTACCCTCTTGTGCTCGTAAAACATTTTTCATTACCTAATTAATTAAAGGGAGATATAGGTCTCACCAATCACACAATAAACTCATACATACATGTACCACAAGATCATAAAACATGCATCATATCATGACCCACAAAACAAGAAATCATATAATAACCAATGAAATGAAATGGGTTTCATAAATATTTAATAATATCATTAGCTATGTAAAATATATAGGTTTCATAATCATTTCATTCTATAATAACCTGTGAAAGGAGGCGGGTTTAATAATAATTTATCATGGTATAACCCATTGTATAAAACCGAGTATCATAAGAATATTACCTATGGATGAGGAACATGTTTCATATACATATAACCCATATAATAGGAATGTGTTTTATAGAAATATTTCCCATGAAAGATAAAAGGGATTTCATAAAGATCGTGCCATCAAAGCATAAATCATTCAAAGAAACAACATGAATGGAACCTTTGGATAATTTCACCGCAAGGAATGTGTAACATCAATAGATGTTGTCTTATATAGAAAATAATATGGATATTTATGTTAAAATAATTTATTTAGGAAAACAACCTTCATTATTTTTAAAAGGAGTTTTAAAATTGAAAACCTTTGGAAATCCATTTTCTTTGAAAATAATTTGAAAACTTATAAAAGAAGCGTGAAAACTTTTGGAAAACTTTTTTCCATTAAAACTTATAAAATATGTTTACAAAAATTTTGAAAACTATTTTCATTGAAAACTTATAAAATAATCATGAAAATTCCTTGAAAATTGTCTTAGTTGAAAACATATAAAAGAACCTTAAAAACATTTTGAAAAACAATTTCCTAGAAAACATATAAAATAATCTTTAAATAATTTTGAAAAACTTTCTCTATGAAAATAATTTGAAAACACATAAAAGAGTATTTGGGATCATTGAAATACTTTTATTTTAAAACAACCTTTTTGAAAACATATAAAGGAATATTTGAAAATCATATAAAACATATCATAACATAAAAAAATTCTTGGAAATATTTTTTCTTTTAAAAGCATTTTAGAATCAACCAATTTCCAATATATTAGGAAAAAAATTCTTTTAAAAAAATAACTTTGTAAAATTACAAATAATGTATCGAGTAAATGATGTTTATGGGGTTGGTAGGTTCGTACATGCAGAACATTCCTTTTTTAACCTTAAATTTTTAAAAAAGTTCCTTGATCAGAAAATGAAATATTATTTCTTATAAAATAGTTTTATAAAAAGTAATACATGGGTAAACATGTCATTTTTACATCATAGGATAATAGTAAAACTTTTTTAAAACTTTTTAAAAAATGTTTTGGAATGAAAATATATTAATGACTAAAAGAAGAAATAAAGTCATAATTGCATAAAAAAATATTCTTAATAATCTTAAGTACCATAGAGTGGAAAATGGTACCATTAATTGGATATATCATGAATATTAATAGGGTAAGAAATTCATGAGAGTTCTTGAGAGATGGATTAGAATATTTTATCAATGGAAGCATAATCATAAGCAATCTCCTTAAATAATGAAACTATTTCCTCTTTGATAACTTTAAATCATAATACAATGGAAATAATAACAAAACATAAAGATTAAAATATAATGAAAAAAAATATATTAAGGATATAATAATTTCAAAGGTATTATATACACCTCATATAAAAATATAGGTGCATAAAATGGCATGTTTCACAAAAAAATTGAAATTGACACAAAATCACATTACCGATTTGATAACTATTGAAACATAAACCCAAGAAATAAAGATAATAAAATGGATATGTGAATAGAAATAAATTTAAGTATAATAATCATATAATAAATCCATATTAGTTATAAAAACCACACAAAATAAATGGGTTGTGAATAAGACATGAATCTCACGGAAATAAAAAGTGAGATGAAATTCTCTTACCTTAATTCTTGACATTATTTTTTCATGTTAAAACCTATTGTATAATAAATATAAGTTTATTATTCATAAATTTTAAAACCATATTATTATATCTAATACCATATGTTATTTTTTTATGAATTTATATTACTTTTTTATTAACAACTCCATGTTAATGTTACGTTTCAGGTAATATCTTACTTTATTTTTTGTATATGTTTTGACTTGTTATTCTTGATCCTATTACATAGATCATGATTAACTAATTCCAAGAATTTAGAACATGGTATAAATATCATATATATTCATTAGATATTAATTTATAATAATATATATAAGATTGATACATTAAACAAAATACACCTTTTATGGAGACGGTAGGTCGTATGTATGCATGAAAGATGCTTTTGTTTTATTATCATATTGAAAGAAAGAAATTAAATGATATATATATATATATATATTTAGAGTATAATTATTATGTAATATATATAATATATGTTTAAAAAAAACATACTTTATATATCTCATGCAATGTGTGAATGAATCACATCACTTAGAGGAGGCGGTAGTCCACACTTCCACAAACGAAGTATCTATAGTTACACAAAATGGAAAGCATAAAATTTTGTTTTTTATAAAAAATACAGAAGAGTTAATACATTATAAATATCACATATATCATGTATAAATATTTTTTCCATCATAATTCTCATCCATTGAAGGTGGTAAAGGAAAACCAAACAACATCATTTTGTGAGGCGGTAGTTCGTCGTACAGAAGAACGGTAAGTTTGGTACCCATTAAATGGAAGTGTGTGTAATTGTAGGTATAAACCTTGTCATAAAAACATATCAATATATTAATGATACTGTGAATATTATTCATTTTTGTAATTGGAATAATTTAGGCAGTGGATAAATAAAATAAAAGAAAGAATCTTGAGGAAGGATGTTACTTCTTCTCTGGGTAACTCTTTTTTCTATGAACCAAAGGGCTTACATGGATTGATTTAGTACTAAGGTGAGGATTCTAGGTTTAGGGGAGCTATTTGGAAGAGTTATTTGGGTAGATATATTTCGATTCAAAGTGTATTGAGAGGTGTTATAAAGTGTGAGGTTTCAGTGCCTTTTTAAAGTGGTGGGAGCCAACACACATGGAATTTTTGGAAGTCAAGCTAGTTGTTCAAATGTTTTTACCTAAAAAACCTAAAAACCCAAAAGAAATCAATAGGGGATGGATTATGGACAAAATATTTCCATAAATTGTTTTGGATAAGTTTATACATCATTTGTGTCCTTAAGTTTGAGGTTTAGTCCCTTATTATGCTTGACATTACCTTAATCAATGTAACTAATTTTAATCACTTTCACTAATATTTTTTTGTCAAAAATTAAGTTTATTTTTTTAGAATATAATTATTATAATGGTTACAACCATTTATTTACATTTTTCAAAATTAAATTCATAGAAAAAGTAAAATAATGTTGAATGCTAATCCCGTAGACATGGCGAGAAAGTGGATTCTTAAAGTGAGAATGTTACAAATTTCATTAAGATGTTACATATAAATTCAATATAAGAATGATTCCAATGACCTAGATTGGATTTATATATTTATAATTGATCTATTATTACTTTAAAATAAAATTATTATCTAATTTAACTATATAAATAAATTAGGCGAAAAAGTAGTTTTGAATTATAATTCATTATTTTTCACTATTCATCTAAAATGAAGTTTCTTAGAAAAATCCCCAAAATCCACTCAAATATAATTACAACATTATAAATTTAAAAATAATTTTTTTTATAAAATTAATTTAATTATTTTTCATATAAGTTCATAAAAAGAAGTTCCTTTAAAACAAACAAATAAAGACTTTACATAAAATTACATATTTCATTATCAATATGTTTTATTTTTATTAAAACTTTGTAAATAAAATTTAAAAATTAATTATTACTATTCATATTACTAATTTTAACAGATAGTTTATAATTATCTCATTCAAATAATTACAATAATAAAATTATGTTTCATAGAAACTTGGTGTTGCGTGTAGAGGTGTTACATTATACCCCCCTTAAAATGAATTTCTCCCTTGAAATTCATATGTGTTATGTATGGTTTAATACTTTAAAGTTCATTTCATAGAAACCCACATCATAAAATGAATACTAAAACTTCAATTAAAAAATGAATGTTTTAAACATAAAGATTACCCAAAGAAATATAAAACAAGGTTTCCACATATAAGAACATAGGTGGGAAGTGAGAAACATATACATGGAGGAAAAATCTAACTACCTAGTTCTGAGGGATAGTGATAGAGAACATTTTTCAACAGAAATAGGGGATTACAAAACTATAAATATACTATGATATAAGAGGCCATTTTATTCATTGGAAATAAAGGTAATAGCATAGCATTTTTTGGTTTCAATATGCTATTCCTAAAGTTTAATAACTTTCAAAAGAAGATATAATAAATTTTTTTCAGTATGATCTCACCCTTTTGTTATTCATGACGAATTTCTACATCATCCATTACTCCAAAAATGAAGGTGAATTTTTCATTCCTAAGTAACTAAAATATCATGTGATCTATAAATAGAATGATAAACCATTCCATTTTTATTTTTTATTATAACACCAAAATGGTTAGAACAATTTTTCCAATATACATAAACCCTCATATGGTGAGATACTAATTTAATCTCTGAAACCTCATCTGATGTTTAACATAAACCATTCCATAAATGGTTAACCTCATAACCCTTCAAAAATATGAAAATACAAAACACTATAAAGAGATCACTAAATCAACTCAACATTGATCCACTATATTAATAATGTGTCCATTAGTTGTTACATTCTAAATATTTTAATTCCTTCATCTTATATTCTCATGAAACATGTAAATAACATGAATTACTATTAATAATTTTGTAGAACTTTAATGCTTTGTTGTTCCAAATATTACTGCATATATTCCATAAATCCAAGAAGTTTTAAACTGCATTCATGATAATATAAACTAATTATTAAACAAATCCTTAGTTGGTTTTAAGTTCCTCGATACTATCCAATTTACTTTATATAACTCAGTCATCCCTTTATCTAAGCTAAACACAATTTCTTCTACATCTTGAACACATTAAGGGTTACCTTCCCAAAAACAAGATATCACATTTCTATTAAATAACATTTCTAATTATTCATCCCCATTAAAAATATCATTTTTAATACTTAATCAAAAACTTCTATTGAAAATACATATATATTTCCAAATTTATATAACATAATATTTGAATTCCAAAAAATAAATACTTCATCCATCCAACTTTATTCATAAACCAATACGTAGAATTTATAATATTATTCTTTAATAAAACTTGTCCTATAATATGAAATATAAATCATGTATTATGGTTCTTAAACCTTAATAAAATACATATTCTTATGTTTAATGTAAAAAATACTGGAAGAACATCTCATGCCTTTCACATGATGTTTGTGGTCTCATTATCTTCTATAGTATGACCAATACTTGTGGACCTTCCTGGTTCTCTTCATGAAATTCCCAGTTTATTTTCATCACACCAATAGTTTCAAAATCTGAAACATTCAATGTTATCTATGTTCTTTTTAGTTCCCTCTATTGATTAAAACCATAAATCATAGACTAAAAAACACTTATCATAACAGAAACCCATATTTTCATGAAAAAAAGTACTCATATAATGTCTAAATAATTAAACCTACTTATTTAGTTAATGAAACCTTAGGTTTTTCCTAGGTTATTTATGATCATATTATATTTAAAACATCCATGATGGTTCTTAAAGGGTTTTTGAATTCCCAAAGCATATCCCCCAGGAGTGTCAAACTAGGTGTGAAGCAAGGCATGTTATCGTGTAGTAGGTTACACTTGATTCAATCCTGACGCACGTTGTATTAGTTGGTACCCCTAGGTACAACTGTAACAAATCCACATCCAATTGTAGTATCCAGAAAAGGATGTAATTATAGGAAACCACTCATTCAATCCTTTACCAACATTCTAGGATAGTTTCCTAAACATTAACTCATTATTATATTTATCCTTAGAGACACCCCTAGGAATATCCTTATAAATATCCCATGGGATCTCACTAAAGTTTTCTCATCCTATTTTAAAAAGGTTGAATAAACCTTTCCTTTTATACAGACTATAGATACCAAGTCTTAACATACATGGATATTACATCATTTTAGATGAATATTCAAGACATTACAAAATTACATTCCTAAGGACCATAATAGTTTAGTGTCTTTGGAAACTTGGAAAACAATATTTTAACTTGGTGAAATATCTTCAATGTTTTCTTCAAATATATTACCCTTTATTACTTCTACTTAAAACCATTCTTTATTTCCGGGGGAAAGGTAACATAATAAAGGGGTGATCTCGAATGCTTAGTAAGGGTAAATAAAGGAAGCACATAATCATAACATGAATATAAGGTTATGAAAACATGATAACAACATTTGAAGATTATACCCTATATATAAATGATCATAATCTTGATACATATAATAAATATTAGTTGTTCATAATACATGAATCATAATGGAATCAAGAGCATAATCTATAGAATCATAAGATAGGAATAAGACATGGAGCTTCTGGAATACACATAAACATAAAAAATCATATATCAAAAATACCTACTAGGATATTCAAAACCTGTTAGTCTTGGTCTAATAACTCATATACCTACTTTGTGTTTGGTATTCCTTCCTATGTATGCTCTTGTTTTGGGCTTGGTATTCCCTTCTATGTACCCTCTAGTTTCAGGCTTAAGATTCCCACTTGTTTCATCTTGGGATTCCCTTCTATGTACCCTCTTCTTTCAGGATTGGGATTCCCTACTAGTTACCCTCTTGTTTCGGGATTAATATTAACTCTTGTTTTAGGCTTGGGATTCCCTCCCATGTACCCTCTTGAGCTCATAAAACATTTATCATTACCTAATGCATTGTAGGGATATATAGGTCTTACCCGTCACATAATAAACTCATACATACATGTGCCACAAGATCATAAGACTTTCATAATATAATAAACCAAAAAATAGATAATATCATAACCCATTAAATGAAATGGGTATCATAAAAATTTAATCATATCATAACCTATAGAAAATATATAGGTTTCATAATCATTTCATCCAAGAATAACCCATGAAAGTAAGTTGATTTCATTAACATTTTTCATGGTATCACTCATTGAAGAGAGGTCAGTTTAATAAGAATATAACCTAAGGATTATTAATATATTTCATTAACATATAACCGATGGAATAGGAAAAGGTTTCATATACATGTAACCCATGAAATAGACACAATTTTTTATAAACATCATTCCCTTAAAACATAAACCATTTCGAAGCAAGAATATGAATGGAACCTTTGGAAAATTTCCCAAAAATCTCCAACTAATACAATAGGATGTAATCTTAGATGGAAAATAATTTTGAGATCTATTTTAAAAACATATATTGAATAAAATATCCTTTTTTCTTTGAAAAAGGATTTTTAAAACATAAAAGCTATTGAAAACCATTTTCACTGAAAATACTTTGAAAATTTATAAAAGAAGCTTGAAAAAAATTCAAAAGTTGTTTTCCTTAAAGACATATAAATAAAGCATAAAAAATTTATAAATTGTTTTCCTTGAAAATATATCAAATAATCTTAAACACATTTGGAAAACTTTTATCCTTGATAACTTATAAAAGAAGCTAAAAACATTTTGAAAATGGTTTTCCTTGAAAACATATTAAAGAATCTTGAAATCATTTTTAAAACCTTTTTCTTAGAAAATATTTTAAAATAATATAAAATAATATTTGGGATCATTAAAATAATTTTCATTGAAAAATAAATTTTTGAAAACATATAAAGGAATATTTGAAAATGATTTAAAACATAGATTAAAATAAATTAATTTTTGGAAACCCTTTATCATTTAAATCCATTTTAAAATCAACCAATTTATAGAATATTAGGAAAAAATTTCTTTAAAAAAATTACATTGTAAACTTATGAAGGAAGAATCAATGGAATAATGTTAATGATGGCGGGTAGGTCTGTACTTTATAAACATTACTTTTTCACCTTAAATATTCCAAAAAGAACCTTGATTAGAAAGTTATAAGATGATTCTTTTTAAAAACATTTTATAAAAATTTAATTAATCGGTACAAATTTTCTTTTTATATAATATTAAAATAGTTAAACTTTTTGAAAACTTAAAAAAAATATTTAAAGAAAAAATATTTAGACCTGAGAGGAGAAATGAAGTATTATTTCCCTAAAAAAAATAATTATATTAAGTGAAAAGAGTGAAAAAATGGTGTCATTAATAGGATATAACATCCATATCTAGAGTTTGATAAAATGTATAAGAGTTTTAGAGAGATGTATCATAATATTTTATCAATAGAATCATAATTATAAACATATCTCTATAAACAATGAGATTGAAGCTATAAAATGTTATCACTTCTGTAACTTTAAATCATAATAAAATGTAAATAACAACATTAAATAAAAATTTAAATATAATTAAAATAATTATATTCATGATATAATAATGTCAAAAGTAGTATATACACCTCATATAAATATGTTGGAGCATAACATGACCTGTGTCTCAATGAAGGAAAATTGAGACAAAATTACTTTATTGATTTGGTAACTATTAAAACATAAACCCCATGAAAAAATGATCATAGCCCAAATAGCCCAAAGGCCTTCTTTTTATTTGATTTTAGATAATCCTCCTTGTAAGGGTTGAAGGGTAACCCTTACAGGACCCATAGGCCCAAGGCACAAGGCTCATACACAACTCAATACATGACCTCAAGGACCCAAGACCTAACACACTTAAACAAAATACACTATTCATAGAGATGGTAGGTCATACGTACGCAAGAAATCTGCTTTAGTTTTATTATCATATTGAAATAAATAAATTAAATGACATATATATATATTTACATATATAATTTAATTATATTAAAATTATTAAGTAATATATATCATATAATTTTACTAAATAATTCTTTATTACATTTCATGCAAATATATAAACAAATCTCATCACTTAGAGGAGGCGGTAGTCCACAAATCCAAAACAAAGATATCATAGTTACAAAAAAAATGTAAAGCATAAAGGCCTGTTCTTTATAAAAATTACAGAAGAATAAAGACATTATAAATATAACATATATCATATATAAATATTTTTCCATCATAAATACCAACCTTGAAAGCTGGTAAATGAAAAATGAACAATATCAATTTGTGAGACGGTAGTTCATCGTACACAAGAACTACAGGTTTATTTCCCATTAGATGGAGGTGTGTATATGTGTAGGTCTAGATATTAATATAAAAATATATCATTATATTTAGGATACTAAGGATATTATTTATTCTTGGAATATGAGGAATTTTGTTAGTGTAGAAACAAAATAAAGGAAAAGATCTTGAAGAAGGATGTTACATCTTCTTTGGGTAACTCATTTGGTTTGTACCAAAGGGATTACTTTTCTATATATGAGGATTCTTGGTTTATGGGAAGGATGTTTAATGCCTATTTTTTACGATCTTGGTCAATACAATGTGTATTTATAGGTGCGAGTAAGTGGGAGGTTTGTGTTCCTTTTTAAAGTGGAGGGAGGGGACAAAATTGGCATTTTTTAAGACAAGTTATGTGTACCCAAATTTTTATATAACAAAAGTCATAAAAAACTCAATAATGGATATTTTATGGCTTAAATATGTCCACAAAATGGATTTTTAAAATTTTGTCGGTCATTTTAGTTCTTAACGTTAAGGTTTAGTCCCTTATTAACTTAATTTTATTTTTTTCATTGAAATTAATTTTAATAACTTTCACTAATTATTTTGTCCAAAATTAAGTTTTTTATATTAGACTATAAATATTATACTTCTTACAACATTTTATTTACATTTTTATAAATTCAATTCAGAGAAAATGTAAAATTGATTTTAATGTTAATCCCAAAGACATGGTGAGAAAGCGAATTTTTTAAGTGAGAATGTTCAAAAGTTGACTAATATTTTATATCTAAATTAAATATAAAAATGATTATAATGACATAAATTGGATTAATATATCTATAATTAAACTATTATTAATTTAAAAAAACTAAAATATAATTTCACTATATAAATAAATTATATGAAAAATCAGTTTTGAATTATAATTCAGTATTTTTCAATATTCGTCTAAAAATGAGGTTTCTCAGAAAAATACCAAAAATTCACCATAATATATTTATGAAGTTATAAATTAAAAATTTAAGTTTATTTTATCAAATTAAATTTCTATGAGTTCCTAAAATTAATTTTATTATTTTTTACAGAAGGGCATAAAAAATAGTTTCTCTAAAAAATATTATTTTTATAAATATAAAGACTTTACCAAAAATTATATATTTCATTATCAATATGTTTTATCTTTATGAAACCACTATAAATTAAATTTAAAAATTATTTATTTCTATTAATATTACCATTTTTATGTCTAGTTTATAACAATCTTTTTTAAATAATTATAACAATAAAATGATGTTTCATAGAAACTCTCTATTGTAGGTAACGCAAGCCAAGTCAGTATTGTGTATAGAAAAAGATAAGTATTGAATGTTGTGTACTAAAACCAATCACAATGCTTCAATATAAATAAACATTGTTCAGTGTTTCATGGAATGAAAAATATCAAAAAGATTAAATTAATTTGAAAATATATATTTCGCCAAAAATCTCATGGTGTTACATATAACACTCTAATTCATTGGGTAATATTTTAGTCTTATGAGACATCATATATGGGATTAGTGAGTAAGCATAATTCATTAGTGGAATTATCCCACCATGCTATAATTTCATGGTAGTTATTCTTGACCTAGGTTTATGATGTCATGTTTAATTTTGTTTCCACATTCCAATGTTTCTATTATACTATCATGTTGTATCATGCCTCTTTATTCAAGATTAAAATTTTCTCCAACTTTATATCCCATTGAAATTACCATTTAGTAAAATGTAATACATTGATAATTTTATGTTTTTTTAAATTCCCTTACTAGGCTTTATATCTCACCCCATTCTTATGTATTTCCCCAAGTTATCCCATATAGTTATAAAAGATGAAAAATATTAGAGACATGTTAAATAATTTTTCAATATTTTTGTTGTAACCATGTATCAGGTTGATGTGTTGTGTACCTAATTCTCAAATACACTATGCATCATGATATTCTTGGATAGTTATATGTGTATCTTTATCTATTAAATCATGAAATAAATTTAAATAAATATGGGGGTTTTCATAGTTGGTATCAAATGGAAGTTTAGTTATTTTTTGAATTAGGATTTTAAAACTCTAGAAAACGTATTATGGATTATACTAAACATAATAAAAAATCCCAAAAATTTGGAAAGTTATAGAATTTGTGGTTTCCAAGAAAATGCATCATTTTATATATATATAAGTGGATGTGGATCTAGAATAGACGTACCTATGGGTAACAATGGTAAAAACATTATATTGAGCTAGAATCAATCAATAAATGGTGAACCACAATGGGCCTTACTTCAAATCTAGTTTTAATCTCTTAAGGGATGTGATTTGGTAAATTCACAGGCTCATTATGGAACATTATTATATAAAAAAAACTTATAATATTTTAGGAAAGAAAATAAATCATGGATAACCTATATTAGAGGCTAAAAATTAATAGGGTAATGAATATACATTATTTGTAAATTATCCCTTTAAATTTCATAGTTTTCATTTCATGGGTTTAATCATTTAATAATACTAGTCTATAATTATACCTTTATTTTAGTCAATAAATGGAAATAGGGGGAACTAAATCAACAACCAATGTGATGGGAAATGTGATTATTTCTTAAATGATATTGATAACATGATGTGATATTATGTAGAACATATTGTGATTATGAAAACCAATAAATAAAAAATCATGATTAATATTAGCCACATAGTTGAATGTATAAACATTTTAAAGAATAAGAGGACAACATCTCAATAAATTTCGTTTGAAAATGGTGATAAAAGGAAAGATTACACAATTTCCATTATGAAAAAATATGGAAATAGGCTCCAAGTGGGAATATCCCAAAGAAAATGGGAGATATTTTGATTATGTAAAAATAGGTCATGAAGTATCCAATTTCCATATAAAAATGAATAACATGATGGTGGGAAATTAATTTCAATATATGGTACCATTAATGGTTCTATGTCATAAATATGGAAAATATAGGTAGTATCTATGTCAATGGTCTATTAAAAGGGCTGAAAATTGTGATGAGAACCAACAATCTTCAAGACCAAGGGAATAGGGAAAGGCCTCTACTGAGTTGGATCATGATGAATGAAGTACAAGTAACCTATACTATAGGTTGTTGTATGTCATGGTTTATTTAAATTAGTACCATATTATTTTATCTTATATGTTTTCTTAAAAAATCATGCCACTAACCAAAATTAGTTGATATCATTAGGAAAAAACATATATGATTATTATATCCCAAGATAATGTTAGTGTTAATTTTCTTCTTTAAAGACTTATCAATCTCTATTTATTGAAGTTTTATATTATCAAAGTTACAGAATCATTTTCCTTTTCTAAACTAATTATAAATTACTAGGAGAAGAAATCGACCCTCCGTATCATGAATTTCTCTATGATTATATAAAATTGAAAGGATGAGGATGAATATTCTTTAGTACCAACATATCAATAATGGTTATTATTACCTTATGATAAATCATATTGATCTCAAATGTTTTAAACTAAGGAAAATGTCATCCTTGAGTACATGCCATTATTAAAGACAATTTTGATGTGTTTTCTAAATATTTTCTTGGTCTTTATCCTAAACAAGTGGATACATTATTAATCAAACTTATATGGGGACCATGTCAAATCCTTCGGACATGTCATCACTAGAAAAGGTAGATCTGTGGATCCTTTAAAAATAGAGAAAACTGAAGGAGTTTTTATAACAACCCCTATGATGTAAATCCATAGATTCTATGGGTTGTATATATATTATAATTTATTTGTGATAAAATTATCGTGATTATCAATCCCCCTAACCAAGATAACATAGAAAAGAGTCGAGTTTATTTGGAAGGATGGGTATAAGGAATATTTTAAATAACTAAATAATTAGGTAATCATTTCACCTATACTCAGATTACCCACTAGTGAAGAAGGATTTGTGATCTATAGTGATGTATCTAAAATAGGTTTCTCATGTGTACTCATGAAAAATGACAATGTGATAGCCTATGACTCCTTAAATATGATGATCCATGGGAATAAATTCCAAAATCATGATATATAATTAGCCACAAAGATCTTCCATTTATATATTATGATACATTATCAATATAGGAAGAATTTATAAATATATATATACTATAATAGCCTCAAGTATATATTCACAAAATGAACATTAATATATACTAATGGTGGTGGTTGAAGCTGATAAAGGATTATGATTTTTAAATCCATTACCATTTTGGGAAGGTGAATAAAGTGGTTGATTCACTAAGTAGAAAGGATAATGAAACTCTATCCATGATGAGGATTTCAAGGGATCCAATTTTCTTGGACATGAAAATGATGGATATGCGAATAATAAAAGTATCTTTATCCTACCTCACTCAGATAACTTCTAAATAATCCATTCATAAGAGATTCAAGGAGTCTTATAAAGATAATGAGTTTATACAGAATAAGGTTGCGAATATTCTATGTTTAAAAATTTTATAAGATGAATTTATATGGTTTGGAACCAAAATATGTGTCCCATTAAAATTGTAATTAAAGAAGGAACTTCTGGATGATTCACATATCTCATCTTTATTTATTCATCCAGATTTCACTAATATGTATAGATATTTGAAGTATAATTCCTGGTAGGATAAAATTAAGCGAGATATTTAAGAGTTTGTATCCCAATTCATGGCATGAAATAAAGTCTATTATAAATTACCAAATTCAAATGGTATAATGAAATAATTTCCCATTATTCTATGGAAATGTTAAAACATAACTATGGATTTCATCATCGGACTACCTTGGACACCTAAAATAAATAACACTATCCAGGTGGTAGTCTATCAACATACCAAGTCATCAAATTTTAATGCTATCAAGGAATATTTTTATCTTGACCAACTCACTAATATATATATATATATAATAGAAGTGGTAAAACTACATTGAGTTCCATTCTCTATTGTATATGATTGAGATCCAAGTCTTACCTTTAGGTTTTATAGAAGCCTTCACAAGAATTGAATACAAAACTAATATTCCATGCTACTTATCACATATGGATGGATGGTCAGTCTGAAAGGACCTTTAATACTCTATAAGATATACTAATATCATGTTCAATGTATTTCAAAGAAGGTTGGGATCAAAACCTTCCCCAAGTGTAGTTCTGAAATAACAACAATTTCTATTATAGCACTCAAATGTCACCTAATGATGCTCTATATGGGAATAGGTGTCAAACTCTAATATGTTGGGATTGAGACAGATATAGAAAGCCTATGGTACCTAATATTATCCAAGAGGTGACATAAATGGTTCAAACCATTCATAATCACATGAAATATGCAAACAATCAATAGAAATATCTACAAAAAATCATCTATGAGACCTATATTTTGAGATATGTGATAATTCATTCATTTATATATCACCATGGAATAAAGTCAAGTGGTTTGGGAGAAAGTTAAGGATTAGTCCTAGATGCATTGGCTCGTTCGATATCCTTGATCACATCAGAGTGGTGGATTATAGACTATCACTCCCACCTAACCTATATCAATTACATGATGTGTTCTATGTATCCCAATTAAAAAAGTATATAACAAACTCCTCACATGTACTAAATAAAGAGGTGGTACCATTGGAAAATGATATTTCATACAAGGAGAATTCGGTGAATATATTTTATCATAGAGAAAAAAAATTACAAAACAAGACAAATCACCTAATAAAATTGTTATGGAGGAACTATATGCTTAAGGAAAAACATGGGAACAATAAGAGGTGATAAAATAGAAGTAAACTCATCTATTTAAATGTATAAAATCAAAATTTTATGTGTTAAATTTCTAAATAGGTTAATAATGTAATGGACTAAGAATTTCTAAATGAAATTCCCTTTGTGATTCAATTAAAATACCTATTATGTATTGTGGTTATAGAAAACTCATGGGCTACTTTGGTTATATTGGAATATTATAATTTATATCCTATTTAATTCAAAAGGCCATTAGGAATTATGACCATTGATAATATAGTTTCTGAATGATTATCATATGATTAGTATATATACTAAGGATTATGATAAACTCATTTTGAAATAGACAAAAAAAAGCTATAGAATAGACATATATGATTGTACCATATTAATACCATTTATCTAAGATTTAGAGTAAGATAACATCACTATAATTTTCCTTCGTCCAAGACCATGCTGAGATCCTACAACTAAAGCATGAGTGAAACCATTTATGTGGGAAGTTCAAGATCATTGGGATCCTGGAACAAACCATATTTATTGACCCACCCCAAGAAAATATCACTATATCTCACCTTTCCAATAGGGATTTTTTTTGTAATACAGGGCTATATTTATAAACTCTAATATTATGAATGTTCATATTTTCCTTCCAATAAAATATTGATTCTATTTATTCCTTATTATTTTCAAATTATAAATGATTAAGTAATGAGTTTTATAAAAATTTGGTTTTAATACAACGAAAAATGAAATTGTATTTTTAGGCAATATGAAACTTCAATTAATACACCCCCTTTGATGAATTCATGAATTTTTGAAATAACTTATATTTTAACAAAATATTATTTGTAAATAGTATATATTTAATTAAGATATTCCATTCATGCACATCATTGTATTTAGCCTTTTTAATCACAATTGGTTATTTTTTCATGACTTTATAAATGTACAGTTACATAAAAATTGATTTTATTTTGATTATATATCACTTATCACCTATTGTAATAAAAATTAAATAATCTGTTATCATGTTAAAGTAAGGGATCCTCTCATTCACCTCTTTATTCAAGAACCTTATATATTTAATTCCTTTTTTCTTCCAATTACTATTGATTGTATATCATTTTCCACATCCCTATTAATATACATATGATGTAAAATTGATGGAAAATACCTTTAAATAACATTCAGTCCTCCCATTATTCATTATTTACCCTCATTATGATACTAAAATTATCTTTTGATTTTACCACTCAAAAATTTTATTCAATCACCCTTTTTGTCATATCCATTTTAAATACCAATTATTGATGTTTTATTAGGATCTTACAAAACCCTCCTACCACACTTATGATTTAAAAGTGATGAGATACCCCTTTCACTATCATAAATCAGTCACATGATTCATTATATACCCTCATTATTCAACTGAAACTATCCCATGATATTTTCATTAAAAACATTTGTATTGTGAATATAATCACAATTTCCATTGAATGGTATTAAACTTGGAATACATATAATTCTTTTATTGGGGATTTACATGTTTGTATTCCACAATACTTAATTGTGCAATTAAATGGGATGAAATATGATTCTTTTTTGAATGATCTATAAGGCACACTTATGCATGTACATGATACGAATGCGATGAGTGACCCTAGAATTATATAGTGAACTAATGAATTGGGTAATTTTCTAGTCTCATAAGATATCATGTATGGGATTAGGGAGTAAACCTAATCCATTATAGGACTTTTTCCATGATGTCTTGATGTCTTGAGGGTTTTCCCTAACCTAGTTTTACAATGTCATGTTTAATTTTATTTCCACATTCCCATGTTGCATTTATGACATCATGTTATACTATGCCTCATTTTTCATGATTATTATTCTCACCCATTTTATGCCCCCATTGTAATGCCTATTTACTAACTTGTAATAATTTCATTATGTTATGATTTCTTTATTCCATTACTGGGATTTATTTCTCACCACATTCTTATGTTTTTTTCTAGTTATCCCATGAAATTTTAAAAGCAATGGAATATTTGAAACATGTTAGGGAAGTTTTCAATATTTTTGTTTTACCCATGTATCAAGTTTATGTGCAATGTACCTAATTCCTAAAGACAATAGGCTTCATAATATTTGAGGATAGTTTTATGAGAACCATTATGTTTTAAATAATGAAATAATTTATTTCATAGATAATTATTTTCATACCCATTACCAATTTGTTTTTAGTGAAGAGGAATGGATGTTTGGGTGGTTATTTATAGGAAAATAGAGGAGAATTATTTTTTAATTTCTATACATTAGTTTTGGACCATATATAATACAATAATTCAAACCCAAATCCAACTCATTATTTCTAACAAAGGGGAGAGGTATTCAATGTTTTATTAGTCTACGAACTGAAATCCTTAAAATAATACCATTGGTTATGTGGAAGTGAGACTTAGTCATAATAAATAGTTTTTAAAATCCAAAAATATAATATAGGTTTGGAGGATTAATTATAGGTTTGTAAAATTTATAAAATAACATAAAAAATAGATTATTTTTAATTATATATCTATTTCTAATCATGGATTCTCTTTGTAATATTTATTAAATCAATTTTTGTCTATAATAATGTCATAAAACATACAATATATTTATACTGCATTTAATTTTTAACCAATAATTTTATTTTCTTAGAAAAATTTGAAAAAATCACTACTGACTAGTTTATATGTGGTTATTTCAAAAATAATATTTCTTTTTCTAAAATAATTTTTTAAATATTATTCTTTAAATTTTTAAATAAAAAACATTATTTACCTAAAAATAATAATTTTTATGATGATAACAACTTTATATCCCTTATAAAATTATATTCGATATCATTAGATTATATAATCATTTATAGTTAAATAAAAATTATTTAATAAGAATATTTAATGTAATTAATATTAAGTTAAATATTATTGAATTTTTAAAAAAGTGGGATCCTTTTAGACAAATTATTTCCCAAAAATACATTTTGGTTTATTTATACCAAAATATAATTTTTATCAAACTTATTATTTAATCATATATATAAATTAATAATTAAAAGTATAAAAATTATAATTATTTTATTAAAAATAAAATATAAAAATTCATACTACTATTTTCTAGATATTTATTCCCTATTTACACCAGCCTACACCTTATGTCTAAGGTGTACAATGATGAAACACTCTTAAGGTGGTTCGATTAACATGATTTGGGCCATTATCTCAATAAGATTTAACTTATATCGTAAATAACTTCCCTCGTGTTTTAGTTATTGAATCTCATCTTTGGATTGGTCACAATGAATGCCTAGTGAAATGACCCTCATAAGTTCTGATAAATGTTACTTATAGGGTATGATACTATTCGTAATGGAAATTTCTTTTTTCCATCTGTTTCCATTAGATATTATCATAACCCTTAATATATGAAAATTTTATCATTCATTGTTGAATGACTATATTTTCCATAGTTAGAATTTTTAATAGCCAACTAAGCCTCTCAGAAAATTATGGAAATATTTTATGAAGTTCCAAAATAACAAATGAAACATTATTCATGTGATTTCTATAAATTCATTAATTGATATGGAATTTACTCATTAAAAATGGATTTCAATTTATAAAATATTAGGTTGTCATAGATTTGGTCCATTTTCATTGACGGTATGATTCTCCAAGATTAGGATCATGAAAATGGGCGTTGAAATTTGGATTTTATAGTTCAAGAAGTGTTGACCACCTTGAAAAATTTATTTAATCTTCTCATGTCAGGATGTGGGGAAAAAATAATTCTTTGTATTTTTTAAAGATAATGGGATTAAAGATGTTTTGTTGACTTTTATTAGGGTCATTTTTTTGAACCAATAAGTGTGACACCTTGACTACAATAACAAAAAGATGGTGGTTATTTTATAACATTTTCACAAGATATAAGGGATTAAATCCCAAATGATCGAATAGTTTAGTAGTCTTGAGAGACAATACATATATATGATTCCCACATTAAATTTGAAAACATAAATTACTACATATTTTTCATGTGATAAATTTATCATTTCCTCTAGTAGATCCCTAAAATAATTCAAAAATCCCTTCTCGGTAACCTGGTGAATGGAAAACATAATAAAGGCTGAGCTCATACGATTAAAAATGGAAAGAATAAAATAAAAGTTATAATATGATAATTAAATCATGAATAATACAGAAGAGATAAAAAATATTAAAAAATTACATATAACTAATTTCATAAAATGGGGAAACTGATTGGATAAAATAGTAACATAAATAATCACATGGTTAACAAAAAGTTGATTCATAATGATATAATGTGCAATTCGGGACATCATAATATTACTATGATGGCCTTATGCCTAGAAATTATACATAAATAGTAATGGTGTATGCCAAATACTAAAACTAATTTTTCATATGAGACATATTTATGTATAAATGGTCTATAATGGATCCTTCCCACCACTTTCCAAGTCAAATTCATTCATCATTTATAAAGGGTTAATAATCAATACAATACATAATCAATATAAATATCTTAATTTAAAAACTATCATATAGAAATTCAATATTTTACATCGTAACAAACATAACATCAAGATAATAATCCATAAAGAGTAAAAAAGTAGATTTTATAATTTTATTATATCCCCAGAAAAGCCTAAAATTTCTCAAAGGATGTTTATATAGATGAAAATAATTTTAAAAATATATTTGATCCATTCTTTGAAAATGTGGGAATAATATCATTTTTATTAGATATTATTTTAAATAAAATATCTAATTTTTTAAAAAAATATTTATTTTAAAATAAAATGGAGAATTTTAATGGAATATTAAATGAAAAAAATGGTTATTATGCCAGTAAAATACATTTTTTCTATAATTGTTAAAATTAGGATTCTTTTCACACTTTTGGTAAAAAATCTAAAAAACCTCATTCAAAAAATAAAAGTAATATTCCATTTAAATCATTTAAAATAAATTTATATATAGTTTAAAATGAAATTAATTAATCATTTTATCATTTTATTTATCATTCTTGAATCCACTTTTTGAAACATGTATATAAGAGAAAATGATAGTTGACCAAAGAGGAAACAAGTTTGGATTTTCTTAAAAAATAGTTCTTTAATTAAATTAAGTAAAAAAGAAATAAAAATGAATTGAAAACAAACAAATTCCCTATATAACCATAGGTAAATATAAATTACTTATTTAAAAAAAGTTAAATATCATATAATTTTATTCAATATATATTTAAATGTTAACAATCTGGAAAAAAATGAGATTCTATTATAAACACTTACATCAAGTATTACTTGGCTCATAAGTGCTTTTAAATACCCATTTAATCAATTTAAATTTTCTATACATCCATAATAGAACCATATACATACATATAATATCTTATATTATCCAATGGTTAATTTTTATCACTCATTTATTAATAATTCATTATTAAAATCAAAGTTTTAGAATGTTAAATATTGTGTGTTTAAAATATGTTTTGATTTGACAATTATGGTCCTCTTATATTTATAATTATTCCATATTATATATAATTTTAACCACAATATAAATATCATATATATTATATATATATACATATTTAGAATCAGTTATAAATGGAATACATTAAAAATCAATTACAAAGCTTCGGGGGGTGGTAGTCAATACGTACGCACGAGAGACACTATCATTTTTAAAATAGGTGAAAGGGTGAGAAGGTATATGATATATTATATTCCCATAATAATAATAGGGTTATAAAAATAATTTATATTAATTATTTATAACTATATAGTGTTGTATATAAATTAGTGATGGGAAATTAATTACACTGCTATATGGAGATAATATATTGTACATAAGCATGAGTGATGTTTTCATTTTACTTTGGTTAAAAATGAAATGAAAAAATGGTTCTTACACTATAATAATTAAATTTAATTATATTTATGACAATTATTTTATTATATGATAACATTTATAGAAGATTTTAAGGTGGTAGAAGAGGAAATAAAATGAAAATTCCCGATTAAGAGTTTTACCTCTTCGCTAGAAAAAAAATTGGATTACAGGTTACATTATCATGGTTGGTCCTTTGATGAGATCCAAACCTATTAATAATAAGGGGGAATGTTGGGAATTAATTTTGGTAGGTATTGGTTGAAAAACTATTCTAAATTTGTGTGATAAAGATAAGATAAATGGTGCCTTTTATAAGTGGGGGAAATGTTACACACAGAATTACTTAAATGGTTTTAATAATATAAATTAATTTCATTTTTAAATTGTCTAAAAAATATCATATAATATATCATTAAAATTTTAAGTTATTAATATAATCAACCATAAAGATTCAAATAATTTTTCTCTTTTATCATGAAGCCTTTCCCCATTATTTTTAACACTTTTGACCCAATTTATCCTTAATCTAAGTGATTAATATTTACCATAGTTACCCTTCATTCAAAAAAAATTAAGATTAACTAGCTATATAATAATAATAATGATAATTTAAAATGTATAATCAATTCTATAATATTAAATTCTTATTACTGGTATATATTAATTTTAATATAATTTCTCAAAAAAAAAAAATCAAATTTTTAGAAAAATGTTTATATTACATAGAAAAATAATTTTAATACAAAAATAAAGTCTAATTTTTAGACTAATTGGATTAATTAGATAATTTTAAATTTAAGGAGCCTTATTTTTATTTCAAAATCAAACAAAAATTTATATGAACCTTGTATATACATGGATAAGAATGAAAAACTAAAAACGGTTTTTATTTGAACAAAAATATTACTTAGATTTCCAAAATGTTAATAATATACATGAATGTTCAACATTATAATTTTATAAGATTTATATTAAACATTAAATATATATTTTTCATTAAAATTGTGTCATAATATTTCATTTTATTCTAATATTATTATAATATCTTATAGGTAACCAATTCTATAAAATTGATATTTTTCACTATTACCATAAAATCTATTATTTCAGAAAATTTTAAAAAAAACCATAAGATAAAATTAAAATTAAAATTTCATAAATAAATTTCATTTAATAAAATTCAATTAATAAAAATTCATAGTTTATTTTTTAATAAAATTATCATATAAATGTTTTTATATTATGTTATTGATTTTGTAGAATGAAAAGCTTACTATAATTGAATCATGAGTGTTAAATTCTACCCTCATTCGAATATATAATCCTTACAATTTATTGAATGTCACTTTTTGAATTGATGTTGGTATTTATTCATGATAACTTCTTATGGTTCCCACATGACTTCTTCTATCTTATTATTTTTATTAATTACCTTTACTATCTAAGTCCTTGGATTCCTCAAATATTTTTCACTATTTTCATGAATCTTCATAGGCTCTTCACTTTATGAAAAATTAGGTACTAATTATATTTCATAAAATGATAGAACATGTGTTTCATCTGACATGTACTTATATAATAAGAAGATATGTAACATATAATGAGAATTATAGAGTCTATGTGGAAATTTAAAATGGTATTCCATGGTTCTAATTCATTCACGAACATGAAAATCCCTGATAAACCAGGGATATAGTTTCCATTTCTTAAAAATCATTATAACACCTATCAATAGATACACCTTCAAGAAAACATGATCTCCCGCTTGAATTTATAAATCCTTCCATTGGTTATAGATATAACATTTTGTCTTATTTAAGCCACATTAATATGATTTTAAATAGTCTTCACTTTGACCATTCTCTCCTCAACAAGATCTGGGACCATATGCTTCCTTTCACAAATTTCATCCCAACATGTTAGAGTAGAACACATATTTTCATATAATTCCAAATATGGTTCCATTTGAATGATTTAATTTAATTTATTATCATATATGCAATCCATAAAATGTAAATATTAATCCCACGTACCTCAAAATCCAAGTGATCATGTCATCAATAAGTCATATAATGTCTAAAATGTCCTTTTAGACTACTCAAATAATTGAGGATGATAGGTGGATCTCAAAAATTTATAGTTTCCAAGATCTTTTTGAAAACATCCATAATATCAATATATAACATGAATATTTATTAGTTACAATTGAAATAGGTTCACCTTTAAGTCTTACAATTATAATAATACATAGTTACATGAAGCGCTTAAAAGGTAGATCATCCCTATTAGTAGGTAATATAAGGAATTGGTATGGAGATAAAATGTAACCCTCATGAAATCATTCATTTAAGGAGTATTTGGAAACCCAAATATAAATTTTATTGTAAAATAATCCCATTTTAACACAAGAATAGTTAAAGGTTTCAATATTTATTTGGGGTGTTATTTTTCAGCATTTACCTAATGAAAAACCAAGCATGTTGATATGTAGTCTAAAATTTCATATTTTATATTATCCCTACAAATTAATTCCCTTAAATCCTATTAAATTTTTATTTTAATAGGGTCTATAAATAAATTTAAGCTATTAGATTCATCAAATAATTTTATTTTAGCACCAGAAATGATGTAACACATAACCTCATTCGAAATTTCAGAAAACCATATTCAAAGATGAAGTTAAGAAACTTACAATCATTCATGACATCGATTTTCTTTTGAATATTGTAATCATAAATATGGGATCTTTTTATTTTCTCTAATAAATACGGTTTGGAAATAATTTATAAATATGTGTTGTTTATCATTCCTTAATGATTCCCATATCCAACACTACTAAATCAATTAATATTTGATCATTAAAAAAATTATTTTTGTAAATACTCTAGGATATTTCATAGTCAATGTATCAACCCCCTTATTTTCCTCCCCATGGTTGTAGTTTATTATGTAATCAAACTCCTTGAGTGGTTATAACCATCTCCATTTCCTCATGGTGATCTCTTTATATAGGAAGATCCATTTCAATATTTTTATTCATATTTAGTTCATATGTTTCACCATAAAGGTAATTCCTTTATAGCATAAAGAAAATTGTTGTAGCTTACAAATCAACATCATTGGTAGGATAACTCTATACATGAATATTTAACTACCTTGATGCATAATTAATAGCTCAAATAGTATGTATAAAGACACATCGATTTTCTTTTTTAATGTAACACTATATATAACAAATATATATGTTATTGGTGGTTAATTAAATATATATACATTGGACAATCTCCTTTAAATTATTTAAAACATTATTTACATTCATTTTACCCTCTGAAATTTACCCCATTATGTTTAAACATGGTTAAAAGGATAGAAAATCAAAAAAAAATTGAAAATTCTTTCATAATAACCTATTAATCAAAGGAAATTATATACCTGACTAATATTTTTTCACATTAGTCAATCCAAGACTGAATTTGTCTCTAAAGGATTAACAAATGTTGCATCAGTAAAGATAATATTATCATGAAAATATACTTCTAGAAGCAAAAATTCTCATTTGATAAATTTTATCTTATGACTCCTTTTATTTATGAGTCTTAAGAAAGATTCACAAAATAATTTTATGATCATGATAGCTTTTAGAGTGTATAAATATATCATCAATAAGTACCCAAATGAAATTATCGATATAATACATAAATATTATATTCATCATATCTATAAAAACATACTGTTCATTAGTTAATATAATGGAAATTACTATCAATTCATAATTTACATACCTCATATAAAATTCCATATTTTGATTTTATTCCTTTTTTTTAGTTATTGATGATACCTAAAAAATAGATCAATAATTGAAAAATATTGCGCTCTTTAATATAGATAAAACCAGTCATAAATGTGTGGTAGATGATTCTTGTTATTTTTATTAATGGAATTTATTTTCATGTAAAAGTTTCACAACCTCATAGACCCATCATTATTCTTAACAAAATGAAATTGGTATCCTCATTGTGAAACACTTGGATGTATAAATATCTTATCACACATATCTGGAAATTGTTTTCCTTAGTTCCACTAATTAAATTGTGGTTATCCAATAGGAATTAAAATATATTGGTTTTTAATTTTTTTTGATATAAATGGAAACTAAAATTCATTCTAATTTGGGTGTATATGTAGTTTTTTATGAAATATATAAATGTTTTTCTACACAATAGGTATATCCTCTTATTTAAGGGTGCATTTCTTAATAAAATATTATGTCTGTAACATCCCAGGTAATTATAGAATAAGAAATTTTCATATATATTAAAAAAAATTAATTATATATTAATTTTAAGGATAAAATACTCCAATATTTTCAAAAGGTAGTTTTACCGCCTTTTGAGGGTGAAAACATTTTAAATATTTTTTTGTCTCTATTATATGTTCTTTTTTAAAAAAAATGTTCTTTATAAGAGGTACATCAAAATTCTATTTTGTCGAATTTATGGAATTTTTCTAATAAAATTCATTTATAAATGAATAGTGAAAATGCACAATTTTAATTCAAAACTGTGTTTTCATCTAATTTAATTATATTACTAGATTATCCTTTTACAGGTTTTAAAGGTATAATTAAATGATGTTTTTATAATTGAATCCAATTTAGGACATTGGATGTAATTTCACATTTAAATTGGATATAAACACATGTCAATCTTTTTTATGGTTTTTACTTTTTTAAAAACATGCTTCATCAATCTATCAACAGGATTAACATTAAATTAATTTTAGTCACATTTGTGAATTTAATTATCAAAAATGTGAATACATGGTTTTAATCAGTATGAAAAATGTGATATAATAGGATAAAAATAATATTTGGTGAATAATAACTGTAGTATTTTATTAACCATAGGTAAAGGTACATCAGGTAATTAAAGGTAAAAATAATATTATAATACTCTAAAACTATCATAAAACATGTTATAATATTAATGGACAAGTTATGAATTATAAATAAAATCTTTGGGTCTAAATTGTGTTCTTTGGAAGCCACTTGGGTGTGATTATTACATTTATAACATTTAATTTAAAGTAAAGGTAAAAATGTCCTAATCTTATCTCTTCTTAATAAAACATTTTTAATATGGGGTTATATAAGTGATCCCTTTGACTATAAATATTAATTAGATATCTGAAAATATTTAATATATCATTGTAATTTATTTACAATATTTAGGATATAAATAATTTAATTTAATTTTGACACAATGATGATGGAAAAATAGATTTATTAATTAGAGAATCAAATAAATGATATTATTAATAATATAGTAAATATTATTTGATATAATTTATTATATATATAAATTTAATATGTGACAATGACATTTTATAATTATATTAAACAGATTTTTTGAAGCTATCTCTCTGTTTGGAGTTTTTTTAAATTCAATGAAATGAATAGTGTAAAAATTGACATAATTGCTATGTTACAAAAATAATAATTTATAAAATAATTTAAAAATCAAAAAAAATATTTTAAAATATCAAAGTGACTATGATAAATACTAAAATTTCCTTAAGTGTTCAATTATTGTAAATTGATCACATATAAGTAAAATTCAAAGCACCTTAATATTTAAAATGTTTTTACCACAATTAGAATTAAAAGAGAATAATTAAGGGTAAACTGAAAAGATAAGGATTAAAATAAAATCAATACATGTATAAAAATTATATGATGGGATGATTTAAAACTATCCTCGTCTTATCTTTTATATAACTCAATTTTTTGTGATTTTTATTAAAAAATTAATTTATATTAATTTAATATTTTAAGAGTTTCAAAGGGTGCCCCTCCACTATCTAATAAAAAGGTAACAACTATTCTCAAATAATCACATTAAAGAACAATTTAGTTTGTCCAAGATCATTAAAACCCCTTCCTAGAATCCATAATCACTTTATTAAGGCCTTATTTTAGATATAGAATCCTTATTATTGTTGTTAAGGTGTTCTTCAAAGGCGATCAGCCGAAGAAGAGTTGTCACCTTTTTAAGTGTTTTTGTTTAATTTCTTCTTACACTTCCATTAATTCTTCTTATTCTAAGATGAAATAATAAATATAGTGTCATAAATATACTTATATGTCATTATATTAATATTATCAACTAAATCCATCTCAAATTTTATCAAATGGGAAATGGACATTTCCTTCGTGTGTATGGCGGACTACCACCCCGCGAACCAGTATAGTTCTTTTCCATTACCGTATATAAATTCTAGATATAATGATAGAATAAATGTTTATATATCATATTCATGACTTATTTATTATTTTAAAATAATAATATATCAATTATTTTCTTACCTTCCATGCATAAAAAAATGATAACGTCATTTGTGCGTATGTGTGAATTATCACCTCTATGAAGCGATGCAAATCATTTTTATTCACCAAATAACTTGTTTGATATATATACGTATATTTAAATTGTTATAATTATTTTAAATAATATTATTATAATTCTCAGAAGATAAAATAATTAATACCTTATTTTCATAATGATCAATGAAAAATGGAAAATGTTACTCATGCGTACGTACAACCTATCGTCTCCATGATTATAATGTTGTTAATTTTTTTGAAAATAAATGAATAGATTTATTAAAAAAGTATAATTTAAATATAAAAGGTATTATTATTTTAGGAATGTTTTAGAGATTATTTAATTATAACCATATGGACTATTGACATCAATACAAGTTCATTTTCGACTCAAGTACCGAATATCGACTTAACGTCCGATATGAATTAAATAATTATGTAATTATTATAACATGGTAATAAGTTATATAAATGGAATAATAAACATGAAAAGGGTTCTAAATAAAGTATAAATTTACCTAAATTTATTATTTAGGAATATAAATTTTCTATGTGATGAGTGGAACTCATGATCAGGGACTTCGTCTCAATCTCCATTCATTGAGACATTTTTGAATGATATGTATCATTATTCTTTTATATATTGTATATAAAGACCCTTTGACATTCCATATTCATATTATCTCTATACTCATGTTATATAATGTTTTGTAAAATGTTCTACTTTCATGTGGATTATAATTTAATTGGTCAAAATGTTAAAGGTCTCTTTAACTAAAACCTCATTTTAAGTGTTTTAAATAATTATTCTCCTAAATGTTTCATATTAATGTACATGTTTTAAAAATGGTTTTAAGTATTTATTTATATGAAAATTAATTTTTAAATTGTTAATTCCTTAAGAAAGTTTCAAAGTGGTATGGGACACTTTGATTCAAAAATATTCTTTTTAAATTTTTTAATTGTGTTTTAAAAATGGATTGATTATTTCAATGTTTTTTGCATATAATCCATGAATGGAATTTAATGATTTTATGTATATATTATGTATTGATATTTTTTTAATATTTTAGCGTTTTATATAATTTTTTTTATTTAAGAGTGAGTGTCTTATAAATATGAAATGTGATTTCAAAGTGAAAATGTTATTTTTTTGCATGTTTTATATGTTGTGATTATGATATGGTTATGTGGAATTATTTAAGTATATGGGTGGTTCAAAGATAAATTTAGGTTAGGTGATTTCATGATATATCTCAAATGCATTGGGTAATGATATGGGGTTAATCAGTAGGGTTTATCCTAAGAAATTTATATAATATACTGCAATGGGTATTCCAAATGTAACCGTGAAGGTTAGTCCCTATGTAGCTATGAAAGCTACAATGTAAGTATGATATGGATTCTACAAGTTACCTTAATGATTTATGATTTCAAATTAGTTTTTTTGGACTCTTATGATTTCATGAGGTATATAAATAACTTATGTTTTATGGGTAAAAAGTATGCTTTTATGAAAAAAAAATCAAGTGGTCAAATGTTCATGGACTGACGGTTTCATTCTATATTTATATCCCTTACTGATCTTTTTTTTCTCATCCCATGTTTTTTAAATGTTCTCAATAGGATATAATTATGAGTAAGAGAAACGAAGAAGTCATGACGAATTTTAGGAATATTTCTATCAAGAAAAAAATAAATCATGTTTTAAATAGTTTAATATTGTGAAAAAATGGATAGTGAGTATAAGTGTATAATTCATAATATTTGAATTGTTTTGTATTAGTTATGGACGAATTCTCTAAAACTCTAAACCTTAAAAGATCCTCAATGTGAATTCATGACTTAACTCAAGATTATGTACTGTTTAAGGCTAGGAACTTGTAGTTTCTATCATAGGAAAGGTTTATACAACTTTAGGGATTCATTGTTTGGGTTAAACATATGGTAACATTCTATGTCTATTCTTTTGCTTAAATCCATGTTCCATAACTTTTTCAGATCATGGAAATTCAATTACAAATGGAAGTAGGAAGATCTGAAACAACATTCCTATTTATTCATGATGACTTGATTGCAATAATTATTGTAAAGTCATATCCAGATGATTTGAAAACATTTTCTAACATACAACTCACTTGAAAACAATTGTTTGAGATATAAAACTTCTCCATTGTACCTCGATACCATCGTGGATCATGGGTTGTTTTTAAGCAAATATTTTTTTCCCAATATTCTCATATTTTCCGCAAAGTTAAATATTATCACGTCATTTTTAGATATTTTATTTTATAATGAGATGATGAAGCATATTATGATTTTGAAAAGGATAATAAAAAAGGAGACCCTTGTACAACCCATTTATATTTGCTTTTAAAATTTATTCTTTCAGCACAAACTTATGGAATTTTAAAAAGCACATTGATTGAAAGTTTAAACTCAGACTTAGTCTGAATGTTTTATAAAAAGTCTTATCTGATGTTTTGAAATAATATATCATATAAGATTATTTTCAAAAACTATTTTTCTGTAAACAAACATGACCCAAGTTGTACGAGGTGTATTTAGAAAAAGGAATAAAGTGACTTTGAAGAATCTCTAAATCATTATTGAATTTATGGACCTTATATCTACATGAAAAAATGTTGATGAAACTAGGAGGACACCATGAGAAATGTATGATGTTATTTCTTTTGTTAATATTTTTATTAAATAATTTGGTGGTTAAATAAAAAATAAAATATATGTTAATATATATAAGACTTCATAAATTAATATGTTGAGGTCACTATGAGTTGGGATGTAGATGATAGGTATAAGAAAACCTTTAAGGATTAATCATCTTATAGTTATTTTTGAGGATTTTATCTCATATTTGGATTATTTTAAAAGAATGATATTTTTTTATAAAAAGGAAAACCTGCAGTATGGGTGATAACCTATCGTGTACAGTAAGGTTGTAGGGATAGAACCCACAACCTAAGGGCGATACGGTTATATAACCTACCACTGGCCTATGTGAAGTCCCTGGTTAGTAGGAATTTTATTTTTAGTTAAACGAGTTGATGGAATAAGATTAAGATGATTTTAGGAACTTATGTTTTATTAAATGGATACCCTTAGTATTGGAAAATGTTTGGAGATTAATTGATAAATGTTATTTTGTAGAAGTTCACTTTTGGGAACCCTATATGCCTAAGGAAAAAAGAATACTATGGGATTTTATTTGAGGAGTAATGGTTGAATTATATTTTAGAAGAATATATGATATCATTTGTGGACTTAGGGGGAATTATTTGGTTTATGGAAATGATTAACCTATCTTGGAGAATATGTGATTATGTTAATTACTTTTTGGTATGAGACATTAATACTGATTTATGTTATTTGGAGATAAATGTTAAAATTTATCCTGGAAGAATATGTGATCAAATTATTCTGAATACTGTGTTTCAATCTTAGTTTGGTTTATTTTGAGCAATTTTAAGGATAGTTATTTTTTGAATGGTCTATTTGGAACATTGGGTATTACGGTTTAATTTTAGAGATTAAAAGTAGCCTTTTTCTTATAAATTTTTTTTCTTTTTCGTGAATTAGCTAATGTTATCCAAACCATTTTGGTTTTGGTTTATGTTTCAAGATTGGAGAAATGGATAGTTAATAGTTTGGGTATTATTAGATTCCATATAAGATGATTCATCTTTAATACTCATTGTTTAGAGAAAAAGTTGAGTTTGTGGTGGAAATTGATTAATTGATGAATCTCTACTTGTCAAGTAAGTTTGTTTCCTTATGATATTAGTCAAGGTAGTAATTGAATTCCACAACTTTATGAAAAGGATATTAAAACAAAAACGTTTTATATTTACTTTTCCTACTATGAAAAAAATATTTTTTATCACATCACAAGTTTATGGTTTTTTAATTGTTAACTTTCTCCTGATCATGTTTTCTTTCACTCTCCATCAGAATATGATGGTTAGTTTTTCTTTCATATCCATGTTTTCCTATATGGAATCCTAGTATGTATTATCTCAGGTGACCTTTATACTTCACTTTATTTCTTTTAAATTGTAAATTTTATTGAATATTTTTCCAATGTGGGATTTAAATGAAGTAATTTTGAAAATTGAAACCTTAGTTACTGATCCCAAATTTAAAATTGTGAGTACACAATTTCCAAAAGGGGTGAAGGATATAACATCCCATGTAATTATAGAATAATACATTTTTATTTATATTAACATTTATGAATTCTATATTAATTTTACTTTAAAAGTGATTCTTTTTTTGATAGTGTACCTGAAACGCAACAGTGGGTTTCTTTGAAATATTATATTTCACATAAGACTAAGATATACCAAAAAATAATACATTATTATTTTAAAAGGTAGTTAAAACGTAGAAATTATATTTTATGGAATGAATAAAATTACCTATATTATGTTTACATATGTTTATTAAATTTTTTTACTTTATTCTAATAAATTTTAGAGTCATAAAATGCGAATAAATCCAATTTTAAGCATAAAACATTAATTTTTTTTAAAGGTAGTTTTATCACATTTTGATGGAAAATCATTTTAAATATACTTTTTTCACTTTAATATGTTATGTTTTACAAAATAAACTTCTTATTTTGAATTGGGACAAGAAAATGCACTTCAATTGATTTTTTGGTATTATTCGGAAAAAATTCAATTTTTAATGAATAGTGAAAAAATACAACATTTTCATTCAAAACTACCTTTTCATATAATTTAATTATATTTCTAGATTATCCTTTTACAAGGATTTAAGGTATAATTATATGATGTTTTTATAATTTAATCCAATTTTTTCAATTTGAAGTAATTTCACAATTAAATTGGATATAAACACGTGTCAATCTATTGATGGTTTTTACTTTTTAAAAAACTTCTTTCCTCAATCTGTTAATGGGATTAACATTAAATTAATTTTAGTAACTTTTTTGATCTGAATTTTTAAAAATGGACACAAATGGTTGTAATCATAATGAAAAATGTGATCTAATAGGATCAAAAAAATGTTTTTTGAATAGTAACTTTAGTATTTTATTTACCACGGTTAAAGGTAAATCGGGTAATTAAAGGTAAAAATAATATTTTAATAATATAAAACTACACTAAAAATTGTCCTAATAATAAATTATTAGTTATTGTAGACCAATATAATCTTGGGGTCTAAATGTTGGACTTTGGAATCCACTTGGGGGTGATTATGACATTTATAACATTTACTTTAAAGTAAAGGCAACAAAATCATAATCATGTCTCTTCTTACTAAAACAATATTAATATAGTGTAATATAAGTGATATAATATACTATAAATAGTAAATAGAAATATAAAGATATTACCTACATCATGGTAATTTATTTACAATTTTTAGAAAATAAATAATTAAATTTAATTAAGACACAATGATGATGCAATAATATATTTATTAATTAAAGAATCAAATAAATGATATTATATATATTAAAATAAATATTATTTGAAAATACTTATTCCATACACAAATTTTATAGGTTACTATGAAATTTTATAAGTCAATTAAATAGTTTTTTAGAAATTATCTCTCTGTTTGGATTTTATTTATATTTAATGAAATGAATAGTGTAAAAATTGACATCATTGATATTTTATTAAAATAATAATTTATTAAATAATTTAAAAATACTAAAAAAACTTTTAAAATCACAAATTGAATATTATAAGGTCTAAAAGTTCATTAAGTTTCAAATTATGGGAAATTTACCACATTTAAGTAAAATTTAAATCCTCTTAATATTTAAATTGTTTTTACCACAATTAAAATTAAAAGAGAATAATTAAGGGTAAATAGAAAAGATAAGGTTTAAAATAAAATAAACACATTTATAGAAATTATTTGATGAGATTATTTCGAACTATAATCATGTTTTATTATATATATAAAAAATTTGAGTAATTTGGATTAAAAATTAATTTATATTAATTTAGCATTTTAAGAGTTTCTAAGGGTGCCCCACCCCTCTCCTATAAAAAGGTACCCACTATTCTCTAATACTCAAACTTCAAGAACCATTTTTCTCAGCCAAGATCCGTCTAAACCCTTATTATAATCCCTACCCACATTCTTGAGTCCTTATGTTAGGCATAACACCCTTCTTAGATGTGTTAAGTCATTCTTAAAAGGTGATCAATCGAAGAAGATGTATCGTTTTTAAGTGTTTTTGTTTTATTTCTTCTTCCACTTCATTTAAATCTTTTTATTATAATATTAAATAATAAATCCATTATATGAAATATACTGAGATTTTATTATGTTAATATCATCACCTAAATCCATATCCAATTTCATAAAATGGGAAATGAACATTTCATTCGTGTATACGGAGAACTAACACCTCACGAACTGATATAGTTCATTTCTCATTACCATCTATCAAGACTGATTATAATGATGGAATAAATGTTTGTATGGTATATTCATGAAATATATATCATTTTAAAATAATAATATTTTGATTATGTTCTTACCTTCCATGCACATAAAAATGAGAACATCGTTCGTGCGTACGTGTGAACTATCAGCTCTGTGAAGTGATGTGAATCATTTTTATTCACCACATCACATTTATGATATATTTAAATATATTTAAATTATTATTATGATTTTAATAATATTATTATCATTTTATAAACTGAAAATAATAATTACCTTATTTACATAATAATCAATGAAAAATGGAAAATGTTACTCATACGTACGTACGACCTACCGTCTCTATAATTATAACGTTGTTCATTTATCATACCATAAATGAATGGTTTGATTAAAAAATTATAATTGATGTATAAAAGTGATTATTACTTCATTAATTTTATTCTTTAGATGATGGACTTATGACTACATGGGCTATTGGTATCAATCCAAGTTCATTTTCGACTCAAGTACCGAATATCGACTGAACATCCGATATAAACATAAATAATTACGTAATTCCTATAACATGGTAATGAGTGATGTTAGAGGAATAATAAAATTTAAAAACCTTCTCAATAAATTATAAATTAACCTATGTTTATTATTCATGAATATAAAGATTGTACATGACGATTCTGGCTCGCGGTAAGGGATATCGTCCCAATCTCGTATCATTGAGACATTTATTGAGGATATGAGCCTTTATTCTTTTATAAATTGTATATAAAGACCCTTTGACATTATATATCTATATTATATCTATAATCATGTTATTTAATTTTTTTAAAAAATTTATACTTTCATTTGGATTATAATTTAATTTCTCATAATGGTAAAAGACTCTTTAACTAAAACATTGTTTTAAAAGTTTTGGAGTTTTATTCTTCTAAATAATTCTTATTAATATCCATGTTCTAAAACTATTTTTACAGATTTATTTATATATAAATAAATGTTTTAAAATTTTAATTTCTTTGAAATGTTTCAAAGAGGTATGGGATACTTTGATTCAAAAATATTCTTTTTAAATGTTTTAATTGTTTTTTAAAAATAGATTTATTATTTCAATGTTTTAACTTATACACCATGAATGGAATTTATTTCTTCTATGTTTCAATTATTTACTGATGTTTAACTTAAAATTTTAACATTTTATTATAAAAATGTATTATTTTATGAGTTCACATATTTTAAAGATGAAATCTGCTTTCAAAATGAAAATGTTATTTTTCATTTATGCATGATTTATGTATTATGATTATTTTGTGGTTAATGGGAATTGTTTAAGTATATGGGTGGTTCTGTGATAAACCAAGTATGGTTGATCCCATTATAGATCTCCAATGTAATAGGTAATGATACAGAGTTAAATAATAGGGTTTCTCCTAAGAGATTTAGGAAATATACTTAGATGGGAATTCCATGTTTAACCAAGAAGGTTACTCACTATGTAGCTGTAAAAGATACAATGTAAGTATGATATGGATTCAAAAAGTTACCTTTATTATTTATGATGTTCTAGAATATTTTCAGGAATATTATTTTTTGTGAGGTATGTTAAGGAACTTATGTTTTATTGGTGAAAACTATGATTTTGTGAAAATGTTATCATGAGTTTAAATATTCATGGACTAACATTTTCTTTCCTTATTTATATCAATTACTGAAATTTTTGTTCTCATACCAATTTTTTGAAATGTTTTTCATATCGAATAAATATTAGTAAGATAAAGGAAGAAGTCAAGATGAATGTTATGAATATTTATATTACAAAAAAAATAAATCATGTTTTAAATAGTATTATCTTATTAAAAAATGGATAGTGAGTAGAAGTGTCAAATTTGTAATATTTGAGTTGTTATGTAATAGTTATGGACTAATTCTATAAAACTCTAAACATGAAAATATCCTCAATGTGAATTCTTGACATAACTTAAGAATACGTAATGTTTAGGGATCGGGCCTTATAGTGTTTGTTCTTATTCCCCATGAATTTAATTAAGGATAAATACTAAATATAGATTAAGAAATTATTCAAATGATATAGTCTTCCCTCAAAACACATGGGATTATATGTTCCCATTATAAATCATATTTACCTTCTCTTGTTAATAAATTATAACATTATAATTTGAAATCCAATACATAGAAGGGATTATATCAAAGTTTACTATAAGTATAATTATAATGGGTAAAAATAGTGTAATTATATGCCTCTTAATGGGGATTGATGAGTATATCCTTAATGGAGTAATATTTAAAATAGAATTCCTGGATTAAAACTCATTTATTATGGTGAAAAAGAAAAATATAATTTTCTTGGAAAATATGAAATATATAAAAGTTTATGAGGATATAGAATCAAATAAATCATTAGATAAATTTGAGACTATGATTAATGTATTGAACTCCACATATTTAAGAACATCAAACTTAGTTATAGTTATCAAATAGGTTTAACATTTCTCCATTATCCATTTTTTATGAAAATTCCATTGACACTTAGGGAGTTTATTTGAATAGTTCCCCATATTCATACACTTTAAGAATTAGATATTTATGGAATACTTCTTACCATTTAAATCACAAGATTTATGTACCTTTTCTCCACACATTAATCAATCCCTGATTCTAATCATAAATTTTCTATGGGTTTTCTTTCCAAAATTATTACATGTTTAAAATTTAACCCTTCCATTTTCCCTTTTTTTGTATTTATTCATTTAGAGTTATTTTATTCCCGATTATTTTCATCTTTTACATAGAAAAAATAAGATTTGTAGAATCCATTTTCTCTCATATTGGGTTATTATTTTCTATAGAAAAAAAATAAGACTTATATAATCCATTTTATCTCACGATGGTACTTTATATTATATCCACATGTATGAAACATTTATAGGAGACTAATTCTCATAAAATTCTAGGAATTATCCCATAAAATAAGTAGTAAATCATACTTCTACTATTATGTACATAATTAGTAGCATGAGTTTCTGACCTTGTAAAGTTATCTTCTTATTCAGAAATATTTTCCCCTTTATTTTTCCTTAGATTATTGAATTTCATCTCCATATGGTCGCATTTCTCTTGAGGAATGTATTTTTTTGATGAATATATTCTTGAATGTAATCAACTAATATAGAGACTTTCATAAATTTATGTTTACTAATTTATGTTTTCCTAAGTCCAGTTCCAATTATTTATACTAAACATCTGTTGATAATAACTCTAACACCGCAATATAAGAATCATAGATATGGTAGTAATTTTAATAAATTTTTATGAGATACATGGGTTCATATATTGAAAGATAAAATATTTTAATAGTCTGGGGAGACTATATATATACATTATTCTCAAATTAAATTTCAAAAAAAGAATTAAAACATAATATTCAATTGGGAAAATTATCATTTCTTTTAGTATTTCCCTAAAATCATTCATAAATACCATCTTGTTACCTAGGGGAATGGAAAAAATAATAAATAGTGAAATAAAATAATTACTAATGGAAATCATCGTATAAATTGTATCATAGGATAAATAAATCATGAATAATATTATAGAGATAAACAATTAAAAAATATTCCATATAAAAAATAACATAAAAATGTTTCTAAATACATGGGTGAAAAAAAACATAAATAATAACACGGATAAAAAAAATAATTTCATAATGATAGAATTAAAAATATAAGACAACATAATGTTATTGTCTTGGATTTTTTCTAACACATCTTACATAAATAGATAATGTGTACACCAAATACCAAAACTAGTTTGTCGCATAAGACCTACCGATGCATCGAGGGGATATAATGATCCTCCTTCGTCACTTACTAAGTCCAATTCATTCATTATATATAAGGGTTGAATAATCAATACAATATATAATAAACATATATATAAATATTTGATAACTATAATACATAATATCAATATTTTTCTCTAGTAAAAAATAGAACAAGATGATCATAATCCATATAGTGTAATTTCGTGGATGGTATCAGTAAAGTATATACCTAGTAAATAATAAGATTCCTCAAAGGACGTTTGAAATGATGATAATAATTTCAAAAAAATATCTATAACTTTCTTTGAAAACATTATAAAAATATCATTTTATTTCATTAACATATTATATAAAAAATATTAATAATATTGAAAAAAAAATTTCTTTGAAAATAAACATCAAAACTTATAATGAATTCTTCAATGAAATGAACAATTATTAAAGTGTAAAAATAACTTCTTTTCGGTGCCACAAATTATTCTTAAAATAAGATTATACTTGATAACATATATGACACCCAACATAGATCTTAAATAAACTACAAAATATTATTTTAAAAATAATATCATTATAACATATAATTTAAATTAGTGGGTGTGAAGAGAACTAAACCAATTATAATATATATATATATATAATGTTACTAATCAATAAAATTTATTTGTAAATTCTTAATAATTAATCAATCCATTTTTTCTGTAGTCATTTTATACATAAAAAATAGACACTCTATAAAAAATATTTTAACTTTGTATTCTGATAGAATATTATAATTAATTTTATTAAAATTTTAAAATTTTATTTTATAAAAATGATATCCGTTTTAAATTCATCATGTAAAAATTACCCTTGGATGATTTTTTAAAATTTTATGAAATGTTTTATTTTTAAATGAATAGTGAAAATATTGTTTTTTATGGAAAACATCCATTTATTTTCAAGTATTTATAAATAAATATTCTATTTTGGATTAGTTTTAAAATTTATTAATCTATGTTTTAATAAAAATTATATAATATACATTATTGGAATCAAAATTATAATTAAATTTTTTATAAAAACATTTTTAGGATATATCTTTATTGTCCCATTTTGGGGGATTAATTTTAAAATAAAAATTTCAAATTATGTGAATTGAATTTGAAAAAATAGATTCTAAATTTTTAATTAGGAGGTTAATTTTTTTAAAATATTTCCCTTTATTATTGTTCATAATGAATAGTAATTGTGGTAAGTTGTTTTCACCTCGATATGGGTAAATTAGGTAATTAAGGTTAAAATTAATATTAATATGAATAAAAATGACCTTAACACTTGACTTTAATCTAATGGATAAGTTTTTTTACCATCTTTTTCCATTATCTATTTTATGAAAACTTTGTTCCATTTTTATTTGAAAGTGTCTTATATTTTTTTATGAAAAGAAAAATAAAAAATACCACTCTATTACATTTAAATTTATGTTTTATGCTCACATATGCATAAAATTAACATGTGAAGGAATATTAAAGGATATTCTGGTAATAATGAAATTATTTTATGAAGTATTTTTTAAAAAATTAGTGATGAAATAATTTCCTTAAATGCTTACGCAATACTAATATTGAGCTCGTACCAGGAGTAGAAAATTAAAGTAAATGATTTATAAAAAGCATAAAAAGTAAAAAAAATTCATGAGTTGTGGTTTCACATAAATTTTATAGGTAATAATAATTTATTATTGTTATTTAAATGGAATATATTATAATTAAAATGTTACCATGTATTTTTCAAGGTCAGATTATGTTAATAGTTCTTTAAATGACATTAAAAGTGTTTTATGTTAAATATATTTTATTAAATTATTTACTAATTATAATAATATTTATATATGACATTTGGGATTATAAATGGTCTCAAAATTTCACTCCTTTTCATGTTACAATCCATTTTTTGACTTTTAAGTAAATATATAACCCTTTTATATTGAAAAAGTTATTACCACTATTAAGGTTAAAAACAGTTAAATAAATGTTAAATCCAAAATAAAATCTTTATAATTTTAGATATGAATGTAAAAAATATTATTATATTAATATATTATTACCATATAATACTTTTATTCGATGAAATTTCATTTTGGAACCATTTTACATTAGTTAGACACATATTATGTTATAATATTACAAGTATTTCTAAAATTACCCCTTTACTCAATTATAAAAGGGAACCCATGTACTCTAATTTTCACACTTCAATATCAACATGGTTCTACTTATACATATCAAAATCACGTCCTGATATCCCTTATAATTTTCTAGAGTCCTATTTTGATCATAAAACCATCCTATGATGGATTTAGGTATAAACCGAAAGTGGTTTAGTGAAGAAGAGGTGTAGTTCTTCACTGAGAATTTTCATTTTATTTACTTATTATGCCTCATTAAAATATTATTAAATAAATATAAACTAATAATATTAGTGTCTTAGATATAATTATATGTTATTAAGTTAATTTCATAAACTATATCAATAATACCTCTCATCATATGGGAAATGAAACAATCATTTGTGTGTATTATGGACTATTGCCTCATGATCTGATGTAATTAATTTTATATAACCACCTATCATGACTAATTATAGTTATGGGATTAATATAATTACTTGGTTTTCATGAAATTATAAAAATTCTAGAAAAATATGATAACATCAAATGTTATACATTTCCATCCATTTGAAAATGATAACATCATTCATGCATACATTAGGATTAAAACCTCCATGAAACGATGTGATTCATTTTTCATCACCGAAACACATAGATTATATGTATATGTTTATTTAAATATTTAATATATTATTTATTATATAAGAATAATTATTTAAAGATAAAATTATACTTTCCATCTTTCCCTCATTCACTTCTATAAATGGAAACGTTACTCATGAATACATACAAAATATCATCTCTATGATTATAATGTAATTCAGTTTTCATATCCATATATCATGGTATGTTTTAATATTATATTTAATGAATAAAAATGATAATTATTTCATTATTATTATTTTTTATATCATGTAAAAATTAATTTTTTACAATGGTCAATATACTGATGTCGATTTGCAATTATGAACGTTACATCCTCAAAAAAACGTTATGGCCTTAATCGATTATATAATTTAACATCTAATTTAAATAAATGGGTTAAATGGTTTAATGATAAATTAATAAACATATAAAATTTTCTTTAAAAGGTAAATAATTTATATATTTTTATTATACCATAGTTTATAGACACACATTGAAAGTTTAGAATTTAGTTAAGGGATTTTATCTCGATTTCCTTTTATTGTGGCGTATTTTATTGTTATAAAAAATTATTTTAAATGGTTTATATTCTAAAATTTTATATTTTATATATTGAATCATTTATAGGTCATGTTATTTTTAGTTTCAAATAGAATTATTTCATCAAAGGCTATTTTTCTTGAATGTTACCGAGTGGTAAGGGTTTCTTAAATCAATCTTCTTCCATTGGGTTATAACTCTTCTATGTGACATTATTATGGAATGATTATATGTGAATTTATCTCTATTTTTTTATGATTTATTTACACTTTTTTTATATAGATTTAAATATTTTCTCATAATCAGTTCATTAATTAATTATCACTTCCAATGTTATAATCTTTTCAAGTATTTTTATTTTCTCAATATAATTTTCAAGAGAAATGTTTTATGTCATGCACCATGATTTACTTAATATAGTGTACTAAAATTTTTATGAATTAATTTTTGCTATATTAAATAATAAAATTATTGGGATTTATATATCCATTTTATACTCTTAATTTTAATTTTATTTGATTAAAAATTTACTAAAGTGGTAAAGGATTTATATTGTAATGTCCTTTCTTTTTGAGATTATTTATGTTTAAGGATACTTTGGGGGAAATCACATGATCCTATTTTCTATCACGAAATTTATTTTCTAATACATTGGTTATAAAAGTTTTTTATAGATTTATATTCAATTTTTCCTTTATTCATTATGTAATCAAAAAGCATGTTTTTAATAAGTTATACTAATCATGTGTCTTCTTTTAGATAGGGAATCACTCTCTTCTGTATCCATGTTTTATAAAAAAATCTATAATAAAATTTTAGAAACATATATTAATTCATAAATTTAGTTTATATGATCTTAAACATTTTATTAAATGTTTTTAAAAGTTTATTTATTAATATTTTCCATGTGGGTCACTTTTGACTCTCTTTACAGAATTTTGAAATGAATTTTTATGTTTAACATTTATGACACAAACGTATTTTCCTATAGTCATGAACGTTATTTTATTTGAATAATACTCTATTTTTATCTCTATTTTTTTAATTAAATGTATGTTAAAAATATATTTTGACTTTTTAGTTTGAAAATGTTATTTTTATAGTGACAAGTGTATTTTCCTCAAGAAGTTGTTTAATGATCTTTTAATGGCATTTCTATTCACCACCAACATCACCCATTGATGTTACATATACTCCATTAGGAATCTATTATTGTGATACCATTATAATTATTTGTATAAAGGTATTATAATTGTTTTACAGTCATCGATAACAATATTTATTATGTTACTTGAAAAAAATGATTTTATCTTGTGTCACATCAAACACTTATTTTAGCTTTCATTACATGCAACGCCAAGTTTAAATGAGTTGTGACTTACTATTAAGAAATTATTATTTAATATGATAGTTATAACCTAGAAATTGGAATGGAGTGTATGAATAGTATTAAATAACTTTATAAAATATATTATTTACACATATATATAAATATAATTAATTCCTTAGTGACCAATTAATTATAAATTAAAATAAAAGACATTTAAAAATATAGGGAATCTTTTTCTTAAAAACATCTTTTATGTCCACAAACATCATTCAACTCAATAAATTAAATAAATAACTTTGTTGTACCTCTCGAACCCCTCAAGGTTTTATTTTCATGATCACAATCACCCTCATATTTTTCTAATCCTCTTTCAAGTGTTTTTGGATGATAGAAATCAATTCAGGTGGCCAAGGAATTGGGCCAAGAAAGAAAGGAGGCAAAGTGGACTGAAATTCAGTCCACCGGCCAACCGATGGAAGTTCACCGGCCAACCGATAGGAGCCTGGACAGAAGGCATCCTTCTGTCCAGACCACCGGCCAACCGGTGGCACACCAGCGGCCAGCCGGTGGCACCTGCACAGCAGAGGAGGCTACTGCCTCACCACCGGCCAACCGGTGGCCTCAGCACCGGCCAGCCGGTGGCACCCAGCAAGCACAGTGGGAGATACTGTCTCCCCACCGGCCAGCCGGTGGCTCTGGCACCGGTCAGCCGGTGGCCCCTGGACAAGAATCCTATGCCTTTTTGCACACACCGGCCAGCCGGTGGGACTGCACCGGCCAGCCGGTAGCCCAGTCAAACTAGCCGTTGGGTTTGACCAGTCAACCATCTTTTTGCCTCCAACGGCTCCGAGGACTTCTCCAACGGCTCCGAAGGCCCCCAATGGGTTCCATGCCTATAAATAAAGGCCAAGGAAGCCCCGGACACTAATAGGATCATATACCAAGCGCCCGGACATATTGTTGCACATTTGGCGAACCTCCGGTGCTCCACCTTCAAGGATCCTCAAGTGCTCCAACCAAATTCCAATCCAAGGAGCACCTCAAGAAGCTTGGGAGAGCACACTACAACAACTCCATCTATCCAATTGGCGCCCAAGTCTTCCTCACTACGGTTTTTCATTCTTTATTTATTTTGAGCTTAATTTTGGGTTTGTGCCTACAAACCCCAAACCCTTTTCTCATCCCCCTTTCTTTTGGGTTTCACACCACCACTAAGGTGTGAAGAGGTTCACAAGCTTTTCCTTTAAAAAGCTTGAGAAAAAGGTGAGCTATCCTTCACCTGTAAGAAGGATAGTGGGTTCTTGCTAAACCATTAAAAGCAAGTGGGTTCTTGCTTAACCACTTAAAAGCAAGCTGTAATAGGTCCTAGTGCTACCTCAAAGCCTAGTGGGTTTCTTGCTAAAACCATTGAAAAGCAAGCGGTAGGAATCTCTCAACGTTTGAGTTGGGAGCGGAGACCTAGGCCGGGTTTTGGCCGAACTCCGTTATCAATTTTGTGTGTCTTGCCTCTTTATTTACGCTGCGTTTATACTTTGATTTTTAATTTGTTAATCATTTTTTAAAAGGCAATTCCCCCCCCCCTCTTGCCATCCTTCCCTCGTTTGTTCCGACCCAACAATTGGTATCAGAGGGAAATTTGAGTAATACCCTAACCCGGTTTCAAATTTAATATCCATTAAGATGGCATCAACCTCTTTCGCCCCCGAGGGCCTCTCATTGGGTCGGGCTCCATTTTTTGATGGGACCGACTATAATTATTGGAAAACCCGCATGACCACTTTTTTGAGAAGTATAGGATATCCCATTTACAAAATAGTCATGCAAGGTTACACTTTGTCTACCCCCGACGAATCCAAATGGACCCCCGCCGATATTAAGAATTTTGAGCTTGATGGCAAATCCATGAACGCTCTCCATTGCGGCTTAGATAGAAATGAGTTCAATCGAGTGTCTACATGCACCTCCGCACATGAAATCTGGAAACTTTTGGAGGTTACCCATGAGGGGACCAACAAAGTAAAGGATACTCGATTGGACATGTACCGTCAGGATTTTGAGTCTTTTTCTATGCATCCAAATGAATCTATTTCTGAAATGTTTACTAGATTTACTGACGTGTGCAATGGGAGAAAGTCCCTTGGTGATGATGTTTCAGCTGAGAAGATGGTCAAGAAGATCTTATGGGTCCTTCCGAGCTCATGGGCACCTAAAGTGACGGCGATCCAAGAAGCTAAGGACGTCAAAAATATGCCGGTAGAGGAGCTCATTGGATCTCTAATGACGTACGAGATCACCATGAGGAGGTAAGCACAAAAGGAGGGCACCCCTATCAAAACTCCAAAGAACATCGCCCTAAAGGTACAAAAGGAAGTAAGCTCCTCCTCATCCTCTTCCTCATCTCCTTCCTCATCTTCCTCATCATCAAGCGGCGACTCGGAAATGGAGAATCTCGCCCGCCAAATGCACAAGTTTATGAAGAAGCACAAGAAGAAGAAATCTCGCAAGGCGCGAAAGCAATAACCCACCGCAAGATCCGAGCCCAAGGTAAAATGCTACGGGTGCGGCGAAAAGGGCCATTACAAGCCCGATTGCCCACTAAACAAAAAACGGGCCACGCCAAAGGAAAAAAGGAAAGAAAAAGGTCCTCAAGGCGACATGGAGTGACACCTCCTCATCCTCCTCCTCCTCCTCCTCGAGCGACCAAGGTACAAAATGCCTAATGGCATTCCATGAGGTAACTTCTTCCGATTCCTCTTCCTCATGTTCTTCAAATTCAAATTCTTTAAATCATCTTTCTTATGAAGAACTCTCACATGCTAGAGACCAACTTGAAAATGGTTTTCATGAACTCTCTTCAAAATTTGTTTCTTTGAAAAAGTCTTTCAAAAAACTTTCCTCCGAAAAAGACCAACTTCTCAAAGAGAAGGAGGAACTCTCCCTCAAAATCCAAAATTTCCCAAATGTTGATTCCATGGAATCAACCATCAAAGACCTAAGGGAGACCCTAGCTAAGTTCACCAAAGGGGAACAAAATTTGAACAATCTCCTAGGTTCCCAACGAATATCTAGAACCACCAATGGACTTGGTTACACCAACCAAGCTTCCTCCTCCCATGCACCCACTATTTTTGTAAGGAGGAGCTCCGATTTTAAATTTTGCAATTATTGTAAGAAAACCGGGCACCTTATTTATGAATGTAATTGTAAAAATGCCCGTTATGGCCAACCCAAGTCTTTTTTCTATTCCGACGAATTCTATAGGAGAAGACCCGCTATGAGACAAGTGTGGATTGAAAAATCCCTTCTAGCGAGTCTCTCCGGGCCTAAAATTGTCTCTTTTCAAAATCCCTCTCCCCGGTGACTTTTTGTTTTTATTTAGGGGGAGTTAGGATCTTTTAAGCTTTTTTTGTGTGTATTCAAAATTTTTCCTTTCAATTTCAACACTTGGTATTCAAAACTCTCAATTTCAAAAATTTCATTTGGTTTCAAATTTCAAAATTCAATTGGTTTTTGATTCAAAACTTTCAATTCAAACTGTTATTCAAATTTTTCAATTTAATTTTCAAAAATTCCAATTGATTTAAAAATCTAGTTTTTCAACGTTTCCCTCAATCAAGTTTTTTCCCCATTCTATTTTGATAATCACAAAGGGGGAGAAATTTCTTGATTGATTGGGGGAGAATCCTTTTCATCATGCTTAAGCATTTCCTTTCATTTGAGTATTTTACATTAATTGTTTTGGTGATTGTGATCATCAAAATAGGGGGAGATTGTTGTACCTCTCGAACCCCTCAAGGTTTTATTTTCATGATCACAATCACCCTCATATTTTTCTAATCCTCTTTCAAGTGTTTTTGGATGATAGAAATCAATTCAGGTGGCCAAGGAATTGGGCCAAGAAAGAAAGGAGGCAAAGTGGACTGAAATTCAGTCCACCGGCCAACCGATGGAAGTTCACCGGCCAACCGGTGGCACACCAGTGGCCAGCCGGTGGCACCTGCACAGCAGAGGAGGCTACTGCCTCACCACCGGCCAACCGGTGGCCTCAGCACCGGCCAGCCGGTGGCACCCAGCAAGCACAGTGGGAGCTACTGTCTCCCCACCGGCCAGCCGGTGGCTCTGGCACCGGTCAGCCGGTGGCCCCTGGACAAGAATCCTATGCCTTTTTGCACACACCGGCCAGCCGGTGGGACTGCACCGGCCAGCCGGTAGCCCAGTCAAACTAGCCATTGGGTTTGACCAGTCAACCATCTTTTTGCCTCCAACGGCTCCGAGGACTTCTCCAACGGCTCCGAAGGCCCCCAATGGGTTCCATGCCTATAAATAAAGGCCAAGGAAGCCCCGGACACTAATAGGATCATATACCAAGCGCCCGGACATATTGTTGCACATTTGGCGAACCTCCGGCGCTCCACCTTCAAGGATCCTCAAGTGCTCCAACCAAATTCCAATCCAAGGAGCACCTCAAGAAGCTTGGGAGAGCACGCTACAACAACTCCATCTATCCAATTGGCGCCCAAGTCTTCCTCACTACGGTTTTTCATTCTTTATTTATTTTGAGCTTAATTTTGGGTTTGTGCCTACAAACCCCAAACCCTTTTCTCATCCCCCTTTCTTTTGGGTTTCACACCACCACTAAGGTGTGAAGAGGTTCACAAGCTTTTCCTTTAAAAAGCTTGAGAAAAAGGTGAGCTATCCTTCACCTGTAAGAAGGATAGTGGGTTCTTGCTAAACCATTAAAAGCAAGTGGGTTCTTGCTTAACCACTTAAAAGCAAGATATAATAGGTCCTAGTGCTACCTCAAAGCCTAGTGGGTTTCTTGCTAAAACCATTGAAAAGCAAGCGGTAGGAATCTCTCAACGGTTGAGTTGGGAGCGGAGACGTAGGTCGGGTTTTGGCCGAACTCCGTTATCAATTTTGTGTGTCTTGCCTCTTTATTTCCGCTGCATTTATACTTTGATTTTTAATTTGTTAATCATTTTTTAAAAGGCAATTCCCCCCCCCCTCTTGCCATCCTTCCCTCGTTTGTTCTGACCCAACAAACTTTTGGTTATTTTGTTTATTAAATTAACATATTATATATTAAAAAATATTTTTAACATTTATCTTATGTGTTTTCTAGACAAGAGATAAAAACTACTCAAATTTTACATTTTAAACCCTTATTTTTCTAAAAAGTGGTTTGTCAAATTTTGCACACTTTTTAAAACTAATTTCTTACAATTTAGAAAATTTATTTGAAAAAATGAAGTTAATTTTTTTAAATAATCATCTCAAAATTATCTTATGGTGATGTTTTTATAATTTTCTAAGAAGATTAATTTTTTGATAATTAGTAAAGAATACTGGTTTTTATTAAAGGATTTCATTTTATTTAAAGATTTTAAAAACAACCAATTGTTTTAAAAAGGTTTTATAATAAAAATTACTTAAATTATATATCTATTAATTCAATTTTTTTATTTGAGTCATTTTTATATTAAATTTTGATATAAATACTATTTAAACTTTTGAACATTTTCTCTTTGGAAACCTGCTTTCTCATCGCACATGTGGGATTAATTTTGAATTACTTTTCATCACTTATGTGAATATAATTTAGATAAATGTATTACATATTTGGAGACATAACAATTTATATTATATAATTAGGTAATGTTTATTTTTTACCATAATGAATAGTAAAATAGTAAAATATTATTTATCACAGTTAAAGTGAAAATGGGTTTATCGGGGGTTAAACTAAATTTATAAGGGTTATAATTGAAAAAACCCTTCCTTAAAACCCATTTTCTAAAATTATTATAACATTATCTCTTATAGGTTCTATATTTTCTCACTTTTTATCCTTTTGGAATGTGAAAATGTAGATAGATGTTTTTATTTTCAAAATATACAAGTTTGACACTCACCTCACTTATAAAAGGATAGCCCCTCTTCTCTCCTCTTTACAATTGAAAAAACCATTTCCTTGGATAATAAAAACCTGAATAACTTTCTTAATATTCTTCTATCATCATGTAATCCTTATTTTGGTCATAAATATGACCTGAGAATCCTTTTTTTCAAACCAAAATAATTTTTCCGAAGAAGATGTAACGTCTCAAACCGAGCAATTTATTTTATTTCATCCTCCACAACCTTAAATTCATATTATTCCATTATGATATAATAATATTAGTATATTATATATTATTATATGATATTATGTTAATTTAATAAACTAAATCATGTGTATCTTCCATCAAATGGGTTATAAAATCATCATTCGTGTGTACGGTGGACCACCGCCTCATGAACCGATGATATTAGTTTTCAATAAAAAAATATCATGGATGGATATAATGATATATTAAATTTTTATATATGATATTTATAATATTATTATACTTTTGGAATTTTCATATGACATATATCTTTATACTTTCTATTCTGTGGGAATTTGATAACATCAATCGTGTGTAAAGAGAACTACCACCTAGTGAAAATATTTGATTTGTTCACGCTTTACATGGAAGGTAATAAGGATGTTTTAAAATAAAATATGTGATATACATTAAATAAAATTGATTCTAAAATGGTAATTTATTACTTTCAAATATTTCTTTCAATCCTTTGGGAAAATGAAAACATCATTCTTACGTTTGTACGGTCTACCGTCTCCATGAATGGTGTATTTCATCTTTTATAGATAATTCTTATGGTTTACTCCAAAAATATATATAATTAATATATATGATATTTATTCATGTTTAATATGTGGGATAATATGTAAAATTGATAAAATTAAGATGACTAAAAATATAAAATAAAAACATACATGAAAAACAAAGCACTTATTACCCAAAACGTAATTTTGATAAGGAATTATTAATAAAAGGGTAATAAATGGTCAAAAATACATCATATATATAATGATAAAAATGATTACAGTTCTATAATAAAATTATAATAAACTTATATTTATTTCATAGTATTTTTTAGTTTGTATGAAGGAACTTAGTACTTAAGGTATGGGGTTTCTCTCTCAATTTTCTTTCATTGAGACATAAGTTATGTAATGCACCTATATTTTTTTATGATGTATATATACATCCCATTTTATATATTATATCATTTATATACTTAATTTCATGATATTTAATGGTTCATTTTATTCTATTCTTTAATTATACATAGGATTTAATGTTACCAAAGTGGTAAGAGATTTGTGATACAATCTAATCGTTTATCGGTATTGTTTATAATTATGTCTCGAACAATGAAATATTATAAACCATATCTCAATAAACTAATGAATTTTATTATCATATGGTTATTTCATAATAATAAATGTTTTCCATTAATTTTCCTCTCTTTATGTAGTCAATATCTCAAAATAATGTTTTTAAATAAAATCAACTTTATTTATATCTTCGGTCGAAAACCAATTATCTTATGTGTCTATGTTTTATAAAATAATATAAATTTTTTTTAATGTTAACCTATAATTATTTGAATTCATTTTTTCCCTTTTTGAATTATTTAAAGAAAATAAAACGAATATTTAGATACTTTTCCAAATATAGAATGTTTGGATTTTATTCAAAATGTAAAAGGAATATTTGTTATAACATGTACAAAATGAATGGAGATTTCCAGACATCATGACCATTATTTTCATTGAATATTTATTTATAATGTTTCAAGTACATTTCTAAATAAAAGTATTTCCACAATATTTTATGAATTTGTAATTTAAAAAATAAAAAAATTTATCAAAGAAAGCATATTTTCTTCAAGAAAAGTTCTAAGAGATTTTTCATTCAAAATCATCATCCAAGTAAGATTAAATAATTTAATGTTACTTATGATTTATTGGGGATATGAACCAAGGTTACTATTATTTTTAATTATTTTTAAGTTTTATTTTTCTTATGATAATATGTTTATGATACTTATTTCTTTTCCACTGGTGATACCGTGATAAAATGATTATAAAACCCACTTCTTTTTATGTGGTTTATTCTTTGAGGAAATGGTGAAATGGTTATGAAACCCATTTCAAATCATGGGTTTTGATATGAGGAATATCTTATAATATTTTGACATGTATATGAATAATTTTCATCCTATAACATGCGAGACATATATCTCCCTCTAATTAATTGGGAAATTATTAATGTTATGTGATCTCAAAGGGTACATGAGAGGTTATCAGAAGAAAAATAAGTAGATACACAACAGGTTATCCCAAACCAAAAAATGGTGCACCAGAGGTTTTCCCAAGCATGAAGTAGGTATATGGGTGTTCAACCTAATCCAAACATGTTATGAATGTCTTTGTGGGTAGCCTTCACATAAGATTTTATATGATTATGTATATTCCACCAGGCCATGTATTATGTGACTTTTATGCTATCATGTCTCACTATATTTGATTCTATTATTATTCATATCTTATGAGGTTCCAATATTTATTATATGAATCATGTTTATGATCTAGGATATGAAGGTTATTGTTTTCATATGTTATTCTCATGCTCTCATACCCATATACTCATTTTATATTGATATCTCACTTTTTTACCCTTACTGAGCATCTGAGATCTCCATTTCTTATATTTCTTATCCCAAGGATATGATGAAAGGTATTATGTATGATATAAATAATAAGGATTATAGTTATAAATAACATATTGGGAGATGATGTATCCCACTTATGGTCCCATTGTTTATGTGTCCAAGTTTACAAAATCATTTTACCATTATAATCCCAAGAGGTTTGTTTATATAACCTAATGAATATTGATCTTAAAAGATGTAATATCAATATATGAGAAGTGAGGGTCATTAAATATGTTACTAGAGGATCGGTTTAGTTAACCTAAAAAAATAGGATGAGAAAACATTAATGAGATCACTGTGGATATTTTTAAGAATATGTCAAGGGAAGTATCTAAATATATGTATATAGATAAGTCAAAGGTTAAAAAATATCATGGAATTTTGGAATTTTATAGAGGGAGTGATTTCCAAGAAATTAAATCCCATTCTAGATACTAAAAGTTGATGTGGATTTGGCACAAAGGTGCCTAAGGATAATAACTCTGAAAGGGGTGCATTGAGTTGGACTCAATTGTCACCTTGTATCTGTAAATGGCCCTTGTTGCACACCTGGTTTGACACTCCCAGGGTATATGATTTGTTTAAAACTTCATCCTTTTATAGATATGTATAGGGAATTTTTACATGTATTATTTTTCTTTGTGTCAAGTACATTTCATTTGAGTTTTACCTTGGGCTATGTTTGGGTGAAAATTTGAAAAAAAAAATAAAGAAAGAGGGAAGTGCATGTTTGGTGCATGATTTTCTCTAACTATGTGCCCTGGTCCAAAAAATTGTGTAACCATGGACAAAGGGATTTTTTTATAGATAGGGCATGGTTTTTAAAATCATTCACCCTTTAACGAGAAACTTTAAACCCCCTAAAATAGTTTCACGGTTAAGGTGCACAGTTAGTGGAAACCATACGCCCTGAGTAGAAAACCGTGCATACGGGATTTTAATTCCCAGAATTTTATTAAAAATACTCATAAACCCCATATATAATACCCCAGAATAGCCTAGATTAACCCATAATTGTTTTCTATTAATTACAGAGCCTCTAATAGGGCTTCTAATTCCCTCCATCTACTATTCTTGGTGATTCTAAACCCTTTTGGAAGATCAACACCTTCTCAGGTATGTGGTTTATTCCCAATTTATTTACCACTATCCTCAAAATCTATTAGTGTGTTATTATTCTCTATTTTTTGATCTAGATATAGGTTCTTTGAATCAATATCTAGGAGTTTTGGATCTAGATATAGAGTTAATAGATGTTGTTTAATTTAATAATGGATTTAAGCTTCAGATATAGACTGTTTTCATTATTTCATTCTTGATTGATTCGCTTCAAATTGGGGTTCTCATTTGGAAAATTATTCATCAAAGAATTGAGGTAAGTGGCCTATAATTTAAATCTCAATGTTTGTATTGAAATTATTTGTATGAAATTGTTTAATTTGTATTAAATGTTTAAAAATTGAGTTTTTTGTTGAATTAATTATTTTGGTGATTTACATAATTGTGGTAAATGTGAAATTGGGGATATTGGGATTGTATACATTGGATAATTAATTTTTGACTTAATTATGAGATATTCATATTGTTGATTTGGATAATTAATTGTTTAATTAATTATGTGATATTGATATTTTTTATTTGAGATAAATAATTTCTTAGGGAATTATGTGATATTGAGATTTTAGACTTTGGATAAGAATTATTGAATTAATTATGAGATATTGAGATTGTTGATCTGTGATAATTAATTGGTGAGTTAATTATTAGATATTGAGATTATTGATTTGTGGATAATTAATTATTGAGTTAATTATCAGAATATTGAATTGTGAATTGAATAATTAATTATTGAATTAATTATGGGATAATTATAATGGGAACTAAATAATTAGATCTTGAATTAATTATGGAATATTGAGTTTTTGAATATTGATTAATTTGTTGGAGAATTAATTAATAGAATTGATGTGATTAATTAATTGTGGAATTAATTAAGGGGATTGATGTGATAAACTAATTTTTTAATTTTTAAGTAAATTGAGAAGATTAATTAATTGTTCAATTAATTAATGGGATGATGTGAATATCAAATTGTTGAATTTGATGAATTATTTTGTGAATTAATTAATGTGATTTTGTGATATATAAGAATTGTGATAATGATTGTTAACATGGACCTTAAAATTTTAATTGTGTTATGAATCATAACATGCAAATTCATATGAGTTATAGAACATTAGTGGTAATAGTGTAATTTATGTGTTAATTATGGTAAACAATGTTAACATGGACATTCATATATGTTATAGAATAATGAATGGAAACAGTGGCATTCATGTGTAAATTGAGAAAATGAATGGTAATAATGACATTCAAGTGTTGATTGAGATGAATAAAGGTAACAATGGAATTCTATGATATGATATCCCTCAGGGATAGTACAGGATCTAGCATGGGATGAAGCATAAAATGAGGTGTAAGTGTCTATGGGAACCCAGGGGGTTTATGTGGTTAAATAAAGATTAATTGATAATGTGTCAAATATTTAATCATGCATTGTAAATATTTCTCTATACAACTGCATAATCTATTATTGGACTGGATATTATTTTAGATGATCTTGTTAGTAGACTACTGAGTTGTACTCACACCCTACTTGGACTGCATAATCGATACCAGAATAGAATTCCTGTTTGAAGAACAATATAAGGGAAAAGGACCTCTGTTAGATGGATTATTTGGGATGAAACAGGGATGGGGAAACTAGATGTGGTTTTGGATACTATTGTGATTTATTAGTGTATTTACTTTTGAGTTTCATTTTGACAATTGGAATTTACTTTACCATTGCATGTTTACTATTCAGTTTTGATATTGTATTTCCAGTTTTGGTCATCTTGTGTTATTGGTATTATCCTATTTGATTCATATATATTTTTTATTTCAATTACTACTTAGGTTGTATTACTATGATAAAAATAGGGTATAGTCTCCCCATGATTGATATTAGACCCTCTCTTCTAGTCAGTAGCCTCTGGTGTACATGGAGGCACACTTGAGGTGTTGGGCAAAAATCCCTCAAGGTAACATTGAAGTATTTTTGGGTTGATTGTGTTTGTTGACAAAGCAAGTTTTCATGGATATTTGTCAAGTTCCCGAGAAGTTGTTGACATTATATGTTGACAAAGAACTATGACAAAGGAAAGGACAATCTGGAGGCGGTACAAAAGAGCAGTACAAGGTGGTGCCGTTTTCCAGTGTTTGCCAAATTTTTGGGGTCCAAAATTTGGAGTTTGGTGAGCATCGCGAAAAGAGGATTTCAATGAAGAGCACAATTTAATATGGCAAAGGCATGAATTTCGCGAAGATAGGATGCATGGTTTGGAAATTGCGAAGACCAGAAGAATGGAGGCGGTGATGCTTCGCGATTACGTCAAGCTTCGCGAACGGCAGAGGCTGAAGCGCATCGCGGCGGAGAAGGGCTTTGCGAGAGAACATCGCGGCGAAGGCGCGAAGGAATGTTGGGCTTCGCGAGGGAGCTTCGCGGAGAAGGCGCGAGCCGCGAAGGTAAGTTGACGGTGATTCATCGCGACTACGTCAAGCTCCGCGAACGGAAGATTGCGGTGGAGCTTCGCGATTTGGACAGAATTCTGACAGAAACTTTGGAGCATCGCGATTTGAGATGACGTGGCGTTGACTTCGTGCGGAAAGGATGAGGGTCGGTGGAATCGCCTATAAATAGAGGCCGACCCCTTCAGGCGAAGCAGAGAGAATTTTCAGAGAAAATACTTTGCTCTCGATTTGCGAAGGTGGTTCGCGGAGCCAGTGTGCTTCGCGAAAGAGGTGCTTCGCGGCGGCTATTGTAGCTCCGCGTAACCTGCGAGCTCCGCGTTGGCTTACTTAGCTTCGCGAGGGTCGTTGCTTTGCGACGGCTTGAGCATCGCGAGAGTGCTTCGCGAAGGAGCTTCGCGAGTGAGCTTCGCGAAAAGGCTGGAGCTTCGCGAAGGCTTGTTTGAGCTTCGCGAAATTGGGAGCCTCGCATTGTAGGGTGCTTTGCGAAGGTCTTTCCAAAGGTTGTTTGCCCAGTGTTTAGAGGCAAAGAGGTATTCATCTACGGGTGAAAGTTGAACATCAACAGAGCATCTACATACAGAGAAAGATGCATTCCTTAATGAAAATGAAGAGACCTACAGGTCTATAAACTGTGAGTGAATACCTTCCAAGAGCAGTGAGCTTAGGAAGAGGAAGAAGGTGATCCTCTCCACCGGCAGTGAGCCAGAGAGAGAGAAACAGGGAGTGACCCTTGGGAAAGCAGTGAGCTGACCCTAAACATTGTAAAGGCAGTGAGCCTGGGCATAGAAGTGATCTAGCCCGAACATTGTAAACCACAGCTAGTGAAGTTAGTGGATCTTGGTACGAACCGGCAACTTGTCGGCGTATGCTCCTTGGACGTAGCCCTTAGTGGTGAACCAAGTAAAAATCGCTGTGTCTGCCTGGTCGCTTCTCTGCATTGCACTCAAAGCATTATCATCAGATAAACTTGAAAAGAACTGAGCATAGTATACAAACAAGAGAAAACAAAGTGACCCTTGTAACAAAGAGGTCAAGATCCAGTGGGGCAGGAAGTATTTTGAAAAGAATATCCATACCCTGATTCACCCCCCCTCTCAGGGTACATAGGACCCTATTGGCCCTAACAATTGGTATCAGAGGGACTGGTTGCTTTTATCAGATTTGTTTGCTTCGACATAGTGTAGTCGATCTGTGTGGTTGAAGATACATTTTTCTATTATCTCTCAATCTGCCATGGGAAAAGGAAAAGCATCAAAGAAGAATCAGAAGTCAGGTAAATTCCCTCAGTGTGCAAGTGTTTTCGGAAAAAGTGTGATTCAACTAAAAGAATCAAACAGCTTACTGAAGGAAGGTCTGGATGAATCTGATAGGGAAAAGATTGATTCACTCAATCATGATGTTGGAATGAGTGAAGTACATCAGAGTGATGCTGAAACAGAAGAAGAAATTGAAGGAAGAATAGACATGCGAGCTGAGTTGGAGGCTGCTCTTGAGGAGATAGATGTTTGGAGAGCAAAAACAAAGAAATCCAACAAAGTTGTTCATGATGCCAAACTCTACATGCAACAGCAGGAAGAAGAGAAGTCTGAGTTGATGGAAGAAATTGAGAAACTCAAGTTATCAACACGAGAGAACTCAGAATCGGTTAGTGAGTATAAGATTAAGATTGAAGAACAGAAAAGGGAGATCGATGGCTTGAACAGAAAAGTGAAAGATCAATTCAAAAGCATCGAAGAACCTAATATTCCAAGTGACATTGGAAACACTGAAGAAGCCAAATCTAAAGATATCCGGATCAAGGGATTGGAGATTGAGGTCAACAAGCTAAAAGGCTTAAATCAAAGGCTTATTGATATAGTTACTGACCTAACAGAGAAGAATGATTCAAATGCTGAAGAGCTGCAGAAGATGGCTAGAATGAAAGGAAAACAAAAGGCTGGTGATTATGAAGAAAGTCAAAATTCAGATGAAGCACAAAATCTTAAAGCCAGAAATAATGATCTAGCAGCACAGTTGACTGCAGAAGTTCATAAGAATCAAAGGCTACAACAAGAGAATGCATGTTGCTCTGACTCTGTCGCTCAAGAAAAATTGAAGGTAAAGGAGCAAAATGACATGGTTGATAAGATGAAGCATGAACTGGAAGATGAGGTGAGTAGAGGGAAGCTTCTCAAGGAAGAACTTGATGTCCAACTTGAATCAAGGGATATGAAGATTCAAAAGTTGGTAGAAGAGCTAGAATCAGTCAAGAAGGAAATAGAGAAGTCTAAATCCAAAGGAAAGCCTAAAATGAAGGATGCCTTGCATTTACTATTTGATCATCCTTCGACAAGTGATGATAAAATGAAGAACAGATATGCTATTTCTGAAGAAAAACAACAGAATATTTTCTCAGCTCAAAGACCAGCAAGTTTCGGAAAAGCTGGTATCGGATTTGATGAATCCCCTCCCGTGCAAGATAGAAAGAGAGCTATGAACAGTTCTAGATGGGAAAGAAATCCTATAGGTGCTGGAGATAGGCCTAAAAGGACAGATACAAAAAGTAGTGATGACATGTGCTATTTTTGTGGGATTCATGGCCACACATCAAGCTTCTGTTCAGAGGCTCTGGAATACATCTCAGGGTATGAAAATAGAGACATTACTAAATCTGAGAATAAGAAGAAGCATCATGATAAATCAGAGAGAAGAGTTTCTCAGAGGAGAACATTTATCAGGTGCTATTACTGCGGAAGGATGGGACACACCATGAGTTTGTGTCAGGAAGCTCAGGAGATCGATGCCAGAAGAAGAAAACAAGATGCATCAACATCTCAGCAGAGAAGTGATGAAATGAGGTATGCCTTTAATAGAAAATGTTTCATATGTTCTGATCATGGGCATTTGGCCAGACAGTGCAACAAGAAGAAAGCGGGGAAGGAAAAAGACCCGAGAAAGAGATTACCAACTCCAGTGGTACATAATGAGAAATTATACACTGGGAGACAAAGTGTTAAGGTGAAAAATAGGCCTAAAGCCTCAGGGGAATCACATGGAGCTGAACGAAAGGTGTATCAGTCACCTCCTCTATCGTACTCACAACCACTCTCAAGGAGAGAATGTGAACAAACCTGGAAGATTAAGGGGAGATCTACTCCAACTGTGAGTAAGAAGAATGGACGTTCAGTGGAGGACCCACCACTAATGAAAAATAGGGTGGTGACTCAGACATCTGATAAAAGATGGATGAACAAAGAACGTATTGAAAAATTCACATGTCGTGTTTCTCATCGAGAAGTGAAAGAAAGAGGAAGACCGCTACGATGGGAGATGAAGAAGGGGAAGATGCCAAACAGAGAGGTTCCTACTCAGAGAAATAATCAAGGAAAATGGAATTTTGGTAGAACCTCAAAGAAGGAAATGTGTACTAGTGGGTTTAAACCCCAAGTGGTGAGAAAGGCTGAGCCTACCAAATCTACATATCAGAAAAAGGCTCAGAATGTAGGCAATGAATGCCTTGTCATATGGGCAGAACAATTGAAGTTGGCTAGGCAGTTGGAGGAAGCAAGAAAGGAGTGTGATGCTCTCCAAGAAAGAATCAAAGGGTTGACCCATCAGGATCAACCACAACCCTCATCTTGAGGAGTCTGAAGCAAAACCCCTCTCCCTATGTATATAAATGCTATTAACTGATGATTCTTGTGTTTCAGGTTTTAGGGAGATACAATCCGAGGGGAAGTGGCATCTAAGGATGCGAAGTGGAGAAATGATATGCTCTAGAGTTTCAATTGATTCAAATCAGATACTAGAGTTGAAGAAGAAGGAGAGCAACAGAGCACAATAGGAAATGATTGTGTTATTAACTTTATCTCTTGTTTCCTACACCGAGTTTCAACTCCGTAGGCTTAGAGATTTTGTTAGTGGCTCAAATATGATTGGAAGATGAGAACGAATGATGTAGGAGGAAAATACGTGTTATGGGTCTAAACTGTTGGGCCTAACCCCAGGAAGTGTTGCATAACATAGGGGGAGCATTCAACAACAAAATCAGATGCCAGATCCATCAAGGAAATAATTGGATGACCCAGCTCAAGAGTTGTCTATCGAGAGAAGACATACTATGAGAGAAGCAGCAGTGATCAAGCATTTCATGCTTATTTATTTTGATCTAACATTGTGGTATCAGCTGACTGTTTTTCAGGATACCAAGAAGCTGCGAAAAGTAGCTGAAAGAAATGAAGCCACTGAAAAATGAGTCAGTGAACAATTTCCTGACGAAAGTGCTGAGGAAGAAAGCAACACAGGGGGAGAAGAAGTGGCTGAGGGTGACTCAGAATAATATACTGATGATGAGTACAAGGATGTAAAATCCTTATCTGCACAAAATACAAAGAATCGAGCTGAAATTGACAGGAAGACTATCATCAGTGATCAGTGAGATCCAATTCAGACAAAGAGAATGAAATCACTACAGCAGACATCATTACTATCTCAGGTTGAGTCGAAATGCTTTGCTGATGCAGCTGAAGATGAAAACTGGGATCATGCCATGAATGAAGAGATAGGTCAGAATTGAGAAGAATCAGACCTGGGAAATTGTTTCGAGGACAGATGATAAAAACGTCATCAGGACAAAATGGGTCTATTTAGACAAGATGAACGAAGATGGCACAATGATTCGAAACAAAGCACGACTGGTGTGCAAAGCATACACCCCAAGAGAATGGTACTGAAGGCTATATCAGTATTTGAAGAAGATTGGTTTTCAGTGTGGGGGATTTGATTACAATCTTTATTTCAACAACAATAGTAATCAAAGGATGGTGAGGCTGGTCAAGGAAGAAGACATAATATTTGGAAGATCAGATGAAGCATAGTTACACAAGGCAGGAATAGAACATTCATTTCTGAATCCGAGTATGCCAAGGATGCTTTGGAATGGAAAATTCCAAGGAGATGAAGACTCTGGTTTCTACCCGGATGAAATCATCAAAAGATGACAGTGGCAGGGCAGTTAATATCACAGAATACAGGCAAATCATTGGAAGTCTGTTGTACTTAACCGCAACAAGGCCTGATATTGTTTTCGCCACATGCCAAGCAGCGAGATATCAGAGTAATCCCAAGGAAAGTCACATGCTCGCAGTGAAAAGAATACTTCGGTATATTAAGGGCACGGTGGACTTCGGCTTGACATACAATGACAAATCTCAGACAGAGTTATTGGGGTACACTGATGCAGACTGGGCCGGTTCAGCGGATGATAGAAAATCAACGTCAGGTGGTGCATTCTATCTTGGTGGATTGTGTATTTCTTGGCTAAGTAAGAAGCAAGATTGCATTTCATTGAGCACCGCAGAAGCTGAGTATATTGCGGCCACTCAAGCCTGCACACAGTTATTGTGGATGAAACTGCAGCTTGAAGATATGGGAGTTGAAGTGAAGTCTCCGATCAGAATCCAGTGTGATAACTCAAGTGCTATCAATCTCAGCAAAAATCCCGTCCATCATTCAAGGACAAAGCACATTGAGATTAAGTATCACTTTATCAAGGAGAAGGTTGAGCAGGGGATCGTGAAGTTGGAGTATGTGCCTACAGAGCTGCAGGTTGCAGACATTCTGACAAAGGCCTTACCCAAGGCAGCATTTGAGAGGCATCGACTGGCTCTGGGAGTTCAGTCGACTCCCCGCACTTGAAATAGTGTGGATATGGGACCCCCCCCCCCTCTCCCCGAGGTATGGTGTGTTTTTCCCTAATGTGCTGCTATGTGTTCTCTATTATGTTACAGACTACAAAGGCGTGACCTTTGGGTTCGTTGACAAAGGGGGAGAAAAGTGCTTGAAAAGTGCTTGACAAAGGGGGAGAAAAGTGTTTGTTCAAGGGAGAAAATAGTGCGGAGATTTGATAAATCATACTTGTTACGGGGAGAAGCTGACAAGTGGAGCAGCCAGAAAGGGGGAGCAATGAGAAAGGGGGAGTGTATTAAATCTGACGATGCTAGAAGTGATCGATCAAATCATAGAAATCACGACAGCTGAGGATCGTGATAAAGGCAGATCAGTGGTGTTGGAATGGTGTGAGACGGTGTCCAGCTATCAACAATCGGTATCAACTTAAGAATTCACCAATTGGTATCAGTGTGGTTCTACAACTGGTTTTATTTTAGGAATTGGTATCAAGGTGGAATCGACAATTGGGGTCTAACATGAAGTGATTCATTGATGAACTTTACATACTACTCTTGTTTCTCACGCCGAGCATTGCTCATGTGGGCTTAGAGTACGTGTTAAGTGAATCCTTGAACACTATCACAATCGCAAGAGGCGAATGGTGGTAGCAGCTGGAAGAAGACTCAGTGAGGTATCACAGTGCAGAAAATCATCCTGAGCAAAATTGTGAAGAGTTGTCAACAAACCCAAAGGGGGAGATTGTTGGGCAAAAATCCCTCAAGGTAACATTGAAGTATTTTTGGGTTGATTGTGTTTGTTGACAAAGCAAGTTTTCATGGATATTTGTCAAGTTCCCGAGAAGTTGTTGACATTATATGTTGACAAAGAACTATGACAAAGGAAAGGACAATCTGGAGGCGGTACAAAAGAGCAGTACAAGGTGGTGCCGTTTTCCAGTGTTTGCCAAATTTTTGGGGTCCAAAATTTGGAGTTTGGTGAGCATCGCGAAAAGAGGATTTCAATGAAGAGCACAATTTAATATGGCAAAGGCATGAATTTCCCGAAGATAGGATGCATGGTTTGGAAATTGCGAAGACCAGAAGAATGGAGGCGGTGATGCTTCGCGATTACGTCAAGCTTCGCGAACGGCAGAGGCTGAAGCGCATCGCGGCGGAGAAGGGCTTTGCGAGAGAACATCGCGGCGAAGGCGCGAAGGAATGTTGGGCTTCGCGAGGGAGCTTCGCGGCGAAGGCGTGAGCCGCGAAGGTAAGTTGACGGTGATTCATCGCGACTACGTCAAGCTCCGCGAACGGAAGATTGCGGTGGAGCTTCGCGATTTGGACAGAATTCTGACAGAAACTTTGGAGCATCGCGATTTGAGATGACGTGGCGTTGACTTCGTGCGGAAAGGATGAGGGTCGGTGGAATCGCCTATAAATAGAGGCCGACCCCTTCAGGCGAAGCAGAGAGAATTTTCAGAGAAAATACTTTGCTCTCGATTTGCGAAGGTGGTTCGCGGAGCCAGTGTGCTTCGCGAAAGAGGTGCTTCGCGGCGGCTATTGTAGCTCCGCGTAACCTGCGAGCTCCGCGTTGGCTTACTTAGCTTCGCGAGGGTCGTTGCTTTGCGACGGCTTGAGCATCGCGAGAGTGCTTCGCGAAGGAGCTTCGCGAGTGAGCTTCGCGAAAAGGCTGGAGCTTCGCGAAGGCTTGTTTGAGCTTCGCGAAATTGGGAGCCTCGCATTGTAGGGTGCTTTGCGAAGGTCTTTCCAAAGGTTGTTTGCCCAGTGTTTAGAGGCAAAGAGGTATTCATCTACGGGTGAAAGTTGAACATCAACAGAGCATCTACATACAGAGAAAGATGCATTCCTTAATGAAAATGAAGAGACCTACAGGTCTATAAACTGTGAGTGAATACCTTCCAAGAGCAGTGAGCTTAGGAAGAGGAAGAAGGTGATCCTCTCCACCGGCAGTGAGCCAGAGAGAGAGAAACAGGGAGTGACCCTTGGGAAAGCAGTGAGCTGACCCTAAACATTGTAAAGGCAGTGAGCCTGGGCATAGAAGTGATCTAGCCCGAACATTGTAAACCACAGCTAGTGAAGTTAGTGGATCTTGGTACGAACCGGCAACTTGTCGGCGTATGCTCCTTGGACGTAGCCCTTAGTGGTGAACCAAGTAAAAATCGCTGTGTCTGCCTGGTCGCTTCTCTGCATTGCACTCAAAGCATTATCATCAGATAAACTTGAAAAGAACTGAGCATAGTATACAAACAAGAGCAAACAAAGTGACCCTTGTAACAAAGAGGTCAAGATCCAGTGGGGCAGGAAGTATTTTGAAAAGAATATCCATACCCTGATTCACCCCCCCTCTCAGGGTACATAGGACCCTATTGGCCCTAACAATTGGTATCAGAGGGACTGGTTGCTTTTATCAGATTTGTTTGCTTCGACATAGTGTAGTCGATCTGTGTGGTTGAAGATACATTTTTCTATTATCTCTCAATCTGCCATGGGAAAAGGAAAAGCATCAAAGAAGAATCAGAAGTCAGGTAAATTCCCTCAGTGTGCAAGTGTTTTCGGAAAAAGTGTGATTCAACTAAAAGAATCAAACAGCTTACTGAAGGAAGGTCTGGATGAATCTGATAGGGAAAAGATTGATTCACTCAATCATGATGTTGGAATGAGTGAAGTACATCAGAGTGATGCTGAAACAGAAGAAGAAATTGAAGGAAGAATAGACATGCGAGCTGAGTTGGAGGCTGCTCTTGAGGAGATAGATGTTTGGAGAGCAAAAACAAAGAAATCCAACAAAGTTGTTCATGATGCCAAACTCTACATGCAACAGCAGGAAGAAGAGAAGTCTGAGTTGATGGAAGAAATTGAGAAACTCAAGTTATCAACACGAGAGAACTCAGAATCGGTTAGTGAGTATAAGATTAAGATTGAAGAACAGAAAAGGGAGATCGATGGCTTGAACAGAAAAGTGAAAGATCAATTCAAAAGCATCGAAGAACCTAATATTCCAAGTGACATTGGAAACACTGAAGAAGCCAAATCTAAAGATATCCGGATCAAGGGATTGGAGATTGAGGTCAACAAGCTAAAAGGCTTAAATCAAAGGCTTATTGATATAGTTACTGACCTAACAGAGAAGAATGATTCAAATGCTGAAGAGCTGCAGAAGATGGCTAGAATGAAAGGAAAACAAAAGGCTGGTGATTATGAAGAAAGTCAAAATTCAGATGAAGCACAAAATCTTAAAGCCAGAAATAATGATCTAGCAGCACAGTTGACTGCAGAAGTTCATAAGAATCAAAGGCTACAACAAGAGAATGCATGTTGCTCTGACTCTGTCGCTCAAGAAAAATTGAAGGTAAAGGAGCAAAATGACATGGTTGATAAGATGAAGCATGAACTGGAAGATGAGGTGAGTAGAGGGAAGCTTCTCAAGGAAGAACTTGATGTCCAACTTGAATCAAGGGATATGAAGATTCAAAAGTTGGTAGAAGAGCTAGAATCAGTCAAGAAGGAAATAGAGAAGTCTAAATCCAAAGGAAAGCCTAAAATGAAGGATGCCTTGCATTTACTATTTGATCATCCTTCGACAAGTGATGATAAAATGAAGAACAGATATGCTATTTCTGAAGAAAAACAACAGAATATTTTCTCAGCTCAAAGACCAGCAAGTTTCGGAAAAGCTGGTATCGGATTTGATGAATCCCCTCCCGTGCAAGATAGAAAGAGAGCTATGAACAGTTCTAGATGGGAAAGAAATCCTATAGGTGCTGGAGATAGGCCTAAAAGGACAGATACAAAAAGTAGTGATGACATGTGCTATTTTTGTGGGATTCATGGCCACACATCAAGCTTCTGTTCAGAGGCTCTGGAATACATCTCAGGGTATGAAAATAGAGACATTACTAAATCTGAGAATAAGAAGAAGCATCATGATAAATCAGAGAGAAGAGTTTCTCAGAGGAGAACATTTATCAGGTGCTATTACTGCGGAAGGATGGGACACACCATGAGTTTGTGTCAGGAAGCTCAGGAGATCGATGCCAGAAGAAGAAAACAAGATGCATCAACATCTCAGCAGAGAAGTGATGAAATGAGGTATGCCTTTAATAGAAAATGTTTCATATGTTCTGATCATGGGCATTTGGCCAGACAGTGCAACAAGAAGAAAGCGGGGAAGGAAAAAGACCCGAGAAAGAGATTACCAACTCCAGTGGTACATAATGAGAAATTATACACTGGGAGACAAAGTGTTAAGGTGAAAAATAGGCCTAAAGCCTCAGGGGAATCACATGGAGCTGAACGAAAGGTGTATCAGTCACCTCCTCTATCGTACTCACAACCACTCTCAAGGAGAGAATGTGAACAAACCTGGAAGATTAAGGGGAGATCTACTCCAACTGTGAGTAAGAAGAATGGACGTTCAGTGGAGGACCCACCACTAATGAAAAATAGGGTGGTGACTCAGACATCTGATAAAAGATGGATGAACAAAGAACGTATTGAAAAATTCACATGTCGTGTTTCTCATCGAGAAGTGAAAGAAAGAGGAAGACCGCTACGATGGGAGATGAAGAAGGGGAAGATGCCAAACAGAGAGGTTCCTACTCAGAGAAATAATCAAGGAAAATGGAATTTTGGTAGAACCTCAAAGAAGGAAATGTGTACTAGTGGGTTTAAACCCCAAGTGGTGAGAAAGGCTGAGCCTACCAAATCTACATATCAGAAAAAGGCTCAGAATGTAGGCAATGAATGCCTTGTCATATGGGCAGAACAATTGAAGTTGGCTAGGCAGTTGGAGGAAGCAAGAAAGGAGTGTGATGCTCTCCAAGAAAGAATCAAAGGGTTGACCCATCAGGATCAACCACAACCCTCATCTTGAGGAGTCTGAAGCAAAACCCCTCTCCCTATGTATATAAATGCTATTAACTGATGATTCTTGTGTTTCAGGTTTTAGGGAGATACAATCCGAGGGGAAGTGGCATCTAAGGATGCGAAGTGGAGAAATGATATGCTCTAGAGTTTCAATTGATTCAAATCAGATACTAGAGTTGAAGAAGAAGGAGAGCAACAGAGCACAATAGGAAATGATTGTGTTATTAACTTTATCTCTTGTTTCCTACACCGAGTTTCAACTCCGTAGGCTTAGAGATTTTGTTAGTGGCTCAAATATGATTGGAAGATGAGAACGAATGATGTAGGAGGAAAATACGTGTTATGGGTCTAAACTGTTGGGCCTAACCCCAGGAAGTGTTGCATAACATAGGGGGAGCATTCAACAACAAAATCAGATGCCAGATCCATCAAGGAAATAATTGGATGACCCAGCTCAAGAGTTGTCTATCGAGAGAAGACATACTATGAGAGAAGCAGCAGTGATCAAGCATTTCATGCTTATTTATTTTGATCTAACATTGTGGTATCAGCTGACTGTTTTTCAGGATACCAAGAAGCTGCGAAAAGTAGCTGAAAGAAATGAAGCCACTGAAAAATGAGTCAGTGAACAATTTCCTGACGAAAGTGCTGAGGAAGAAAGCAACACAGGGGGAGAAGAAGTGGCTGAGGGTGACTCAGAATAATATACTGATGATGAGTACAAGGATGTAAAATCCTTATCTGCACAAAATACAAAGAATCGAGCTGAAATTGACAGGAAGACTATCATCAGTGATCAGTGAGATCCAATTCAGACAAAGAGAATGAAATCACTACAGCAGACATCATTACTATCTCAGGTTGAGTCGAAATGCTTTGCTGATGCAGCTGAAGATGAAAACTGGGATCATGCCATGAATGAAGAGATAGGTCAGAATTGAGAAGAATCAGACCTGGGAAATTGTTTCGAGGACAGATGATAAAAACGTCATCAGGACAAAATGGGTCTATTTAGACAAGATGAACGAAGATGGCACAATGATTCGAAACAAAGCACGACTGGTGTGCAAAGCATACACCCCAAGAGAATGGTACTGAAGGCTATATCAGTATTTGAAGAAGATTGGTTTTCAGTGTGGGGGATTTGATTACAATCTTTATTTCAACAACAATAGTAATCAAAGGATGGTGAGGCTGGTCAAGGAAGAAGACATAATATTTGGAAGATCAGATGAAGCATAGTTACACAAGGCAGGAATAGAACATTCATTTCTGAATCCGAGTATGCCAAGGATGCTTTGGAATGGAAAATTCCAAGGAGATGAAGACTCTGGTTTCTACCCGGATGAAATCATCAAAAGATGACAGTGGCAGGGCAGTTAATATCACAGAATACAGGCAAATCATTGGAAGTCTGTTGTACTTAACCGCAACAAGGCCTGATATTGTTTTCGCCACATGCCAAGCAGCGAGATATCAGAGTAATCCCAAGGAAAGTCACATGCTCGCAGTGAAAAGAATACTTCGGTATATTAAGGGCACGGTGGACTTCGGCTTGACATACAATGACAAATCTCAGACAGAGTTATTGGGGTACACTGATGCAGACTGGGCCGGTTCAGCGGATGATAGAAAATCAACGTCAGGTGGTGCATTCTATCTTGGTGGATTGTGTATTTCTTGGCTAAGTAAGAAGCAAGATTGCATTTCATTGAGCACCGCAGAAGCTGAGTATATTGCGGCCACTCAAGCCTGCACACAGTTATTGTGGATGAAACTGCAGCTTGAAGATATGGGAGTTGAAGTGAAGTCTCCGATCAGAATCCAGTGTGATAACTCAAGTGCTATCAATCTCAGCAAAAATCCCGTCCATCATTCAAGGACAAAGCACATTGAGATTAAGTATCACTTTATCAAGGAGAAGGTTGAGCAGGGGATCGTGAAGTTGGAGTATGTGCCTACAGAGCTGCAGGTTGCAGACATTCTGACAAAGGCCTTACCCAAGGCAGCATTTGAGAGGCATCGACTGGCTCTGGGAGTTCAGTCGACTCCCCGCACTTGAAATAGTGTGGATATGGGACCCCCCCCCCCCTCTCCCCGAGGTATGGTGTGTTTTTCCCTAATGTGCTGCTATGTGTTCTCTACTATGTTACAGACTACAAAGGCGTGACCTTTGGGTTCGTTGACAAAGGGGGAGAAAAGTGCTTGAAAAGTGCTTGACAAAGGGGGAGAAAAGTGTTTGTTCAAGGGAGAAAATAGTGCGGAGATTTGATAAATCATACTTGTTACGGGGAGAAGCTGACAAGTGGAGCAGCCAGAAAGGGGGAGCAATGAGAAAGGGGGAGTGTATTAAATCTGACGATGCTAGAAGTGATCGATCAAATCATAGAAATCACGACAGCTGAGGATCGTGATAAAGGCAGATCAGTGGTGTTGGAATGGTGTGAGACGGTGTCCAGCTATCAACAATCGGTATCAACTTAAGAATTCACCAATTGGTATCAGTGTGGTTCTACAACTGGTTTTATTTTAGGAATTGGTATCAAGGTGGAATCGACAATTGGGGTCTAACATGAAGTGATTCATTGATGAACTTTACATACTACTCTTGTTTCTCACGCCGAGCATTGCTCATGTGGGCTTAGAGTACGTGTTAAGTGAATCCTTGAACACTATCACAATCGCAAGAGGCGAATGGTGGTAGCAGCTGGAAGAAGACTCAGTGAGGTATCACAGTGCAGAAAATCATCCTGAGCAAAATTGTGAAGAGTTGTCAACAAACCCAAAGGGGGAGATTGTTGGGCAAAAATCCCTCAAGGTAACATTGAAGTATTTTTGGGTTGATTGTGTTTGTTGACAAAGCAAGTTTTCATGGATATTTGTCAAGTTCCCGAGAAGTTGTTGACATTATATGTTGACAAAGAACTATGACAAAGGAAAGGACAATCTGGAGGCGGTACAAAAGAGCAGTACAAGGTGGTGCCGTTTTCCAGTGTTTGCCAAATTTTTGGGGTCCAAAATTTGGAGTTTGGTGAGCATCGCGAAAAGAGGATTTCAATGAAGAGAACAATTTAATATGGCAAAGGCATGAATTTCCCGAAGATAGGATGCATGGTTTGGAAATTGCGAAGACCAGAAGAATGGAGGCGGTGATGCTTCGCGATTACGTCAAGCTTCGCGAACGGCAGAGGCTGAAGCGCATCGCGGCGGAGAAGGGCTTTGCGAGAGAACATCGCGGCGAAGGCGCGAAGGAATGTTGGGCTTCGCGAGGGAGCTTCGCGGCGAAGGCGCGAGCCGCGAAGGTAAGTTGACGGTGATTCATCGCGACTACGTCAAGCTCCGCGAACGGAAGATTGCGGTGGAGCTTCGCGATTTGGACAGAATTCTGACAGAAACTTTGGAGCATCGCGATTTGAGATGACGTGGCGTTGACTTCGTGCGGAAAGGATGAGGGTCGGTGGAATCGCCTATAAATAGAGGCCGACCCCTTCAGGCGAAGCAGAGAGAATTTTCAGAGAAAATACTTTGCTCTCGATTTGCGAAGGTGGTTCGCGGAGCCAGTGTGCTTCGCGAAAGAGGTGCTTCGCGGCGGCTATTGTAGCTCCGCGTAACCTGCGAGCTCCGCGTTGGCTTACTTAGCTTCGCGAGGGTCGTTGCTTTGCGACGGCTTGAGCATCGCGAGAGTGCTTCGCGAAGGAGCTTCGCGAGTGAGCTTCGCGAAAAGGCTGGAGCTTCGCGAAGGCTTGTTTGAGCTTCGCGAAATTGGGAGCCTCGCATTGTAGGGTGCTTTGCGAAGGTCTTTCCAAAGGTTGTTTGCCCAGTGTTTAGAGGCAAAGAGGTATTCATCTACGGGTGAAAGTTGAACATCAACAGAGCATCTACATACAGAGAAAGATGCATTCCTTAATGAAAATGAAGAGACCTACAGGTCTATAAACTGTGAGTGAATACCTTCCAAGAGCAGTGAGCTTAGGAAGAGGAAGAAGGTGATCCTCTCCACCGGCAGTGAGCCAGAGAGAGAGAAACAGGGAGTGACCCTTGGGAAAGCAGTGAGCTGACCCTAAACATTGTAAAGGCAGTGAGCCTGGGCATAGAAGTGATCTAGCCCGAACATTGTAAACCACAGCTAGTGAAGTTAGTGGATCTTGGTACGAACCGGCAACTTGTCGGCGTATGCTCCTTGGACGTAGCCCTTAGTGGTGAACCAAGTAAAAATCACTGTGTCTGCCTGGTCGCTTCTCTGCATTGCACTCAAAGCATTATCATCAGATAAACTTGAAAAGAACTGAGCATAGTATACAAACAAGAGCAAACAAAGTGACCCTTGTAACAAAGAGGTCAAGATCCAGTGGGGCAGGAAGTATTTTGAAAAGAATATCCATACCCTGATTCACCCCCCCTCTCAGGGTACATAGGACCCTATTGGCCCTAACATGAGGTCATGTAGCGGACCGGCTCAAGTCACTGGTGTGGGGCCCCCAGTTCGGGACGTTACACTTTGGAAATTCAAAAACACTTTACAATCCATAATGAAAGATTTTAATAATTACCATGATGACCTAGGTCAAGTCTATGTTTTAATAGATGGAAAAGTAGATGTCATGATTTATACATCCCATAAGTGATTTTTCACAATTATATTGCTCACCGTTATGATTACAATTGCTTACACTATTATATTTTGTTTTTATCGATGGATAGATTCTTAAGTAACCATTTTAATATGAATGAAACTTACAATAAAATTATTTTCCAACTGAGAACCCATATTTTTTGGGATATGGAAAGAAAAATCTTTTTTTATTCTCACACAACTTTCTTTGGCTATGAATCCTACTAAACTTCTAAATGAAAAATAAGAGAACAAAGTTTTGTTGATTCCTTCATGAGTAAATGTCCATTTTATATTAGTGGTTCTATTAATACACTTGTTTTAGATAAATGGATCAATATCATTAAAAATACATTCTCTATTCTCTTGTGTCCAGAGCATGAAAAAATCATTTCAGTTTCCTATCATCTAGAAGGTAAAGCTGATCAATAGTGGACTCTTATCAAGAGTATGATTCAATAAGATGAATTGGACTCCATGTAGTGGGATGAGTTTAAGATATTATTTCTCAATAATTACATCCCTCATATTATTCATATGAAAATGGAAAATTAATTCATTTATCTAAAACAAAATGATGATGAATTTATTGGTAATGATGAGGAAATTTTCATAATCCTCGCAAGGTATATTTTTTGGTATTATTTTCAAACCTGAATGTAAGGTTGGTAGATTATTTGGTGTATTAATACCAAGTATCTAAAGGTTGTTACCCATATGGGACTTTAATAGCTATTAAGAAATTTTTTATTGTATTATTAGTTTGGAAATGGATATTAGAGTTTCCCATCAATCCTATTGGCTTGAGAAGAAAATAATGATGGAATTAAAGGGAAACTAAAAAAACATAAAGAAAATAAGATAGTATTTCTTTTATAATTGAAGTGTGGATGGAAACATTGAGTAAATTTTATTAAAGGGGATTCTAAATGTTTCATGTATGTAAAGTAAGGTCATCATGTGGTTGAATATCGAAGTGATGTGAATAAGTTAGTTATTGATGATAATAGAAATAAATCTAAACGAAATACAACACCCACACATCAGTGTTTCAAGTTAAAGGAGTTTCATAGTTATGGGAATCAATTCCCAAATCCAAAGGATAATGTGGATGATAAACCACAAAAACCTTTTAAGGTAAAGGAAAAAGGGAAATCCTATGAAATCACAATAGAAAAAGTGAATCATGATAATTAGGGAACACTTATCCTCCGCTCCTTAGTTTGGAATTTCTTGTTTTATTTTATATACATTTTCCATATGAAAATATTATTGTTCATACATTAGTGAAATTTCATGTGATTATCTCCCTCTACATGAATTTTAGAATAATGAAATAAAATTTGATATTCAATCAGTACAATGATGAACCCATAATCCCAATGAATGTTTTTTTATAATATAAGATCTTATATAAGGAATAAAGAGTGAATTAACTTTTGGAAGTGTATATGTCTCCATTTAAGATAAACTTAAGAGTTATGGATACCATAATGTATATATGAGTTTAAGGTTGATCATAAAGTTCAAATTCATTGGCATCCATTTTTCAGTATTATGTGATGGGAGTTTATCAATATTAAGGATATTTTAAAAGAAGTTTATGGTAATGAAACCCTTTGGTTTTGTATATAATAACAATGTTATTTTAGGATTAATTTCTTTAAACTTTTCGAAAATATGATTAAAGGTACTTGTCAACATTAGGGTTTATCTTATCTTGGATTTTAAGATAAATATGTGTTATAGTTAATCACCTTATGAATTATGAAAACATCATTGCTATTAGAAAATATTTATATTTGGATTTTCATCCCAATATATACATTAAGTTATTGATAAGGTTTCATGGATTACCAAATTTAGTTGTATATTTTTGGGATTCTTAGTTTACCTCAATGTTCTAGTAAAGACATTAAGAATATCTTTGTATGGAGTTAATCTTCAACAATGAGTATCATCCTAAAATAGATTGTTAGTCTGAGAGAAAAATTCAAAACCAAGAGGATATGATGAGATCTTGTTCTATGGATTTTGAAGGTGGTTGGGATCAACACCTTCTTCTAGTTGAGTTTTCTTACAACCTTAGATTTCACTCAATCATTTTTATGGATCATTATGAATCCCTCTATAAAAAGAAGTGTAGAGATCCACCATGTTGGAATGAAGTAGGAGAAAGAAATCCATAGGAGCTCGAAATAGCTGAAGAAATGGCAGAGAAAGTTTGAAACATTCAAAAACACATAAGCACAATACAATGTCAATAGAAAAGTTATACTTATAATCATCGGCATGATATGAAATTTTAAGTTAGTGACAAGGTGTGTCTAATAATTTCTCTATGAAATAAGGTAGTGAGATTTATAATGAAGGGAAAACTATGCCCTAGTTATATTGGTCCCTTTGAGATTCATGATCATATCAGGAAAATATCACAATGATTGGAACTTCCAACAATCCTCTCTTAGATTTATGATTTTTTCCATGTATCTCTCACAGAACTGATCCTTCACGTGTACTAAACTCAGAGTTCATACTGATGGATCATGATCATTCTTATAAGGAACAATTGGTTAAGATTTTGGATCATATAGAGAAAGTTATATGAAACAAAACCACTCATCTTGTCAATGTTTTTTTGTTAAACCACTATCTTGAGTAAGCTATATGGAAAAATTAGGATGTAATGAGGTAGAATTATCTTGAGTTTTCATTACCAAAGTGAAAAATTTTGAGGTTTAAATTAATTTTAATGGGTGTAGAATAAAACCCACCAAGATTTGATGAAATATTCATTTAAAATAAATTTAATATTTTTAATAATTTTTGTTATACTAGATTATAATTTTATCTTTTGTAACTTGTAACACATAGTTTATCTTTTTTTTACATGTAACACTATGTTTATCTTTAATTACATGTAATTCCAATGTTAAAAAAATTTTGAATTGCTTTCAAGAAATTACTATTTAATTTGAATGTTATCACCAAGTAGTTGGAATGGTTGGTATTAGTAGTATTAACTAAATTTTAAAAATATATGGGTTTCATGTGTATATATAATTAATTCTTTAGTGACAAATTAATTTGAAATGAAAATAAAAACCATTTGAAAATAATGGTATTTTTAAAAAAAATTAATTGAAAAACTTTTTTATCACAATGAATTTAATAAATCACTTTTGGTGAATGGTTTTAATGAAATTTATATATTATATATTAAATAAAAAATTTATCATTAATTATATGTGATTTTTATAAAATAGATAATAATAAATCGAATGTTACACTCAAAACCTGTATTTTTCTAAAAAGTAGTTTTGTGGCCTTTTCACATTTATTTTAAAACAAATTTTAAAAAATAATATTTGAAAAAATAATTTAAAATTTTAAAATAAGAAATATAAAGTTATCTTATGGTGAACTATTTTTGATTTTTTTGAGAAGATAAATTTTTTGTTGAATAGTGAAAAATACTGGCTTTTATTTCGAATTTTGATTTATTTTAAAGATTTTATAAACATTAAAATTTTTTAAGATGATTATAAAAGAAAAATGATTTAATTTATATATTTATTAATCCAATTTATGTGATTTGGATCATTTTCATATTCAAATTTTATATAAAAACTTTTTAAACTTTTGAATATTTTGTCTTTTAAACCCTTCTTTCTGGTCGCTTTTGTGAGATTAATTTTAAATTAAAATTTTTGGATTCTATGAATGTAATTTGAAAAAATTGATTTAATATTTCCATATAGAATATTAAATGTTATCTAAAAAAATTAACTGAGTTTTTTACCATAATGAATAATAAAACAAGTAAAACATTATTTATCATAGTTAAGGTAGAAATGGGTTTATCAGGGGTTAAACGAAAATGATAAGGTTTAAGATTTAGTCAAAATGATTAAAAACCCATTTTATGGACATATTTAAACCTTATAACTTCTAGTTTTTATAATGAACCATTTTTGATCCCTTTCATTTGAAAAACATCGGTACACCTTTTCTTTTAAAAAATTGCAAGTGTGCCACACACCTCACTTGTAAAAGTTCACTCCCTCTCATCTCCTCTTAACACTTATAAACCCCATTGTTCAGGACAAGACCTAAAACAATAACTTCCTTAATTCCTTCATCCCATCCTAGAATCCTTAGTTTGATTGTAAATCCAACCTAATAATCCTTTTGGTGTAAATGAAAAGAAGTTCTCCAATAAGATGTAAGATCCCTAACTGGGTATTTTATTTTATTTATTCCTCCACCTCGTTAAATTAATTTTAGGCTGTGATGATATAATAAATTAAGTATATTAAATATACTGAATTTTTATTATGTTAATTTATTAAAAAAATCATTCTCCTCTTCTATCAAATGGGTTAAAAAATCATCATTCATGTGTACGATGGACTACCTCTTCGTGAACATATGTTATTTATTTTCCATCACCACCTATCAAGGATTGATATAATTATGGATTTAATTTTTATATATGATATTTATGATATTATTATGCTTTTTGATTTTTTTATATCACATATATATTTATATTTTTCATTATATGTCAATATAATAACGTCGCTCCAATGTATGGTGGACTACCACCTTGTGTAGCGATGTGATTCATTCAAGATTTACATAGAAGGTAATAATCAAGGGTTTAATAAAAATATGTGAAATATATGAAATATAAATAAGTATTTAATGGTAATATATTAATTAACCTTTTTTCTTTCAATCCATTAATAAAATGGAAATAGTGTTCATGTGTACATACGACATATTGTCTCCATGAATGGTGTATTTCATTTTCTATATATAACTATAATGGATTAATCTAAAATCATATATAATTAATATTCATTATACTTATATAATGGTTAAAAATTTTAAGTTTATTTAATTAGGAAAAAATTAAGAGGAACAAAACTAAAAAATAAAAATATATATGAAAAACAAAGTAGTTATTATCAGAAACATAATTTTAACAAAGAATTGTTAATAAATGGGTAATAAAAGGTTACAAGTAAATAATATAAGGAATTATATGTATGAGAATATTTATATAATATATTTATAATAAAATCATATTTATTACATAGTAGGTTCTAGCACATGAGCCTCAGCCCGGTTGGTGAGGACTCCTTAAGTGCATCCAGGTGACCTGGGATCAAATCCATGTGGAGGCATAATTTTCGGGGGGACTGTATTAGTAATATAGCTAGAACTATAGCAGTACTGTATCAGGTATTGTAGCGGTAACTATAGTATGTATTTTTTGGCATTGTAGCAGTCGAGAATATTCCCATGTTTGGGCCTTCGGGCCATTGATTTGGTCCCCGAGACCTTTAAGGCCATCAGGCCACCCAGGCCTTCGGGTCAGTAAGGCCTTCAAGCCACCTCAAAAACATTAGGCCACCTTAAGGCCATAGGGCCACCTTATGTGCAGATGAGAACCAAACAACCAACAAGGAACAATTTCTAGAAGGAGGATGAGCAGGGGTGTTCACCATTGCAGAAGATAAATGGATTGCAAGAATGAGAGGGTATGGTACCTACCATTGGGACAAGCCTATGCATGCATGGAAAATCCTAGAATAATAGCCATGAAAAGTTATAGAGCTGATTTCACGATGAAGATATTGGGGAGGATCAGTTCCAAGTAGTTAGTCTGGGTTGTATGTAATTTTTGAAGCCTACGGGCAATGAATTTCTCTAAGGCCTACGGTCCATGTAATACTTACACCTATGGGACTTGTAAGGGTTCCACTTCACCCCTTGAAAGGTGTATTATAAAAATTAATAAAAAAATGAAGGCCTTCGGTCCATTGGAGTAGGTTCTAATGTGTACAAAGGAAGTCAAGACTTAAGGTATGGGAATTTTGTCTCAATTTTTCTTTTTTAAGACATATGTTATGTTATGAACCTATATTATTTTATGATGTGTATATACATCAAAATTATAATTTTATAACATGAGTATCCTTAATTTCATGATAATTAATGGTTCATTTGATTTTATTATTAAATGGTACATTTGATTCAATGTTACCTAAGTAGTAAGGGTTTTATGATACAGTCTCATCATTTATTGGCATTGTTTGTGATTATGTTTCTAATGATGAAATATTAGGATCCATATCTAAAAAATAATGAAAAAAATTATAATTATAATGAGGATATATAGAATCTATTTATCACTTTAATAATCTATGATTAGTTGTAGAACATTTATGATGATGAAAGGGTGACCGACAATATGCCCCTTAATGCTTTGGGCAGTGGTCATGCCTCATTCAAGGATATTATTATACATGGGAAGAGAAATATTATTGAAAATTAAGGTTTCACATATTTTTATACAAAGATAATGTCATAAAAGGACTAATCCAACCTATCATAGACTATATCTACCAGATATTCCTCTAAAGTACCAAGAAGGGCCCATATAGAGATCCTTAAAATCTTCAATCAAGTAAATTATCAGTCTATGTGGGAAATTATTGATGAGTTTGATTATGAAAATGATATTTAACCCAATTATGTTTAACTCTGTTTCTTGTTAGTTGAGGTAAATACTCTTTATTTTAACCCCCCTGGTTTTCTTATCTCTTTTTTCTTTATCATTATTAACCGGTCAAAAGATTTTTCTTCCAACTGGACTTATTTTGTATATATCTCAATAAAATCATTTATTTTATTCTTCACTTAATATTTTAATGTAATAAATAAATTAACTTTATTTTCCACTCTTTATACACTGAATATTTCAAAATAATGTTTTTTAAAGGAAACTGACTTGATTTATCTATTCAGTAGAAAACCATTTCTCTTCTATGTCTATGTTTTTTGAAAACATTTTAAAAAAAATTCAATTATAATATATGATTTATTAAATTCATTTTTACCATTTTTATTTTTATTAATGTTTTAAAAATAATGTTTTTGAACTTTTTCACACGTTTCCTATTTGGATTTTACTTAAAATGTGAAAAGATTGTTTTTTTAAAGTGTACAATATGATTGGACATTTTTGGATGTCATTGCCATTTTTTTATTTAAATATTACTTTATAATTTTTCAAGTTTGTTTTCAAAGTATTGGATTTCCATTATTTTTTATGAATTTTTAATTTAAAAAAAGTGATTCTCAAAGACATGATATTTTCCTCATGAAATGTTCCAAGTTATTTTTTTCATAATCATTTTTCATCAAAGATGGAATCCTTCAATGTTACTTATGATTTAATGGGGATATGTACCTAGGATACCATTATTTTCTTTCTCTGTATGGTTTATGCTTATGATGACAATATTTTTAGGAAATCTATTTATTTTCCATGGGTTATACATTGATAAAATGATCATGAAACCCATTTATTTTTTCTCGAGCTATTGTTTGAATAAATCATGATATTATTATAAAACCCATGTCTTTTCATGTGTTCTGATATGATTAATGATTTGTGATCTCGTCTCGCACGTATTCATTGTGACCATCATGTGAAAGTTGAGACCTTTATAACCCTCTAATGAATTGGGTAATGATTAATGTTAAATGAGCTCATAGGGTACACAGGAGGTTATCCCAAGCCCAAAAGTGGGTACACATGAGGTTATCCCAATCAACCTCTGCAGCTGGATCGGTTGTGATCACTGAGAGGGGAGGGGTGAATCAGTGATAACTTTTTTTCTTTTTATGAATTGTTCCCTTTGGATTATCAATTCAACCTCTGCAGCTGGTTAAAGCCTAGATCTACTCTTTTAGTGGTGCAGTAATAATGAGAGCACAGAACACAGAGATTTACAAGGTTCGGTACAAAGACCTACTCCTTGCCATGTTGGTTACACCCCCCAACACGGATTCTTCATTATGCCAAAAGATGATTACACAGTAATTGGTTATACCCCCCAATTACAAGTTGGTTAAACCCCCCAACTCCACAGCATCATCTTCACCATGCCTCCACTTCACTTCTTCGAAGGTGTTGTTCGAAACTTCAAGTAGCTTCAACAGTCTTCAAAAGATCTCGTTGGTCTTGCTCACAGAAAAACCAATCACTTAGAATGATCAGTTCTTTTGCATTCACACACTTAAGTGTGTACTCTTCTTCTCAAGGTTGGTCTTCTTCACTTGTGCACACACAAGGGCTAAGCCTTGGCCTTCCACTTTGAACACCTACTGCCAGTAGAGAGTTCTTCTCTTCACTTGGCTCACACAAGGGTATGCCCTCGGGTTCTTCTCCAATTCTTCTCCATGCAAGGTTGCAAGAGTGCGGCCTCTACTGTCTTCAAATGCCGCGCAAGATGCACTGGCCGCGGGCGCGCAGGTGCTACTGCCGCGCAAGCACTCAGGTGTGCAAAGTGCAACACCGCGAGGCGTGCAAGCTACTCCTGCCGCGCAAGTATGCGGGCAGAGAGAGCTCCTTCCTGTCGCGCAAGGGAGACGCGCAGGGGACTTCTTCGGGGCCTCGAGTGGCTCCGGGATTCTCAGTCGCGCAAGAGGCTGCGCAGAGATACTTCGCGTAGCTTGGATGGCTTCGCGGGACTCTCGAGTTCTCAAAGGATCAGCAAGCATTTCCAAGGTCGTTGGACTTCTCATTTTATAGGCGAGGAGTGTGAATAGAGTCCGCGGGATCCAAAACTCGAATGCCCGAAATCATCGGCGTTTTTGAAAACTTCAACGCGTTAAAAAAATCATCCGCATATCTCATTTGTTATTCACTGTCCAACGCGGGTTTCCTTCTTCTTCGGTTTCCTTCACGTGCATGCGACTTAGAACGCATGCTCGGCCTCTTTCTGTCCAAACCATGCAGAACCATAAACCACACAAGGCCTCGCACCTTCGGTTTGCTTCGGCCTTCTTCGAAATTTTCCATACATTGCATGCAAATGTATTTGTAAGCATGAATGTGATCAGTAGGCTCAGACGATCCTCAAGGAGCCTTCGTCTTTGAAAATGGTGGCCGGGAGCTCGAAATCATCGTTCAAGAGGCTCCTGGTTCGAACGGAGCTCGCGGGAGACTTCGGACGAGCTCGGGGTTGAAGGCGGTCTCGCAGCCGTTGGATCGGCGATTCAATTGATCTTGGACGGCCTGGATCAGATCATCTCGCCGCGGATCAGATGTGCGGCTCGGATCTGGCGCGCGATCAATCGTGCGGCCAGGATGCGCTCCCGGGAATTTTTCCGCGTCCCACATCGAAACGGGGAGCGGTTTTTCCGCGCTTTATCACCCTGGCGCTCTCCACCACACTCCAGTTGAACTTCTCCCCTCCCGGTGCCGCCCCACACCGGGTTCTCTCTGCGGGCGCGCTCCGCGCCCCCTCTCGCCTCTGCGGGCGCGCTCCTAGCGCCCGCTATGCTTCCTGCGGGCGCGCCACTGGCGCCCACTATGCACACTGCGCTCCTCCGGGCATGCCCCTGGCGCCCAGGCGGTGTCTTGGGTGCGCCCTGCCGCCCTGGCTCGCCCCACGGGTTCCCCTATGGGCGTGGTGCCCTAGCGCCCATTCCTTGGTGTTGAACCCTCAAGGTGCCTTGGCTGGCCATATTTTTTGGCAAAGGACAGTACAAATACTTTGTCAAAAACAAAGTAACCCATGAGTATAAGACAAATTCCAAGTTCCATTCAAGCCATTTCTTCTTCATAAGAATTCTTCCAATCTCCTCAACATATATTCATTACTTAGGAGGGAAATTATTGAAGGGTCTTTATCTTCAACCGAACTCCTGAATCAAATAATTCTTCAATAAACTTCATTGATCCAATCAGAGATCAATTGGATCTTCTTCTAATTCACATGCACTAAGTGTTAGTGCATGGACTTCATTAATACCACTTCATCCACTTAGAACTTATGGATGGTTCACTTCAGCTCCTCATGCATTGTCAATACAATGCATGGTCTTCAATTATTGTTGTGACTTTGTATCATCAGGATACAAGTTCTTTGAACTTAAAGAGCAGCTCAACAATCGTCAGATATAATGCTTCTGTAATCATCAATCTTCAAGATGTACTTCATCAGATGGCACACCATGACAAGTTATTGACAACAAATGCAATTACTTCACTTGGGCACAACAATCTCCCCCTTTGTATTTGGTTGTCAATACTCCGAAGCACACTGAGAGAATGTCGTGTGCCTGATGATTTCTCCCCCTCATTGGCCAACAAATGCAAAGGGATGAATGAAAGCCATACTCAGAGTATAGAGCTTCTGGAACCTGCACATATTCAACTACCAATGCTCCCCCTCAGGGGATGCACTCATCTCCTTCAATTCCCTGCATGTAAGTACAAGAATACAAAAATTTAGGGAATAAGGAGGGACCTTCTTCTTCCTCAAGTGAGAGTAGAAGGCTGAACATGAAGTTTCAGCCTCAATTCAACAAATCTTTCCGTAGGCATAGCTTTGGTGAAAATGTCTGCCACCTGATCTTGAGTAGGAATGTAGTCTAGCTTGATGTCTCCACTGGCGACCCTTTCTTTGATGAAATGATATTTTATATCAATGTGCTTGGATCTGGAGTGTTGGATAGGATTCTTAGACAACCCAATTGCACTTTGATTATCACATAAGATCCTCAATGGTTTTTCAGCTTTAATCCTCAAATCTGCTAGCTGCACCTGCATCCAAATCATTTGAGTACATGCATGTGTAGCGGCCACATACTCTGCTTCAGCTGTGCTCAATGTTACAGAATTTTGTTTCTTGCTGTACCAGCTAACACATCCTTCTCCCAGAAAGAAGGTTCCATCAGATGTGGATCTTCTATCAGTGCAATCACCAGCCCAATCAGCATCTGTGAATCCCAACAACTGTATGTTTGCACTGTGTTTGTATAAGATTCCATAGTTGAGGGTTCCTTTAACATATCTCAGGATTCTTTTGGCTGCAGTTAAATGAGATTCTTTTGGGTCACTTTGGAATCTGGCACACAAAGTCACTGCATATGATATATCTGGCCTTGAAGCCGTGAGATAAAGTAGATTGCCAATAATTCTTCTGAACTCTTTCTGATCAACATTGTTGCCTTCTTCATCCTTGCATAGCTTGGTTCCGACAGAAATGGGTGTGGAGACTTCCTTTGAACTTTCCATTCCAAACCTTTTCACTAAGTCCCTTGCGTACTTCTCTTGTGAAAGAAATATGGAGTTTTGTCTTTGTTCCACCTGAAATCCTAGAAAATATGTCATTTGACCAAGCATCGACATTTCAAAAGTTATTTTCATCTGCTCCGCAAATTCTTCACATAGTCCTTCCTTGTTACTAGAAAAAATGATATCATCTACATAAATAATGACTATGAGGGTACCATTGGCCATTTCTCTGACATAGAGGTTACTGTCAACTGTTCCTTTGACAAATTTCATGTTTTTAAGACAACCATCCAATTTTGAGTACCAGGCTCTAGGGGCCTGCTTCAATCCATACAAGGCTTTTCTCAATCTGCACACCATACTACCATCTTTGTCCAGCAAAAATCCCTCTGGTTGTTCAATATACACCTCTTCTTCAAGATCTCCATTCAGAAATTCAGATTTCACATCCATCTGATAGACCTTGTACTGCTTGTGTGCTGCAACTGCTAAGAACATTCTGATAGTTTCCAGTCTTGCAACTGGTGCAAAGGTTTCCTCAAAATCGATTCCTTCCATTTGTGAATATCCTTTACATACAAGTCTGGCCTTGTTTCTGGAAACTTCTCCCTTTTCATTGAGTTTGTTTCTAAACACCCACTTTGTCCCAATAACATTTTTATTTTTGGGCCTTGGCACAAGATCCCAAGTGGAGTTCTTTTCAATTTGATTGAGTTCCTCATGCATAGCTTGTATCCATTCCTCATGTACAACTTCTTCAGCCACTGTGTGAGGTTCAACTTGAGAAACCAGTGCAGTCTGATCTTCCAATCTCAATCTTCTTCTAGTTATTACTAAGGACTGTAGGTCTCCAAGGACATTTTCTGTGTCAACATGTTTCTTCAATTTGTTGTATCTGATTCTTCCATTTTCATTACCTTCATCTTCATCACTGGTATATTCAGAGTTGATCTCACCAGCAGTTGGTGTTAGCTTAGGTAATTCTGCATTCTTCTGTTCCAAGGCTGTGTCATTCTTTGAGTCATCATCATCCACAGTGTATGGCTTGGTGTTGTTTTCAATTATTATTACATCACTGCAGTCAATCATTTTATTCAACCTCTTATTCTAGCATCTGTAGCCTTTTCCATCAGGTAGGTAACCCATAAAGATTCCTTCTTCAGATTTTTCTTCAAACTTTCCCAGATTGATGTTTTTAATCTTGATGATGCAGGGACTGCCAAAGACTTTGAAATATTTAACAGTTGGTTTTCTGTTAAACCACATTTCATAGGCTGTCGTTTGTGTTTCTGGTCTCAGGAGACATCTGTTCTGTATGTGTATAGCAGTGCATACTGCTTCTCTCCAGAAAAACTTAGAGATATCATGCTCAGCTAACATAGTCCTCCCCATTTCAACTATGCTTCGATTCTTTCGTTCAGCCACTCCATTCTGTTGTGGTGTATATGGTGTACTATATTGATGTTTGATTCCATGCTTGACCAGATAGCTTTCAAAGACATCACCGGTATATTCTTTTCCGTTGTCTGATCTTACTTTCTTGATGCAGAGCTCTAGTTCCTTCTCAGCCTGCCTTCTGAAAGTCTTGAACATCGTGATTGCCTCTGACTTGTGTTTCATGAACATGACATTGGTCATCCTAGTGTAATCATCAATAAAGGTTATAAAATAGAAATCTCCTCTTGTAGACTTCTGTCTCATCGGTCCACATATGTCTGTATGGATGAGTTCAAGAGGCCTAGTAGACATGATATCAACTCCTTTGTGTGACCTATGGGTCAGTTTTCCCTTCTGACATGTGTCGCAGACTTCATCTCTTTCTCTCTTTAATTTGGGTAGATCTCGTACAACATTGTACTTCAGAATTTTACTCATACTCCTTTGACCAAGATGGCCAAGTCTTCTATGCCAGAGGTTGTTTTCATCTTTAGAGCTAAGAAAACAAGAATTGATGGGATCACCAATTTGAAATAGATTTCCAGTGGTTCTTCTTCCTTGAGTGATGATTTTTCCATCCTTTGAGCTCTTGATGATGCATGAGTCCTTCTGGAACAACACCTCATGTCCATCATCACATAATTGACTTACACTCAGTAGGTTGTGCTTTAATCCTTCAACAAACAACACATCATTGGATTTTAGATTTGTTGTTTCAATCATAGCCTTTCCAACTCCCTTGATTTTCAGAGAACGATCATTTCCAAACACCACGGTTCCTCCCTCATGACTTTCAATGTTGCTTAGAATTTTTGTATCACCAGTCATGTGGGATGAGCATCCACTATCAAGAATCCATGACTTAGTTTTACTGCTGGCTTTTAGAGTCACTTCAGCAAAGCATGTGATTTCATCATCGGTTTCTTGAATGCCTTTCCCTTTCATGTCTATGACCTTTTGTTTAGGAAGAGTTGTCATACATTTATCAGCTCTATGACCTTGTTGGTCACATCTTCCACAAGCTTCACTCAGGCAGTCAAATGTGTTCTGAGTTGGTGATTTTGATGCTTTCTGCAAAACACTCTAGGTTTCAGGATGTCTCCCCCTTGACTCATGCCTCATGTTTGGACGAGACATGTTATACCAGCATGCATAGGCCTTATGTCCAAACACACCACAACACCAGCAGTAGCCTCGGAACCTTGACCTTCTTTGTTGATAAGAGTCATATTGTAATTTTCTGTCCAAGATTTGAGTAGTCCTTCTTGAGTATTTCCTTTCTTCCATTGAAGATGATTTTACACAGGTTGGTTCATGCCATGTTTGTCTCAATTTTATCTTTGAACCTGCATTGTTAGAAATAACAGATGTATTTAGAGATTTACTTAGTGGTAAATTGACCTGCCTCTGAGCACCAGCATAAGATGATTCTGCCTTGACCTCAACAGCCTTGTTGAAGTCTTCTCTCATCTTTGTCAAGCTATTTTGTGCTTCAATCCACTTGGAATGTGTCACTGATTGCTCTTCTTCTTTGAGGTGAAGTTTCTCCTCAAGATCTTTTGCTATCTTGTCCAGCTCAGCTACCTTCTGTTTGTGTCTCTTGATTTCATCAATGTACATTGTCTCTTTCTTCATACATTCTTCCAACTCCTCAGTCATCCTTTTGGTTTCCTTTTGTAACAATCTCTTCTCTTTCTTGAGTTCAGTGTTCTGTTCAAGGCAAGCCACTAGTTCATCTTTCAATATGTGTTCGAGCTCTGTTCGTTCACTTTCATCATCTTCACTACTGCAGGTGTCAAACCCTTTTTCCACATGAGCCATAAAATTCATTTCTTCTTCTGATTGACTGGCTGAAGTGAAGTCTGATTCTTCCTCTTTGCTTACATAGCTTCTTCTTTCACCAGGAACGATCCTTTTCTTTCTTGCACCAGATCTGTTTCCTTCTCTTGGGTATCTACTCCATTTCTTCTTTTGTGACTTATCATCTTCAATATCTGGAGTACTAGATCTTTTCTTAGGACAGTTAACAGCAAAGTGTCTAATGTTATTGCAATTGAAACATCTCGATGGTGATTTCCCTTTTCCCCTGAATTTAGTTTTTCCAAACCTTTTAGAAAAAAGAGAAATAATCGTGTTGAGATCTTCATCCTTTTCTTCATTGTCAGAATCACTTGATTCTAGGACTTCGTTATCTTTTATCTTGAGTTGTCTCATGGCCTCAAAAGCCATCTCATCCTTGATCTTCTTCTTGAATACTGGGATCTTCCTCATTTCATATGCAATGAGAATGTTGTGTAGTTCATCAAGAGAGAGATCATCTCTGTCTTCTAATGCTGAGACTTTGGGGTCAAACCTGTCAGGAAAATTTCTCATTAGTTTTTTAACAATAGTGGAGTCATCCAACTTTTCTCCAAAGCCCCGAATGTTACTGACAATTTCATTGACTCTTGTGAAATAATCATCAATATTTTCTTCTTCTCCCATCTTGACATCTTCAAACTTGCTTCTCCAAATTTGTAATTTGGCTTCCTTGACTTTCATGTTGCCTTCATAACTACTTTCCAATTTGTCCCAAATTTCTTTAGCATTCTTGAGTCCCATGACTTTTGTGTATACCTTTTCTGAGAGTGACATAAGAATGGCATTTTGAGCTTTACCATCAACTTCCATATTTCTTTTCTCATCGAGTGTCATAGCAGCTTCATTTGCAAGAGGAGGGAATCCAAATAAGGCTGCATTTATAACTTCAAGGCCGAGAGATAGAAGGTAGGGTAACATCCGATTCTTCCAGCTGTGGTAATTATTTCCATCGAATGTAGGAACACCCCTACTATTAACAGAATTCAGATTGTCCATATTCTCAGAAGTAGATCCTTACAGAGGGAACCTTCCTCTGATACCACTTGAAATGCCTGGATCGGTTGTGATCACTGAGAGGGGAGGGGTGAATCAGTGATAACTTTTTTTCTTTTTATGAATTGTTCCCTTTGGATTATCAATTCAACTTCTGCAGCTGGTTAAATCCTAGATCTACTCTTTTAGTGGTGCAGTAATAATGAGAGCACAGAACACAGAGATTTACAAGGTTCGGTACAAAGACCCACTCCTTGCCGTGTTGGTTACACCCCCCAACACAGATTCTTCACTATGCCAAAAGATGATTACACAGTAATTGGTTATACCCCCCAATTACAAGTTGGTTAAACCCCCCAACTCCACAGCATCATCTTCACCATGCCTCCACTTCACTTCTTCAAAGGTGTTGTTCGAAACTTCAAGTAGCTTCAACAGTCTTCAAAAGATCTCGTTGGTCTTGCTCACAGAAAAACCAATCACTTAGAATGATCAGTTCTTTTTCATTCACACACTTAAGTGTGTACTCTTCTTCTCAAGGTTGGTCTTTTTCACTTGTGCACACACAAGGGCTAAGCCTTGGCCTTCCACTTTGAACACCTACTGCCAGTAGAGAGTTCTTCTCTTCACTTGGCTCACACAAGGGTATGCCCTCGGGTTCTTCTCCACTTCTTCTCCATGCAAGGTTGCAAGAGTGCGGCCTCTACTGTCTTCAAATGCCGCGCAAGATTCACTGGCCGCGGGCGCGCAGGTGCTACTTCCGCGCAAGCACTCAGGTGTGCAAAGTGCAACACCGCGAGGCGTGCAAGCTACTCCTGCCGCGCAAGTATGCGGGCAGAGAGAGCTCCTTCCTGTCGCGCAAGGGAGACGCGCAGGGGACTTCTTCGGGGCCTCGAGTGGCTTCGGGATTCTCAGTCGCGCAAGTGGCTGCGCAGAGATACTTTGCGTAGCTTGGATGGCTTCGCGGGACTCTCGAGTTCTCAAAGGATCAGCAATCATTTCCAAGGTCGCTGGACTTCTCATTTTATAGGCGAGGAGTGTGAATAGAGTCCGCGGGATCCAAAACTCGAATGCCCGAAATCATCGGTGTTTTTGAAAACTTCAACGCATTAAAAAAATCATCCGCATATCTTGTTTGTTATTCACTGTCCAACGCGGGTTTCCTTCTTCTTCGGTTTCCTTCACATGCATGCGACTTAGAACGCATGCTCGGCCTCTTTCGGTCCAAACCATGCAGAACCATAAACCACACAAGGCCTCGCACCTTCGGTTTGCTTCGGCCTTCATCGAAATTTTCCATACATTGCATGCAAATGTATTTTTAAGCATGAATGTGATCAGTAGGCTCAGACAATCCTCAAGGAGCCTTCGTCTTCGAAAATGGTGGCCGGGAGCTCGAAATCATCGTTCGGGAGGCTCCTGGTTCAAACGGAGCTCGCGGGAGACTTCGGACGAGCTCGGGGTTGAAGGCGGTCTCGCAGCCATTGGATCGGCGATTCAATTGATCTCGGACGGCCTGGATCAGATCATCTCACCGCGGATCAGATGTCCGGCTCGGATCTGGCGCGCGATCAATCGTGCGGCCAGGATGCGCTCCCGGGAATTTTTCCGCGTCCCACATCGAAACGGGGAGCGGTTTTTTCGCGCTTTATCACCCTGGCGCTCTCCACCACACTCCAGTTGAACTTCTCCCCTCCCGGTGCCGCCCCGCACCGGGTTCTCTCTGCGGGCGCGCTCCGCGCCCACTCTCGCCTCTGCGGGCGCGCTCCTAGCGCCCACTATGCTTCTTGCGGGCGCGCCACTGGCGCCCACTATGCACACTGCGCTCCTCCGGGCGTGCCCCTGGCGCCCATGCGGTGTCTTGGGTGCGCCCTGCCGCCCTGGCTCGGCCCACGGGTTCCCCTATGGGCGTGGTGCCCTAGCGCCCATGCCTTGGGGTTGAACCCTCAAGGTGCCTTGGCTGGCCATATTTTTTGGCAAAGGACAGTACAAATACTTTGTCAAAAACAAAGTAACCCATGAGTATAAGACAAATGCCAAGTGCCATTCAAGCCATTTCTTCTTCATAAGAATTCTTCCAATCTCCTCAACATATATTCATTACTTAGGAGGGAAATTCTTGAAGGGTCTTTATCTTCAACCGAACTCCTGAATCAAATAATTCTTTAATAAACTTCATTGATCCAATCAGAGATCAATTGGATCTTCTTCTAATTCACATGCACTAAGTGTTAGTGCATGGACTTAATTAATACCACTTCATCCACTTAGAACTTATGGATGGTTCACTTCAGCTCCTCATGCATTGTCAATACAATGCATGGTCTTCAATTATTGTTGTGACTTTGTATCATCAGGATACAAGTTCTTTGAACTTAAAGAGCAGCTCAACAATCGTCAGATATAATGCTTCTGTAATCATCAATCTTCAAGATGTACTTCATCAGATGGCACACCATGACAAGTTATTGACAAAAAATGCAATTACTTCACTTGGGCACAACAGTGACCATCATGTGAAAGTTGAGACCTTTATAACCCTCTAATGAATTGGGTAATGATTAATGTTAAATGAGCTCATAGGGTACACAGGAGGTTATCCCAAGCCCAAAAGTGGGTACACATGAGGTTATCCCAATCCCAAAATAGGTTATATTGGAGGTTATCCAAATCCCAAAAAGAGGGTACACATGATTTTATAGAATCATGAAGTAGGTACATGGGTGTTTCGTCCAAGTCTAACATGTTAAGAATGCCTTGGTGGGTAGCCTTGACATATTATTTTAAATGATTATGTATCTTCCACAAATACATGTCTTATTCCAATGTTATGATAACATGAATCAAATTATTTTATTCCATTATGATTAATCTCTTATTAATATCCATGATTTATTCCATGAATCATATCTATGATCTATGATATGGAGGGTATGGTTTTCATATGTTTTTCTTGTGTTCTCATGCCATATGAACATGCTATATTGATATCTCCATTTTTTCCCCATACTTAGAATCTACGATCACTATTTATTATTCTTCATTTTCATAGGATATTAATAAATTTATTATGTATGATATAAATCAAAATAGTGCAAGTTACAAAGAACATAGTGGGATATGGTGTAGCACACTTATGGACAAGTTATTTATGTGCCCATGTTTATAAAGGCACAATAACATTATGAAACTAAATTGTGTGTGTTTTGAATATAATTAATATTCATATTAAAGTATTTAATATCTATATAGGAAAATTTAGGATATTTATATTTTTATACTTAAGAATACATTTGTCTAAAAACTAGTTTTCATTGTGTTTTGTGTGTTTAATTTTAAATCAAAATTTTCTACTTCTATGAACTAAATATTTTTAAATGGATCACATAATTATAACTAAGTGTTTAAAATTTGGTAAATAAGTCCTTTTATATATTATCATTATGAATAGTAATAGTAATAAATATTTTTCACCATGGTAAGGGTAAATTGGGTGATTATGGTTACAAATAACATGATAAGGACTAAAAATGACACTAAAACTTGGCTATAATCTATTGTAAGAGTGGGTATTAATCATCCACATCCATGATTATATGTTACGAAAAAAAAATTTCATTATTCATTGAAATTGACTTATATATTATTTCATTTAAATATATATTATTTTTTGATATAGGGATAAAAGTATGTTTTGAAAAAATCATAAATTTTATTTTGATCATAATGAAATTATTTTTATAATGGGGATTTATTTTAAATTTTTTAGTGATGAAATAGTTACAATAAATTCTTACACAACACCAAAATAGAGCTTCTGCAGGTACTATAAAATTAGAGTAAACAGTTCGAAAAAATATTAAAAGTAATATTTTTATTGTGAATGTGGTGTAACATGAATTTTATAGCTAATAATAACTCATTATTGATGGTGAAAAAGGTTATATTTTAATTTAATAACTATCATGTCATTTTCAAAGTCAAATTATGTGGATAGTTCATAAAATGACATTAATATTATTTTAAGTTAAATCAATTTGATTAAAATATTCAAAAAATATATGAAAGAGGAAAATAAGGACTTGAAATGGTAAGAACAATAATTCCATTTCCATTTATGATACAATTTTTAACAAATAAGATAATTTATAAACATTTTACATTAAAAATTTTATTACGATGATTAAGGTTAAAAAAGTTACTTGAAGGGTAAATCTTAAAGATAAATATTAAAATGAAATCTAAACCTATAAAAGATTCTTTGGATGATTATATTACCTTATCCTCATTATATTATTACAAATTCTATTTTTTTAACCATTTTACATCATTTGGACAGATATTATGCTATAATATTTCATATAATTCTATAAGTTTCCCTCTCCACTTCCATTCCGGAACCTCTAGGGGTTGGGATAAACCTGTTGGAACCTGGTGCTCATCTTTCACTTGCTAGAAAGTGTGACATCGAGAAACAAACTCACCAATGGACTTCTTTATCTCAGGCTATCAAAACTAACATTGGAGGCCCCAGTACATCTTCACCACACCTTGATGTACCACCAATGTGGATTTGTGGAACTCTCTAAAAACCTCCTCCGGCAATGATAATGGTACAAATATACACCCTCTAAAAATAATGAAGTGATCCCCACCTATTGAATATCCATCATAAGCATGCCTTGTAGACAACTGAGCATGCAAGGTCTCATAGTAGGTATCCCCAAGATTTGCCTCTATGACTTGATGTAAGATTTGAGGGGTGAAAACCATCGATTGGAGGTAAGCTGGTGTATCTCCATCCATGAAATATAACTATAATGAGGCCAACTACTCTAATTCCATGTTTATCTACTATGAACTAGATTTTCTATTGATATAATCTACCACCAAATTCCCCTTCCCAAGAGTATATAAAATATTAAAGTTGTCATCATGGAGGAACTTTATTCATCACCTTTGTCGCAAGTTCACATCCTTCTAAAATAAGATATACCTGAGACTCTTTTAATTGGAGTAGAAAATAAACCACTCACCCATCTGGTAGTGTCGCCACATCTTCAATGTGAAGACTGCTACTGCTAGCTCAAGATCATGGGTCGTATAGTTATGCTCATGTTGTCTCAAATGATGTGAAACATAGTAAATCACTACATTCCTCTTCATTAGGACACAACCAAGTCTGGTCTATGATGCATCGCAAAACACTACGTACTCAACACCCTCTTCTGGAAATCTCAAGATTGGAGTGCTCTTCAAACTCTGACTCAACTACTGAAGATCCCACTGGCACTTCTCTGTCCACATGAAAGGAAACCCCTTTTGATTAAAATCTGTCATAGGTGTTGATATCCTGGATAAATTAGTTTTGATTCTTCGATAATATCTTGTTGGCCTAAGGAAGCTCCGCACATCTATCATGCTTCTAGGTGGATCACATGCGAACATTGCATAAACCATGTATGAGTCCATAGATACTCCATTCTCTAATATAACATGTCCCAAAAAGAGGACCACTTGAATCGTGAATTGGAACTTCGATTGTTTCTTATAAAGATGGTTCTCTCAGAGTACATTTAGAACTATCCTTAGGTGTCTCAGATTCTTCTTATTAGATGCTGAGTACACATGGATATTGTTGATGAAGACCACCATAAACCGGTTTAATTAAGGCTAAAAGATCTAGTTCATGAGTCCCATGAACACTACGGGAGTTATTTTCATGCCAAAGGGAATAACCAAGTACTCATAGTGACTGTAACGACATCTGAAAGCTGCCTTCAGTAAATCCTCATTTTGTACTCACAACTATTGATATCCTGATCGAAGGTCAACCATTGAGAACTATGGTTTCCATCTCAACTAACTAAAGAGGTCATAAATCCTTGGCAGTGGATACTTGTTCTTCGCAGTCACCTGATTCAAGCACTGTAAGTCTAAACACAACCTCAAACTATCGTCTTCCTTTTGGGCAAACAAAAATGGGGCTACCCAGGGGGAAATGCTAGGTTTCACAAAGACCTTCCCCTGCAAGTACTCCAACCTCACCCTGAAATCATGAAGTTCTATAGTATCCACCTGATATGATGGTACTTATGTTAGTGTTGTACCCGAGATTAAATTAATTAAGAATTATATCTCCTGGTGGGGGGGGGTAATCTAAGAACATCTTTAGGGAAGACGTCCTCATACTCAACCACTAATGTTGGGAACTAGAAACTCATAGCATCGGATGCACTGAGGGTCAGGCTCGTCAAATAATGAGTAAGCAGTTGTACCCTCCTATGCATGAGTCTATCCTATGCTCCCTGGTTTTCCTTTTCACTGACAAATGAAAACCTTGTTCAATCGATGTGAACACTCCACACCCTTCTCCTAAAATATTCAATCTATGTATGGACCGAAGATAAAAAATCCATAGCAAGAATGAAATCTTAAGTAATCAAAGCTACCACCAAGGGATTCCAATTGAAAATCTTTACTCCAAGGTTCAAGTCACACTATCAGCATAGATGTGTGATCATCGAGTCTCCTAAAGTAGGTGTATCCATGTGTAATGGTCGAGTCAATGGTTCAACCTAAATCTCAAGGTCTCATACAAGATATGTGGTGAGAAAGGAATGACTAGAACATATTTCTATAAATACGGAAGATAAGTCATAAAATACACATAACGTACCTCAAATAATTCTTGGAGCCCCTAGGTCAGAAGCCTCGACTGCATACAGTTGTCCCCACCCCTGTCCACCAGCTCCCTTAGCCTGGCATAGAACACTTGTGGTGGTGGTGGTAACAGGATGAAATGTTGACCACCCCCTACTGCTCTCCCAGCTCCTCTACCACATCTGGCACCTTGAAGATCTCCTTTATCCTTTTGGTGCCTCTACCTCAGAGTCCCACCCACTATTAACTATCACCTGTTGCTCTGCTCATCCAATAAGATTTCATCCACCAAATATTTCTCAAGAAACCCATCATAATTCAGAATGGTTAGAGGGATAATGTTGGATTGGATGTCTCTATATAGACCTTGATCGAAGGTATATTCCCTGAAGTATTGATATCTAACCATATATATCAACTACCTAGAAATTTAGGTGATCCATGATGAATAATAAGCTACTTTAATGTTACCCTACTGAAGTTGAAGAAGATCAAGTATATGTAGAGCTCTCAGTGTAACTGGTGATAACTCCTCTCTGAAGAGGATCTCAAACTTTGTCCATGAAATAGTCACCTCATCATGAGTCTGGGTAACCAAACTCCACCATCACCCTACTGAGCCCTATTTGAGGCTCACTACCAGTACCACCATCTAATCTAATGGTGTCCTAACTAGATAGAAAACTCAGGTCATTCCCTCAAGATAGTCCTCATCCACTTGAGGGTTGGGCTCACCTCAGAACCTAAGGGCTCTCTATCTCTGAAACTCATGAAGTACACTCAACCTATGCTCTTTGTTGGATGGTAATACAGGTACCACAGGCTTCTCCATAGGTGGTGGTATAATTGGTACACCACCTAGAGGTAACATTTTGGGAATTGGTCCAAGTATCGAATCCTCGCCACCGAGGGTTTCCTCCTCCTGATCGAGCTGCTGAATCCTAGATGGCATGCATTAAGGAGGCACCCTGTTAGAAATCAAGAAATACCTTGTTAAATGAGTATATCTGGATAGATGACTCAATAAGAACATGGAAACCACAACCCATTCTTATATGATACATGTACCATCATTTTCCTTGTAACCAATGTTCTCATATACTAAGTCAAAATAAGGTTATTAGAGTCCGGATGTATGGATACATTGGCCATTGCACCAACACTGGAGTCCCTGTCCTGAAATCTGAAGTCGAAACACTTAACACTATTACCCCAAACCATCCTCACAGATTCTCAGTCCTAAAGTAGAACTGACAACCTCTGATACCACACAATCATGACCTGTCCTAGTGGGGCATGTTCTGTGACTCCCCAATCTCACCTCCAATAGGCCATGGGATAGTGACTAGCACTAAGTAGGCATATCACTATCATGGGAGTAATTTCATATGTACTTGTAAACATACACACATATCCATGCTCACAAAATGATGAAAAGTAAAAACCACTAAGAATAAAATGCATGCATACCACTATAACCCAACCAGAGTACGATAGGAAATTAAAGTGATGTAAAGTAAACATGGACAAAATAGAATCCCACCAAAAGAGTCTATAAAAAATTCCAACAAAATAAGGTGTAGTGTCTCCCATGACATCCCATCATAGAAAATTGAAAGCACAGGTTCCTAAAACTCATCCTCAGAAAACCTCACCAAATCCAACCTAAAGGTAATGGTACTAGGATGGATATCTGAAGCTTCAAGGTCACATCTCATCTATTTGAACTCACAATGCATCGTCTGGTCCCTATCCTGGCTTTGGTCCGCCTAGGACTCTGTCAAAAGATCGATCATCAGAAAAAGGCATGCCACATTCAAGAAAATACCATGTAGTGGTGAGTATAACAATACTTATTAGAAAACCCTGAAACCACAATATAATATAACAAAGGAATTTATAGTAATCTCTACATAAGTACTTTTCTATAGAACATATAACAAGAATATCTAGATATACTCAATATATACCATACAGTCAAGGGTAAGTCATAACCACTGCATACTAACACTAGGGATTAATTCGGAAGATTCCAAAAAGCACTCATCTACTATAACACACTCCTATGTCTGATAGGCCTGATGATATGCAATTGAGAAATATTTTTAATTGGGAACTATCATTAGAGAAATACGATGATAGATCTGAAGAGAGAGATACAATACATCAGATGAGGATCACAGCCAGGTTTCTGGGTGATACCAACAGCTCCATTTGGATTACCCCATTAAGTAAGGATTGATTCCTGGTTTTATTGTTTATGTCAATATCAAGGACTCTACCTAGGTCATGAAGATGAATAGAGGATCCCACACTGTGCCTCTTTGGGGATTCCAAAAACTCCATCCAAGAAGTCATGTTGAAGGGATCGTGCTCCTGTGAGTAGGAAAAGATATCGAAAAACCATCAAGGAAATTATAAGGGGACGGAACCCTAATTAAAATCATCCATGATACAATGTAAGAGATAATAAATTCAAGTAGAAATGGAGTGCATGATGAGTATTATTCAAACTCATTGTGTCCCTTTTACCTGGGTTTTCTCTACATAAATAGCCCATGTCACTGAAAATATTTCCTATCTAAAACCCACCGCTAATCTAAAAAGGTATGTCTCGTTTTTAGGGTCCCAAATCCATAGATGGCATGTCAAACAGACGCAACATTTGAACGTTATGGGGGTTAAAAGTTTCAAAGGAATGGGGTCACTAGGGTGTAGACCGACCACATGGTCATCCCACTGACTGTGGCGGTTGATCGCCATGGAAAGTTGTATAAACTGACCATCCACAACATCCATGGTAGCAGGATAGCTTGGTTTACTATATCTCATGGTCGACTATGGCCCGGTCCGGACCAGTCTACTGAGCCCGACCCATTCGCTCAGCCTGACCCTCTCCTCTTGACCAGCTCTGCTTGGTCTACTCTGCCTAGCCCGGTCCACCTGGCCCATTAATCCTAGCCCACTTGTCTTGATCCACTTGACCAAACCTTATATCCCTCTGTATCATACCACCTCTACATCCTGTGACCACCACATGTGGTCTCATGATATGTTTCGTTCCTTCCATCCCCACTGATCCCACACGACCACCTGCCAGGTTCCACCTCTATCGGTCGCCCTGTTGGCTACCTCGCCATCACCCTAGATCAGCACCCTGGACCCACACCGACGCTATCCTAGACTTACCGAAGCTGTCGTCCAGACCACCATCATGTTCCACTACCTACACTGTTGTGTGCCACTATCTTGGAAAAATTGTGTTTCACCATCACCACCACACCTCTTTTTCATCATGCTAAACTCATATCCATGTTTTCAGATTGTTGCACCAGGAATTGTGGACACAACGATCGATCATTCTTATAGGGTTTTCAAACACTGGGAGGAGATTAATAATTCACAAAGAATGCAAGAAAACTGGGGTATAAAAACGTGAGAACAACCAATGAATGAACATTGACCTTTGTTCATGGTGGCCCCAATTTGTTCTTGTTAGAAGGACGAACAAATAGGAGTTCAACAAATCTCTAAAAAATAACACCCACAATTTAATACCCATCCCAAAATGATCAAACCACGGATAAATATTTTTCTATATTGACCCATGTTCATCGTGAGAATAATGAATGGGGAAAATCAATAATGAAACAACCTACCTACTAGGGATATAGATCACTCGCTATCAAGGATTGATTGTCGTTGGTGATCCTTCAAAAAAAATATTTCATTCAGGTCTTTATTATCACTATAGAGAAAATTATATAAGGATTCTATCCAGATCCGTTAGGGAAATTCCATAGTTATGAGTCTAACCCTAGGTCCCTACCCAGATGTTCTTTAAAAAAATAGTGTTATTGCATCAATGTAATGTCAAAATAAAATAAATTTGAAATTTATTTTATTCATTAAAATGTCTGAAAGCTAAAATTTATAGCTGGCCCATGCTGACCAATGTTAGGCCTCTCCTAAGGTAAATCCACTGCTCTGAACTCAACTGTTCCCTTGGATTTCTAATATGGGAACCCGTTTTGAAGTTATTACACTTTTTAGGAAAATTTCTCATGCGTTCTATTTAAATTATATCTTTAAAAAAAATTGAGCTAACCAAGCCTCGGAATCACGCATCGTCTCACTGGCTAATCTCTAAATTAATCCATATAATATTAAAAAAATACATAAAAAATCTAAAACATTACAATGCTTCTATGATATGGGTGTTTTATAGTTTAAATTCATACTTATAGGTCATTGGTGCTCATGAGGGAATTATGAAATGTATTTATTGAGAAACCTTGGATTAATGGAGGGCATGATTCATTACCAATACATCATGTCTAAGGAGTAATCAACATTTGAATATAACTTATGTATGATGTATGGTTTTAACATAGAAGAACAAAAGTTGGTGCCTTTGTTTTTCAATATTATATGAGAGACACCAAATCTGGAAATGATATGGGACATCACAAAGTTGATGATGTCCATCATCTTGAATTCTTTGATACGAATAACATTATCCAATTTAGAGAAGAAACTAATATTAGTAAAGAAATACATGAACTACTTAGATGTAGCTGGGGGATATGACCCCATGACATCCATTACTCATATGAGAAATGGCCAGGAGTATTTATAATTATGGAATAACACTCAGGGTTCATGGATAATGTTTTCATGTATTTGATAAGCATGAAATTTCATGGTGGATTATATGATTTCTTGAATCATTGTTTTATATAAATAAACAATCCTCCTAATCTTGTGTGAGAGGTTGGTTCCTAACTGATGAAGTCAATTGGATCACGTACGGATATCCTGTATTATGGCATGCGTCTCTCCTTTTACAATGCATCTATTGAGGAGGATAACAAAGACTCGTTTATTAATGAATTTATATTTATTCAACCTATCATTAAGGGTGATGTTTTATACCCTATGTCAGATCTATTGCCTTTTTTATCAATACAATGAGACAGTCATATTTTTCATTTAGTATATTTTGGGGATCATCCATCTAGTATCAAACATTGGTTCATTATATCTTTGGGATAAAAAAATATGAATAATATTTTCCATTCCACAGAAAATGATCAGGATAATACACATTGATGTGTGATGCAAAAGACTATTTCATCCTAGTTTGAATCATCTAAGTATATGGCTATGTTATCCAAAAAAATGGCACAATAATTTTTTAGTTTTGGATGTGACTCATTGTTGGTTTGAAAGGGAACTCCACAATCATTCCCCTCACATAGCTGATGTGAAGGATTGATTCTTCCTTCAATACATCATATTCACTATTGATATATATATATATTCACCAAGTCTTAGTTATCCTTAACAGTCATATGGGATATATTTAGCTACAAGGATACTTATAGGTTTGTGATGAGGGATTGGTATTCTTCCTCTTTGTTGGTGTAGCCTTCAAATAGAAAGACAGAGTCAGGTAAAATTGTCTTAACTGGTCAGGAAAATACAATACCCAAACCTACAATATTAAACTTTGTGCATTCAATTCATTTCATTATTTTACATTTATAGGCTCCTCCAAAATACATCACCCATTTTTGGGTTGTTTCATGGGAAGAGAGAACCACTTCTTACAAGATCTCAATGTTTAACAACAAGATTTCTAGGGAAGGGTATGCTATGAGGAAATCAGATACTACAAACCCTATGGTATTTTTTTCTGAAACAATGTGGATGTAATATTGTTTCAGGAAAACAACCCATTGGGACCTATTCCTAGTTATCATATAGCGGATGAATATGTACTTGGGGAAGTCTATACAAGTGACCAGATGGACTTTGGTATTCTACAAGTAGTGACACATATTTTTTACTATAGATATGAGTTCATGTTAATTCTTATCAATATTTTTAAATTAGGTCTATGTATCTATAATTTTTATAATATGATATTATAGAATATTTTATTTCCCTTAATAATTTTACTATGAGATCAGGTCTCCAAATTATTTCTCTATAGTGAGTATATATAGGATGATTGGATTCTCTTCTAATTCTTAAATTAGAACTGGTGGTTACGTTAGATACTTATTGAGGTATTCAAAGGATTTATAGAAATATGATTCCCATAATAAGTGACTCTCTTCTTCATTAACATTGTGAATATGGGTCATTTTTGGGCCTTGTTGGTAATGAAACACAAGATATAATTGTGGTTTCCTAGCAGCCCTCTAAAAATTTTAAGGTTTTGGGGGGATTTATTCCAAGGATCAAATTAGTTGTTTCTATATTAACATCAATTATATGGTTTCATAAAATAATGAAAAATAATTTCAATGATTTTACTCTAAATTCACACTCTATAATGTTCATCTTCAAAATATGTTGTTACAGCTTTTCGAAGACTGTGTGAATGTTTGTGAGAAGGTCGTAGAGTTATCAGGAATTAGCCACAAAGTCATTAACATAGTAATATTTGATTCAACTCAAAATGGATTTAATATGTGATGCATAGTGTGTTAATATGTCACACCATAATTTCTCAAACTGAAGGTCATGACCTAGAAGTAGAATATCCACTATGGCACCCTGAAATCAGTCGATTTTTCATCTTCTTGGGCCATTTTTACTTTGTATTTCCCTAGGTACCTTACTATAAAATAAAGTTCATGGAACCATGTAGTTTCATATATTGGGATTTCCATAATTGGAACTGTGATGTCATCCTTCATAAAATGTCAGTTGCGATATACAAAATTGATGCAGACCCTAGTAAACTAGTTCTTTTTCTTAAATGGGGTGATTTTGGGATTCCACTTATGGTATTTAACCTATGTGATGAAGTAGGATTTGATAAAATTATCAACCTCAAACATTAACTTGTTTGAATTTGAGGGATTAATCCTTTTTTCTATGTTTTTGAAACCTCAATGGTCATTTTCCAAGGCTAGGAGATGGGTTTCCACATTGGGATCCAACCCAGAAATATCTGTGTTATTCCAAGAGAACACATAATTTTGGTGCAACAAGAATGAGTTATAAATATAAATATCTTTAGAATTAATGATATCACTAATCAAAAAAATTCATGGGTCTACTTATAATCCCATATTTACCATCCTGGTCTTATTGATAGTTGTGGATAATCCTTCCTCAAATGATGGAGGGGCATCTCAGAGGTCCTCATCTTTTTCTTCCATATCAATGTCGGTGGAAGTTCCCTTAGGAAAATTAAAGAAAATAAGATAATATTTTGTCATCATGGGGTCATAAGGTGTGACCACTAGGCCCTAGAAATGTCAATGCATTAGTATCATTAGTTAGAGTGTCTCAGAGATTCTCATATTCTTTTCTACTATCATTTACATCCCAAATTGTAATGGAAATTTGTGGATGAATTTTCAATTTTCACCAATAGTTATGAGAGATTTTTTTGTCCAATTATCACTGGAAAAAGAGTAATATTATAGGGTTTATTAACCTATCCATTTATAGCTTCTATTATGTATATGTTATTATATGAGGAGTCAACTAGTTTGATGGGAAATACTTACTCATTACTAATGAAGCTCTTAAGGTTTTCAGTGTCAACTCCCAAGCTATTGGGAGAAGAAATATTTATTCCACCCTTAGTTACATGTTTATTTCATTATCTCTAATTATTATCCACCTCACCATATTGGTATTCACATGATTCAAATTTGTAACTATCACTGCACAACATTACAACCTTCTCATCAATGTGGTATTTCAAGAATTGGTGGAATGTTGATGGAAGTGTCTCATGACTATGAATCCAATGTCTCATGAGTAGGACATTATATATCATGTATTTTTGGATTACCATAAACTATGAATTTTACCCTAGGTCTATGAATTAGACTTTGGTATTGATCTTTATAATGGGATTTTTTTTCTTGTGTTGTTCATAAGATAGAATGGTAAGCTTTATGGAAGATAGATCATCCTCATTGTATCCCCAACACTAGGGATGTCATAACTATATGAGATTAATCCCATAATCATTATAAACCAGTTCCAATCGAATGATGACATTTTTTTCTTTCTTGAAATGTACATGGGTCGGATATGTCCTAAAATTGATTTGTATTGATCATTCCCTTTGAATAAATTTATAGCACGTCATTATTAAAAAGCAGTTGTCTCTCGATAAATCTCATATACTAAAACTTCTATCCTAAACTCTTGGAAACTCTAGAGGGACTCAACATACACATCCCTATAATCTATTTAATTATAGAGATAATTCAGGATTGATGGAATGGTTAAAATATATACTAACTATTTCAAAATTTCATATTTTAACACCAGAGGTAAGAACATCCTAATGTGGGATCATTCCTTGGCTAGTGGATTAGGATGTGAAGATCTTGAGATAGACAAACATTTCACTTGAATAGAATTTCAAGTCCTAGTTTTTACTGAAATTATAAGTAAAACTAGTATTCCCACTCATCTAGTATTGTCAGACTGTTAAACACTGAAAATTTAGTCTTCCAAATAAATAGGTTTTGGAGAGTTCTTGAAGGATCTCGAGTGTCTTCATGTTCTTGATAATCTCATTTACATTATTGTCCATGGGTATCATATACCTATATGGATTCATCAGGGAATTATCAATGAGATTGATCCCATCCACAACTATGTCTTCCCCTTCTCCCTCATCTTATCCCTACATTACATTAGGATCCCTTGTTAGGTATATGGAACTTGTGTATATAGACATATTCATCATTGGAGTTTGGGTCATCTAATTTAATGTTTTTAATGGTTCCAAATTGGATCTCTTCATCTAATGAGGATTATATTTGGCAAGGAGGTTCTTGTTTCCTAATGAAGTAACAAAACCTATGAGAGCCCGGTCCAATTTCAGAATAGTAAGAGACTCCTCTCATTATGTTATATTTTTTGCGAATGGTTGGGTTGGCCTCTAAAGGGTGAATTAGAAGGATTAAATTTGGAGATGGTGGGAGGGAACTGAGCCATGATTGTTTGGAGAAGTTATAGCTTGAAAACAGGGTGATCCCAATCAACTTTCTCATCAAACATCCAGTAATCGAACATCTGCTCATTACTATTCAAGACTTACTTCCAATAACCTTGCTCTTTTGATTGGGTAGTGGTAAAATGGGATACTTTTTATAAGAAATTATCCAATATCACCTATCTATAATCAACCATACCCTATCGGATTTCTTTGAAGATAAGGAAGTCTTGGATGGTGGGACCAACCTCTGATGATAAGGACATTTTTCAGGATGATCAACGATTCTAGCCTCACCAGGTTTCTTGGGATTAGGAATATTGATGAGGTTATCTTTTCCATGTCTATGAGAAAATAACTATGAACCAATTAATTTATTAAGGAATTTATTTTTCTTATTTTTTCATGAAATCACAGATAGCCTTTATATCTCCTTGCATCCAGATGAGGGTTTTTGTTTTGTTTTTATCTCTCATCTAGGGTATTGGGTTATTCAAATCTTGTTGGGGTGATATAGCAGATACTCGAACTAGTTATAATGTAACAATTATAGTCTATGCCTTTCTAAAACATTTCCCTTGTGGTGGGGGCATGGTCCAAGATCTATCCTTTGTTCCCTAAATGACATATTCCATGTTATTTTCCATGTCTTCAAACACTGATATCTACCCAAATATCTAATCAGGATTAATGGTGTCTATATATCATCATAGAGGTTCTCTATATAGAATTACAAAAACTAGTCTATTAGGGGAACAATTATGAGTGAGTACATAAAACCTTTCCATATAAAAATAATATTGGAGACTCTCCCATTTTTACATTGTTTGTAGTTCATGTGGTCAAAAGTTGATTTCTTCATTAGAATGAAGTTGAATTGATAAATTAATTGATGGGTAAGGCCTTCCAAACTTATGGAAGACCTTATTAAGTGGAAAATATATAACAAAAATGTTATATGAATTATATTCTACACTAATAATATCAGTATTTCTACCTCTTACTAGAAACATGGACCCATCATGGGGCTGCATCGTGCTGCGAAGTATGTGATATACTGCTTTAAACACTCAACACAATCACCTGTTAATAAATTAGCATTCTCGTAATTGGGAAGATAAAATTTGGCACCTACCCATTCAATATATAGCTTGGTTTTGGTTTTCACGGGATTTCACTGTCCATCTAAAGATTCTATTAAGGATGTGAAAGAGATGATGGTGTTGAAAATTTCTAGGGTTACCAAAGTTTGATTCATCCTCTAATCACATTTTATGGGAAAGTCGTGATGAATTCTCTCCTCATTATTTAGTTGTTTATTGAATGTGTGTTCTATGACTGGGTGATTCTCTTAATATAATGGAGATTACTACTACATGAGAGGAAAATCATGGTATTCCTTAATACCTCTATTAAGTTAGACCAATTATCTAGACCCTAAATCCACCTGATATTCAAATTCTATTCTTATGGGAATATTAACCTCCTCCTACTAGACAATAGGATGAATATTCTATTCTCATTAAAGTTCATACCTTGTGAGATTATTTCCCATGAGAAATTAATCGATGAGATGTCTGGGATTGAATATCTCAGCCTCATATTATGCCAACATCTCTTCTGTTCAGGGGACATTAGACTTTATTGGTGGTTCATAGGATGTGTCCACACATTTGCCTTTATCAAAAGAGGAATGGAGGTGATGGGGTGTAAACTCTTCATTTGGGGTACTATGTTTGTTTTATACTATGATTTAGGGTTCATTAAACCTTGGCTTGTGCATCAAGTTAAGCTTCCTATTGGGGTATTGATTCTGCAATGTATCCCTAAATGTCCTTGTATTGATCTATATAATCTTCTATTTTTATGGTGGCCACATTCAATATTTCATATCTTCAATTAGGAATCATTTTTCACCATGTAATTTCTAGTATTACTCTACAAATCCCACTTCACCACTGAGAGTTTCTTCATAATCTTCATCTTGGCCTCTTTTCTCAGTGGGTTACTTCTTCTTGAGACTTTTGTGGGGAATTATCTTCTTCGTCAGGTATTCCATTAATTTTGGTTAATGAATAGTGACCCTAAGGGAATATACAACCATCCTCTCTATATGAACATTAAATAATTTGGGTGCATTGCTTACCTATATGAATGGTTGGGACATCGGTAGTGGAAACCACTTAACAACCTCAAGAAGAATTATTTTCTTGGGGAATATTAATAATTCCCCCATCTACATGGGATGAGAATTATATGAGGATAAAAATAATAATCCTTTAGTATGTTTAGAATTTAAGTGTTTATGGAGTAGAGTTAGGTGTAAATATTCTCTTAGCCCTATGAGATATAGTTATCTTGGAGCCACCACTAATATCATATAGGCCCACTAAGGATGTGAAGACCCATATAGTGGATGTGGTAGAAATAAGTTCCCCAAATATATGGTATGGGGTTTCTCCCATATAGATTTCATGGTAGCAACTATTGCAATAATATTAATTTGGAGGACTTGTACTCGTGCATGATCTAGGCGGAGTGCCTTCACAATAATTTCAGATACTTACTATAGGTGACTATATTGTGGATAGTGGTTCAGGTATCATTACCAGAGTTATGTTCTTGGACTATTGAGAGGTTTAAATTGGGTGTCTATTAATGATTGTCTCTCTCTATCTCTCTTCAGTTATGATGTTTTTCTATCTTTTAAATGGGAGGATTTGGTAGGAATTCACAATTAGTACACATGTTGTTTAGACCTATGGCCTCTACCAAACTAAAGAAATTACAGGATTCGATCTTGTAGGGACTTTACTGTACTAAGATAATAGAGAATTTCAATTATTTGTACTTTCCTTGTCCTCAGATACACACATTTGACATGGCTTCATTGAATATTTGTTGTATGGAAACTATGCTATGAAGGTAGACATGTCAGAGGCTCACATAATTCTTGTTTGACATGGGGTCTCAATCCATGGAGGAAGAATCCAATTTTATATGATATTAGAGAATGTTCATAGCTTAAAGATGGTCCTTCTATACTTGATAAGGGAGGATCATATACTTTAGTATATGAGAATTCACAAATATATTTTGGCATATTTAGGGAAATAATTTCTCCTTTAACTCATCTGGGATATCATAAATAGAATTAAACATAATCCAGAACATGGTTACTACGGCAAAAAAGGCATTTAGCGGCGGGTTTTTTTTCGTTTCGCGGCGGTTTAAACTGCCGCTAAATCGATTGGCGGCGGTTTTGAAAAACCGCCGCTAAATCGTGCGTCGGGATACTATTTGCGGTGGTTTTCAAAACCGTCGTAGAACGTTTCGCGGCAGGTTTTTTTATTTTTGTATTTTTTTTATTTTTTTTATTTTTGTTATTTTTTTTTTTAAATTTTTTTTATTTTTTATTTTATATATTTATTTATATATTTATTTAATTATATATTTAATTATATATTTATTTATTTATATATTTATTTATATATTTATTTAATTATATATTTATTTATATATTTATATATTTATTTTCGTATTTATTTAAATATTTATTTCGTATTTATTTTATTTATTTTATTTATTTATTTTTCGTCTTTATTTATTTATTTATTTATTTTATCTATTTATTTTATCTATTTATTTTATTTATTTATTTTATTTATTTATTTATTTATTATTTATTTATTTATTTATTTTATTTATTTATTTATTATTTATTTTATTTATTATTTATTTATTTTATTTATTTATTTTTCATATTTACTTATTTATTTATTCATTTATTTATTTATTTTTCGTATTTATTTATTTATTTTTTGAATTAATTAATTTATTTATTTATTTTTCGTATTTATTTATTTTATTTATTTTATTTCGTATATATTATTTATTTATTTTATTTCGTATTTATTTTATATTTATTTTATTTCGTATTTATTTTATATTTATTTATTTTATTTTGTATTTATTTTATTAATCTATTTATTTCGTATTATTTTATTTACTTTATTTATCCATGTATGCACATCTCATGCACATGCACATGCATACCCATGCAATGTAAATAAATTCTGCGTTTGGTGAGATTTGAACCCCTAACCTCTTGCATATTTTCCAAAGACTTTACCACTCCAGCAAACTCGCCATGTGGTTAATAAACAGAATTTAATATACTTATATATATTAATTGAAAAAACAAATAATACATAAATAATAGATATAAACTCAATAATAATAAATAATAAATAATAAGTAATAAATAATAAATAATAAATAATAAATAATAAATAATAAATAATGATAAATAACAAATATAAATTAAATATAAATAATAAATAAATAATAAATAATAAATAATAAATAATAAATAAATATAAATAATAAATAATAAATAAATAATAAATAATAAATAAATATAAACAATAAATAATAAATAATAAATAATAAATAATAAATAATAAATAAAGATAAATAATCAATAATCAATAATCAATAATAAATAATAAATAATAAATAATAAATAATAAATAATAAATAATAAATACATAATAGATATAAATAATAAATAATATATATAAATAATAAATAATAAATAATAAATAATAAATAAATATAAATAATAAATAAATATAAATAATAAATAATAACTAATAAATAATAACTAATAAGTAATAAATAATAACTAATAAATAATAACTAATAAATAAATATAAATAAAAAATTATAAATTATAAATAATAAATAATAAATAAATATAAATAATAAATAATAAATAAATATAAATAATAAATAATAAATAAATATAAATAAAAAATAATAATAAATAATAATAAATAATAAATAAATATAATTAATAAATAAATATAAATAATAAGTAATAAATATTAAATATTAAATATTAAATATTAAATATTAAATATTAAATAATAAATATTAAATATTAAATAATAAATCATAAATAATAAATCATAAATACATAATAGATATAAATAATAATTAATAATTAATAAATAATATAAATAATAAATAATCAAAAATCAATAATAAATAATAAATAATACATAATAAATAATAAATAATAAATAAATATAAATAATAAATAAATATCAATAATAAATAATGAATAATAAATAATAAATAAATATAAATAATAAATAATAAATAATAAATAATAAATAATAAATAAATATAAATAATAATAATAAATAATAATAATAAATAATAAATAATAAATAATAAATAATAAATAATAAATAAATATAAATAATAAAAAATAAAAAATAAATAATAAATAATAAATAATAACTAATAACTAATAAATAATGACTAATAAATAATCATAAATAAAAAATAATAATTAATAAATAATAAATAATAAATAAATATAAATAATAAATAATAAATAATAACTAAATATAAATAATAAATAATAAATAAATATAAATAATAAATAATAAATAAATATAAATATTAAATAAATATAAATAATAAATAATAAATAATAAATAATAAATAATAAATAATAAATACATAATAGATATAAATAATAAATAATAAATAATAGATATAAATAATAAATAATCAATAATCAATAATAAATAATACATAATACATAATAAATTATCAATAATGAATAATAAATAATAAATAATAAATAATAAATAATAAATAATAAATATATATATATAATAAATAATAAATAATAAATAAATATAAATAATAAATAATAAATAGTTAATAATAAATAATAAATAAATATAAATAATAAATAATAAATAAATATAAATAATAAATAATAAATAAATATAAATAATTAATAATAAATAAATATAAATAATTAATAATAAATAAATATAAATAATAAATAAATATAAATAATAAATAATAAATAATAAATAAATATAAATAATAAATAATAAATAATAAATAAATATAAATAATATATAATAAATAATATATAAATATTAATAATAAATAAATATAAATAATAAATAATAAATAATAAATAAATATAAATAATAAATAATAAATACATATAAATAATAAATAATAAATAAATATAAATAATAAATAATAAATAATAATTAATAATTAATAATTAATAAATTAATATAAATAATAAATAAATATAAATAATAAATAAATAATATATAATAAATAATAACTAATAACTAATAACTAATAAATAAATATAAATAATTAATAATTAATAATTAATAAACATAAATAATTAATAAATATAAATAATAATTAATAAATATAAATAATAAATAATAAATAATAAATAATAAATAACCAGTTACAAATAATAGATAATAAATAAATTAAAGTATTTTATAAATAATAAATAATAAATAATAAAGGAAACACATGAAAAAGTATGAAAAGACATGATAAGGGATGAAAAATAATGAAAATGCATGAAAAAGGATGGAGAAGCATATGAAGAATGAGGCATTAGAAAGAATGATAACGCATGAAAACTCGTGACAACTCTGGAAAACTCCTTAATAATTCAACATAATCATCATAATAACTCATAAAAAACCATTGATAAAGATAACAAGTCATGGAAATCCAAATAAAAAGTAATAAATGGAGCTACCATTAAAACCCGTCAAAACGGTCATAAAGAGACAAAAACATTGGACTGACATTAACAAAGATAACTTATGATCCGAGAGTCCGTTTTAGATCCGCGACCTGTCAAATCAAAGATCCTGAAATGATCTTCAACTTGAAAGGTGAAAGCATCCGAATGGACAGACTGATCGGAAGTTATGACCATTTAAAACAAAGCTGACGGGGAACAGGTGCTAGAAACGAGGCATTGGAAAACATAACAAACCTGATACACACTAAAAAGGCCAGAACGTATGATCTAGGAGTGCATGTGGGCGCTGCGACTAGTCAAATTGAAGCTCATGGAACGAACTATGATCTGGGAGGTGGAGGAGGCCAAACTGACAAGCGGATCGAAAGTTAGGTCTGTTTGAAGACAAGTTCGATGGGACACCGGTGACGGAAATGAGGTTTTGGAGGCCTTTGGAGGCCTTCGGAGGGGTTTTTGGGGTCAAAAAACAAGTTAGAAGCTTTCTTCTGTCAAACTAATGCGTAGATCTCTTCGCTGGGTTCGATTTGATATGTGGTAGAGCCCAAACAGACACCCGAAGCGAAATTTATGGCCGTTTGAAGTTGAAGAACTTTTTTCAACTTTCTTATAACTCTAATATCTTCCACACCTTAGACCGTCTCACAGTTTTGATTATATGTGCCTCTAGATCTCTTCATGATCTTCTATTTGACTGGTGGTGGCGCTTCAACAGACGCCCGGATCAAAAGTTATGGTCGTTTTAGTGAGTTTGGGGTTTCTCGTGTTTTTTTATTTTTTTCATTTCATTTCGCGGCGGTTTTACCGAAACCGCCGCTATTTCGCAGCGGTTTTTTAATAAACCGCCGCTAATCCACGAAAAAAATTAAAAAAAAATTTAAAAAAAATTTTAAAAAAAATATTTTTTTTTTGCCATTTAGCGGCGGTTTTTTCGCGACGGTTCTTAAAACTGTCGCGAAATGGCGGCCCGAAACGCATTTCGTGGGGGTTTTAAATACCGCCGTGAAAAAACCTCCGCTAAACGATGGTTTTCATGTAGTGTAGACGTTTTTTCATATAAAAATACTTCCATATATTAATGAAAACTTTTTAATTCATCAATGGATTATTTATATATATGGTAAGATAACATAGGTAAAAAAAATTCAGACAATGACTCACAACCTTTGGAAGGTAGGGATGATGGTCACTGCTATGGATTTTCTAAAGAAAAAGATATTGTGTTGATAGAAATTGATGAGTTATCATATGTAATTGACCCTCGTTTTTTGAGTAACCATATATATATGATGGTTCCCTTTAAAATGGAGGATTCCATTTCCTAGTTGAGATAACCTTGTGGGGAGGTTTTTGATGACATTCGTCAGGGGTAGGATCCCTATAATATATCTCTATTCTATGATGAGGAGGACCCACATTGTAGTTTAGGACTTCTTCATCATATAAAGTGTTTGTGGATGATTATAAAACTACATATATGTTTTTTATGGACACATAGATGTTGAAATTAGTCAATGATGAATATGAGACTCTTCATACATTATTTTTGAAATTTTTTGTTCTTCTGTTAGGGGTTGAGCTAGAATATAGGCTTGCTACGTAGAGGATGTCAAAATATATTGATGAATATCCTTGAATATTGCAAAAATATCCAACAACTACCAGGAATATGTTGTGATATTATTTTAATATTTTGAAATATTGGTAGGAATTTGATACTACTTTCAGTTTTCTACTATAATTTGTTGGCAATCCTTTTTGGTAGCTATAATATGCATCTGATTCAAATTTTCATTCCCCATCATAATATTTTAAAATTCTTATAGAGTTAGGTATGGGATATAGTAATCCTTTTATATGTCCTCTGAGTGATGCTAGTGTATCTTTTCATTGGAAGGAGCTTGAATATGTACATGGACCTTTTCAAATACTAAATTAAGGAGAGTAGATTCGGTGTGGTTGGCATGAGTATAAGCCTACCCCGGGTGAATGATGGAATATACAAATAATCCTCAATTAAATTAAGAATATGATCATGGTATTAGTTTTTTTTAATATACCTATAACTTCTCTGACATGAATATGTACCTATCCTAATGTGATTGTCCAACAGGGTTTATGAACCCCCATTAGAATGGGGATTTAAGCCTAGTCAAGTGCCTCATCCATTACAAGAATATGTCTATAATCCTTCTAGATGAGGGAAAAATATGTGCTTTCTCCAAATTCCCTATATGGTCATGTTTATCATTTTTATTTTCTTCTCTATGGGTTAGTATATGAATATGTTCCTATCTCTATGTGATTATAGGGATATTTAATTTAATATCCTATAATTCTACCATAATCTATTAGCATTTCATAAGGGTTTGATTGAGAAAAAAGTGGTTTATGTTTACAATTACTATGATATACATGTAGACATGTTCAATTAAAGTAGGGATATATTCCAAAATTTACCTTTAGGTGCTTATAAAATATGTCAATATACTTCATTTTTAGGGGTAGGAATATATTCCTTCCACCTATTTTTCATAGGAATATGTTGTAATCATAGCATGGGTGAGTTGGTATATAATACTACTCATTGGAAACTCCCAGAATATGTCAGTGGTAATCATTGGTGGAAGTGGGGAAATGGATCTTCTTCAGGTGATCCACAACTTGCAACACTATGTGATATATCTTAGTCACCTGAGTCTAGGTTTTTGGGGAGATGGATTTCCAGTAAGAACCCTAAATAGGTGGCTGAGGGGTGTTAGTTTTGTGTCACTTCTAAAGATAGAGGATACAATCCCTCTAATGTGACCCCATGAACTGGATGGTTCCACGGTCGACTCCTTCATCAAATTTCCTATGGTAATGACAGTGTTGAATGTTTCACTTCATGGATAGGATCTTGAAGAGGTAAGTAGTGGTTACAGTCATCATCGGTTTTTTCATGACACTCATTAGACAAGTTAAACCATCATGATTTTGTGCCAAGAGAACCTTATATTTATCCAACAATGTTTGGATGGTACCATGATTATGGTATTCTCTAACCATTACATTATCCACTTGGTGATGAAGGATCTGGGTAGGTGATGTCATCCTTTTATTTGCGAAGATAGTGGATTTTGTGGAAGCTACAGTGCCAGAATGATTGATTAATGATGATTCCACTACCCTAGATCAATGTGAGCTTTTGATAAAGGTGTATTTGGACAAAAACACAACATAAACTAGGATATTGATCTATGCTGCATCAAAAGTAACAAACATTCCATACCATCTATGTATGGAAACCCTATTTATATATATATATATATTAGTTATATAAATATTGATGTTAGTTTCACAATTTTTATATACGTAGGATATGAAAAAAAAATGGCCCAATGTATGGGTGGCCTGATTTTTTTTTTGTTATTTTGATATTCATATCAGGTTCAAAATTTTTGTTTTTATATAATATAGAAAATAAAATGGACCGGTGTAAGGGAAACCTGATTTTTTTTATTTAGGTTAGGTTCACCATTATTTATGGTATTAGATATGGAAAACATAATGTTCTAGGAAATTTTTTACCTAATTGTTTTTTTAGATATTTACACTAGGTATACTGTTTTTTTAGGTTATTAAAAACAAAATGGCACAATGTATAGGTAACCAAAAAATTTATTGTTATTGAGAGATTTATATTAGGTCCTCCATATTTTTTTAGACCCAGGATGGGGTTTCCCCACATTTGGTTCTATGATGGGATTAACATTCCATCAAAATATTTGTGTTTGGTCACTACTCCTATCTCTAATGGTCTCCAGTGGGGTTTATTCATGGAACCTGAATCACCAAATGATTCCCAAATATTTAATTAGAATCCAATATGTTTTCCAAAGGAAGACCATCATTGGGGTTTCTTTCTAATGATGCTTAGGGACCCACTTTGGTCGATAGAATGAGAGGTTGGGCTTATCATATCCTATTGACGGTAACTATTTGAACATTAAGACACTCTTATTGATTTATGTCATGTTTTATAATAATTCATGGGTCTTGATGTGGTATTATTTATCCAAACATTAATAACTAGTTATTGAATTATGTAGATATGATTGTTTGTATTTATCCGAGGAGTCCTTTTGATATATATATATATATATATATCAGTGTTTCTCTATCTATGGAACCTTTTTCATGTATTATAGGTTCTCCAACGTGTTACCCATTATTACTTAGTGGTGTTAGTTTCTGGATTGTTATGTTTCAAATCCATACAACTAAGTTCTCTAGAGTTTATTCCCATATAGGAAGGCTATTGGAGTTTACGGTGTTAATATGGAACCCATAAAGGGGATTCCTAAATATCCTTATGAAATAAATAAGATCCCACATATTTGATTTCCACTTAATTGGACACATTGTATGTTTTAAGGTCATTTAACAATGATCTATCTATGTAGTTTAAATTCATGCATTATGGGTGACTTTATAAAAGGTTCCTAGAAATGGTTGGTGAGGTATTTATATATGATCATCCCTTTCTATTTAACCTAAAAGGGAATATGTCCTAAAGAGGATAAAATAGTTTTATGTAGAGTTTGGTCCTATTAATGTGATCCCCATCAAGAATATGACCCGATGAGGATGATACAAAAGGAGTATTGACATATGATGATGATTCCAATTGGGAATATGTCCCGAATGGAGGATGATCCATAGGTAATACATCCCTGATGGATGGGGCATAAAATCATGAAGGATTAAAACTAGGAGATGAAAGGATGATAGGATGGAAAGAGGCTCATGAGGATTATGGCCTAATGATGAGGATGGCGAAAGGTTAAGGATGTTGTGTTTGAACTTTAGGGATAAATGTTATGTATTATATTGAGAGTAGAATCAAATACCATGTTGTTAAATAGACTCAATTTAAGGTTGTATGATAGGACAATACCATTCATTTTGACATCATGTGGTGTGACAAATTCATTGTCATTATGTTTAAATTTTTTTACTGGGTTGTATATGAAACAATTTGAATATGATATATTGGGATCTCAATACTTTGAGGGACTCCCCATATAATCTAGTAATTATAGTAATCAGAGTCCATATAGATCCAATGTTGGGGACATTTGTGTTATAAAATGTGCAGCTAGAGATGTTTGAACATGTATTATGCTTATGTGGAATACTTAATATGTTTTATTGGAAGTATGGACCTTTTAATGAAATGAAAATGTATTCAAGACTTACACTGATGAAGGATTACCATAATAAAGGAATTTTTAATTATTCCCATGACTTGATAATTGCAGATCTCTAAGCCCATGTGAGTCATACTCGGTGAGAGAAAAAATAAAAAGTAGATGATTAGACACATTGTATTTGATCATTAGGTTAATTTTGTTTGGGGATTAATTAATAATTATTCTTTGAGGGAAACATGAATATGAGTCCTATGGATAATATGGATCTGTAAGATAAAGAATGTTCCATCACAACAAATATTGTAATGTGAATAGTACGTGGGGCAATGGTGATTTTCCTAGGGAATAAGGACACGTGAAAATAGAGATGCAAATATATTTGATATGGATATTGGGATTTAATAAGGAATCATATGTGTCCTGATCATGGAAAGATTAAGTTTACTTATCGTTCATATATTCCACACTCGTTGGTGGGTAAGGAATGATGACTAAACAAGTGGGGGTTACTATCTCAAATGTTTAGGAGACATCACAATTTAAGGGACCTACAAAAAGGTGTATTCCCATTAGGGATATAGCCTCATGGGGGAGGAGAAAATATAGGCTTAGGATGATTGAAGTGGAACTCTTTAATGTGGGGTGCATGACATCATCATGTCATGTGATCGTGTAAAGGAGTTGGGGTTATGTGATTTCATGTAGGTAAGGGGGTCTTCTGATCATGTAAAGGAAAAGGAATATCATGTGATTATTTAATGGCATGAGGGTTGTGCACATGTATAACTACTATTGGGTAAAGTGATCATGTGACATGATCGCATGACCAATAGGTCGTCATGTGATCTTATAAACAATTGGACATGACTCGATTGCATGACTGAAGGGTCATTATACAATCATCTGTTTACAAATTGGTCATGGTGTGTAGTTTTTTTTAATATTAATTTCCTTTGAAAAATTTCTCCCATTTTTTTGTATTCTTTAGATGTTTAAATACAAAATTTCTAAATTATAAATATTCAAAATAAAAAAACACTGCATAGCTATCCTGACATATCGATTATTTCTTCTATATTGAAGCTATTTTTTTCAAATACCAAGGGGTGTTTTATAGATTTTGACCCCCCCACCCCCACCCCCCAATATCTACACCAAAGTACATGGTAAGTGAACATATATGAAGGTTTAAATTGTTTAATGAGTTCTGTGTAAATTAGTATCCGTTTTGCGCTATATATTAACAAGAAACAAGTCATAAATGACATATCATAGAAGTATCTCAGAAGAATTATTTTAAAATAGACTATAATGTATAGTATAAAGACTGAGCCATAAAATGTTACTTAATCCTGATTTTTAAACAATACCATACATTATTACATGTTGATGATATTTTCAGGCGTAGAGTTTTAAAGAATTGGGATATCATACATACATGACATACCACATTCATACAAGAGGATACTACTAAAACAGTATCCATTTTTTTAAAATAAAAAACATTAAAACATAAAACATGATTTATTTACCAATACTCCATATCAAACATTAAAACTCACTTTTTTATCTTACCCATCCTTATATCCTGTGAAAAAACATTTTAAAACATGGGATGCGTATAAAACTCGGTAAGGGATATAGAGAAAGAAAGCGTTAGTCAAGTCATAACATAAAACCAATAAAACCCATAATCATAAAAACTCGTATGCATAGAAAAATCATGTAGTTTACTTAAGACATATTTAACATATCACCCTTACATTCACCCTTACACATGGAACAACCTTTTGGTAAACTTCCATCTCCAGAGTACCCAATTCATTGAAGAGCTATAATGGGGCTCACCTATCATATCTTGAGCTATAATGGGCTCAAACCAACATATCTTGAGCTATAATGGTCTCAAAACAACATATCTTGAGCTATAATGGGCTCAAACCAACATAAATAATATCCAAGTAACATATCAAGGTAATAAAGTATCTTGAAATCGGGATAAATTACTCATTCCATATACATATAAAAATACAATCCCTTTGAAAATTATTAAATAGACTTTTCAAAGGATTTTAAAAGGAAAGTCCCTTAAAAATATAATTGAAGTGAGAATTAATAAAATGGAAATTACATGTGTATACACTATAAATACACATAATCATACATAATATATAAAAAAATTAATCACACCAATAATCTTAATACAACATAATGGATAAAGTAGAAGGTTAACCCAAAGATTGGAGATTGGGTTAAGAATCCCATTACCTCGGGTTCTTCTTAATTAAATTGTGTTTAAACCACATGAATAACGGTTAAAAGAGTTTTATTAATATCATAATTAAAAATATTCATGTTTATAACACCTTATATTATCATTTTACAACATAATTTGACACATTTGTTAGTAATATTTTGTTATTTACATTGTGTTGGGTGCATTCTTTACATGGTTTCTATGATCGGTTCATGATAGATATTCTCTTCGATTGAGAGTGAAACTCCAGAATTAGAATGGAAAGGTATTTAAATATTTATATAAGCATAAATTATACCATTTATCATTTTGAATTCTTAAATGAGGATTATTTATAAGTTCAAAATTAAGGATGTTCGTTTAGATAATTTTAGTGGTTCTTTGATAATAACGACCTCATTTTATTTTATAAATTAAAACCGTGTGTAAAAAAGAATTACAAAACCATGTATGAGAAATAATAAATATATTATAACCTTGTTCAACCATAAAAATGGTTTCATGACCAGACTTGAAATAATTAATAGAAATTGAAATCACATCGTCTATGATGTCGGTAAATCGACACATCACGGACGATGTTTTAATTTCTTGAATAAGTGTGAGAGGAGAAAAAGTATAATGGTGAATATTACATAAACATGATGAAATATATAATATTTAAGATACTGTATCATTAATTCTTCTTGGATAATGGGGTATGAGGAAAGAATTAGAAGAGAAAGGAACTCGAAATAAAAGAAAATTTGAGAAATCCCTTACCAAAATTCTGCAGCACAACAGCTATGCAACATAGTTTTATAAAACATTAAAAAGAGAGGGGATAGGGATAACCCATATATAAATGAAACATAAGATAGTATATATATTTAAATAAGAACATGGTATGGAAACTTTAAGGTTATACCACCTAAAATGTAACTAGAATGATAAAAGAAAGAAAGAAGTTGATAATTATCTTACCTTGTAGAGTAACTCCTAAGACTTGAAGGTTGGGAACTTAGGGGATTGAGGAAACCTTGTGAGGACTAATAGGGAGTTAAAGAGCCCATAGAATCTTTGAGTATGAATTGGTAATGAATGGAATGAAGGAATGGGTTGGTATTTATAGAAAAAGTGAGGGAATGTTTTAATAATTTCCAAGGGACACCTCATTAGTGGTATTTGAAAAACCATGGGTTTGACCATGGTATTTTCCCATGGTATTAGACACTTGGGACACCTAATATATTATTTTATTTTACCCAAGTCTACCAGAATTATTATATCATTAATGATTTCATTAAACACATCAAAACTCAAAATTGTATTTTTACTATTCCCCAAAAATTCAACTATTTCAGAAAAATCCCAGAAATTCACCCTAACCATTTATCGATGTGTAGAATTAAAAAATGAACTCAATTTTTATAAAATAATTTTCTAAAAATTATTAATCTAATTTTTTAATAAAATCATACTTTATTCAAAAATTAATAATTTTAAAGCTACAACTAGTTTTATATCACATTGAATAATTAACCAAGATGTCATTATCTTAAATCCTTAAGAAAATAAAATAATAATAAAATTTACTATTCATTAGGGTCATGTTACTATTCATGTTACTATTCATAAAGGTGTATTACTATTCACCAAAAAAGGAGTTTTTCCATCAGACTCTAAATGACTTACAGAACACAATTGTAGATGACCATTTTTCAAAATTCAAAACATAGAAGCTGAAAAATTATGTTTATAGACTAGTTATAAATATCTACATAAAACAAAGATTCATGCATTAGATTTATTTTTTTTAACCTGGGGTGTTACATTATTCCCACCATCTGAAAATTGCATCCTCGCATGTTTATTTACTCTTTAAAAAAGTGAGGTTACCTTTCCCTCATAGAATTTTCAGACTCCCATGTTGCTTCTTCAACCATGTGGTTTCTCCAAAAAAACATTTACCTAGAGGATTACCTTATTCTGAAATACCTATTCCCTTTTATCAAGAATCTAAACTGGTTTCTCTTCATAAAAAAGGTTCTATTATAGCTAAACTACTTCTGAGATCAAGACATGAGTTGAATCTGGAACATACTTTCTTAACATTGAAACATGAGAAACATTATTTACCTGAGACAAACTCAGAGGTCAAGTTACCCAGTATGCAACTGGTCCAACATTGTCCAGGATTTCAAAAGGACTGATGAATCATAGACTTATATTTCCATTCTTACCAAAATGCATTACACTTTTCTAAGGATATATTTTAAGGAAAACATGGTCACCAACCTTGAAATAGAAGTGTTTCCTTCTGTTATCAGCATAACTTTGCTACCTACTCTAAGTTGTCCTCAAATGCTGCTAAATCATCTTCACTTTCTCAGCCACTTCCTCTAAAAATTCTAGCCCCATCAACTTACTTTCATCGAAATTATCCCAAAAGGATGGATTTCGACACTGCTTCCCATACAATGCCTCAAAAGGTTTCATCTGTAAACTGGAATGAAAACTTTTATTATAAGAAAACTCAACTAAAGAAAAATGTTGATCCCAAATTCCCTGGTAGTCTATTGAACAAGCTCGAAGCATATCCTTTAAGGCCTGAATCGTTCATTCTGACATCCTATGTAATTGAGGATGAAAAGCTATAATAAAATTTAATTTTTTGCCCAATGACTTTTGAAGGCCCTTCCAAAAAATAAAAGTAAACATGGGATCCCGATCAGATACAATAGAAATAGAAACTCCATGTAACATTACAATATCTTTAAGGTAAAGTCGATAATGCTGATCCAACAACATTATATCTCGAATAGAAAGGAAATGTGCAGATTTTTTCAACCGATCAACAATAACTCAAATCACATTGTGACATAGAAAATTATTAGGTAGTCCCACCATGAAGTCCATGGATATATTCTCTCATTTCCACTCTGGTACATGAAAAGGCTGAAGAACCCCCTTCGGTAACTATCACTCTTCTTTAACTTGTGGACATGTCCAATATTTCACAATAAATTCTCTAATATCCCTTTTCATTCCATCCCACCAATAATACTCCTGAAGGTCTCTATACATCTTAGTACTTCTAGGATAAACTGAAAATGGATAACTATGAGCTTCACACAACAAATATTTCCTTAATTAGGAATCACAAGGCACACACAACATTTTCCCAAATAATAAAACAAAATATTTATCAAGATTAAATTCTAGGAAACTTACACATTTTAACCAATTCTACCTTTTTCTATATCCCACAGTCTTCCTGCTGTGATTGCTTAATTATATCTAATAACGATGACTGGACTGAAACATGAAAAAAAAAACAGATGTATTCCCTACACCGACAACTTATAATCCAAAATGCATCAAATCATTAATCAATGGATCATGTTCCAAATGTATCATGGTTAATGATGCATGATGTATTTGAATCATGAAATCAGCCACTTTGTTTGCTTTTATTGGATGGTAATTGATTGTGAAATCATAATCCTTTATCAATTCAATCCATATTCTCTACATCATGTTTAATTCCTTTTGATTGAATATATACTTTAGACTTATATGCCTAGTATATATTTTAAATTTGGCTCCGTATAAATGTTCTTTGTGAGGTTTTAGTTGTCTTGAAGCATAAGCAATTACCTGATCATTATGCATCAGAACAAAACCAAGTCCCTTCAATGAAGCATCACTGTAGATGAAAAACTCACCATTTCAGGAAGGCAAGGCTAAAACTATATCATTCACCAATCTCTTCTTTGGTTCCTGAAAACAATTATCACATTATTCTATCCAAACAAATTTTACCCCTTTTCATGTTAACTTAGTTAGCGGGCTAGATAACCATGCAAATATTTTAACAACCTGTCGGTAATAACCTACTAATGCAAGAAAACTACGAATATCTATAAAATTTGTATGTCTTTCCCATTCATCAGCCACTTTTTTGGTAGGATAAAATGTTATTCCATCTTTATTTACAAGTTTTCCAAGAGAAGAAATATGTTGCAACCAAAAATCACACTTTCTGGATTTTCCATACAGTTTATTTTCTTTTAAGGCTTGAAAAATAACCCTTAGATTTTTTTCATGATCCTCTTTACTTCTATAATATACCATAATGTCATCAATAAACACAACCACAAACTTATCCAATAAATCATGAAATATTCTATTCATTAGATCCATGAATATAGAAAATGAATTAGTTTACCCAAAAGTCATAACTAAACATTCATAATGACCATATATAGTATGGAATGCAGTCTTCGGGATGTCTTCATCCTTTACTTTCAACTGATGGTACCCCAACCTTAGGTCAACCTTAAAAAAACCTGCTCTCCCTAGATATGATCAAACAAATCATCGATATGAGGAAAAGGGTACTTGTTTTTAATATTAATGTTATTCAAGGCTCTATAATCGATGCAAAGTCTCATTGAACTATCTTTTTTCTTTACACAAAAGATAGAATTTCCTCATGGTGAAGTATTGGGTCGAATAAAGCCTTTATCTAATAATTCTTAAAACTACTTTTTTAATTCTAGATGTTCCATTTGGTCCATTTGATAAGAAGGTTTAGAAATTGTCTTAGCATCAAGAACTAAGTCAATAGTAAACTCAACCTCTCTATTAGGAATAACACCATGAAAATCATCAGAAAAAACATACAAGTATTAATTTACCACTAGTACATCATTAATCTGTATAGTTCTCTTATCTACAAAAATATGTCCAAAAAATATTCTTTTCTATCCTTTATCAGTTTCTTAGCATCTTGATACATTATTAATGGTATGGGTTCATTCTTGTACACAAGATAAAATTAGTTTTGAAAAACAACTTCTTCTTCTCTACAATCTATCTTAGCGTGATAAAAAGAAATCCAGTCCATACCCAGAATAACATCACACTCTACTAGAGGAAAAACAATAAGGTTTGCAGGTAAAATCTTTACACAGACAAGGATATGAACATTCTTAGAATTTCTTTTTTCCATAATATTTCCTCCTATTGTTTTTACTATGAGATATGGTTTCATTTCATGTGTTTGAATTAAAAAAATTTCCAAAAATTTCTCAAAAATGAATGAATGTGTAGACCATGAATCAAACAACGCATTTGTGAAATCTTTAAAAATAAGAAATGTACCTAATACCACATCATTTGATGGATCAACATCTAATGAAGTGGTTGCAAATGATTTTACCAAACCCTTATGCTTTCAATCTTGATTATTCCTTACATGAGTAACTAGCTTAGGAAAAACATTATCAAAATGACCTGATTTCTTACAGTTAAAGAATCTTACCATCAACTTCTCATTAATTTTCGAATCATTTTCCTTGCACTCACAAGAAATGCATCCAAACTTTTCACATCAATAGCATTTCCCATAATTTACAATACATTCACCAAGATTCCTTTTACCACACTTTTCACAAGAAGGGAAATTCATTTTCTTACCTCTAGATTTCTTTGATGAGTTCTTCCCCATTGCCTTCCAACCTAAATGCTTCTTATTCTTATCATCACGAGGCACATATGTTTCAGAAAACTCCATCTCAACTTTTTCAGCACAACGAAAAAGCTTCTCATAGCTTTTAAACTCTCATGTGGACAAAGATCTTCACAAAAACAGTTTTAAACCAGAGTAAAATCTATTAATTTTACTTTCAAAATCCTAAGTAAAATTTGGTACATACCTGGAAAATCTTGTAAAATTGGATTCATATACTCCCAAAGAATCATCATATTTCTACTTCAGTTCCACGAATTGTATCTCCATTTAGATTGAAATAGTTTTGGGAAAATATTTTTCCCGAAAAAGACTCTTAAAATCATCCCATTCTATACTATCAAGATCATCAATTTCTCTCGTATTATTAACCAGGGAACACCATTGATTGGATTATCCTTCCAGACGGTAAATGGGTAGTATTTCCTTTTGAAGTTTTGAACATCCCATGACATCAAATATTTTTTATAGATCATTTATCCATCCATCGGTTATCACTGGATCTGCGGTTCCACTGAATGATGGAGTATGTTGCCTCATAAAATGATCCACAAAAGACATGTTTCTTCATAGTAGATCATGTTCCTATCTAGAATGGATACCACCCCTATTTATTACTTGAGTAAACTGATCCATTATTGTCAAAAACTTCTCAGTTCTGATTCCCACAATTTCGTGCTATAGATTCAGATAGACATTAGCCTCTTGGTGCCTTCCTACTTCAGCTTCCCTATTTCTTCTGTGAAAAACCATTCTAAACCAACATATCATAGTTGAAGCAACATGGTAATATTTAAATGAAATATAATTTCAAATTAATTATAGAGTAAAAATTAGTTATGGTATTCTTTAAATATCATCCAAACCCCTAATGTTACCTAAACCATCCTTTGATACCAACTATAAGGACTCATCCATAAAACGTTACTTAATGTTGAATTTTACAGAAGAACATACATTATTACACATTGAGGATATTTTTGGTTTTATAGTTTTAAAGAATTATGATATCTTATATACATGACATACCACATTCATACAAGATGATACTACTAAAATAGTATCCATTTTTTTCAAAATATAAAACATTAAAACTTAATACATGATTTCTTTAACAATACCCCATATAAAACTTCATGAATCCCTTTTTTCTATTACCCATACTTATATCCTATAATTTTTTTTAAAAACATGGGATGAGTATAAAACTCAATAAGGGATATAAATAAAGAAAGTGTTATTCAAGTGATAACATAAAACCAATAAAACCCATAATCATAAAAACTCATATGCATTGAAACATCATGTAGTTTCCTTGGGAAATATTTACCATATAACTCTTACATTCACCCTTACACGTGGAATAAACTTTTGTTCAACTTCCATCTCCAGAGTACCCAATTCATTGCAGAGCTATAATGGGGATCACCTGTCATATCTTGAGCTATAATAGGCTCAACCCAATATATCTTGAGCTATAGTGGGATCAAGCCATCATATCATGAGTTATAATGGGATCAACACAACATAAATAATGTCTGAGGAACATATCTTGGTAAAACATTATCTTGAAATCAAGATAAATCACTCATTCAATATACATATAAAAAGATAATCCCTTTGAAAATTATTAAAGAGACCTTTAAAAGGATTTTAAAAGGAGAGTCCCTTAAAAATATAATTGAAGTGAGAATTAATATAATGGAATGTACATGTGTATAAACTGTAAATACACATAATATTACATAATATAAACAAAAAATCATCACACCAATAATCTTAATACAACATAGTGGATAAAGTAGAAGGTTAACCCAAAGATTGGAAGTTGGGTTAAGAATTCCCTTACCCCAGGTTTTTCTTACTTCAATTGTGTTTAAAACTCACTAATAATGGTTAAAAGAGTGTTATTAATATCTTAATGAAACATATTAATTTTTATAACACCTTTTATGATCATTTTACCACATCATTAGACACATTTATTAGTAATATTTTGTTATTTACATTGTGTCGGGTGCGTTCTTTACATGGTTTCCATGATCGGTTCATGATGGATATTCTTGTCGATTGGGAGTGAAACATCAGAATTGGAATGGAAATTTATTTACATATTTCCATAACCATAAATTATAACATTTATAATTTTGAATTCTTAAATGAGGATGGTTCATAAGTTAAATCATTGATGATGCTCTTTTAGATCATTTTAGTGGTTCTTTGATAATAACGACCTCATTTTTTTATAAATTAAAACTATGTGTGCAAAATAATTCCAGAACCATGGATGAGACATAACACATATATTATAACCTATATAAACCATAAAAATATTCTCATTACCAGACTTGAAATAAGTAATAGAAATTGAAATCACATCATCCACGATGTCGGTAAATCGACACATCACAGGCAGTGTTTTAATTTCTTGAATAAGTGGGAGAGGAGAAGAATTATAATGTTGAATATTCCATAAACATGATGAAACAAAGAATATATAAGATAATATATCATCCATTCCTCTTGGATAATGGGATTTTGAGGAAATAATAAGAAGAGAAAGAAACTCGAAATAAAAGAAAATTTGAGAAATCACTTACGAAAATTCGGCAGCATAACAGATATGCAACACGGTTTTATAAAACATTAAAAAGAGAGGTGATATGGGTCAAACATTTAGAAATGAAACATAATACAATATATAGATGTATATAATAACATTTTATGGAAACTTTAAGGTTATACCACATAAAATAGAACTTGAATGGAAAAAAAAAGAAAGAAAGAATTTGAGAATTCAATTACCTTATAGAGTAACTCCTAAGACTTTAAGGTTGGGACCTTGTAGGCATGATGAAACCATGGGATTACTACTAGGGAGGTAATGAGGATAGAGCTTAATTGAGGATGAATTGGTAATGAATTTAATGAAATAATGGGTTGGTATTTATAGAAAAAGTGAGGGACTATTTTAATAATTTTCAAGGGACACCTCATTAGTTGTATTTGCAAAACCATGGTCTTTCCCATGGTATTAGACACTTGGGAAACCTAATTTATTATTTTATTATACAGAAGTTGTTCAGAATTCTTACATCATTATTACATCATTAATGATGTCATTAAACACACTAAAACTCAAAACTGTATTTTTAGTATTCACCAAAAATTCAACTATTTCAGAAAAATACCAAAAATTAACCCAGGCCATCTATAAACATGTATAATTCAAAAATGAACTCCATTTTTTGAAAATAATTTTCTAAATATTATTAATTTAATTTTTAAATAAAATCATACTTTATTCAAAAATTAACAATTTTAAAACAATAACTGCTTTTATATCACATTGAAAAATTAACCAAGATGTCATTATCTTAAAGCCTTAAGAAAATAAAATAATAATAAAATTTACTATTCATTAGGGTCATATTAGTATTCATATTACTATTTATAAAGGTATATTACTATTCACCAAAAAAACTAGTTGGTTCCATCAGACTCCAAATAACTTACTGAACACAATTGTAGATGACTGTTTTTTCAAAATTCAAAATAAAGCAGCTGCAAGATTATGTTTAAATACTAGTTATAAAAATATACTTAAAAATGAGTTTCATTAATTTCCTTTATTTTTTTAATCCATGGGGTGTTACATATATCCTCTTTCTGGACTTGATCTCATGATCCATTTGATGTTGGGAGCTCATGATATGGATATGGGTTGTATGATTAAAGAGTTACCAGAAGATAATCTAATCAGGGACATCATTTGTTATATTAATTGATCCTGTATATCAGGGAAATTACATGAAGAACAATGAACATGAGAAGTAACTACCATAAAAATTCTCTATCATCTGACCTCATGGAATCAAATGATTTTTTTATTACATGACCATGTGTCTCGTTGAGGGTTATGCGATAGTGTAACTTATTCTCACATCTCTTGTAGTTTGTGCGATTCATGAATGAAGAATTATTTTTATTATAAAATAATATTTACCAAAATAAGACTTATATTTTGGGTATTATCCCTACTTCATTTTCCAATTTTTATCAAACTGACATCAACTATATAAATTGTTAAAACAATTATTCCCTTTATAATTTTGGTTAAAATCCAGAACTTACTCAGTTGGAGAATTAAAATAAAATTCCTATTAAAAAATTGAATATAAAGTCAAATATTTTTTAAAATTACATTTAAAAAACAAATTTTTATTGAAAAAAGAATTCTGTTATTTTTTTATGAAATTTTGATTTGGAATAAAATGTTCATCAACCAAAGAGGAAACATGGTAATATTTTCTTAAAAACATTTAATAATTTTATTATCTAAGAGAGTGATGAAAATTAAATGAAAAAATGTGAACTAAATAGATATTAAGAGTATAAGAAAGTATATTGAGTTTATATGATGAAGAGTATATAATTTGCTTCTATGTATATTTAAACATAAACAATCCTAGATAAAAATGATATTGTAGTATAAACCATTACCACAGGTCTGTCATTCCTCGTATGTGATTTTAACCTCCTTTATAATAAATATAAATTTATTATACATGAATACCATAACCATAGACATACTTATAATATCATATATGATCCAGTAATAATATTACAACACTGGTTTATTAATAACTCTTTATTCAAATCTACATTTTTGAATGTTAACTATTTTCTTTTTGATGTGTGTTTTGATTCTGATTTTATGGTCCATGAATTTTGATCATGGTTCCATTATTATAGAATGATAATAATGATATAAATTTATTATATAATCATTATATTAATATTTATAATCATCTATTTGAGGTGGACCGGAAAAATTATTCATAACACTTCTTGTAGGTGGGGTAGTCCACACATACGCATGAGCCACATCGTTATTTCTTTAACAAGTGGAAGGGTTATAAGGTAGATCATATATTATGTTTAAATAATCATAATTTTTTTCATAAATATAATATATATTCCTTAGTTCCTTCTTTATTACCATTCGATTAACGTGGTGATGAAAAACAAATTACACTACTAGGTGGAAATGGTAGGTCTTATATGTGCATGAGTGATCATTTCATATTCTGTTGAATGAAATAGAAATAAATAAGTGTTATGACACAAGGATAGAAATATTTTATTATATATAAGATAATTATGTTTTTATATGATCATTTTTATAGAATATTTGATGATTTTAGAAGATGAAATAAGATAAAAACAGTTGGTTAAGAGTTACACCTCTTCTTTTAAAAACAACATTTTTCTTATAACTTGCGCCCTCTAGGGTTGTCTTTTGATGAGACCAGATCCATTAGCTAATTGGGAGGAATTTCAGGAATATATTTTTAGATATATTGGTCAATATAAATGGATATCATGGTGTGAATAATTGAGAAAAAGTGGTTCCCTTTTACATGTGATGGAAATAACACACATGGAATTGCTTGATATATTTAAATAATATGAAGTTCTTTTATAGTGGAATTGTATAGTATTTTCATAACCTTAAAGATGATATTTTTTAGGTATAAATATAACAAAAATGTGTTTTATACACGTTTTTTTGTGTCATCTTGAAGCATTATCCCTTTTTTACCATTTTACCCATTTTACCCATAATTGTGGAGAGAAATATTTACCATGGACATTATTTATCTTGATAAATAACATTTTTTACCTTGAAACCTAATTATAATTTTGATGATTCTAAATATGAAATTAATTTTTCAAGATTCAATTTTTAGTACATGAATAAATTAAATTTAATATAATTTCAAAAAATGAAATGCAGACCGTTTTAAAAAAATGTTTTTAGTGTAAAAATGAATTTAAAGAAAAATAATGTATATTTTTTATTATAATGTAATTTATTGGATTATGTTAAATAAATTTATACTTATTTTCATTTTTAGGAAACCCAATTTCTAATGAAACCTAATTTATACATGATTAAGAGAGAAGAACTAAAAATTGTTTTTATTTGAACAGAAATATTATATCGACTTCCAAAATATTAAGTATATATTTAAAATATCAAAATTATATTTCTATATTAATTAAATTACTTATTAAATATATATTTGGTCAATAAATAAGTATTCATAATCATTCATGTTACTATTATATCATTATAATTTCATAAAAGGGAATGTTTATGTAAAATTGGTATTTTATTCAATTTCCCATAAATCAACTATTTTTGAAAAATCTAAAAAATTTATCCTAAGATAAAATTGAAAATATAATTTAAAAATGAAGGTAATTTGATTAAAATAAAATTATTAAATTTTTGAATTATTTTTTTAATCAAATTCTTAAATAAAGCTATGTTTTTTTGTTATTGTTTTCATAGAAAGAAAAGCTTAGTATAATTAAATCTCAGGTGTTAAAATAAGATTTATCTCTATATTATTTTTCAATAATTTCTTTTGGTTAAGACTGTTATTGAGGAGACCTAGTGAACAAGGACCCAAATTTTTATGAGACCTCCATTTATAGGTTTTTAACCTAACTTGTTTTGTGTTTCTTTCTTTTGGGTAGTTTAGGGTCAAGTCTGTCATACCAAGGTTGCTAATTTTTAAGTTCATATCACTTTTTCAAGAGGATTGTGATGGTTAAAGTCAAATAAAATTTAAAATAGTCAATTTTAGTGTCCCATATTGTAATATTGGTGGTATAGACTTGACATAAGCTTCAAATGCCCAGTTCTACTGATATGTAAATCCCCATGAATAGGGGACTTCATTTTATGGTCATGAAGCCCAAATCGTTGTGTCCTATGGTTTATAGTCACACGATGAGGACCACTCAAATATCTTAGGGATATATATTGATTCTCACATATAAATATTAGCACAATACAAAAGTGTGAAATTTTTAGGGAACTAAATCTGCTTCATTATTTATATTACGAATTGTTTAAATCATAACTCAATCAGTGTGAATACAATGTGATGGGATGGAACATTTAGGACCATATCCAAAATTAGAATGATAGGTTCAATGGAAATGGTTTCTTTTCGAATAGAGATTGTATTATCCTCCCATAAGGATCAATATGCCTTTCATTAATAGGAAATATTAGGGGAACTTTTGGATATCCATATTAGGGGAGTCATTGCATAGTTGTGTAGAAGTATCCTTTGTAGTCAAATAAACTTGATTCAAATAGCTATGAATGTTTTTGTGGATGAAAACTTTCATGAAATTAAATATGTCTAGTAAATAAAGGAATGTTCATAAAGTGTTATAGAAAACTAAGGGTTATGCTATCATATATGGGATACATTATTGGTATAAAGAGATATTAAATTCCACTCCTCTAACTATTTCATGAACTAGATGGCCCTACGAGCATTGAATGGATTTTTCTTTGGACATATGGTAGGCCTTACAAGATTTTACATTATTAAATGATGAATTAAATTATTCCTAATCCCTAGATGTGGTAGGTTTAGTGATCAAGGACTTGACCTTGACTTATGATGTCTTTCATGTTTATTTTCCCTGAGAAATATTACATTTTTTAACTATTGTTTAAGATATTACTGTTTGGTCCATTGAGGGTTAGATATAATGTTCATATAAATTTTCCCAATAAGTGTGGATTTTATAATCATACAAATTATACCAACATATGACATGTTTATGGAAATACACCTTTAAACAGAGTATAAATTCCCCTAGAATATATATATATATATATATGTGTGTGTGTGTGTGTGTGCATCTCGTGTGAAAAAGAATGAACTACACGCGCCCCCACAAATTCAAAAAATTTAGATATTTTCAAGGGTGGCCTCTCTACCGCCTCCCATGGTTCTTCTACCACTCCATATTACTTTCAGCCTCCCAAACATGATCTTGGTCATGTTCTTTCTCCCAGGAAATCACTATGTATGTTCTCCTCAAACCATTATCCTCCCAAAATCTGCCTCCTCCTTAGAACTCGGAGATCCCTCTGGAACCTCTCCAAGCTGGTTCTGTGTGAGGTTCTCCAATCCTGGATATCCCGTTCTCCTCCTTCATGGAAACTTCCGCTCTCCTCTCATGGGCTTTGGTTTCTCACTTTGGAGAGGAAAAACCGCCCCATAGGTTTTTTCAATGATTCGTGAACACAAGGGATTTAGCATCTCTGGCTAGAATTTCTTTCCATAAAAGACTTCATTTATTCCTGGTCACGGACCCCCTGATCCTTCAGTCATTGGTGCTTACACCTCTTTTGATGGTCGATGGTGGTCCACAATGGAAGGGAGTCCCCATAGGTGGTCGTGGGTCGACCTCATCATCCATCCTCTTCGCTTTCACAACCACTCATTTCTCAAGCCTATTGGAGACTCCGTCGATTATTTCTTGTGTGCGAATGAGCGAACATTGCGGCTCCAAGAGGCTTCATTGTCTTGGATCTGCATCGCCATGGATCTTTCTAGATCTCCTCCTTCACATATGATACTCAGAGCAGAGAACTCTTTCGAGTGGTGGTAGCCCCTATATTATCACTTGCTGCCTCGGTTCTGTGTGTCCTATAAAATCCACAACCACTCCTTGTCAATTTTCAAATAGAAGTCGTCTCATCCTTCTGCCTCGCATCATCCAGATCTCATGACTGATGGAAAACCTTCATTGCCAGCGGCCATTGATTCCGGCATGGACAACCAGTCTTCAGTAGTGGCCAGTAGGGTCAACCCTGATCCCCCGATCTTCTCTATTACCACACAGCCTCCCTCCCATCCCATTATACAGAGTTTTCTTCTTAAGTTGATGTTCCTTTTGCTAATACTTGCATGGAGTAGGTCCCATTTTAGCCACAAGACCTCTGGATGACTGGATTTCAGTAAATACCCCCCCCCCCCACGCCTCCCACATCAAATTAGATATTAGCTTCGTGAACCATCTCCAGACTTCCACATTCCTATTCCTTCCCAAGACCATAGGTCGTCTTCTAGCTCCCCAGTCCCTATCTCAAACAGCTACAGTGAATTATCATATTTTCTCGAGCACCCCCCCCCCCTTTCTCTCATTGGCCCTCCCTACACTCTAAGAAAGGGCCTGTCTCATGTTATTGATCATAAAGCTCAGACTCCCACTACTCCATCTTCCATCCCAAGTGGGGTGTGCAACATGTCCCATTCCAGGTTGTTCTCTTCATACTGTCCTTCTCATGCCATGAACCACCAATCACCAACGGTAAAAACCAGGTGCACTTTGTTGTGATGATTTCCAAAATCTATTAACTATACTAATCCTAAGTACACTTGTTGTCACGTGTCATCACCCCATTAATCTGGGGCCACGTGTCATCACCATATTCCTCCACGACCCTCCCCAGTCTCATTTCTCTTACATTCACTTTCTCCTTCTACCACAACACAATTCCCCTCTTGACTATCTCCCCGCTTGCGATATCCCCTTATCTCGAACTAGGGTTCATGCATACCACATCCTCTAGGCGTGCCTCCGCCTCCGCGTACTCCGTCGTCGGCTCCTCAGCCTTCGTGTGATTCTCCTTCACCTCCGTGTGATCCGCCTTCAGCTACTTCACCTCCGCCTACTTTGCCTCCACCTTTGACCTCCTTCAGCTCTTTTTCCTCCACGTCCATCACTCCCTGCCACTATCGCAATGCGATTTCCCTCCCGACTCTCTTCCCACTCGTGATACCCCTTGTAAGAACCTGGTTCTTAGTTTGAGGTACGAACTTCTTCTTTTCCCTTTTCCTTAAGTGTTTTTGAGAAAAATATGAAAAATAGGGAACAATCCCAAATTTTGGAAGTACACGCCATGGACTTTTCCACACGCCGTGTACTTTTGGCCGTGTGGGATGAGTACACAGGGTGTGTAGCCATGTTGGTGATGAAGGGTGTAAAGACCGACTACACACCGTGTAGTGTTCCTTTACATGTCGTGTAGTCATTCGGCACGCGAATTGTAAGGCGGTGGTTTGCTGTGTGACAGAACATGCCGTGTGATCATGCAGACATGCCGTGTAGTCATGTCGACAGGTGAACAGTGCAACGCTGGCGTGATGCCGTCAGAGGAACAATTTAAAAATGGGAAGTACACGTTGTGTACTTTAAATTACATGCCGTGTACTTTGTTTTTTCCCTTAAAATGGGAAGTAGCCTCCCATGTTCACAGGTAAGGCTTAGAACCGGAGGAAGGAGCGGGAGTGGATGTCCGAGCCTTTGGAGATCTGCCAAGCGCACTTCGGGAATCCGTTTCCGCCTCGGACGATCTCGCTGGAACCACACGGGTAAGAGATTCCTTCTCCTTGATTAGTTCTTTCCAATTCTTCCTTCAAGTAAATTTATTTGAGGTTGAAAGAAATTTCTTTCCCCTCGGATCTACCTCATTCTAGGACGATTCGTGGAACATCGTTCGAGTATACTGGTCAGGGCCGTTTAAGGTAGGTGGCTTGGTGTTTATTTTCCAACTATCGTGCGTTTTTGTGTGTTTTTGAGAAACGAACCCATATTTGGGGTGTCGTGTGGATGAGGTCATGACTATTTTAATACCTAGAATTGTATAGTTAATTAAATTTGATATTAAACTGCTATTTGTGATCAGTTCTTGGATCCAGGACCACCCCAGGGGTGCGTTCCTCTGTTTAGCCGTTTGGCCAGGATACTCGAGGGTATGCCATGTTTAAATTATGCAATACTTTTACCTTGACATGAATTGTATGTAAAGTTCATGTTTATATGTTGGGCATGACCCGGTTACATATGCCTGGGGGCGGTGTTTTACTATAGCCTGAGGGCGTGACTGTATTAGCCTGAGGGAAACATACTATTTCGCTTGAGGGAAACCTTTCGTGCCAGAGGGATTGACTTCTATGCCTGAGGGTGACACATCCTACGCCTAATGGAAATTTCTATTACGCCTGAGGGCAATACCTGCGGGTTGGATTCTGTATAGAATGAGGGAAAGCCTGAGGGCGTGGTTTAATATATTAGCCTGAGGGAAAGGTTCTGGTTGGCCTGAGGGCTTGGTACTGTTGAGCACACAATGTTACTGAATTAAATGATCAAAATGAATAATTAAATGGAAATATAACCGTTAAGTTAGTTACTTTTGAGGACTAGTTAGTTTATTTCATTTTTCTACTGTACACTATTGTTTCATGTTTACACATAGTTAAGCATGAGCCTTTGGTGGGTGCCTACTAAGATATATTTCTCACACTCTATTTGTGCCATGCTTTTTGGCCCAAACAGATTACGTTTCTTCAGGTGTAGATAAGGGCAATGGTCCTTATATAGGTACATGATTGTTGCTGAGGAGTAGGGGAGCATGGGACCGAGCTCTGGCTCGCGATGCTACCGGCAGATTTGTTCTGTTTTTCTTTCCTGTACTTGTACTGTACTGTACTGTTGTGTAACATGTTCTGGATGCTTTCTTAGAATTGGAGGCATGTTTCATCATTATTTATATACTGGTTGGTTATATCTACTTTAGTTTTTTACTTCAGTTATGTATGGTTATTCGCTTCCGCTATTGTGGTATGTTTTATTCTTTCCATAGCGCTACACTTTCACAAATGAGGGCATAGTTTCCCCACTATCAGATAGGGACCCTCGCTGCTAGTTGGCAGCCTCTAGTGTTTGGAGAAATGCGATTGAGGTCTTGTGGCGATCCGGGTTCGGGGTACCCGTTGTGTGGCACCCGGAACCGGGATGTTACAAAGTGGTATCAAATGGGTTCTTTTCTTTGACTTACTATTTGGAGCCGTAGTCAGGGATAAGACGAACGATAGTTGGTAATAATTTGTGCCCTGGCGTAGCTAACCCGCATACAGGGAAAATCCAATTTACCTCATGATTGCAATTTTACTGATTTTGCAATTTACAGTTGATTTGATTTCACCGTTGGGTGATGCACTTGAGATCGTGCTGGTTATATTTTATCTATGGGTTCTATTTAGTTGAAACCCGATGAGATGAGGGTGTGCCATCTCATGCATCATATAGGCACATGCTAGAAATCACATGTCATGCATAGTTACATGCCATGTAGGTGCATTAGAAATTTCATGTTGTTGTGATATTTGTTGTTCTTGTAAAGCATGCTGTTGTGATAGCTGCTTTGATAAAATACCTACTGCGTGATAGGGAAATTTTATTTGAGACTGTTTATAGAATGAACGCCAAACATTGGTCTTTGGGGAGTATGGGCCCTCATTGACTGGAATTTGGAGTCTCATTGACTGTTTATTTTGTTATAACACAGATAAGATGTCAAAATTTGATTCGTGGGGAGTATGGGCCCTCACGGGTCGAATTTTTACACTTAGGTGTGGTTTTTCAGTATTTTCTGGGTGCCGGGGAAGTTTTTGAGGCATACTATCTGGAAACCAAGTATACACATCGTGTAGTCTCCTTAAACACGCCGTGTAGTCTCTTCCCGTGTCACAAACCGTGTGGGTGGCGACACGGGGTAGGGAATTTTTGGGGAAAAAACATGTCGTGTACCAAATGTACACGTCGTGTAGTGTTGACCCGGAGTCCGGCCGTGTAACTAAAAAGACGGGTCGGTGAACTACTGTACAGAACACGTCGTGTCAATGCTGAACACGCCGTGTAGGGTGACCTGGGGACTCGACCGTGTAACTAACAACACGGGTCGGTGTCACCTCTCCTTGAACACGACGTCTACCTCTGGGACACGCCGTGTAGTCTTGTCTAAGGACAGACCGTGTGGTTTAGCCGTGTGGCTGGGAAACAGGGTGGTGTACACGCCGTGTGCAGGTGTAACACGCCGTGTAGTGTCAAGCCGGGTAGTCGGACGTGTCACAAACGACACGGGGAGTTGGAAAATTTCACTATACATGTCGTGTAGATGTTATACACTCCGTGTTGTTTTTCTTCAATGGGAGCCGTGTGGTAGGACTCGGGCATGGGAAGAGAAGTCAAGTACACTCTGTGTAGTCATTTTACACACCATGTAGTCTTGTTTTTCAAATATTGAAATTTCATCTTCCTCTTGTTCCCTTTGTGGTTCCTTCGATTTCAGTTTTGATAAATCTTGAATCTAAGGCGTGTTTTTGACCTTGTAGTGTCATTCCGCCTAGACGACAACGCGTTGTTTGCCAGGAGAGAAGAAACAATTATACTCTAGAGATGGTGGGCCATGGGCTACTGGTGGATCCTCCAGAAGAGCCAGATGCAGCGCCAACTGTTATACCGGAGACAGGCGCGGAGGCGCAGTTCCATGAAGGCTTTATGTGGTTCATACAGACCTTTCAGGGAGCACCGTAGGCCACTACATCTATGTCCAAGCTGACGCGTATCTTCCAGCAGCAACATCTACCTACGTTTTTAGGGGATAGCGGACCACAGGCTGCAGAGTCTTGGCTGGGGTAGATGCGGACTATTTTCGAGCATATTGAGATGCCTCCAGGGTGGAGGGTCAAGCTCTTGACATATATGCTACGTGATTTCGCCAAGAGGTGTTAGGATGTTACCACCTTGTCATAGCATCACAGAGACATGGCGTGGAAAGATTTTCAGGCAGTCTTCTATGACTTCTTTTTCCCAAAGATGCTGAGGGCAGATAGAACTCAAGAGTTCATGAATCTGCAGCAGGGAGCTATGTTGGGGATGGACTATTCTTCTCATTTTACCGAGCTTCAGCGCTTTGCACCCGTGCTGGTGTGTGATGAGACTTCGAGAGCTAGACGTTTTGAGGATGGTCTTCATTATGACATCCGAGCATTGGTGAATGTTTTCAATTTGCCTTCAGTACATGCTATTGTAAATCAAGCGATGATTACAGAGAGGAACCTGCGGGAATCTAGTGGTGTGGTCCAGGGCAGTTTAGCACCACCTACTGGTACTATTTCTACTAGAAAGAGGAAGAGATAGATGGATCTCTCTCAAGGTGGCAGTACCAGCCAGTCAGTTTTTTCAAGTGGCATGATCAGGTGCTACCAGTGTGGTAAAGAGGTGCACAAGAGACCGCAATGTCCACGTGATCCAATGGAGTTCTGAGCTTGCGGCAAGATGGGTCATCTGCAGCGCTTTTGTAGGGTGTTTCCACCGATGGCTAGTGAGAGGGGTTCTGTACAGACCCCGCGTGCAGGAGCAGGACCAGTGGCTTCTTACCAGTTGAGGAACTGGAATACATCAGGGCGTGCAGACAGAGATTATGGTCGTGGCGGTGGTAGCCAGACACTAGGATCTCAGAGGCAGTAGGGCGGGACAGCTCAGGGTAGCCAGGCTGTGTCGCAGGGCCGCGGCACTGGGCAGGCATATGCAGTGCAACAAACCCAGCAGGAGCAGGATCCCGAACCTTCTACAGTTAGAGGTACTATTCTAGTAGCTTTTGTCTTATCTTCAGTACTTTTCAATACGGGTGCTACACATAGTATCATATTTGTGCCCGTTGTGGATAGCATTGGGCTCTGTGTTTCTTCTTCTTATGATTTTATGACGCTAGACACTCCATTGGGTACTAGAACGGCTGTTGTGCGACAGTGCATGGAGTGCCCCTAGTGGTTGGTGGGTGTCAATTCCTTTGGGACCTCTATGTCTTAGAGATAAAGAGCTATGATTTCATTCTCGGGATGGACTGGTTGGTTCCCTTTCGAGCCTTTGTAGACTGCTATCGTCGCAGGGTGAGTTTCATGTCACCAGAGGGTGGAGAGTTTCTATACAAGGGCGAATGAGATGTTCAGGCGAGTCGAGCTGGACCAGAGCATCATGGGTGAGGTGGAGTCACAGCCCAGATTCCAAGCTTATATCTAGATGACCAGGGGACTTGTCAGACGGATTTCCCTCCATTCGTTGATCATTTTAGAGATGTCTTCCTAGATTCCTTTTCAGGTCTACCTCTGGAGCGACAGGTGGATTTCTCTATTGAGCTTGTGCTAGGGGAAGCACTGATGTCCATTTCTCCTTTTAGGATGGATGCACCAGAGTTGCAGGAGCTCAAGAGGTAGTTAGAGGAGTTATAGGCAAAGGGTTTCATCTGACCCAGTACTTCTCCTTGGGGTTCTCCGATCCTTTTTGCGAAGATGGCGGAAGATACCCTCAGACTCTGTGTGGATTATCGGAAGCTGAACCAGTTGACTGTTAAGAACCGATATCTCTTAAAGAGGATTGATAATCTTTTTGATCATCTTCGTGGAGCACGAGTGTTCTCAAAGATTGACTTGAGATCTGGATATCATCAGATGCGCGTGAGACCATCGGATATACCACTTACATCTTTTCAAAGCAGATATGGTCTGTACGAGTACTTGGTTATGCCGTTCGGACTCACGAATGCGCTTGCAATTTCCATGGCTTTGATGAATCGAGTGATCCATCCATATATTGATTCTTTTGTGGTAGTATTCGTGGACGATATCTTGGTGTACTCTCACACTCTACACGACCATGCCACCCATCTTGAGATCATATTGAGTATGCTGAGAGAGCATTGAATATATGCTAAGCTCTCAAAGTGCCACTTTTGGATGGACCAGATTCACTTCTTGGGTCATATTTTCTCAGAGGCAGGAGTTGCTGTAGACCCAGAGAAGGTGAGAGCAGTAGTTTCCTGGGAGCAGCCTAAGAACATGTTTGAGATACGAAGTTTCTTAGGGATGGCTGGTTACTACAGATGCTTCATACAGGACTTCTCCCACTTAGCAGCGCCGTTGACAGGTCTGACTAAGAAGGGTGTGAAGTTTGTTTGGTCGGAAGCTTGCGAGATAGCCTTTCAGGGCCTGAAAGGAAGGTTGACATCAACACCGATCCTGATACTCCCGGAGTAGGGGAAGATCTATACAGTTTACTGTGATGCATCAGGTATTGGGCTGGGATCAGTGTCGATGCAGGGCGATCGAGTCATTGCGTAAGGGTCTCGGAAGTTGAGGCCACGTGAGAGGAATTACGCGACGCATGATCTCGAGTTGGCTGTTGTTGTGCATGAATTGCGCTATTGGAGACATTATCTTTTGGGGGAGCATTTTGTGGTTTTCACTACCACAAAATCCTCAGGTATATCTTTACTCAGCATGACTTGAATCTGAGGTAGCGGAGGTGGGTCGAATACCTACAGTCCTTCGATTTTGAGTTTGCCTATACATCTGGTAAAGGTAATGCAGTAGCTGATGCACTGAGAAGGAAGACTCAGACACAGGCTGTGTAGAAGGCCAGTGGTGAGTGGAAACTCATGGCCTTATTCTCTGAGATGCATCTAGAGGTTCACGACAATCAGGGGCAGACCTATCTTTCATATTTAGGTGTGAGCTCTACCCTCCTAGATAGAGTGAGGATGAGACAACTATCTGTTTCTGAAGGCCTAGTTCTACGGGAGTCGGAGGAAAGTGAGGACCCTCCTCCTGATTGAACGATAGGTGATGATGAGGTTCTTCGTTTCCATGGACGAGTATGGATTCCAGGGGATATACACGAGGAGCTGATACAGGAGTTTAATGCTTCAGCTTAAGCAGTTCATCCCGAGGTTACCAAGATGTACCGTGACTTGAGACGTCAGTACTGGTGGCTGGGTATGAAGAGAGATGTAGTTGGTCTTGTTACGAGGTGTTCCACCTGTCAGCAGGTGAAGGCGGAGCACTAGAGACGAGCTGGACTGTTACAACAATTAACCATTCCGGAGTGGAAATAGGATGATGTCGCGATGGATTTCGTGACAGGGTTTCTGAGGTCACCTAGAGTCAATGATGTTGTATGGGTCATTGTGGAGAGACTCACGTAGGTAGCTCACTTTTTTTATCAAAGAGACCTTCAGTGTTGACGAGCTCGGAAGGCTGTATATCCGAGAGATTGTCCGTCTTCATGGGGTCCCTCGTTCTATTGTTTCAGATAGAGACGCCAGTTTTCTGTCTCATTTCTAGTAGAGTTTTCAGAGGGCACTGGGTACACAGGTGCTTCTGAGCACAACATACCACCCTCAGACAGATGGCCAGTCAGAGCGTACGATTCAGGTGCTAAAGGACATGCTGCGTGCATGCATCCTAGACTTTGGGGGCTCTTGGGAGAAGCATATACACGTAGTCGAGTTTTCATAAAACAATAGTTTTTAGGCGACCATAGAGATGGCACCTTACGAGACATTATATGGTAGGCCATGTCGATCACCTTTGTGCTGGCTAGAGGCAGGTGAGGTAGCTTTACTATGACCACGTCTCGTGCCGGAGACTTCTGAGCAGGTCCAATTGATTCAGAAGCAGATGGCTACTACACAGTCTTGTCAGAAATCTTATGATGATCGCCGCAGATGACCTTTGGAGTTCGTGGTCGGGGATTAGGTTTTCTTGCATATCTCGCCGACGCTGGGACACGGGTGGATCAGGAGATAGGGTAAACATTCACCGAGGTATGTGGGGTCATTTGAGATTCTGGAGAGAGTCGGGCAGGTTTCCTATCGGTTGCAGTTACTGTAGCGGTACTAAGACATGCATGACATCTTCCATGTGCCTCATTTGCGTCGCTATCATTCAGACCTATCTCACACCTTTCATCCAGAAGAGGTTGAGCTTCAGATGGATGCGTCCTTCGAAGAGCATCTGATTCATATCGTTGATAAGAGCACAAAGGTTCTCTGAGGCCGGTCAGTTCCTCTCGTACGGGTGCTATGACAGCATGGCCGAGTGCAGGACAAAACTTGGGAATGGGAGACCGATGTACGTGCTCAGTGGCCAGAGATGTTCTGAGTTTTATATTCACCACCCTTGGAAGGGAAATTCGGGGACGAATTTCTTTAAGGGGGAAGTTTGTAAGAACCCGGTTCTTATTTTGAGGTACGGGCTTCTTCTTTTCCCTTTTCCTTAAGTGTTTTTGAGACAAATATGGAAAATGGGGAAAAATCCCAAATTTTGGAAGTACACGCCGTGTACTTTTCCACACATTGTGTACTTTTGGCCGTGTGGGATGAGTACACAGGGTGTGTAGCCATGTCGGCGACGAAGGGTGTAAAGACCGACTACACGCCGTGTAGTGGTCCTTTACACGCCGTATAGTCAGTCGGCAGGAGAATAGTAAGGCGGTGGCCAGCTGTGCTACAGAACACGCCATGTGCTCATGCAGACACGCCATGTAGTCATGTCGACAGGTGAACAGTGCCACATTGGTTGGAAGCCGCCAGAGGAACAGTTTAAAAATGGGATGTACACACGCTGTGTACTTTTTTTTCGCTTAAAATGGGCAGTAGCCTCCCCTATTCACAAGGAAGGCTTAGAACTAGAGGAAGGAGTGGGAGTAGACAATTGAGCCTTTGGAGATCCGCTGAGCGCATGTCCGGAATCCGTTTCTGCCTCGGACGATCTCGCTAGAACCGCACGGGTAAGAGATTCCTTCTCATTGATTAGTTCTTTCCAATTATTCCTTAATGTAATGTTATTTATGGTTGAATGAAATTTCTTTCACCTCAGATATACCTCATTCTAGGACGATTTGTGGAACGTCATTCGAGTATACTGGTCAGGGGCGTTTAAGGTAGGTGGCTTGGTGTTTATTTTCCAACTATCGTGTGTTTTTGTGTGTTTTTGATAAACGAATCCATATTTGGTGTATCGTGTGGCTGATGCCATGGATATTTTAATACCTAGAATTGTATAGGTAATTAAATGTGATATTAAAATGCTTTTGGGATCAGTGCTTGGATCCAGGACCACCCCGGGGGTGCGTTCCTCTGTTTAGCCGTTTGGCCAGGATACCCGAGGGTATGCCATGTTTAAATTATGCAATACTTTTTCCTTGAGAGGAATTGTATGTAAAGTGCATGTTTATATGTTGTTCATGGCCCGGTTACTTATGACTGAGGGCGGTTTTTTACTATAGCCTGAGGGTGTGACTGTATTAGCCTGAGGGAAACAAACTATTTCGCCTGAGGGAAACCTTTCATGCCTGAGGGCTTGACTTCTGTGCCAGAGGGCGACACTTCCTACGCCTGAGGGAAATTTCTATTATGCCTGAGGGAAAATACCTACGGGTTGGATTCTGTATATCCTGAGGGCAAGCCTGAGGGCGTGGTTTACTATATTAGCCTGGGGGCAAGGTTCTGGTTGGCCTGAGGGCTTGGTGCTATTGAGCACAGAATGTTACTGAATTAAATGATCAAAATTAATAATTAAATGTCTATATAACCGTTATGTTAGTTACCTTGGAGTATTGCTTAGTTTATTGCATTTTTTTACTGCACACTATTGTTGCATATTTACACACAGTTGGGCACGGGCCTTTGGTGGGTGCCTACTGAGATATATTTCTCACACCCTGTTTGGTCCATGCTTTTCGGCCCAAACATATTACGTTTCTGCAGGTGTAGATAAGGGAAAGGGTCCTTATATAGGTACATGATTGTTGCTGAGGAGTAGGGGAGCATGGGACCGAGCTCTGGCTCGCGATGCTACTGGCTGATTTGTTCTGTTTTGCTTTCATGTACTTGTATTGTACTGTACTGTTGTGTAACATGTTCTGGCTACTTTCTTAGAATTAGAGGCATGTTGCATCATTATTTATAAACTAGTTGGTTATATCTACTGTTGTTGTTTATTTCAGTTATGTATGGTTATTCTCTTCCTCTATTGTTTTATGTTTTCTTCTTTCCACTGCGCTACACTTTGACAAATGAGTGCATAGTTTTCCCACTATCAGACCTGGGCCCTCGCTACTAGTTGGTAGCCTCTGGAATTTGGGGAAATGCACTTGAGGTCTTGTGGCGAACCGGGTTCGGGACACCCATTGCGTGGCACCCAGAACCGAGATGTTACACCCTTCAATTGAAACTAGGGTTCCCGCATACCACATCCTCCAGCCCCACCTCCATCTCTGCGTGCTCCGTCTTCGGCTCCTCCGCCTCCATGTTCTTTTCCTCTGGCTCCGACCTCCTAGTCGAATACCTTCTCAGCGTCTCTACCCTCCATTCCCCTGAATACCTGCTTAACATCCCTCCCCTACGTTCAACTTTTATCGTCCACATACATTAACGGTTCATCCTTTGTGATAGGTTCTCACCAAATCGCTACATATCTAATTTTAGTTTGGTTCTTCCATTAATGATTCTTCCACATTTGATCATACATTTTCGTCCTGGTTTACTAACATTATAGAAACCCTATTTTCCTTATTATGAGATATCAAATAGGATCATGTCATTGATGCTCTCCTATAACCTTGTCCTCCTGATGCGATTTTTTCCAAAAATCTATGCCAATGTCAGTATTCTTTTTGATTGTTACTACTGTAAATTTCCTTGGGTTTGCATTCTCATTTTCCTATAGGTTATTTGATTGGTTGATTATTTTTCTTCGATTTTCATTCTCACTCAAACTATTTATAAGTACCCGGCCTTAAACACTACATAATCTTGAATTAAAAAAATAATTCACATTGAGAATCTTTTCAAGTTTATAATTTTAGATAATTAGGCCATAACTATTACATTATATCTCAAAAATTACAAGGTAGACATTCCTACTCAGTTTCCGTTTTTTTCATAAAATAAAAATTGTTGAAAAAAGGAGTAATGTCTAGTCCCATGTTTTAGACACCATGACATTTCCTTAATCTCATCCTAGACCTTGTTCATCTTTAAGTCATGTGAATTTTTTTTCAAAACTTGGGACGAGCATAAAAAGCTCAGTAAGGGTTATAAAATAAAAAAATAAAACATTAGTTCATCAATACATACATAACAAAAGATCTTTAACATACCTAAAGAAGTAATAAGATTTACATAGTAAACACAAATCATAAATATAACTTGTGGAATCCATAACATACTCATGTTGTAGCTTTCACAGCTACTTTGGGAGTTACATTTGGAATACCCATCACAATATATTCCGTAAATCTTTTAGGAGAAAAATTCACATTTACCTTTGTCATGTTACCCAATGCATTGGAGAGCTATCTCGGGCTCACCCACCCTAGGTTTATCACGGAACCTCCTGTATGCGTAAAAAATTCCCAAGAACCATAACATTATCATAACACATAAAACAAACTTAAAGGAAAGATAAAATTTCCACATTTCAATCACAATATATCATTTAAATATATTTACATAACAAATCCATTATCAAAACCATTTTCAATACAACAATACTTAAAAGATTATATGGTACTTATTTTCCTTTTAAAAACATTACAGCTTGTTAAGGAAGCCAAACATCAAATAATACTCACAACGGCGGAAAGGTTATTGTCACCACGTACGTTAAAAGAAATATTATTTTTTTTCGTTTAGTAAAATGCTTCGTAGAAAAATATTCCCATTGAATGAAATGAAATTTCAAAGGAGTTTATACAGTGTATAAAATAAAGTCGTGTATAAAACAAAATATGCCTCAATGAAAGGAGATTGAGACGAAGTCCCTTACAAAGATCATTTGGTAAATAAAATAGATCAATTATGTGTATTTACTATAAGTACACATACATAATGTATAAGTACAAGATATGACATCAAAATTTATTTCTTACATAATTATATCATAACATAATTTAAAATTAGATGATTAACCCAGAGAATGGAAATTGGGTTAAGAAGTTCCCTTACCTCGTGTCCGACTTGACCCGTTCGTTCTTTAATCTCTTGAATAATAAACTAAAGTTAATTTATACTTTACTAATATCCTTTTCATGTTTATTATTCCTTTTATATCACTTATTACCATGTTATAAAAATTATGTAATCATTTAAGTTAATAACGGTCGTTTTGTCGATATTTGGTACTTGAGTCAAAAATGGACTTCTTATAATTACAAGTTGTTCATGTGGTCAAAATTTCATTATATCCAGAATGATATTAATGTTTTAGATATCATATATATCATATATATTCAGTATATACGTGTATTTATAATAGTACATAACATTTAGAGGTAAGAAATAAAATGCACTGTTCATGGAGACGGTAAGCCGTACGTACGCATGAACACTACTTTCATTTCTATTTATTATTTTAATGGAATTAAAACATAATGATACATAGGTATATTATAATTCCAGAATAATATCATATATAATATCATTAACTCTATCCTTTATACGCCCCACATATGGCATTAACGAGTCATATCACTTTGAGGAGCGGTAGTCTGCACTTCCTAAAATGAAATGATCGCATTTAACCATAATGGAAACCATAAAGGTATGATATAAATGAAAAATACAGATGCATAAAAAAAATAAACATAATATGTATCATATATAAATATAGTTCCATCTTAATGACCACCATGAGAGGCTGTAGGAGATAATTGAACAATCATCGTTTCGTGAGGCATTAGTTTGTCATCTACAGAAAAAATATGTTCTTACCCATTATATGGAGGTGTGTGAAAGTGTAGTTTGAAACCTTCTCATAACAACATCCTAGTATATTAAGAATACTATTTTTGTAATATAAAAAAGGAATAAAAAGAGTTTAGGGGTTGGAGAAGTAAAATAAAAGAAAAGAATTTAAGATAAACTGTTACCTTTAATTCGGGTAACTCCCTTTGGTTTGAACCAAAACGACTTCTTGAAGTGACTTATGCCTAAGTTAAGGCTTCTAGGTGGAAGATATAGATCTTGAGAGTTTATTTTTATAGTTTTTGGACGAGCCAAGGGGCTTGAGAGGTGTGAATAATGAGTTAGAGGTGATGACTTTTTATAAGGGGGGGGAGGAGCTCTTTAGGAAATTGTGAAAATATTATTTTATTATATAATGATTTTCGGTTTCTAAAGGTCCAATAATAATTAAATTCTAAGATAAGATGACACATTCTCTAAATAATATCATCCAATAAGAATTAGACATATTTTTTATATTGTTTTAATCTTTATAATATTATTTATTTAAATCATTTATTAATGTGGTAAACACTGCATCAATATTGTGTCATAAATAATTTTATTTATTTGATGTATAAAAATTATAAAAAAATACCATGATGTAGGAAATATTTTTATATTTCCAAATAATATTTATATTCAAATAGATAACTTATATAATCCTATTTAAAAATTGATTTACTAAAATATATTTGTTTATGTCATTTTTGTCTTTACTTTAAATTAATTAATATAAAGTTTCATTATCACTCTTAAGTGGCTCCATGAGGTCCCAAAATAGACCCAAGGATGCCCATGGTAGGACATGACTCATCCAATAAGGTTGGGACAAGTTTTAAAGTAATTTTATTTTATTATGATATTCTTTTTACCTTGAATTACCCTATTTACCGTTAACCATGGTAATTAAAAGTCAAAAGTTACAATTCACCAAAAAATATTTTCAACTTATTGAACCAAATTTTACTTAATAATAACAACCATGTATCTAGGATTTTAGAAATTCAATTCAAAGTAGTGGTAAAATTTCATTTAAATGAAAAAGTCAGTTTTTAACTACTACTTTGTGGTTTCACTATTCATCAAAAATTGATGTTTTTCAGAAAAATACTGAAAATTCAGCCTAAGCTATATTTGATATTCCGAATTATAAAATGATTTCTATTTTACCAAATTCAAAACATAGAAGTTGGATTAATTAATTTAAAATTAATTCCCGTTGTCAAAACAAAAAAGCGTGTTTTTAAGAAATATTAACTATCAAAAGATTAACCCTTGTTTATGTCCAATTTCAATGTGAAATTAATTTCTATGACCAAAATTGGATTAAATGTTAAAAACATAATATAATTAAACTTTAAAACCAATTAAAAAGATAATCTAACCTTATAAATAAATTAGATTAAAAGGCAGTTTTGAATTAAAATACAATATTTTCACTCTTCATTAAAAAATGAACATTATCAGAAAAAGACCAAAATTTCATCCAAAGTAAATTTTGATGTCCCAATTATAAATAAGAATATTATTTTTTCAAATAGAATATATAAAAGTGACAAAAACTATATTTAAAGAGGGGTTTCCATTAAAAGGCGGTAAATCGACTTTTTTGAAGAATATTAGAGTATTTGTGCTTAAAATTGGATTCTTTCACATTTTAAACCTCTAACTTTTTTTGGATAAATGTAAAAACATTTAATAAACATGTATAATCATATTTTAGTTAGTTTTATTCATTCCCTCCAATACAAAGGCTAGGCGTTAACTACCATTTAAAATAATATTATTATATTATTAGTGCACAATGTAAGATTTCAAAGAAACCCGTTGTTGCGTATCGGGTAAGCCATCGAACATAGTGTCCTCTTTAAATTAAAATTAATATTTAATTCAAAAATATTAATAAATATGAAAGTGTATTTTTCTTTATTTACCTGGGATGTTACATCCTTCTCCCCTTTTGGAAATTGCGTCCCCACAATTTTATTCACTTATCAAATAAATGGGGGTATTTATCCCTCATAGCATTTTCAGATTCCCACGTTGCCTCTTCAACCATATGGTTTTTCCACAAAACCTTTACCTGGTTAATTACCTTATTCCACAACATTTTCTCTCTTCGGTCAAGAATCTGGACTTTTTGTTCCTCATAAGATAGATTCTCTTCCAACTAAACTACCTCTGGGCTCAAAACATGAGATGGATCTAGTATATACTTTCTCAACATTGAAACCTGAAAAACATTTTGTACTTGGGCCAAACTTAGAGGTAAAGCCACTCTATATGAAACTAATCCAACTTTATCCAGGATTTCATAAGGTCAAATAAACCTTGGACTCAACTTTCCATTCTTACCAAAACGCATCAAACTTTTCCATGGAGAAAATTTGAGAAAGACATGATCACCTACCTCAAAAGAAATTTCCTTCCTCTGGTTATCCGCATAACTTTTATACCTCCTCTAAGATATTCTCATATGCTTCTGAATCAACTGAACCTTTTCTACCATCTCTTCTACCAATTCTAGTCCCATCATCTTCCTTTCACCTACTTCATCCTAAAAATCTGGAGTTCGACAACGCTTTCTATATAATGCCTCAAATGAAGCCATCTGTATACTGGAATGAAAACTATTATTATAATAAAACTCAACCAAAGAAATATATTGGACCCAACTTCCCTGGTAATCTAGTGAAGAAGCATGTATCATATCCTCCAAGGTTTAAATTTTTCATTTTGACTGTCCATCTGATTGCAGATGAAAAGTTGTTCTAAAATTTAATTTAGTACCCAAAGACTTCTGAAGGTCTTTCCAAAAGTTAAGAGTAAACCTAGGATCACGATCAGATACAATGGAGAGGGGAACTCCCTGCAACCTGACTATCTCTTTAACATGCAACCGAGAAAGTTGATCTAGAGACAAAGTATCTCAAATAGGAAGGAAATGAGCTGATTTAGTAAACCGATCAACAATAACCCAGATTGAATTATTACATCGAGATGTCTTTTTTAATCCCACAACGAAGTCCATGGATATATTTTACCATTTCCACTTTGGAACTGGTAAATACTCAAGAATCCCTTTCGGTAACTGCCGCTATGATTTAACCTGTTGATAAGTTAAACACTTCACAGTAAAATTAGTAATATCTCTTTTCATTCCATCCCACCAGTAATACTCTCGAAGATCTCTGTACATCTTAGTACTTCCAAGATGAACTGAAAATGGGGAACTATTTGCTTCACATAACAACTCATTCTTCAACTATGAATCACAAGTCACACATAATCTCTTTCCAAATCTCAAAACACAATTATTATCAATGTTAAATTCAGGAAACTTACCCTTCTGAACCAACTCTACATTTTTCTTCAACTCACAGTATTCCTTCTATGTTTGCTTTATTCTGTCTGATAGAGACGATTTCACTCACACCTAAAACAAAACAGAATAATTTTCTGCACCAACAACTTCTATGCCAATGTTCATCAAATAAAAATTCAAAGGATCTCGTTCCAAACGTATCATGGTTAATGAAGCATTAATTTTTCAACTCAAAGCACCATCCACCTTATTTACTTTTCCCAGATGGTAATTGGACTATCGTTTCACCAAAGGTATGTGTTGTCGGTGTCCCAAATTGATATTTTCCCACTCTTAAACTTACTATAGTTCAAGTGCGGGGTCAATTCACATGGAAATTGGTAAGTGCATGAATTCAATTGAGTTTAGAATTAATTTAGTGGATTGTTCTGAATTTAGAGTGGGAGTTTATTGGTTTAGATTATTGAAACTGTTTTGTTTACTTGAAATAATGATTAGTAACTTAAGAGAAAACAACAAGTGAATTCTTTTTGATATTTTCGGTAGAAAAAAGAGCATGTTGAGGCTATGGTGATTATGAAGATTTAATGCGGATTTCTTATATGTTTGTGTTGTTCATGATAATTCAACTTTATGGATCTCAATTATGACAATATTTCCTTGGTCTGGCTTATTTTTTCTTGGAATTGAAGAAATTGACTCCTTGGTTTGGTAGTCAGTGTTTCACAATTCTTACTTTTAGTTTAGTCCATTTATGGATCGATGAATACTTTAAATGATCATGAAAGCATTCATAGTGTTTCTTTTTTTAGATCCCTGAGAATTCTGTCCTTGGTCCGGTTCAGAATTCACAGTAGAAGCTAACAATGGTTTAAGAAGAATAAGAATTTTTTAAAGAACAATCACAACCACATAAATCATTACAACATACAATCCTTCATCATCTACAGCCCCAACACAAGGGGTGTTTAGTTATGCATATATGACATAATGAAAATAACTTCTCCGATACCTTATGAGATCATCGAGTATGACTTGAGGATAAGTTTTGGATGGTGGAATGGCGGAGAATCGGCACCACGGTGGATCGGGAGGAATGGCAGCAGAACTACCCCCTTCTCTTCATGTGTTTCACACCCCCTTGGTCTGGAGGCCAAGATCTCTATTTATAGAAAAATAAAGTACATGACTTGTAGCAAAGTACACGCCGTGTAGTTATGTCAACAGCCTTTTTTCATGGTTTTTCTTCAGTAGGTGGCCAGCCGCGACATCTCTGTCTCACACAGTGTCGGCGGCCGGTTGGTGAAAGGTACATGGCGTGTAGTCCCTAGAAAGCACCACCAACTACATCTAGAACCTGGTACACGGCATATATAATTATAACGTGGCGTTTCATCTTCGGCTGGCCACATGGTCATGTAGACTCTTCTCGGCCACCAACTATTTCTAGAATGTCTTACACGGCGTGTATCAGTGTGAACACGATGTGTACTTCATTTTTTTTACTTGGGCATGTGTTTGTCTTGGTTAACCCGTGTCTGAACTTGAAAGTACACAACGTGTATATTAGTACACACCGTGTAGTTGGATATTTTTTCTCGGTTTTCCTCCTTTTGTGCATTTGGCCAAAAACCTTCTGAAAATTAACAAGATCACCAAAATTAAAGTATTTTCCCACTATCCAGTAGGTAAATGATGAAAAATTGTTCTTATTTTTCAATAAAGTATATGAAATTTATACACAAATCAGGTGTATCAAACTCCCCCATACATAGTCATTTACTTTCCCTCAAGAAAATCTCAACATCTAATTAATAGAATCTATATTGTAAAAGTAAGGACTTTAGTTAATCATAAACATAAAAAATAATTGATAGGAGAAAATTTCAAAAAGAATACAAATCAGTTTTAATCCAGGAGATATTCTAATCATGCTCATATACAATTCAATTAACTACTTTCATCCTCTTTTAACACATGTTTCAACCTTTCAAAAATAAGCAAGCCACTTGATGATTTACCTCACCAAAAATATTATCATCACTCAAGATGTTTGTAGAACAAAGTTATGCTCAATCAAAGATACATACACTCTATCCATAAGTTTGCAAGAAATATAGTTCTCCACTTTAGAAAATTTAATTTACAAAAATCATGAGGGCTTTTTAATAAGGATAAGATGTTTCTGTGGCTAAAGGTTGGCAGGTAAAGATGTGAAAAATAACTTTGAGGCTTTAAAAAGGAGGTTAAACTCTAAGATGACATTGCATGATATTCAAAATTAATCTCAATGTAATAATGTCCTTAACATGCTTTATCAAATGATCTCATCACAACCATCTACTTTAGCTGAGTAGGAGTCACAAACCAACAAATGTGTATAAGTCCCCTTTATTTGTACCATTTTTTTAAAAACAGATGGAACCTTTCTGAATTTCCAAAATAGAGGTTTGGAACTATTTTCACCCCAAATGATCAAGAGGTTCTCCCCATACTTTATTTCTTGACTATTCATGAATTTATACTATGTATTGTCAATCCATTTTTATGACCTCAAATGAATAATCATGCAAAATCATAAAATAATTAGGGTAGGAAGGGAAATAGGATTGTAATATGGCTTCTTATAAAGGCTATTCGTGGTCTCTATGGGCTTCACAAAGATAAGATGTAGGGTAGGTATCAAGATAAGGGGTTAAACCAATCTTATGCCTCAATTATTTTAATGTAATTCATAAATTACTCATGTTTCGAAAAGAAAACTTTCAAATTCTGGTAGTTATGTATATTCTAAGAATCTCTCAAGAAAGAGGGTATTTAGAAAGAATATGACAAAGGGGTTTAGAATACCTCTCAGGAGTAGGAATAATAAATAAAGGGACAATCATGTCATGACTGGAAAAATAATCGATTAGTCTAATTGATGTAATTATCCAAGGATTACAAGTTGTACTTTAAATTATATCCGCAATCATTTTAAAATACCTAAGAATCAAAATAAGAATGCAATTTTTTTTGAATAAATTTCCACTTTCATATTTATTATGTAAAAATATGATTAACCAAAAATGTATTCAAGTTTTCACATATATCTTCTAATAATGATGTCTCCTAGAATCTAAAAAGGGAAAATACTAAAGAGGTTGAGAGACACCCCCCATACTTAATATCGCAAGTGGTCCACCAAGTTCCGAAAAAAAGAACAAGTGGAGGTTGGGACACAATAGTGGACCAGACTGAGGGGAAGTAAGGAAATAAGGAAAATAAGAAAGAAAAGAAAACAAAGGAAAAAATAATACTCCCCTCGTGTCTAGGCATAGGAAACTGGTATGTTATGGAAAAGTGCAGCCCAAAACATACCAAAGTACCTCTGAGGGGGAAAGAAAAAGAACACTGCAATCCGGAATAACAAACACAGGCACAAGATAACACAAATATATATATATATATATATAATGAAAAGAAGGTGTCCCAAAACCAGTAAAGGGGTCTCCTCAGAAGAGGCATCATCCAGTAAAAAGACAGCCGGTAGAGATGGCTCAAGAACCGGGGAAGCTGGAGGTTCAGACTCGGCATCGGGAAGGGAAGATGGAGAAGTAGGAGCCATAGGTACTGGATCTAGTAAAGGAAGGTCGACATCCCCCATGGACTGGAAATAGTGGCGGTGGCAGCAGTAGCAGTAGCTAGGCCTATAGTATAGAGCAGAATAGAATCTGTGGCCAGCGCAGTGAAGGGCGGCAGAGCAGAAGCGCCAGGAACGGAGGCAGAGGCAGGTGGCAGACGCAATGGAATACCTAGATGCTGAACAATAAGCTCCAATAGCTACTCCATGTGACCCTGATAGCTGTCGATATGTACCAAATGATGCTCCATCGCGGCCCAACGGAGGGAAAGGGCAATATCCACCAAGGGTGCGGGGGTAGGTGGGGCTGGTGGTGGGACAAAATAAGGAAGGCAAGAAGAAGTGGGGTCAGTAGGAAGGGGTTGGGACAGGGAACCTGGTGGGGGTGGGGAGGGAGGTATAGGGGAATCGGCTGGGGAAAGATGGTCAATAGGTGGGTGGGGGCGAGCCTGGGCAAGGATGTAGGCACCCCCTGCTTCTGGACCGATCCCATGTGAATGAGCATGAGAATGTTCATCCGCTGGGGAGAACCTAATTGGTCATGGGGTAAGGAAGGATCGAAAACCCCAAGGTGGTGGGCGAGGTGAGTGGCGTAAAACCCACCATTCAGGTTGCCCTGACGGCCGGTAAACATAGCATGGAAATAGGAGGCGACTAAGTAAGGGAGGTCCGGGTAGTCCTGCCGGATGACATAGGTAAGAAGATCCATGTCACAACCGGTCATGACCCCCATATCCTCATGGTGGGGGAAAAGAATGTCGTTGATTCACCAGTGGGTAAAATGAAGGATGAGGTCGATGATAAGGGTGCTCTTCTGTGAGGTAGGGGCGTAGCAGTGGTCAGGCCCAGAAATCTCCTGCCACATAACCACAAAATCAGAGCGCTCAGGTCTTGTTATGGTGGAAACATGGGGTGGGGTAACAGGATGGGGATAAAAACCGCAACCTCAGCCAAACTCTTTCATGGTGAGGGAAAATCGTCAGCCGCCCAGCCGGAACCGACCCACAGGCACCGCATCACCAGGTGTCTCTCGGTACTCAGCTCCGTCGAACTCTAAAGAGTCTGCAAACTCCAAAAATAAATCATGGAAGATAGGAGTGATGACCTGGAAAATAGCGAGCAGTGGAGTGTGGCCAAGGAGATCCTCTAACTCTCCCCAGATTTCAAGCAGCTGAGGAATGATGTTGTTAAGGTAGTGGCCGATCATCGGAATCGGACAGCGAGAAAAGCGCCGAACTCTGTCATGTGCCAGATCGGTGACCGGGAACACCATGCAGGTATAAGGAACACCTACAGGTTCCGACCCAGGTGGAGTTGTATCAGCAAGAGCTGGCTCTCGGGATGGATCGGCTACAGTAGGTGAAGGGTCGCTAGATGGGGTGGTCGATGAAGTGCCAGCTGCAGAGGAGGAGATCTCAGGTGGAGTAGTAGCTGGTAGGGAAGGAAGGATGGTGATCGGACCAGCCTCAGTGGAGGGAGTGGGGTGGAAGGGTGGCCAATGGAGGGAGCTCGTAGACCGGAGCGTCTGGGTCTGGCTGTGTCGGAGGTCGGAGTCGAATCTGCTAAAAAATGGGCCTCTCGCCTTTAGTAGTGGAGGTTGAATGCTTCCCCTGGGAAGGATTGTGATCGGCCATAACCTAAAAAAGAAAGAAAAAGAAAACAAAAGAAAAAGAATGGAAAATAAAACAAAGAAAAACTGAGAAATTTAAAAAATAAACATACATGGCGTGTACATCCAGAGTACACAGCGTATAGTACAAGCTAAGTAGCAGCTCATGTTCTCTGGATAAACACACCGAGGGTGAAGAATATTGGCCATGTAAAGGTACACGACGTGTACCGAACATACATGCCGTGTTCATATGAAGTGGACATGGTCGTGTATCACAAACGACACGACCAAGATTTTATCAGTTCTAAGAATAAAAGACACACTGTGTATGAGACAAAAATGATGTGTTCTTGATTTGAGGAACATGGTCGTTTATTGGTGAGACACGGGTCCAGACGAAAGAATTATACTACATGGTGTGTACAGAACACACACGCCATGTATGGGAACATGGGGTGAGAGGTCGTGTTAGGTACTACACACGGAGGGGCCAAAAGAAATGACATACAATGTGTGTACCAAACACACACGCCGTGTACAAGAAAATGGTGTGTGAGGCCATGTGAAAAGGGTACTCGGGCACGATGGGGGAAAATACACAGTGTGTACTGAACATACACACCGTGTATATTCAAATTGCGAAGAATTTTGTGTGTGTCCATGTATGAAAGTACACGGCTTGAGTTCTTCATTTTGTGACATGTACCGCGGAAGCCAAACGGTCGGCATATCCAAAAAACCCTAAATGTAGCTAAAATTTTGAAATAGTGGGTGTAGAAAGGAGTACCTAGAAAGAGGATCACAATGTAAGAAGAAGCAGAACTCGAATCGAACCAAATCGATGGATCCATAAATGGGAGATCGGGTGGTGTTCGGGAGAAGAAAATGGGAAGAAGGGAAGAAAGGGGGAGCCGTGTGACACGGGCTGAAGCTGGGTGGCCCGTGGCCTATATAGATGAGGTACACAGCATGTAATTCTAGACTACATGCTGTGTATCCCATTTTTTTAAATCATATATATATATATAGTTAATATAATAAACTATATAATAATTAATATTAATTAATTATAATAATAAAAGTAAAAATATGTATATATATGTATATACAGAATTGAAAAATAAAACTGTACATGTAATGTAGTGTGAAAATACACGTCGTGTGTTTAAAAATTGTAAAAAGAGAAGTACAACCTTTGGTCCGGTGCTCAGGGCGAGGTTCGAACAGGCGATCGGCCATTTCGAACGGAAGCCCTCAACCACTAGAGCGAAGGTTGTACTGCTGCCCATATTTATTATTTCTATACATTTAATCTATAAAGCCTATACATACGGGAATAAATAAATGCACGAAATGTGGTTTTTAATTATAAAATAAGGGGATGAAGCAGGGAGATTAGCCGAGTTCGAACCCGGGTCTTTTGGATCCAGGGACGAGACTTTGCCAATCTTCCAACTTCATCCGCATGAATTACTTTATATAGAAAAGTGTTTTTATATTTTAGGTTCTAGAAAGAAAATAGAGCACACACGCTGTATTTTGGAATACACGTCGTGTGGTTTTATTAAAAGGGTAAATGATGGAAATGGGGCGGTTGTCAGGATTCGAACCTGGGTATTTTGAAAACCGGGTTTCGATATTGGCCAACCGACCCATCCCCATCATGAGATTTCTTATAATAAAATATATATATATATATATATGTGGAATTTACTACACACGCCGTGCAAGAAAATGAGGAACCTCATTCTGAAGGAAGTTCGGGAGGATTCGAACCGGGGATGACTCGGATAAACTCCAGTTACCTTACCACCGGCACCAACATCATCCCTGTTTATTTATTAGTTACTCTATAGATTTATACTATTTAAGATTAAAAACTAAAAAGATAAGTACATGCCATGTATATAAGTGGGACATGACGTGTAACCTCTGGGTTGCCTCCCAGGAAGTGCCTTTGTTTTAGGTTGTTGGCTCGATCGACTTACCTTTTCTTACATGAGAGTGGTGGTGGAGATTGTTCCCACTGTATCTTCTATGTGATGGTAAATCATTAGTCGTTGGCCGTTCACCTTGAATTATTGACCATCCTCATTATCAATTTCCACTGCTACGTGGGGAAATACTCGAATGACATTGAACGGTCCCGACCACCTCGAATTTAGTTTTCTTGGGAATAGACGAAGATGAGAGTTGAAGAGGAGTACCTGATCACTGGGTTGAAATGTCTTTTGAGAAATCATCCGGTCGTGGATGGATTTTGTCCTATCCTTGTACAATTTAGCATTCTCATATACATTCCTCCTGATTTCGTCGAGTTCTAATAGTTGGAATGTTATCCTCTCTGCAGCTGCCTTCATATAAAAATTTAGGGCCTTGACGGCCCAATATTCTTTGTGTTCCAGTTCCACTGTTAGATGGCATGGTTTTCCATAGGCGAGGCAAAATGGTTACATCCCTAGTGGTGTCTTGAAGGTGGTGTGATAGGCCCACAAAGTGTCATCAAGATTTTTGGACCAATCCTTCCGTGAGGTATTCACTATTTTCTCCAAAATTTGTTTGAGCTCACGGTTGGAGAGATCCACCTGTACACTTGATTGGGGATGGTATGGTGTACCCATTTGATGCTTCACCCCATATTTTGACATCACTCCTTTCGTTAACGCATTTTCAAAGTGAGTCCATCTGTCGCTGATCAACACACGAGGAATGCTGAACCTATTGAAAATGTTCTTTTTGAGAAAGGTCATGACTACCTAGGCTATGTCGTGGGCCGTCTCAGTGGATTCCACCCATTTGGAGATGTAATCAACATAGACAAGGATGTAGGTATGACCGAAAGAAGGGACAAATGGTCCCTGGAAGTTGATGCCCCAAACTTCAAAGATCTCGACCTCTAGGATGGGGTGTTGGGGCATCTCGGCTCTATGTCCCATATTACCTGTACGTTGGCATGGATCACAATAGGAAACGAAGGTTCAGGTATCTTTATGCGTGGTGGTCTAGAAAAACCCAGATTGCATAATATTTTCCATGGTACGGTTCGGCCCATGATGTCCTCCAATGGGTGAGGCATGACAAAATTCCAGGACCCCTTGGGCCTCCGTCTCTAGGATGCACCATCGAATCACCCCATATCCACGGGATCAGAATAGGAGTGGGTCTTCCAAGAAGTACCGCTTAACATTAGAGAGGAACCTTTTCTTCTGATGGAAGGAGAGGTTGGGGTGGATTGAACTTGTGACTAAATAGTTAGCAATATCTGCAAACCAGGGCCTAGGGGACTCAATAATTGAAAAGAGATGCTCATCAGGAAAATCCTTCCTTATCTATCGATCCTCTTTCTTCTCCAAGTGTGGCAGCTCCAGATGGGATAGATGATCAGCAACCATGTTCTCACTCCTCTTCTTATCATGGATCTCTAAATCAAATTCTTGTAAGAGGAGGACCCATCGAATTAATCGGGGCTTTGCATCCTTCTTGTTTAACAGGTACTTAAGTGTTGTATGGTCAGTATAAACAATAACTTTAGACAGAACAAGGTAAGAAAGAAACCTGTTGAAGGCGAATACCACTGCCATTATCTTCTTCTCCATAGTAGTGTAGTTCAGCTGGGCCTCATTGAGTGTCCTACTGGCATATTAGATGGGTCGGAAAATTATATCAAGCCACTGACTCAGGACTGCTCCCACCGTATAGTCACTGGCATCACACATGACTTCAAACTATGTCTCCCAGTTGGGGGAAACCATGACTAAAGCTTCCACCAGGCTTTTCTTTAGATGATCAAAAGCCGAGGTTCATTCCTCAGTGAATTCAAAAATGGCATCTTTGGTCAGGAGTTTGGTGAGTGGTTGGGCTATCTTCGAGAAATCACGGACAAACTTCCTATAAAAACCCGCATGTCCAAGGAAACTTCAGATGGATCTGACAGAAGTTGGGATAGGAAGTTGTGAAATGACTTCTATTTTTTTTGGGTCAACCTCTATCCATTTTGCTGAAATTTTGTGGCCAATAACTATGCCACTTTTCACTATAAAATGACATGTTTCCCAGTTCAAAACTAAGATAGTGTTTTCGCATCGCTCCTGTACTAGCTCTAGGTTTCACAAACAGGTGGTAAATGACTTCCCGTAAATGGAAAAATCATCCATGAATACCTCCAGGATTTGTTCCGCCATGTCATAAAAAATAGTCATCATGCATCACTGGAATGTGGCGGGATCATTGCACATACCGAAAGACATCCTACGGTAGGAAAATGTTCCGTATAGGCAAGTGAAAGTGTTATTCTCCTGATCTTATGGGGAAATGGATATCTGATTATAGCCATAGTATCCATCGAGGAAGTAGTAATATTCAAGCCCTGATAGCCTTTCTAGCATCTGATCCATGAAGGGAAGGGGAAAATGATATTTCCTTGTGGTGTCGTTCAGCTTCCTGTAATCTACACAGGCTCTCCAGCCTGTGACTGTGTGAGTAGGGATGATCTCATTCTTTTCATTTGATACCACAGTGATGCCTCCCTTCTTAGGGAACACTTACAGGGGACTTACCCACATACTATCTGATATAGGGTAAATGATGCATGCATCTAATATCTTGATTACCTCCTTCTTTACGACTTCCTTCATGGGAGGGTTCAGACACCGCTGAGGTTGTCTAGATGGATATCCTCCTTCTTCAAGTAGAACATTGTTGGTGAAAATGGTAGGGATGATACCCTTCAAATCTGCAACTGTCCATAAAATTGCCTACTTTCTCCGCTTCAAAACTTGAAGAAGAGCATCCTCTTGTTCCTTTGATAGTGTTGCACTAAGTATAATGAGAAAATTATGATGATCTCCCAAATACCAGTACTTTAAGGAAGGTGGAAGAGGATTCAGCTCTAGTTCAGGTGCCTTGAGAACTGAAAGGACCAGTGGTTGTACTTCTTCCCTCTCTAGGATGTCGAGAATGACAGATCGTTGCCAGTAGTGGCTGCCCAAGCCTTCAATGAATTTCAGGTCCTCTGGCATTTCATCAGTGGGAATGTCTGGAAAAATCATATCACCTGAAATGGAAGAACATACCAGATCATCTTATTGTATGCTCAGTTGTTCATACATAGTAGTCATGGCGTAGCAGTCCTCATGTTCGGGTAATGATGCTTGTTTGACGGACTTTAGAACATTGTAAGAGAATCTTTCGTCCCCTACCTAGAAAATCAACTCCCCCTGGTGCACGTCGATCAAGACATTCCCTATGGCCAAGAAAGGTCTTCCTAATATAAGAGGTGCCTCCTGATCCTTCTCCATGTCTAGGATAATAAAATCTATAGGGAGGATCAATCTTCCCACCTTCACCAACACATCCTCCAGTAGCCCCTTTGGATATTTAATGGATATGTCAGCAAGTTGAAGGGTGACTCGGGTAGGCTTCGGATCGTGGGGTCTGAGCTTTTGGAAAACTCATAATGGCATGAGGTTGACACTAGCCCCTAAGTCGCACAAGGCTTTTCTAAATTTACAGGGTCCAATTGTACAAGGGATAGTAAAGCTACCTGGATCCTGGAGTTTCGAAGGAATTAAATGTTGTACGACTGTAGAGAACTCCTTTTTCAGTGCAATGGTGCCCAAATCCTTCATCTTCATTTTATTAGAGAGGATTTCCTTCATTAATTTTGAATATGTGGTAATTTGAGTTAGGGCCTCTAAAAATGGGATATTGAAGTGTAGTTTTCTGAATAATTCCATGAATTTTCCAAACTGGTGATCCAGATTCCTTTGCTCCATCCTCTCCGGAAAAGGTAATGCAGGCTCAAATGGTTTGACGACCTCCTTTCCTTTGTATGGTTGAGCCTCTGGTGATGGATTTTCATATAAAGAGGCTTCTGAAACTGCATATTTGTTGTCAACAGGGAGTATAGGTGCAATTGAATGTGCTGGTTCCTTCTGGTGTAAATTTTTTCCACTTTATAAAGTGGTGTCATGGGCCTCATCCCTTGGGTTCTTCTCGATGTTGCCTGGTATTATACCAGGCTGTCTCCCTGAGATCTGGTTTGCTAACTAGCCGATTTGGTTTTAGAGGCCTCTAATAGAAGCTTCCTGGTTCTGAAATATGGTTTCAGCAGTAGATATGAATTTGTTCATAAGATCCTCTAACCTTAAGGTATTCTCTTTCCAAGGTGGCTGTGAAGCTGGTGGAGGTGGTTGCTGCCTTGGCTGCTGCGGGGGAGGTTTTTGATACCCTTGATGCTGGTAGAAACCCTACTGATTCTGTTTTTTCCTTGGGTATGGGTTCTGATATTGTGGCTGACTGTAGCCAGGAGGTCGCTGAGGCAGATGATTTTACTGCTATTGGCCCCAGCCTGTGTTCTGATTATCTCACCATGTCGGGTTCTGGTACTATGGATACTGGTTCGACCCTCTATTTTGAGAAACATAGATCACCTCACTTATCGAAGGGTCGACCGAAGGTCCCAAGCATTCTCCCAGGATGTGGTTGTTATCACAGTCACTGTATGCTGGATGGTTCTCTGCATGGACTTGAGATGCGCCCTTGAGATTCAATGCGTCGATCTTTTTGGATACTACATCCAACTGGGCAGCAAGCATGGTAGTAGCATCAATACTATGCGTACCTCATTTTTGGGTCCCCCGCTCAGAGTGCCACTCGAAGATGGTGGCAGACATATCTTCCATCAATTCAAACAGTTCTTCGAGGGACTTTCTCATTACCGTACCTCCAGCAGCTATATCCACCACAGACTTTGTATTCATTGTGAGTCCTCCGTAAAATGTTTGGACTTGCATATAGAGTGGAAGTCCATGGTGTGGGAATTTACATAACATCTCCTTGAAACGTTCACAGGATTCGTACAATGATTCAGATTCGTGCTGCTGGAAGTTGTGGATCTCATTTCGTAAGGTAACCGTATTCGAAGGTGGGAAATACATGGACAGGAACGCCTGATCCAACTCCTCCCAGGTGAGAATGGATCATTGCGGCAACCCTTTGATCTAGTCTTTTGCCTTATCCCATAGAGAGAAGGGGAAGAGGCGAAGATGAATGGCGTCCTTAGACACGCCATGGTAACAGAATGTATTGTATATCTCCATAAAATTGGAGAGATGGGCATTTGGGTCTTCACTGGGAAAGCCGCCGAATTGAACGGTGTTCTGGATCAGCTGCATAATAGCAGGCTTGATCTCGAAGTTCTGGGCCTGCACCGGAGGACGAAAAATGCTCATATTAGCTTTGTGGATCGATGGCAGACCGTATTCCATAAGACTATGTCGCGGAGGTGACTGCTGAGGGAGTGGAGGCAGCATGTACTGCTGCTCCTGAGGGGCGAATTAGGGCTGTTGAAAGAGCTGCTGCTGCTGCTGGGGCTGGCCGTACTGCGGAAGTGGTTGTTGTGGCGGTTGCTAGTAGTCCCTCGGGAGGAACTCCATGAAACCTCTAGGTTGGGCCTGCTCCGGTATACCAGCAGCAAGAGGCCGCTAGTCCTGGAATGGTTGTCTAGCTGCAGCTTCAGAGGCTGGTGCTCCCTCTTCCTTGTTTTCCGTAGGTAATGATTTTTATTTGTGCGTCTCTACTAGTGCACGTCGACGTCGCAACAAATTTTGTTCGATCTACGGGTCAATAAGAAGAATATCCTATTCCTCAGCACTCCTGGACCGTGTGAGGCGTTGGTTCATGCACCTGTGATCAGAAACATACACAAAAGAAAACCCAGGCGTAAAAGGGAAAACAAAAGATAAATAGAAATGGGGTTCGGAAAGAAATTTTTTGGATTTTTTTTAATTTTATTTTCACCTAATTAATTACTAAGACAACTAAATTTAGCACTTGAACTATTAATGTATCCCCGACAATAGTGCCAAAATTTGGACTGTTGTTTCACCGAAGGTATGTGTTGTCGGTGTCCCAAATTGATATTTTCCCACTTTTAAACTTATTATAGTGCAAGTGAGGGGTCGATCCATAGGGAACTTGGTAATTGAATGAATTCAATTAAGTTTAGAATTAATTTAGTGGATTGTGCTGAATTTAGAGTGGGAGTTTCTTGGTTTAGATTATTGTAACTGTTTTTTTACTTGAAATAATGATTAGAAACTTAATAGAAAACAACAAGTGAATTATATTTGATGTGTTCAGCAAGAAAACGATCGTGTTGAGGCTATGTTGATTATGGATATTTAATGTGGATTTCATATATGGTTGTGTTTTTCAGGATAATTCAACTATCTGGATCTCAATTATGACAATATTTACTTGGTTTGGATTATTTTGTCTTGGAATTGAAGAAATTGACTCCTTGGTCCAGTATTCAATGTTTCACAATTCTTACTTTTATTTTAGTCCATTTATGAATCGATGAATCCTTCCAATGATCATGAAAGCATTCACCGTGATTCTTCTTTTAGATCCCTGAGAATTCTGTCCTTGGTTCGGTTCAGAATTCCTAGTAGAAGTTAACAATGGTTTAAGAAGAATAAGAAGAATTTTTAAAAGAACAATCACAACCACATAAATCATTACAACATACAATCCTTCATCATCCACAGCCCCAACACAAGGGGTGTTTAGTTACACATATATGACATAATGAAAATAACACCTTCGATACCTGATGAGATCATTGATTAAGACTCGAGGAGAAGTGTCGGATGGTGGAATGGCGGAGAAGCGGCACCACGGTGGCTCGAGAGGAATGGTAGCAGAACGTCCCCCTTCTCTTCAAGTGTTTCACACACCCTTGGTCCAGAGGCCAAGATCTCTATTTATAGAAAAATAAAGTACAGGGCGTGTAGCAAAGTACACACGATGTAGTTGTGTCAACGGCCTTTTTTCATGGTTTTTCTTTGGTAGGTGGCCAGCCGCGCCGTCTTTGACTCACATGGCGTCGATGGTTGGTTGGTGATAGGTACACAACATGTAGCACTGCCACACACGGTGTGTAGTCCCTAGCAAGAACCACCAACCGCATCTAGAATCTGGTACACGACGTATAGAAGTAGAACACGGTGTGTCATCTTCGGTCGGCCACATGGGCGTATAGACTCTTCTCCACCACCAACTGTTTCTAAAATGTCTTACACGACGTGTACTTCCTTTTTGTTACTTGGGAATGTCTTTGTCCTGGTCAACCCGTGTCTGAGCTTGAAAGTACACGACGTGTATATTAGTACACGTCGTGTAGTTGGAAATTTTTGCTCGTTTTTTCCTCCTTTTTATGAATTTGGCCACAAACCTTCTGAAAATGAACAAGATCACCAAAATCAAAGTATTTTTCCACTGGGAAGTAGGTAAATTATGAACACTTGTTCTTATTTTTCAATAATGTTTATGAAAATGTGTACACAAATCAGGTGTATCAGTAATGGATCGTGCAATCACAATACTTGATTAATTCCAACCATCTCCTCTATCTCATGTTCAATTCTTTCTAAGTGAATATATACTTCAAACTATTTTGGTCAGTATATATTTCACATTTTACTCAATATAAATGATGCCTCTTAAATTTTAAAGCAAAAAAACAGCAGCTAATTCCAAATCATGTGTAGGGTAATTTAACTCATGAGGTTTCAACTAACGTGAAGCATAATCAATTACCTAATAATTTTTCATAAGGACAAAACAAAGTCCTTTCAACGAAGCATCACTGTAAATAACAAACTCACCATTTTTGGAAGGTAGTGCCAAAACTGGAGCATTTACCAACCTTCTTTTCAATTCTTGAAAATAATCATCACATTCGTTTGTCCAAATGAACTTAACACCTTTTCGAGTTAACTTAGTCAATGCGCTAGACAACAGTGAAAAATTCTCAACAATCCTATGGTAATAACCTACCAAACCAAGAAAACTACGAATCTCGGTTATATTTGTGGGTCTTGGCCATTCTTCAACAACTTTTGTTTCAATAGGATCTATAGTTGTGTAATTTTTTGAAACAATGTGACCAAGCAAAGAAATTGGATGTAACCAAAACTCACACTTGTTGAATTTCCCAAATAGTTTCTTTTCTTTTAATTTTTTCATTAAACCCTTAAATTACTTTCATGCTCTTATTTACTTTTAGAATACACCAAAATATCATCAATGAACACAACCAAAAACTTATCCAAGAACTCACGGAAAATTCTATTCATAAGATCCATGAATACAGTAGGTGCATTGGTTAAAATAAAGGAATAACTAAAAATTCATAATGGCCATATCTAGTATGAAACGTGGTCTATGGAGTGTCTGCTTCCTTTACTTTCAATTGATGGTACCGCGACCTCAAGTCAATCTTCAAAAAATACTAAGCTCCCTGGAGCTGATCAAACAAATCATCGATATGAGGAAAATGATACCTATTCTTAACAGTGATGTTATTCAATGCTCTATAATCAATGCAAAGTCTCATTGAAGCATCTTTATTTTTAATAAACAAGACAGGAGCACCCCATGTTGATGTTCTAGGTCGAATGAGACCTTTTTCCAATAACTCCTACAATTTCTTCTTTAACTCTAAAAGTTCAATTTGAGCCATTCGATAAGGGGGTTTTGAAATTGGCTTAGAATCAGGAACTAATTCAACAGTAAATTCAACTCCCTGTTCAGGTATAATACTAGGAAACTCATCAGAAAAAACATCAAGGTACTCATTTACCACTAGAAAATCATTAATCTAAATAGTTCCTTTGTTTTCAACAATATGTGCAAGGTAACATTCATTTACATTTTTTACTAGTTTCTTTACTTCCTAATATGTTATCAAAAGTAAGGGTTCATTATTGTACACAAACTGAAAATATTTCTGAAAAGAAACCTATTTAGCTATGCAGTCAATCTTAGCGTGATAAACAGAAAGTCAATCCAGACCCAAAATAACATCAAACTCTACTAGAGGCAAAACAATAAGGTTTGCAGGAAGATTCTTTCCACACACAAGGACAAGTGGGTTCTTATAATTTCTTTTTGTCTCAAAATTTCCTCCAGGTGTTCTTACCATAAGTTCAGGATTCATATCTTGATATGGAATTACCAATTTACTATAAAACTTCTCAAAAATGAACAAATGTGTAGACCCTGAATTAAACCACACATTAGCATAATCTGAACAAAAAAACAGCATACCTGATACTACTTCATTTGATGGCCCAACATCTGCTGAAGTAGTTTCAAAGGACTTCACCACCCCTTTCTGCTTGTAGTATGGTTGCTTTCCCTCGGTTGGGTTCTTCGTTGGACACTCATTTTCATAATGACCCATTTAATTGCACTTAAAACATTTTACTGATTGTAAATAATATTTTGTCGTACCATTACCCTGCTCTTTTTCAGTGTAATTACGATCTTTATGTCCCATTTTACCACATCACTAGCATTTACCAGAATTCAAAAGACAATCTACAACATGCTTTTTACCATAATTTTCACAAACTGTAAACATAAGTTTCTTACCATTAGACTTTTTTGAAGAGTTCTTCCCTTTCGTCTGCCACCACGACCTCTTATTCTGTTCTTTGTCAAAGAACACCTAATCATTGGCAAACTCCATTTCCACCTTCTTCGCACATCGAACAAGTTTTTTCATAACATTTGAACTCATGAGAATCTAAATCTCTTTCATACTTTGGATTTAATCCTGAATAAAAATGGTTGATTTTACAATCAAGATCTTGTATGAAATTTGGAGCATACCTTGCCAGTTAAGTGAATTTTGCTTCATAAGCAGCCACTGAGTCATCCTCCTACCTCAATTCTCAGAAGGGGTTTTCCATCCTAAGACGAACCACCTCAGAAAAATATTTCTCAAGAAACATACCTTTGAATTCATCCCAATCAATAGCATCAATCTATTCATTATCGTTGATATTTTTCACCATCGACCACCACTAATCAGCTTCACCTTCAAAACGGTAAGCAGCGAGACTAAACTTTTGATGTTATGAACACCCCATAACATCAGAAATCTTCTTTAGTGCTTTAATACACCCTTCTGCTAGCACAAGGTCAGACGATCCTCTGAATGACGGGGTATGCTGCCTCATGAAATGCTCTACTACTGACATGTTCCTCTATGGTTGATCTACCTAATCTCGTGCATGGATACCACTACCATTTATAGCCTAAGTCAATTGTGCCATCACTATAAAAAACTGTTCAGTTCTGATTCTGACCATCTCAAGTTGATGATTTGGAAGGTTGTCTTCCTCCAGATTTCGTCCCAACATAGTTGCCCTATTTTCTCTATGAAAAACCATTCTGAACATAGAGATATCTTAGGTGGAGAAACATTGTAATCTTTAAATGCTATCATTTCAACATTAACATAAATTAATTTATGGATATTAAGTTAACAATAACCTAACTCCTAAAGTTATCTAAACTGACCTCCGATACCAAATATAAGAACCCGACCTTAAATATTACATAATCTTGAAATAAAAAAATAATTCACATTCAGGATATTTTCAAGTTTAGAGTCTTAGAGAATTTGGCCATAACTATTACATTACATCTCAAAAATTACAAGGTTGACACTTCTACTCAGTTTCAATTTTTTCATAAAATAAAAACTATAAAAAAAAAGAGTCATGTCTAGTCCTAAGTTTTAGACAACATGACTTTTCCTTGATCTCATCCTTGACCCTATTCATCTTTAAGTCCTATGAAAAACATTTGAAAACATGGGATGAGCATAAAAAGCTCAGTAAGGGTTATAAAATAAAGAAAGAAAATATTAGTTCATCAATACATACATAAAAAAAGATCTTTAACATACCTCATGAAATTATAATATTTATATAGTAAAAAAAAATCATAAAGGTAACTTGTGGCATCCATAACATACTTACATTGTAGCTTTCATAGCTACGTAGGGAGTTACATTTGGAATACCCATCAAAGTATATTCCCTAAATCTCTTAGTAGAAACATTCACGTTTACCTCCATCACGTTACCCAATGCATTGGAGAGCGATCTTGGGCTCTCCCACCCTAGGTTTATCACGAAACCACTAGTATTCGTAAACAATTCCCAAGAAATATAACATAATCATAACACATAAAACAAACATAAAGGAAAGATAAAATTTCCACATTTCAATAACAATATATCATTTAAATTTATTGACATAAAAAATCCATTATCAAAACCATTTTCAATACCAAAATACGTAAAAGAGTATATGGTATTTATTTTCCTTTTAAAAACATTATGGCTTGTTAAGGAATCCAGAGATCAAATAAAACTCACGGTGACAGAAAGGTCATTGTCACCGCGTACATTAAAAGAAACATTGTTTTTTTATCGTTTAGTAAAACACCTCATAGAAAAATATTCCCTTTTAATGAAATGAAATGTCAAAGGAGTTTATACAGCGTATAAAATAAAGTCATGTATAAAAAACAATATGCCTCAATGAAAGAAGATTGAGACGAAGTCATATACAAATATCATTTTGTAAATAAAATATATCAATTATGTGTATTTACTATAAGTAAACATACATAATGTATAAATAAAAGATATAAAATAAAAATTTATTTCTTACATAATCATAGAATAACATAATTTAAAATTATAATATTAACCCAAAGAATGGAAATTGGGTTAAGAAGTTCCCTTACCTCGGGTCCGACTTGACCCGTTCGTTATTTAATCTCCTGAATAATAAAATAAAGTTAATTTATACTTACTTAATATCATTTTCCAAGTTTATTATTCCTTTTATATCACATATTACCATTTTATAAACATTATGTAATCATTTATGTTAATAACGGTCATTTTGTCAATATTTGGTACTTGAGTCAAAAATGGACTTCTTATAATTACAAGTTGTTCATGTGGTAAAAATTTCATTATATCCAGAATGATATTCATTATTTAGATATCATATATGTCATATATATCCCTTATATACATGTATTTATAATATTAAATAACATTTATAGGTAATAAATGAAATGCACCGTTCATGGAGACGGTAAGCCGTACTCACACATGAATGCAACTTTCATTTCTATTTATTATTTTAATGGAATTAAAACATAATTATACATAGATATATTATAATTAAAGTATAATATCATATATAATATCATTAAATCCATCCTTTATATGTCCCACATATGGCATTAATGAGTCATTTCACTCTGAGGGGGCGGTAGTCCGCACTTCCTAAAATGAAATTATCATGTTTACCCAAAATGGAAACCATAAAGGTATGATATAAATAAAAAATACAGAAGCATAAAAAAACATAAAAATAATATATATCATATATAAATATAGTTCCATCTTAATGGCCACCACGAGAGGCGGTAGTATATAATTGAATAATCATCGTTTCTTGAGGCGTTAGTTTTCCATCCACATAAAAAATATGTTCTTTACCCATTAGATAGATGTGTGTGTAAGTGTAGTTAAAAACCTTCTCATAACAACATACTATTATATTAAGAATGAAATTTTTTATATAAAAAAGGAATAAAAAGAGTTTAGGGGTTGGAGAAGGAAAATAAAATAAAAGAATTTAAGAGAAATTGTTACCTTTAATTTGGGTAAATCCCTTTGGTTTAAACCAAAAGGACTTCTTGAAGTTCCTTGTGCTTAAGTTAAGGATTCTAGATGGAATGGAGGGATATTTAGAGCTTATATGGGCAGGTTTTGGATGATCCCAGGCGATTGAGAGGTGTGAGGAATGGGTTAGAGGTGAGGGAGTTTTATATGGGAGAGGAGGGGCTCTTTAGGAAAGTGTGAAAATATTATTTTATTATATAATGTTTTTTGGTTTCCAAAGGTCCAAAACTAATTAAAGTCAAAGATAAGATGACTCAAAGTATAAATAAAATCATCCAATAATAATTGGACATGTTTCAGATATTGTTTTAATCATTATAATATTATTTATTTAAATCATTTATTAACGAGGTAAACAATGCATCATTATTGTGTCATAAATATTTTTATTTATTTGTTGTCTAAAAATTATAAAAAAATACCATTATGTAGTAAATATTTTTATCTTTCCAAATAATATTTATAGTATAATAGATAACTTATATAATCCCATGTAAAAATTGATTTACTAAAAGATATTTCTTTATGCCATTTTTGTCTTTATTTTAAATTAATTAATATAAATTGTCATTATCACTCTTAAGTGGCTTAATTGGGTCCCAAAATATACCCAAGGATTACCATGTTTTTCCATGACTCATCTAATAAGGTTAAAACAAGTGTCAAGGTATTTTCTTATTATTATGATATTCTTTTTCCTTGAATTACCCTATTTACCTTTAACGGCGGTAAATAAAAGTCAAAATTTACTATTCACCATAAACTATTTTCATATTATTGAACCATGTATTTAGTATTTTCAAAATTCAATCACAGAAGCTGTAAAATTTCATTTAAATGAAAAATTCAGTTTTTATCTACTACTTATTGGTTTCACTATTCATCAAAATTGATGTTTTTCAGAATAATACCAAAAAAATCATCCAAAGATATATTTGATATTCCTAATTCAAAAATGATTTCTATTTTACCAAATTCAAAATATATAAGTTGGATTAATTAATTTGAAATTAATTCCCGTTGTCAAAACAGAAAGCATGTTTTTAAGAAATAGTAACTATCAAAAGATTGACACTTGTTTATGTCTAATTTCAAAGTGAAATTAATTCCAATGATCAAAATTGGATTAAATGGTAAAAAAATAATATAATTACACTTTAAAATGGATTAAAAAGATAATATAATCTTATAAATAAATTAGATTAAAAGGCAATTTTGAATTAAAATACAATATTTTCACTATTCATTAAAAAATGAACATTATCAGAAAAATACCAAAATTTCATCCAAAGTAAATTTTGATGTCCCAATTATAAATAAGAATATTATTTTTTCAAATAGAATATATAAAAGTGAAAAAACTAGATTTAAATAGGGTTCTCCATTAAAGGCGGTAAATGGACCTTTTTAAAGAATATTAGAGTATTTGTGTTTAAAATTGGATTCATTCACATTTTAAGCCGCTAAATTTTATTGGATAAATGTAAAAATATTTAAAAAATGTATAATCATATTGTAGTTAGTTATATTCATTTCTTCCAATACAATGGCTAGGCATTAACTACCATTTAAAATAATATTATTATATTATTAGTGCGCAATGTAAGATTTCAAAGAAACCCACCATTGCATATCAGGTATGCCATCAAAAATAGATTCCTCTTTAAATTAAAATTAATATTTAATTCACAAATATTAATAAATATGAAAATGTATTTTTCTTTATTTACCTGTGATGTTACACTATTCATTGACCGCTTGCACCAGTCCTGTTATATTCCAGGTAAATCGATTGCATAAGTACTTCACCTCACTAACTACGGTTCTGTTTCCTTAAAAAGATGTTATTATTCTTAATTCCATAAGTAGATTTGTTTTAGTTTTTCTATATTCTCTGATGGCTATATATAATTTGAGATCATAGGAGATGATACTTTTCATTGTGGAATTCCTTTGTGTACATTTATTTTTTATTATCATTTAATATTTTTATCAATTTTTAACATTGCATGTTAGTCAAAATTATATTGATTGGTCAATGTTTTCTTTCATTATTGCCCATATTGTAGATCCATTTCTTTGATTTTTCAAAACAATGTTGATGCAGTTTGCATTGATTATTAGTTATTTTTTTCTACTGAAAGGTCCACAGTTGATGCTTTTTTTATATATGCAATTTATTCTATTGTAACTGAATTTTATTTTAAAAGTGCATATAGTATAAACTATTTATTATAAATGCATTATTTTCTAATATATTCAATCTCATATCTAAGCCAAGTTCAATATTTTTTGGCTCGCTACTTTTATAATTTTACCTTGGATTTGGATTCTCATTTTCCTATAGGTTATTTGATTATTCATTCACTTTTCTTCGATTTTCATTGCTCACTCAGACTATTCGTTGACCACTTTCATTAGTTCTATTATATTCCACGTAAATATATTGCATAAGCACTTCACCTCACTGACTACAGTTCTGTTTCCTTCAATGGATGTTGTTCTTCCTAATTCCATATATAAGGCGCCAACCTTAAACCTTTCTTAATCTTGAGTTATTACAAGATTACACATTGAGGATCTTTTCAGTTTTAGAGTTTTAGATAATTAGATCACGAAACTTGCATTACATTTCATATTTAAACAAAGTGGTCACATAAAATACAATATTCATTCTTCCCATCAACGGAAACATATTTAAAATAAAACATGGATTCTTTCTTGACACATCCTTGACACTATCATCATATCATGTACCTTTCCCTTGACTTGTGAAAAACATTTCAAAAACTTGGGATGAGCATAAAAAAATCAGTAAGGGTTATAAAAATATGGAAAGGAAACATGAGTTCATATATACATAAGAATGAAATCATACTTTACCCATAAAACATAGGCACTTTAACATACCTCATCAAATCATGAATAAATCATAGAAATCATAAGACATAAAAGGTAACTTGAGGCATTCATAACATTATTACGTAGGGAGTAACCCTCTTGGTTACGTTTGGAATACCCACCACAGTATATTCCCTAAATCTCTTCGGAGAAACCTTAATGTTTCACTCCTTTGCGTTACCCAATGCATTGGAGAGCTATGTCGGGCTCACCTGCCATTAGTTTAACACGGAACCACCCGTTTTCATAACAATGCCCAAGAACCATAACATAACTGTATCACATAAAACATGCATAAAGTAAACATAACATTTCCACATTTCAATCAGAATATAACATTTTAGGACATTGAAATAATGAATGCATTAAAAAAGAAACCATTTCCAAAACCATTTAAAACATTTAATAAACAGTTTTTTGAATCAAAGTTTCCCATACCACCTTGAATAATTAAAAAAATTAAACCATTAATATCCATATAAATAAATCCTTAAAACCATTTTGAAAACATGGATATTAATAAGAACAAATCATTAAAACATTAAAAGCGATATTTTAGTTAAAGGGGTTTTACCAAAATTAGAGACACTTGAATACAATAATTGAGGAATAACATTTAGTCAGAACTTTATAATATCATGAGAATAAATGGATTCATGATATAATATTCCAAAGGACAGTATATACACCACATAAGAGTGAATTGGTGCATAACAACAAAGAAGTCTCAATAGAAATGTCAAATGTGATGAATTCTCTTATAAAGAAGGTATCCTTAAATTAAAGATAATTCAATCTCAAAATTATGTGTGAAAAATATAAATGCACCCAATATAATTGGATATTAAGTGTAAAACAATAAAATTTCATTCAAACATATTCAAAATATTACATATTCAATAACTACATGTTGAACCCAAAGAAGTCGAAATTGGGTTAAAAAGTTCCCTTGGTAGAATTCGACAGCCTAACAGCATCACTTCAAAATTCAAAAAATGAGTTGATGAGAGATAAAAAGGGAATCTCATCACTTGGACATAAAATTTACATCAATAATGATATAAAAGAACATATCCCAACATAATAGTATGTGAATTAAAAGACATAACAAAATAATTCTTTTGAAAGGAGGAGGGTGAAAGGTTCCCTTACCAACATGGGTATCTTTCGAAACATACACCCCATGGAAGAACGGTCATACAATGAAGATGTGAATACCCATAAATGAAATTATACTACACAAAGTGTATAATAATGGGCAGCACATACACCACTCAAAGGAAATTGTGGCAAATGTAGCATAAATCTCACGGGATTAAAAGTGAGATGAACAATCCCTTACGAAAACTCGGCAGCCTAACGGCGCCACTTAAAACATCAAAAATGGATTGATGAGATCAAATAGAGTATATCATAATATTACAATAAAATGTACAGAAAGTGGAATATAAAATAACATCCCCCATCATAACAAAGACGATCTTAAAAGAAGTGACAAAAAGGAGAGTACTTAAAAAGAAAGAGAGAGGTTAGATCTCTTACAAAAATTCGGCAGCCTAACGGCGCCACCCACAACTTCCAAAATGGTTTGATGAGAGATAACAGGGTCTCTTATCATATGAAAAATAAAAATTACAGTAAGATTAATATAAAAGAACATCCCAATAACAAGAAATATGAGCTTTAAAAGGAATGACATAAAAGAGTGTACTTAAAAAGAAAGAGAGGAGTAAGATCCCTTACCTCGGGTCCGACTTGACTCGATCATTCTTTAATATCCTGAATAATAAACTTGAGTTAATTTATACTTCCTTAAGAACCTTTTTCAAGTTCATTATTCCTTTTATATCACTTATTACCCTGTTATAGACATTATGTAATCATTTAAGTTAATAATATTTGTTTTGTCGATACTTGGTTCTTAAGTCGAAAGTGGACTTCTTAAAATTACATGTTGTTCGTGTGGTCAAAGGTTCATTATATCCAGAATTTTATTCATGATTTATATATCATATATATCATATATATCCAGTATATTCATGCATTTATAATATTACATAACATTTAGAGTTAAGAAATTAAATGCACTGTTCATGGAGACGGTAAGTCGTACGTACGCATGAACGCTACTTCCATTTCTATTTCATATTTAATGGAATTAAAACATAATGATACATAATAGTATTTTAATTACAATATGTTATCATATATAATATCATTAAATATATCCTTTATACATACCACATATGGTATTAACGAATCAAATCACTTTGAGGGGGCGGTAGTCCGCACTCCCTTAAATGAAGATATCGTGTTTACCCATAATGGAAACCATAAAGGTATGCCATAAATGAAAAATACAGAAGCTTAACTAAAACATAAACATATTAGATATCATATATAAATATAGTTTCATCTTAATGTCCACCTTTGATGGTGTTAGAAGAATGTTGAACAATCATCGTTTCGGGAGACAGAAATTCTCCATCCACGGAAACAGTATGTTCTTTAACCATTAGATGTATGTGTGTGTAAGTGTAGCTCGAAAACATCTTATAAAAACATACTAGTATATTTAAGATACAGGATTTGTTACAAAATAAATGAATAAAAATATTTTAGGGGGTTGGAGAAGCAAAATAAAACGAAAGGACTCAAGTGAAGACATTACCTTAAAATCGGGTAACTTCCATTGATTTGAGCTCAAAGGATTCCTTGGAAAGGATTATTCCCAAATTGAGGCTTCAAGGAGTTATATAGGAATGTGTAGAGACAAAATGGTCAGGTTTTGGCCGAGACAAAGGCTTTCGGAGTGTGGGTAAGGAGGTAGAGGTGGGGGCCTTTTATAAGAGGAGAGGAGTGGCACTCTTGGAACGTAAAGAAAAGTCACTTTATTTTAAAAAGATATTCGGATTTAAGAGGTCCCAAATTGATATACTTCGAGGAGAAGGTGATAAGGGTTCTAAATACACTCATCCAATAGGTTTTGGACATGTTTAGGTCTTAGATATTACATTATCTTTCCATTTTATTTAAATCGTTAAATAATGATGTCATCGCTTCATCATCATGATGTCATAAATAATTTAATTTATTTAACGTCTAAAAATTATAAAAAATATACTATTATGTAGTAAATCTTGTTATCTTTCCAATGACTATTTATAGTCAAAATTCTGATTTGTATAACCCCATGTAAAAATTGTTTTTTTTAAATATCTCATGTTTGTGTTATTTTTACTTTAACATTAAATAAAAAGTTATTTATGTCCTTTTCCAACCAAAGTGGCTCCATGGGGTCCCCAAGTTGACCCATGGATTGTATGGGTCGGCCATGACACATCCAATGAGGGTAGGACATGTGTCTAGGTAATTTCATTTTATTAAAACATTATTCTTACCTTAAACTACACTAATTACCTCTAATCGCGATTAAAAACTTAATAAGTTACTATTCACCAAAAAATTATTTTAATCCCATTGAACCACATTTTACTTCTTAATGACAACCATGTATGTCGGATTTTTTAAATTCAACACACAATGATGGAAAAATTTCATTTAAACAGAAAATCAGTTTTTATAAGTACCACTTAGTGGTTTCACTATTCATCAAAAATTGATGTTTTTCAGAAAAATACCAAAACTTCACCCTAAGCTATATTTGATATTCCGAATTCAAAAATGATGTCTATTTTACAAAATTCAAAACATACTAGTTTGATTAATTAATTTAATAATTAATTCCCGTTGTCATAGTAAATAGCGTGTTTTTATGAAACAATAAGTATCAAAAGATTGACACTAGTTTAAGTCCAATTTCAAAGTGAAATTAATTCCAACGACCACTATTGTATTAAATGGTAAAAATATATTCTAATTTCACTTTAAAACCAATTCAAAAGATAATCTAATCATATAAATAAATTATATTAAAAAGAGGTTTTGAATTAAAATACAACATTTTTCACTATTCATTAAAAATGGAACTTTTTTGGAAAAATACAAAAAATTTACACAAAGTAAATTTTGATGTCCCGATTCTAAAGAAGAGTTTTATTTTGTCAAATATAACACATAATATTGTCAAAAGTGGATTTAAAATATGTTCACCATCAAAAGGCGTTTAATCGACCTTTTAAAGAATATTAGAATGTTTACGCTTAAAATTGGATTCATTCGCATTTTTAATTCTCTAACATTTATTATAAAAAGTAAAAATATTTGACAAACATATATAATCATTTTGTAGTTGGTTCTATTCATTCCCTCCATTAAAATGACTAGGCGTTAACTACCATTTAAAATAATATTATTTTATTATTAGAGTGCAACGTAAGATTCCCAAGAAACTCGTTGTTGCGTATTGGGTACGCCATCGAGCATAGAATCCCCTTTAAAGTAATATTAATATTTTATTCACAAATATGGATAAATATAAATATTTCATATTCTTTATTTACCTGTGGTGTTACATCCTTCCCCCCTTTTGGGAATTGTGTCCTCGCAATTTTAAAATTGAGCTTGGAAATATCCTTGAAAGTCCCACATCGGAACAAGAGTCGGTTAAACAATCACTTTAAAATAAAGAAAGATAAGTACAAAGGTCACCCGAGTTAACCCATACTAGGATTCCAAGTATGAAAATATGGACATGGAGGAAAAAACAAAGGGTCATGTTCTGATGGAGAGTGATAGAAAACATGTTTAAGAGAATGTTAACCACAAGAAAATCACAAACTTGTGATGGGTTAAACGGTATTCAATTCCCCAGTAGGAAAAGTTAATAGACAACATTTTTGTTTTAAGTGACTTTTTATTGAGGAATTTATTCATAAGGAAACATAATCACTTATCATGTTGACTTTCAAATTTTATTAGATTCCTTACACAAACTCATATTTTCTGTAAAAGACGAGTTTTTAGGAAGACTTGTTCACATTAAGAGTACTATAATAAACTTCTAGAGAATAATATAATCCACAAAAGAGAACTATATACTTTCCATGTCCTTAGACATTAACCAAAACCAATAAAAAAGGTTAGTACAAGATCAGATAATCCAAAAAAGGATAACCCTTTATAAAAAGAAAATCTATGCTTAATCTCCAAAATTTGTCCAACAAAACCCAAAGTTCAACAAGGACCATTCGATAAACAATTTGTCCACAAAATTCTTCAAAGTAAACCAAACTAAGGTTGAAACCCAAATATTTTAAGGATTTAGTCACATAGTCTTCTAAGTTAAATCGTAACATTTATCTCCAAACAACATCAGTTGCTCCTAAAGTCTCGTATTGAAAAGTAATTAACCTAATCACATATCCTCCATGATAGGTTAATAATTTCCATAGATAACCCAAAATCAGCTCATTCTAGATTCATAAGATCATATAACTAAAAAGAATTAGTTAAACTAACCAGGGACTTCACGTAGTCCAGTGGTAGGCGATAAATACCAGTTGCACTTTGGTTGTGGGTTCGATTCCCGCAGCTTTGTCCGACGCGACGGGTTGTCACACGGTCTACGTGTTGTACTTTTTCCAAAACTATAAAATTCTCAAATCATTCCTAAAAAAGAGATAAAATCATCAAAAATAACCATAACATAATTTAACCTCAATTTTATCTCATGCCTTTCACTTCCATCATAACATATAGTAACCCATAATTACCTCAAAAGTAAGGATCATATAAACCCAAATGGTTCTTTATAACTATGTCCACAAAAGAACAGATAGATATTCCTTGAATAAAATTTTCATATATTAAACATCAGGGTTACACATAATATAAAAAGTCTTCTAATGTAACCCCGTCATCAAAATAGACTTAATACTCTTAAGAATTTCACCATAACTCTTGAATCCCTTATATGTTGACATCTTACTCATTCAACATTCTTCATGATCCATTAACCATTCCTTTCCAACTTATTCTGAAATACTTCTTTCCTACAAACAAAATCATGAATCATATCCTAAGATTACAAAATAGGAAAACAATAGTCATGAAATAATCCATACCTTTGATTGGTCATTTTCAGTTTCTTCATCCTCAATCGGAATGGAATTAGGTATTGGTAAACGAACATTTGTACGATCTTGGTGATCCCATTCAAGAAACTTCTTCATAGGACATGTGTTTGCATAATGACCATGCACACCAAATTTAAAACATTCAATTGATCCCTCATAAAGAACTTCTTTCCCTTTCCTCGAGTCAACTGGATTCTTCCTTTTTCCATGGAAGGTTCTTGCTTTATGACCTTCATTTCCACATATATAGAATATTTATGTCCCTTTGAAACATTTTCTTAGGTGTTTATTTCCACATCTTTGACACATAGGTTTTTGAACACACTTACCTATATGGTTATTACTTGTAGTTCCGTAGGGATTTGTTTCTCGCATATATGATTCCTTAGAGTAATCAACAAGGTTTAGGTGGTCAATCATGACTCCAGATAGTTGGTTGAGGATAATCACAAGAGTTCTCATTGCAGCTCCCATATCGTTCAGTTGCTTGCTCAAAAAACTGTCACAGTTTACTTCACACCCACTGTTACTTTGGTGCCTGCTAGATCCAGCCATTTACTAAAACCAAAAAGGTCAGTGTGAGTATATCAACCAAACCATCATGTACTAATGAGGAGGATAAACACTAAGATATACTTACTCATTCACTTTATCTAAAACTAGGACTCTTTCTGAAATCCTAACCATTATGGTAATGTCACTTATTCTTAAAGAATACCCTAACCTCTAAAGTTATCTAAACCGACCTTTGATACCAACTATAAGGCCCCAGCCTTAAACCTTTCTTAATCTTGATTTATTATAAGATTACACATTGAGGATCTTTTTAGGTTTAGAGTTTTAGAGAATTAGATCATGAAACTTGCATTACATTCCACATTTAAACAAAGTGGTTACATAATATACAATATTCATTCTTCCCATCAACGGAAACATATTTAAAATAAAACATGGATTCTTTCTTAACACATCCTTGACACTATCATCATATCATGTACCTTTCCCTTGACCTGTGAAAAACATTTCAAAAACTTGGGATGAGCATAAAAAACTCAGTAAGGGTTATAAAAATATGGAAATGAAACATGAGTTCATATATACATAAGAATTAAATCATACTTTACCCATAAAACATAGGCACTTTAACATACCTCATCAAATCATGAATAAATCATAGAAATCATAAGACATAAAAGGTAACTTGAGGCATTCATAACATTATTACGTAGGGAGTAACCCTCTTGGTTATGTTTGGAATACCCACCATAGTATATTCCCTAAATCTCTTCGTATAAACCTTAATGTTTCACTCCTTCGCGTTACCCAATGCATTGGAGAGCTATGTCGGGCTCACCCGCCCTTAGTTTATCACGGAACCACCCGTTTTCATAACAATGCCCAAGAACCATAACATAACCGTATCACATAAAACATGCATAAAGGAAACATAACATTTCCACATTTCAATCAGAATATAACATTTTAGGACATTGAAATAATGAATCCATTCAAAAAGAAACCATTTCCAAAACCATTTAAAACATTCAATAAAGAGATTTTTGAATCAAAGTTTCCCATACCACCTTGAAGCATTAAAAAAATTAAACCATTAATATCCATATAAATAAATCCTTAAAACCATTTTGAAAACATGGATATTAATAAGAACAAATCATTAAAACATTTAAAGCGATATTTTGGTTAAAGGGGTTTTACCAAAATTAGAGACACTTGAATAAAATAATTGAGGAATAACATTTAGTCAGAACATTATAATATCATGAGAATAAATGGATTCATGATATAATATTCCAAAGGACAGTATATACACCACATAAGAGTGAATTGGTGTATAACAACAAAGAAGTCTCAATAGAAATGTCAAATGTGATGAATTCCCTTATAAAGAAGGTATCCTTAAATTAAGGATAATTCAATATCAAAATTATGTGTGACAAATATAAATACACCCAATATAAGTGGATATTAAGTGTAAAATAATAAAAGGTCATTAAAACATATTCAAAAGATGACATATTCAATAACTACATGTTGAACCCAAAGAAGTCTAAATTGGGTTAAAAAGTTCCCTTGGTGGAATTCGACAGCCTAACAGCATCACTTCAAAATTCAGAAAATGAGTTGATGAGAGATAAAAAGGGAATCTCATCACTTGGAAATAAAATTTACATCAATAAGGATATAAAATAACATATCCCAACATAATAGTATGTGAATTAAAAGACATAACAAAAGAAGTCTTTTGAAAAGAGGAGGGTGAAAGGTTCCCTTACCGACATGGGTATCTTTCCAAACTTACACCCCATGGAAGAAGGGTCATACAATGAAAATGTGAATACCCATAAATGAAATTATACTACACAAAGTGTATAATAATGGGCAGTACATACACCACTCAAAGGAAATTGTGGCAAATGTATCATAAATCTCAAGGGAATAAAAGTGAGATGAACAATCCCTTACGAAAACTCGGCAGCCTAACAGCGCCACTTAAAACATCCAAAATGGATTGATGAGATCAAATAGAGTATCTCATAATATTACAATAAAATTTACAGAAAGAGGAATATAAAAGAACATCCCCCATCATAACAAAGAGGAGCTTAAAAGAAGTGACAAAAAGGAGATTACTTAAAAAGAAAGAGAGATGTTAGATCTCTTACGAAAATTCGGCAGCCTAACGGCGCCACCCAAAACTTCCAAAATGGATTGATGAGAGAGAATAGTGTCTCTCATAATATGAAAAATAAAAATTACAGTAATATTAATATAAAAGAACATCCCAATAACAAGAAAGATTAGCTTTAAAAGGAATGTCATAAAAGAGTGTACTTAAAAAGAAAGAGAGGAGTAAGATCCCTTACCTCGGGTCCGACTTGACTCGATCGTTCTTTAATCTCCTGAATAATAAACTTGAGTTAATTTATACTTCCTTAAGAACCTTTTTCAAGTTCATTATTCCTTTTATATCACTTATTACCATGTCATAGACATTATGTAATCATTTAAGTTAATAATGTATGTTTTGTCGATACTTGGTTCTTAAGTCGAAAGTGGACTTCTTAAAATTACATTTTGTTCATGTGGTCAAAGGTTCATTATATCCAGAATTGTATTCATGATATATATATCATATATATCATATATATCCAGTATATTCATGCATTTATAATATTACATAACATTTAGAGTTAAGAAATGAAATGCACCGTTCATGGAGACGGTAAGTTGTACGTACGCATGAACGCTACTTCCATTTCAATTTCATATTTAATGGAATTAAAACATAATGATACATAATATTATTTTAATTCCAGTATGGTATAATATATAATATCATTAAATATATCCTTTATACGTACCACATATGGTATTAATGAATCAAATCACTTTGAGGGGGCGGTAGTCCGCACTTCCTTAAATGAAGATATCGCGTTTACCCATAATGGAAACCATAAAGGTATGCCATAAATGAAAAATACAGAATCTTAAGTAAAACATAAACATATTATATATCATATTTAAATATATTGTCATATTAATGGACACCTTTTAATGAGTTAGAATAATGTTGAACAATCATCGTTTTGGGAGGCAGAAATTCACCATCCACAGAAACAGTATGTTCTTTAACCATTAGATGTAGGTGTGTGTAAGTGTAGCTCTAAAAAATCTTATAAAAACATACTAGTATATTGAAGATACTGTATTTGTTACAAAATAAATGAATAAAAAGAGTTTAGGGGGTTGGAGAAGCAAAATAACACAAAAGGACTAAGTGAAGACATTACCTTAAAATCGGGTAACTTCCTTTGATTTGAGCTCAAAGGCTTCCTTAGAAATGATTCTTCCCAAATTTAGGCTTCAAGGAGTTAGAGAGTGATGTGGAGAGACAAAATGGGCAGGGGTTGGCCGAGCCAAAGGCTTTGGGAGTGTGGGTAAGGAGGTAGAGGTGGGGTCCTTTTATAAGAGGAGAGGAGGGGCACTCTTGGAACGTAAAGAAAAGTCACTTTATTTTAAACTGATATTAGGATTTAAGAGGTCCCACATTGCTATAATTAGAGGATAAGGTGATAAGGGTTCTAAATCCACTCATCCAATAGGTTTTGGACATGTTTAGGTCTTAGATATTACATTATCTTTCAATTTTATTTAAATCGTTAAATAATGAGGTCATCGCTTCATCATCATGATGTCATAAATAATTTAATTTATTTAACATCTAAAATTTATAAAAAATATACTATGATGTAGGAAATCGTGTTAGCTTTCCAATGACTATTTATAGTCAAAAATATGATTTGTATAACCCCATGTAAAAATTGTTTTAGTAAAACATCTCATGTTTGTGTCAATTTTACTTTAACATTAAATAAAAAGGTATTTATGTCATTTTCCAACCAAAGTGGCTCCATGGGGTCCCCAAGTTGGCCCATGGATTGTATTGGTCGGTCATGACACATCCAATGAGGGTAGGACATGTGTCTAGGTAATTTCATTTTATTAAAACATTATTCTTACCTTAAACTACACTAATTACCTCTAATCGTGATTAAAAACTTAATAAGTTACTATTCACCAAAAAATTATTTTAATCCCATTGAACCACATTTTACTTCTTAATGAAAACCATGTATGTCGGATTTTTGAAATTCAACACACAATGATGGAAAAATTTCATTTAAATAGAAAATCGGTTTTTATAAGTACCACTTAGTGGTTTCACTATTCATCAAAAATTGATGTTTTTCAGAAAAATACCAAAACTTCACCCTAAGCTATATTTGATATTCAGAATTAAAAAATGATGTCTATTTTACAAAATTCAAAACATATTAGTTGCATTAATTAATTTAATAATTAATTCCCACTTTCAGATCAAATAGCATGTTTTTATGATACAATAAGTATCAAAAGATTGACACTAGTTTAAGTCCAATTTCAAAGTGAAATTAATTCCAACGACCACTATTGTATTAAATAGTAAAAATATATTCTAATTTCACTTTAAAACCAATTCAAAAGATAATCTAATCATATAAATAAATTAGATTAAAAAGAGTTTTTGAATTAAAATACAACATTTTTCACTATTCATTAAAAATTGAACTTTTTTGGAAAAATACCAGAAATTTACACAAAGTAAATTTTGATGTCCCAATTATAAAGAAGAGTTTTATTTTGTCAAATATAACACATAATATTTTCAAAAGGTGGATTTAAAAGATGTTCTCCATCAAAAGGTGTTTAATCATCCTTTTAAATAATATTAGAATGTTTACGCTTAAAATTGGATTCATTCGCATTTTTATTTATGTAACATTTATTATAAAAAGTAAAAGTATTTGACAAAAATATATAATCATTTAATATTTAGTTCTATTCATTCCCGCCATCACAACGGCTAGGTGTTAACTACAATTTAAAATAATATTATTTTATTATTAGAGTGCAACGTAAGATTCCCAAGAAACTCGTTGTTTCGTATTGGGTATGCCGTCGAGCATAGCATCCCCTTTAAAGTAATATTAATATTTTATTCACAAATATGGATAAATATAAAGATTTCATATTCTTTATTTGCCTGGGGTGTCACACCATAAGCAGGTTTGTTTTGGTTTTTCAATATTCTCCGAGGTCTGTATATAATTTGATTTCATAGGAGATGATACTTTTCATTGTGCAATTCCTTAGTGTACATTTATTTGTGATTATCATTTAATATTTTTATCCATTTCTAACATTTCATGTTTATCAAAACAATATTTATAGGTCAATGTTTTATGTCATTGTTGCTCATATTGTAGATCCATTGCTTTGATTTTTGAAAACAATGTTGATGCAGTTTGCATTGATGATTAGTTATTTTGTTTCTTCTGAAATGTCTAAAGTTGATGTTTTTTATATGTTCAATTTATTCTACTGAAACTGAATTTTACATTACATATTCATATACTATAAAATATTTAATATACATGCATTATTTTCAAATATATGAAATCTGGTACTTAAAATATGGAATCAACATCATGAACTATATCTCGATGTGATGGAAATATTAAATTACTTTGCTATGATGTAATCATATATTTATATTGTAATTCATTTTCAACTATCCAAATTCCTTTCAAGAAATATATATATAATCCTATAAATTCTAATCATAAATACACATTTTTAGGGGTTATTTCCATATTTTCTATGTTTAAAACATACACTTCAGCTAATCTTTTCTATTAATTACTTTTAACATTATAATTTATAATTCTATGATTTTATTTGTCACTAAAATTTTTTATTTATTATTATAACTCACTTCTATTGGTAGAAACACCTATTGTGTTATTTTTATGGTGATGATGTGGTGCAACAAGATATTGTAATGTATGGAGACTCCACGGCTACAAAAACCCATGATAATGAACTGAAACCCTCTACGAAGGAAACATTAAAAAGAATACTAAAAAGATTATTGGAATTTTGTGATTCTACAACAAGGTAATTTTGAATTATGATTGCTTTATATTTTACTCCATATGAGAATTTTTTTCTGGTTAACCTAATATGATACATTTCTGTTTACACAGATTTTATTTCAATAGTAATTTTTTGTAGTTTTTTAGTTACACATACAAATTTCATATACACTGCACAAATTGATACTATAGGATATATGTGAAAAAAAGTTAAATGAATATATTAAATTTAATAGATATTATTCACTGTATATTAGATAGAAAATACAATTTTTTAGTAAATACATTCTACTTTATATTAATAGATCTATCTTCTATATGTAATTTATTATACTAAAACTCTATTTCATATTAAATCTGCATATACTTTAAACTGCCTATTATACATGCATTATTTTCATACATACACAATGATATTTTTAAAATATGCAATCAATACCATGAAATATATCAATACCATGATCTATCTTCTGTATGCATTATTTTTAGAAGCTTTTTTTATTTCTTTTCTATGATGTAATCATATATTTAAACAATAATTTTTTTAAAAATATTCATATTCTTATCATGAATTTTTTAGAAAATCCTATAAATTTCCTTTAAAATAGGAATTTTGGCGGCCATTTCCATATATGTGGTTTAAAAGATATACATCACTTGTTCTTTTCAATTGGTTATTGCTAACATTTTCATTTTTAATTCTCTAAATAATATTTTGTTTTTATTCTTCAAATTCCATTCTCTTTCGATAAAACCTTATCGTATGATTTTTATGGTTTTCATGAAGTGAAACATGATATTATAATGTGTGAATACTCCATGGCCAGAAAAAACAATAAAAATGGACCACAAGCCTCTGGAAAGGTAAAATTAAAAATATAGTGTAAAAAAATCAATGATGTTTCATGATGATACAACAAGGTAATATTTAGCTATGATTTTTTATCTTATCTTCGATTCCATATTTGAATTTTTATTTTTTGTAACCATAGCATTATACATTCTAGATTAAAAAACTTTGATTTAAACATTTCTTTATCACAGATTTTAGTTTATGTAGTTTTCATTTTAATTTCTCCAAGATATTTTAACAGATTAGTGTTAAATTGTGATTTATTGGGGTTGTTAAACCAGTAGAAGAGGAGAACCAAATTTATCCTCTATGATTTTCTAGATACCCTGTTGTTGGAGTAGGGGAATTGAAGGAGAACACTGGATTTATAAATTAAATGTAATTGAAGAGAGTTTTTCAATACATGAGTAATTTAGTAGAGTTGGATTCTCCTAGCCTTCATTTTCAGTTGGTATGTTTTACCATTAATTGGAGTGATCCATCCTAAAATTGTTTCTGTCTTGATATTTATCATGTGTCACTTTTCAAATTTTGCATTAAAGGTTTTATATAAATCATTTTAAGCATCAATGTATCCATATTCAACACTTTGATTTCTTCATTTCCAAAAATTGAATTATCCATTTCAATCATTTTTTCTAATTGTATTCCAATAATAAGTATCCATATTTTTTGATTTCAATATATTTATTATTCATATTTTTTATTAACTTTGAAATATAGTATTGTCTTCTTAAAAATAAGCATTGAACCATATCGTTGTGTGATTTTCACATTTATCATTTTTATTATTACAACCACTGTCTTTTGTTTTATTTAACTTTCACTTAGTATTTCACTACACACATTACTATTTTTGTGAGTGAAGTTGAAATTGAATTCAAATATCCATCCTAAAAAATTATTAATTACTTTACTTTTAATTTATCCTTTCTTTTTTTAACAATTTTACTCATGTCTTCATATTTTATCCACTCCTCTTCTATTATCATGCACAATTAATTTCTAATTAAAATTTATTCAACATTACTATTTGTTCTTAACTTTTACAAATATTATTACTTTATTAAAAATACCAGTAATCCAATACACCGTGCATACTCCTGGGTGAGTACTAGTTTTTTAGAATTCTTGGGGTCTAGTGGCTTGAATGAAGATATAATTCCTCTCCAATTAGATATCCAAAAAAAAATTATCTCTTGTAGTGGTTCTAGAGATAAACTCCTCCAAACTAGCGGTTTTTCCAAAAGAATGGGCATGTGATGTTTCATGCATGGGAAGCCCGTCAGCCATAATGTTTGGATTTTTTGGAATACTTATTTCTTAGTGTAAAAGGTCAAGTCATCATAATATAACATTATTGTGAAGGTTTTATCACGATCTTTGAAGTGTCTATTTTACCTTTTCTATGAAAAATATAATGATGGTTCAAGAGAGAAATTAGGGAATGAACTAGAATCCTTCAACCTAATAGGACAATCCTAGATGGTGGGATAGGATTTTAACACTGCCATGGATATGTTGTAATATAAAGGAGGTGGAAATTACCCTCAGAAGATAGGTTTTCTTTCTCCTCTTTCACAACCTGAATGAATCTTCTTGATATGGTATTCTCAGGAGACAAGTTTACATGGTCCAACAACCAATAAGGCAATTATTGCACCTGGTGTTAGGAGGATCAGTGCCCAACCAATTTTAATTTCATTTCATCCTTCCCATATGCATTGGTTCACTATAGAGGTTATTCACTTTCTAATCACTACCCTTTACTCATCACTTTGATGATTAGGAGTAATGGTTAAGACTGATTCTTCTTCTCTAACCATTGTCCACACTACCTAAGTTATCAACAAACAGTCATGAAATCCTAGGATAAACCCATGCATGATAAATTATGGACTTGTTTTCACAATAATATTTTCCAGCTGAATAAATACTTATCTTCTTAGAATAAATCCCAACCTTTTTGTTCTCAATAACAAGATTTTCTTAAAGGTGATATTGATCTGGCTAAATCCATATTGAAGGCTGAGTGGGAGGGAAAATCTTTTTCATCTATTTACCACAAAAATAACCATCTCAATGAAATGCTACTGGCATATTAGAGGATATCCCGCGAATGTTCGAGTTCCACTTGGCTCAAAGTGGGAGAAAAAACATGACTTACTTTTATGCATGTTGAAAATAAAATTGACATGGTTTCACCTCCAACATATGATAGGATGATGGTTCCTTCACTAGTGACCCTATATTGGTGAGAAGTATGGTTGATTCCTATTTAAATTCTCTTCTTGGTTACTTTAATACATGCATGCAGAACAGTTACCCATATGGACAAGGTGACATCTTTAACTCCATCTCAAATATGATTTCTCCAGATGTCTATCCCACCTTAGAGATTCTCCCAGATGAGAAATAAATATATAATACAATTCAATACCACAATCAATAAATCTATCCTTAACATGTTTGTTCAATGTTATCTCTTGGGACATCATAAAAATATACCTCATTGAGGAAATTCATAACTTATTCCATGGTGGTCACCTCCCTCAGGTTTCAAGTGCCACAATAATGGACCTCATTCCAAAAGTAAAAACATCACTTCCATAAGGTAATTCAAACCCATACACTTATGTATCTTCTCTTATAAATTCATTGATTCCGTTATTAATAGGAGGCTCTCTCACCACATTCACAACTTGGTTTCAATAGATTAACATGGTTTCATTACGGTAAGATCAATTCAAGGTGCTATTGGAATTACTCAAGAGATGATTGGTGATATCAATAAGAAAATATAATATTACAACAATGTTATCAATGTGTATATGGGCAAGGAATGTGATAGACGTGAGTGGAATCTCATTATCCATGTGATGAGGTGCATGTTATTCCTGGATTGGGTGGTGGACCATCTCATTCATTGTTATAGCTCATCCGGGTTCTCAATTATCTTCATGGGAATGGCATGTGGTTTCTTCAAGTCAGTTTGGGGGTTGAGGAAAGGTGGTCCCCTTTCCCACAACATTTTTATTATGATTCATAATTCCCTTAGTAAACACCTTGATCACTTTATTCTTCTTGGATACATTATACCCATTCACTATAGGTCTCAATTCCTGGGGGTCTCGCACCTCATCTTCACAAATGATATGGTGTTATTTATCAATGGATGTAGATCTTCAATAACTGGTTTCAAAAAATTCATAGAGTATTTTATTTGAGTGGTAATGTTATCAATCATAATAATAGATAAATTTATATTTCTTCTTCCTACCCATAGAAGCAGGATAAACATGTTGAAACCATGCTATACATTCACAGAAATAATTTTCTAATGGATTACCTAGGTTCTCCTCATTTTCCTAGGAGAATTTTCATCCACCATTTTGAAGTTGTAGTTGATAAGATTGTAAATAATATAAAAAATTGAAAAAATCACTTTATTTCATTTGGAGGAAGTATTTATCTTGTCACTTGAATTTTAAAAATAATTACAAATCATATCCCCTCCATTCTCAAAGTTCCCAATGTAGTTCTTCATGATATTGAGAAACTCTTGACATCTTTCTTTTAAGATTACCACACTTATGGAAGATTCCATTGAGATTCCTCTAAGAGGTTAGATAAACCTGCTACTAATGGTGGAATCAATGTTAATAATTTTGAGATAATTATGGTATTATCACAAGTTAAAATTATCTATGATGTGATTGAAGGGTGATCTATTTAGAGCATGTTTATCACAAATAACTATGGAAGTTATCTGAACTCTCATAATGGTAAACCCAACTTTCTTTGCAAGTAAATCCAAGGACACATCCCTAATCTAAATAATATATCATGGTGGATTTTTGGATAGAAAGATAACAGCTTCTAGAACCACAATCTGGTTGGTTTAGTGTTGGGCTACCCAGGATGCCTAACCTGAGAGTTTTATTTCAAAGAAGTTAACCTCTACCTGACCATCATCCAATATGTGTGGGACCCCAACCGATTTTTTTTTATAAAATTAATTTCAAATACAAGCCATATTGTTGTATATTAATGGGATCCTTGATGGGAACCTTCTCCATAAAGGCCTACAAATATATGCTTCACAATTCTCATAAACATGATCTCTGGTGTGACCTCCTTTGGTGCAAGGAAAGTCCAATCAAGTATATGTTACTATTCTAACACATTAGCAACCAGGACAACTCTATGGACGCGGTGGTGAAATATTAAGGTATTCTCCTTACCTCTAGGTTCTCATGGTCCATGTATATAAGGAGCAATCAAACATGACCCTCTTCTTCCAATGAGATTGGGTTATTAGGTTGTGGAACACGTTAGGTGAGTTCATTGGTCTCTCCATGCCTGTGAACTCCCTAAAGGATTTTCTTCACCTTCGGTTAAACAGAGTGGGTTACAACACTAATGAGAGGAAAGTGCAGTCTATTCTATTCATAGTGGGATTTTGGTGTATCTGGGAGGCTTGGAACCAGGTCTTCCATGACAACCTCCCATCATTGGTAAGAGAATTGATCATCAGGGCCAGATGCCTCTCCTCATAGATATATTTCCTTTTGAAATACCAGTATGAGGAACCCTACCAGATTAATATTGTGTTGAATAAGAGTTCCATTTCTCACACCAGTCACATCCTTTAAGGCCATTATATCGGTTGGAACCCTCCCCTCTCTAGAATCAAGATTAACACTTATGGATCATGCTTACAAGGTTTAATGAAAGGGGGAGGTTTTTTCCATGATCACAAAGTATATGTGATTATTTCTTTCAATTCTATCTATTGGAAACGTGATTCATTATGTATGTAGGTTAATTACACCCTTACTATTCTTTTCCTTTTCAATTCTAGAGTCACTTATTTTGAATCAGTGTAATCAAGATCCAATATTAGATATGATTCTATCAAAGGTCTCATTTCCACCCCATGGAATATATCTTATTTGATCTGGAATTAAAAGAAGTGCATCACCATTTGGATGGATATTCTTCACAATTAGTATAAAAGGAATAGTTTTTCTGATTTTCTTACTACTAGGGAATCCCATTTTCCCATATGGTGTACTACTCTAGCACTAGATCCCTTCATACAGGATGTTATAACCTTGTTATTGGGGATTCCCTTGACCTTCATTAGTATAGACTCCCATAAGAAGATCCTCTTGTTCTCCCTCCTTCCTTATGTTAATAAAATTATTATTCTTGTTGTTTTCAAGACAGACCATCTAGTGGAATGGTAAAAATTCATCTCATGTGAATAGAGTGTCCAATATCTTCACATGTTATCTCAATGGGGTGATAAAAGATTATGGTAAGGATGCATGAAACATAATGGTGAATAATAGAACACAAATATATCTCAGGGCCTAAAAATTTCCCAACACCTTTTGAATAGAGATTGGTGACTTCGTAAATCACCACTTGAGGTTCTTAGACAATGAATAGTGATGTGGAGCAGATACAGAAGGCATGACAGAATATCATATTCAAAATACAAGTTTATTTATGATCAAGGTATCTTATACTCCAAGAATAAAATTCTTCTTGTTGATATGACATATCTGAGGATCATACACAAATCCATATTGGGTGAATTGTATGAATTTTGAAGAAGAGGTTTTATTTGGAGTTGAATATTCTTCTTACCAACATCAATTAAATGTTTTGAAAAAATCCAACTCACCCCATGCATGACATTTTATTTATGAAAAATGAAGCTTCTGAAGGTTAATCAGGTAATTTTATACTCAATATTATCATAATGAGGATAATATGGTTCCCTTGAAAGGGGTGTAAATGAATGATGGCATATGGATAGCTCCTGATCATGGGATTGAGACACATATCTTGATATAATTATAATCATTCAATAAATTATCTTTATATTATATTAGAGCCAAAATAAATTAATATTTTTTAATGAAAAAATATCATTTTATCTTGATGATTGTATATAAATCTGTCCAATGTCTTGCTAGAGGCCATTTTTTTCTTAGTTCAATAAAAATACCACATCTTCTCTCAAGCCCCCAAGTTTAGGATGAACCCCCCAAGGAAAAAACCAATTTGAGTTAAGTTTTTAGTGGGTTTTATGGTGAGAATTTGGCTAGAGGATCCAAGTATCACTATATGTCCTACTAGAGTAGGAATCAAGAAATATTTAGCTCTTAAGATATCCTAGTGAAAGAGGTCGTTGGGGAGGACCAAATATAAATGGAGAGTAATCAAACACTAGTATGGGGTAATTTTGTTTCCTTATTTCATAGGTAGGTTTTCAAGTGAATATTCATTAAAATCTCTGATATAGATCATACTCATAAGTATGAGTGAAGGGAATTTTTTTGATGGAACCTGGAATTGGGCCTTGGATAAGACATCAAAGTGTCACCGCATATCCTAGTATAACAAGAATAAAGCTGCACGTAGTTCTTATATTTCCCCCTTTTCTATATATTGGTCTCTTATATAGTGGGGGAGTATTTTTATTTTATAAGTCATGAAAACCTTGATATTAGCTATAACACCCTGATATTTTAAAATATACATATATTTCATAAATTAATATAATGATTTATGGATTTCTAGATACACAACAACAAAATAAAATAACATGAAAAATAATAAATAAATATTATTAATAAATTAAATAATAATAAATCCTCTACTAAATAAAAATATTTTAATCAATTTTAATGTCATTAAAAATAGGATTAAGAACACTTAATATTGTTAAATGTAATATTGCAATACAATTAGTATTCCTTTATATCATTTAAAAGATAAATGTTTAAATTTTATACTTTTATTTTTTTAAATGTAATTTAGTTTTTAATTCCAAATAAGAAAATTAGATTAGAGTGAATGTTTTAGTTTTTTAAAAAATAATTGATTTTTAGATGAATATTAAATAAGACCAATATTTTCTAACATTTCATCTTTTAAAATATTGTCACAATACAAGAATGACTTACAAGATTTTGAAACCTTTTATATATGAAAAAATAAATATTTACAATATATTATAAATCATTTTAAAAGACTATGTTGAATTTATTAAACAATATATTAAAATTTTATGAAATATTTCACTCTAAAAACAATTTTTATTCTATATTAATAAAAACATTTTTCATCACATGAAGAAATTAAAACTAGGAAAATATATTTAATATAATATATCAACCTTATGATATTATTCAATATGCCTAATTTATTTTTTTGGCATAAAATTCTGATTACTATGATTACTGTTAAAGGTGATGATAAATAAAAAAAATTATTTTGAATGAATTGTTTTTTTAATATTTTATAATTTTATCTAATAAAATAAATTAATCACTTCCCAAAAATGTGTTTAATATAATATTTAAAACTATAAATAAATATATTATAAATCATTCAATTGGTAATAAAAAATAAATAAGATTTAGAACATTTAAGGGTAAAAAAAATATATTCTGCAAAAATATTTTACTATATATCAATTTTTTTAATTTAAAAGTTAATTTTATCATATTTTGAATATTAATTTTAAAGATTGGTGGTTAAATATGGGTTCAAAAAAATTAAATTTGTTATGATGGTTAATTTTATATTTTTATTAAAACATATTTTTGTTACCTAGCTAAAAAATGGTAAAATGTAAAAACATAATTATAAATAACATGGAACATGTTTGAAATATAGGTTAAAATGATATTTATAAGCGTGATTGCTCTTATAAGATCACAAATTCAATTATTTATCTTTTTTGATCCTTTTCCCACTAAATAGTTTCATTCTATTTGTAATATCCCAAGTAAATAAATGATATGACATTTTCAAATTTATTAATATTTGTGAAATAAATATTAATTTTACTTTCAAGGGGATTCTATGTCTGATATCATACCTGACACGCAATAATGAGTCTATCTGAAGTCTTATGTTGCACATAATGCTGAGTTATAATGAAAATAATAATAATATAATATTATTATTATTTAAAATAGTATTTAACGCCTAACTGTTTTATTACTGGGAATAAAAAGAACTAACCATATTATGAATAAAAATGTTTATTAATTTTTTTAAAATTATCCAATAAAATTTAGAGGCTTAAAATGAGAATAAATCTAATTTTAAGCATAAATATTCTAATATTTTTAAATGGCAATTTTTCTGCCTTTTGATGGAGAACCCCTTTTAAATCTAGTTTTTTTCACTTTTATACATTCCATTTGAAAAAGTAATCTTCTTATTTAGAATTGGGATATAAAAATTTACTTTGTGTAAATTTTTGGTATTTTTCTGAAAAAGTTCATTTTTTAATGAATAGTGAAAATACTGCATTTTAAATCAAAACTGTCTTTTCATCTGATTTATTTATCTGGTTATATTATATTTTTAATTGGGTTTAAAGTGTAATTGGATTATATTTTTATAATTTAATCCAATATTTATCATTGGAAGTAATTTCACTTTGAAATTGGATATAAAAACTTGTCAATCTTTTGGTAGTTATTATTTCTTAAAAACACGCTTTTTGGTTTTGACAACGGGAATTAATTTTAAATTAATTTCTTCAACTTCTGTGTCTTGAATTTTTAAAAATGGATTCCATATTTGGAATCAGGAGGTCCAAATTGTGTAAATAGATAACTTTTATTTTTAGACATTATAAATAGTAACTTCAGTAAATATTTTATTTGCCATGGTTAAAAGGTAAATTTGGTAAATAAGGGTAAAAAATAATATTATAATAATATTAAATTACCCTAACACGTGTACAAATCCTATTTTACAATACATTTCCAACCATGGGCATCCCTGGGTCGATTTGGGGACCCAATGGAGCCAATTATAAGGGAAAATGACATTTTATAATAATTAATTTAAAGTTAAGGAAAATGTAACATAAACATATATCTTTTCAAAAAATAGATTTTATATGGGGTTATATAATAGATATTTTTAAAAATAATTAGTAATTAAAAATATGAAAATATTTCCTACATCATGGTATTTTATTTATAATTTTTATACATTATCAAATAAATTTAATTATAACACAATGGTGATGTAGTGATTGCTTCATTAATAAAAGATTCAAATAAAAAAAGTAAGTGTTAAAATAAATGTAATTTGGTTATTTTGATGTCATCCACGAATTTTTTGGATTATAGTTACTTTTTATCTTTTCATTAATGAAATTTTATCAATTCAATAAAGTTGTTATGAATTTTTAAAAAAGTCATGTTATGAATAGTGTCAAAATTGAAATAATTCATATTTTAAAATATAAAATATTTTATTAAATATTATAAAATTTCAAAAAAATATAAGATTTGGAAAAATAGTTATCATAAGTCTAATTTTTTTTATTTAATCTTTAATTGGATATTTGTCATGTTTTGTTAACTATTTGTATTCTCAAAGTGTTTAATGCTTGATAAAATGGTAAGAGTAAAAAAGAGTTAAATTAAAAAGATAAGGATTAAAAAATATTTAAAAACTATTAAATTATTATTGGATGATTTTATTTCAACTTATATTCATCTTATATTATAATTTAATTAGTTTTTGACCTTTTGAAATGCAAAATAATTTTATTATAAATTAATACTTTCAGACTTTCCTAAAGAGCCCCTCCCCCTTTTTATAAAAGGACAGCACCTCTAACCCTTACTCACTCCTATCAATCCCCCTTGTATCATCCAAAATCTCCCTAAATAATCTCCCAAAATCCCTCTATTCCTCCTAAAATCCTTACATTGGGCATAAGACATTTCAATAAGTACTTTCATCTTAAATCAAAAGGAGTTACCCGATTTGAGGTAATGTCTTCTCTCAAGCTTCTTTCATTTATTTTCCTTATCCAACCCCCTGAACTCTTTATATTCCATTATTTTATAACAAAATAGTATATTAAATATACTGGGATTTTTTTATGATAATTATTAGAACTATACTTACACACACCTCAGTCTAATGGGTATAGAACATACTGTTTCTGTGGACAGTGAACTACAGCCTTACGAAATGATGATTGTTCAATTATCTCCTACCTCCTCTTATGGCGGCCATTATGAATGAACTGTAACTATATATGATATTTATGATATTTATTTTATCTATATTCTACTGTAATTATCATTTATAACATACCTTTATTCTCTTCATGTTGTATAAATAAAATAATTTCATTTGACGAAGTGCGGACTATCGCCCCCTCAAAGTGATATGACTTGTTCATGATATTCATGGAACATAGAAAATATGGAATTAATGAACTTATGTAACCTATATAATATAGATATTATATGGGAATTATAATATACCTTTGTATCAATTATTTTTCAGTACTTTAAACATGAAAAAAGAAATGAAAGTAGCATTCATACATACGTACGACTTACTGTCTCCACGAACGATGCATTTCATTTTCATATATCCAAATGTTATGGATTATTCTAAATAAATATATACTGGATATAAATACATATATATGGGATATATTTGATATTTAAATCATTAATACAATTCTTGAGATAATGTACATTTGACCACAGGGATAATTTGTAATTATAACATGTTTATTTTTTACTCAAGTTCCAAATATCGACAAAACGACCGATAATAACTTAAATAATTATGTAATGTTTATAGCAAGGTAATAAGTGATATAAATGGCATAATAAACTTTTAAAAGGTTCTGAATCAAGTATAAATTAACTTAAGTTTATTATTTAGGAATAAAAAGGAACAACAAGACAAGTCATATTCGAGGTAAGGGAACTTCTTAACCCAATTTCTATTCTTTGGGTTGATCTTTGACTTCTTGATTATGTCATGCTATGATTATGTGATAAATAAAATTTTATGTCCTATATTTTATTTATAATTTATTTATGTATATTTTTAGTGAATACACATAATCTATCTATTTTATTTACAAAATGATCTTTGTAAGGGAACTTTTTACCCCCATTTTTTAGTCAAAAACTTATTTTATGTTATTTCATTTAATTTCCATTTTCATATGTTGGGATATGTTATTATATATCCTTATTATTATAAATTTTATTTCCAAGTGATGAGAGACTATTTTTTATCTCATCAACTCATTTTTTTAAATTTTTAAGCGGTGCTGTTAGGATACCGATTTTTTGTAAGGGAATTTGTCTCAATCTCTTTTCATTGATGCATATATTGATATTGCCCACCTTTATTATACTATAATATGTATATACTACCATTTTAAATATTATAACATAAATTTTCTTATTCTTGTGATATTATAGGTTTATTTTAATGTTATTATTTTATTATTTTTATTCAAGTATTTTCTCAAGTTATAAGTGATTCTTCAAATAAAACATTGATTTAAATGTTTTAAAGATTTAATCCTCTAAATATTTCTCATTAATGTCCATGTTTTTAAAATGGTTTTATGGATTTATTTAAATGGACATTAATTCTTTAAAATGTTAATTCCTTTAAAATTTTCAAAGTGTTATGAGACACTTTTGACACAAAAATATCTTTATTAATTTTTTTAAATGGTTTTGGAAATGGATTGGATATGTCAATATCTTGAAATGTTATATTGTTATTGGAATACAGAAATGTTATCTTTCCTTTATTATTGTTTTATGTGTTATGATTATGTCATGGTTCTTGGTAATTGTTTATTTATATGTATGGTTCCATGATAAACCTCGGGTGGGTGAGCCCGAGATAGATCTCCAATGCATTAGGTCACATGAAAGAGGTAAACGTTAATGTTTCTCCTGATAGATTTAGGGAATATACTATGATGGGTATTCCAAATGTAACTCCCTATGTATCTGTGAAATTTACAATGTAACTATGTTATGTATTCTACACATTACCTTTATGATTTATGATTTCTATGTGTTATTCATAAATCTTATGATTTTATGATGTATGTTAAAGAGATTATGTTTTGTATGTATTGATGGACTAATATTTTATTTCTTTATTTTATAACCCTTACTAATATTTTTATGCTCATCCCATGTTTCTGAAATTTTTTTCACATGGTATAAGGAAGGGTAATAGAGGAAGAATTCAAGAAGATTTATATCAAGAAAAGAGTTATTGTTTTCTTTTAAGATTTTTTATTTTATGAAAAAAATAGATACTGAGTAGAAGTGTCTACTTTGTAATATTTGAGATGTAATGTGATAGTTATGGTCTAATTCTATAAAACTCTAATCTTGAAAATATCCTCAATTTTAATTATTTATTTAACTCAATATTAAGTAATTTTTTAAGGATTATGCCTTATGGTTGGTATCATAGGCCGATTTAGACAACTTTAGGGATTGAGTGTTTTTTTAGACACATGGTTAGTCGTTATATCTACTCTTTAAGTTAAATTCTTTTTTTATAAATTTTTCAGATCAAGTAATGTCTATTATAGATGGATGGAGGAGGATATCAAATGACATTCCTATCTCTTCCAGATGACTTTGTTGCAATAATTATTTTAATTTCATGTCCAGACGTTTCTGAAATATTTTTTAAGATAGAACTCACTTGAAAGAAATTATTTGAGATATCAAACACCTCTGCTATACCTCAATACCATCGTGGATCATGGGTTGTATTTAATCAAATCATATTCTCTCAATATTATCATATTTTCAATAAAGGTAAATATTATCAATGAATTTTCAAATATTTTACCTTATCACAAGATTTTGAAGCATATTATGATTTTGAAAAGGTGTTGGAGAAGGAGACCCTTACACAACATATTTATATTTTCGTTTAAATTATAGTCTTTCAACACATACTTATGGTATTTTAAAAGGACCATTAATTGAAAGTTTAAACTCAAACTTGGTCCGAATGTTTTATGAAAAGAAAGTTTTATCAGATGTTTTGAAATTATATGTCATACATGATTATTTTCTAAAACTATTTATCTGTGAACACCCATATGACCCAATTTGTACGAGGTATATTTGGATAAAGTAAGAAGATGATTTTGAAGGATCTATAAATAATTGTTGAAATTCATAGACCATCTATCTACATGAACAAGATAAAGATGAAACCAGGTGGATACCATGATCAAGGTACAATGTTCTTTCTTTTTGAATAGTGTTATTTTATGGAGGTAAAAATAATTACAATATATATAAGACTTCATGAATTAAGATATTGAGGCCAATATGAGTTGGGATTAAAATTGGAGGTATAAGAAAACCATTGAGGTTAAATCATGTTAGGGTTGTTTTTTAGTTTCATAAAAAGGGACAACACACTATATAGTTGACTACCCGTCACTTCTGGCAAGGCCATAGGAATCAAACCCACAACCGAAGGGAAACAAGGGCGCATTGCCTACCACTAGCCTACATGAATCCTCTGGTTAGTATGACTTATTATTTTAAGTTAAATGATTTTATTGATCAAGAATAATTGGATTTGGGATCTTACGATTTATCAAATGTATATCCTTAGTATAAGAAAATCATTTGGTGATTAAGTGATAAATGTTATTTTGGAAGACTCTCTCTCTTTTAGGAGCACTATATGCTTAAGAAAAATATAATACTATGAGATCTCATTTGTGGAGTAATGGTTGAAATTTTATTTTTGAAGAATATATGTTTTTATTGTGGACACGTGGTGATTCGAGTTATTAATGGAAATGATTAACCTATCTTGGAGAATATGTGATTAGATTTATTACTTTTCAGTATGAGAATTTAAGTGTAGCCGATGTTATTTGGAGATAAATTTAAATATTTTTGTGGAAGACCATGTGATCAAATCCTTTAGAATTTTGGGTTTCAATCATAGTTTGGATTATATTGAAGGAATTTAAGAACAATTTTTTATTGAATGGTATTTTTTGATCTTTCGGTATTGTTTGTTCAATATTAAAGATTAGGAGTAGTATTTCTTTTTATAAGAGATTATAATATTGGGGGATTATATGATCTTGTACGAACCATTTTGGTTTTGTTTAATTTCTAAAGACAAGGAAAATATATGGTTCATCTTTTCTGGATCATATTATTCTATAGAAGTTGATTATAGCACTTCAAGTTTGACCAATTCATCTTGAATACTCACCATTTGGAGAAAATATGAGTTTTTTGTTGAAACTTATTAAAGGATGAAACTCTACAAGAAAAGTAAGTATATTTCCTTATGTTCTTAGTCAATCCCATAAATAAATTCTCCAACTTTATGAAAGGGAACCTAAAACAGAAAACATTGTCTCTTTACTTTTCTTACTAGGGAATTAAAGACCGTTTAACCTATCACAAGTTTGTGGTTTTATGGTGGTTATCTTTCTCCTGATCATGTTTTCTATCACTCTCTATCATAACTTGAAACATAGTTTCTCCTCCATATCCATGTTTTGATGGAATCCTAGTATGTGTTATCTCAGGTGAACTTTATAATTCTATTTATTCATTTTAAAGTGTTAGTTTTATTTAATATTTTTTTCGATGTGGGACTTTTATTAATGTTTCCATGACCAGTTTTAAAATTGTGAGGACTCAATTCCCATAAGGGGGAAGGATGTAACATCCCAGGTAAATAAAGGATATGAAATTTTCATATTTATTAATATTTGTGAAACAAATATTAATTTTACTTTCATGCGGATGCTATGCCTGATAGAATACCCAACACGCAAAAACGGGTTTCTTAGAATTTTAATGTTGGAAACAATGCCAAGTCATGTTGAAAATAATAATAATATAATATTATTATTTTAAATGGTAGTTAAAGCCTAAATTTTTTATTTGCAGGAATGAACGGAACTAACCATTTTATGATTAAAAATGTTTTTTAAATTTTTTTACATTTATCCAATAAAATATAGAGGCTTAAAATGACAATGAATCCAATTTTTAGCATAAATACTCTAATATTTTTAAAAGGTAGTTTTACCGCTTTTAGTGGCGAACCCATTTTAAATATAATTTTTGTCACTATTATATATTCCATTTGAAAAAATAAATTTCTTATTTAGAAACGGGATATCAAAATTTTCTTTTGGTATTTTCTTTTGGTATTTTTTTGGTAAAGTTCATTTTTTTAATGAATAGTGAAAAATACTGCATTTTAAGTCAAAACTATCTTTTCATCTGATTTATTTATATGGTTATATTATATTTTTAATTGTTTTTAAAGTGTAATTGGATTATATTTTTATCATTTAACCTGATTTTGATCATTATAAGTAATTTCACTTTGAAATTGGACATAAAAACATATCTATCTTTTGGTAGTTATTATTTCTTAAAAACATGCTTTTTAGTTTTGACGACGGGAATTAATTTTAAATTAATTTCTACAACTTCTGTGTTTTGAATTTAAAAAAATGGATTCCATATTTTTAATTAGGAGGTCCAAATTTTTTAAATATTTAACCATTATTTTTAGACATTATGAATTGTAACTTCAGTAAATATTTTATTTACCATGGTTAAAGGGTAAATATGGAAAATAAGGGTAAAAAATAATATTATAATAATATTAAATTACCCAAAAACGTGTCATAATCCTTTAAGATGATACATTTTAGATCATGGGCATCCTTGGGTTTATTTTGGGGACCCAATGGAGCCACTTGTAAGTGAAAATCACATTTTATAAAAATTAATTTAAAGTTAAGGAAAATGTAGCATAAACATATATCTTTTAGTAAAAATAATTTTTATATGGGGTAATATAATTGATATCTTTGACTCTAAATAGTTATTAGAAAGATAAAAATATTTAATACATCATGATATTTTATTTATAATTTTTAAACATTAAATAAAGAAATTTAATTATGACCCAATTGTGATGGAGTGATTGCATCATTAATGATGAATTCAAATAAATGATATTAAAAATGTTAAAATAAATGAAATTTGGTTATTTTTATGTCATCCAAGAATTTTATGGATTAAAGTTACATGATATATTTTTATTAATGATGTTTTTTGGAATCAATAAAATTTTTATGGATTTTTAAATAAGTCATGATATGAATAGTGTCAAAATTGGCATAATTTATATTTTAAAATATAATTTTTTTTATTAAATATTATAAAATTTTAAAAAATATATGATACATAAAAATAGTTATCATAAGTCTAAAATTTTATTATTGACTCTTTAAATGGATATTTTTCATGTTTTGGTAACTATTCTGATTCTCAAAGTGTTAAATTCTTGATAAAATAGTACGAGTAAAAAAGGGTTAAATAAAAAAGACAAGGATTAAAAAATATTCAAACCAATACAATTATTATTGGATGATATTATTTAAACTTATATTTATATTATATTCTAATTTAATTAATTTTTGACCTTTTTAAACCCAAAATAATTTTATAATAAAATAATACTTTCAAACTTTCTTAAAAAGACCCTCCTCCCTCTTATAAAATGACACCACATATAACCCTTACTCACACCTCTCAAACCCCTTTTCCCTATCCCAAATATGCCCAAATAAGCTCCCAAAATTACTCTCTTCCTCTTAGAAGACTTAATTTTTGGTATAAGTCAATGCAATAAGGCCTTTTAGCTTAAATCAAATGGAGTTACCCCATGTGAGGTAATGTATTCTCTCAAGCTTCTTCCATTTATTTTCCTTCTCCAACCCCCTAAAATCAATTTATTAAATTATTTTATAACAAAAACCAGTATATTAAATATACTAGGTTGTTTTTATGAGAATTATTAGAACTAAACTTACACAAACCTCGGGCTAATGGGTATAGAACATATTGTTTCTCTGGACGGCGAACTACTGCCTCACGAAACGATGGTTGTTTAATTATCTTCTACTGCCTCTTATGGTGTCCATTATGATGGAACTGTAATTATATATGATATATATGATATTTATTTTATCTCTATTCTAATTTATTTTTCATTTAGAACATAACTTTATGTTTTTTATGTTGTATAAATACGATAATTTCCTTTGAGGAAGTGCGGACTACCGCCCCCTCAAAGTGATATGCCTTGTTCATTCTGTACACGGAACATATAAAGGATTGAATTACTGAACTTATGTAACATATATAATATATATATTATACTGGAATTAAAATATATCTACTTATCATTTAGTTTTCATTCATTTAAATATGAAAAAAATGAAAGTAACGTTCATGCATACGTACGACTTACCGCCTCCATGAATGGTGCATTTCATTTTATTATATCTAAATGTTATTAATTATTCAAAATAAATATATCCTGGATATAAATAAATATATAATGGATATATATGATATTTAAATTATGAATTTAATTCTAGAGAAAATAGAAATTTTACCACATGGATAATTTATAATTATAACAAGTTCATTTTTAACTCAAGTACCAAATATTGGCAAAATGACCGATAATAACTTAAATAATTATATAATGTTTATAGAAGGTAATAAGTGATAATAAGGAATAATAAACTTGAAATAGGGGTTTAATCAAGTATAAATTAACTTAAGTTTATTATTTAGGAAGAACAAGGAACATATGAGACAAGTCGGATTCGAGGTAAGGGAACTTCTTAACCCAATTTCCATTCTTTGGGTTGATCTTTGACTTCATGATTATGTTGTGTTATGATTATGTGATAAACAAATTTTTATGTCCTGTATTGTATTTATACTTTATTTATGTGTATTTATAGTGAATACACATAATTAATCCACTTTATTTGCAAAATGATCTTTTAAATTGAACCTTTAACCCTCATTTTTTAGTCAACGACTTATTTTATGTTATCCTCTTTAATTTCTATTTTCTTATGTGGGGATATGTTATTCTATATCATTATTTCTATACATTTTATTTCCAAGTGACGAGAGACAATGTATTCTCTCATCAAATCATTTTATGAATTTTTAAGCGATGTCGTTAGGTTGCTGAAGTTTCGTAAGGGACTTCGTCTCAATATTCTTTCATTGAGGTGTATATTGATATTGTGTACCTTTATTGTCCTATAAGGTGTATATACTACCCTTTGAAATATTATATCATGAATAATATTATTCTAATGATATTATAGGTTTATTTTAATGTTATTCTTTACTTTTTCTTATTCAATTATTTTCTCAAGTGGTAAGGGACTCTTTAACTAAAACATTGTTTTAAATGTTTTAAAGATTTAATCTTATAAATATTTCTCATTAATGTGCATGTTTTTAAAATGGTTTTAAGGATTTATTTATATGCACATTAATGTTTAAAATTTTAATTCCTTTAAAAGTTTCAAAGTGGTATGGGACACTTTGACTCAAAAATCTCTTTATTAAATGTTTTAAATGGTTTTGGAAATGGATTGGATATGTCAATATCTTGAAATGTTATATTGTGATTGGAATGTGGAAATTTTATCTTTCCTTTAGGCTTGTTTTATGTATTATGATTATGTTTTGGTTCTTGGGAATTTTTTACATATATGGGTAGTTTTGTGATAAACCTAGGGCATGTGAGCCCGAGATAGCTCTCTAATGCATTGGGTAACGTGATGGAGCTAAATATTAATATTTCTCCTAATAGATTTAGGGAATATACTGTGATGGGTATTCCAAACGTTACTCCCTATGTAGCTGTGAAATATACAATGTAAGTATGTTATGGATGCCACAAGTAACCTTTATGATTTAGGATTTATGATTTCTCTGTGTTATTCATAAATCTTAGGATTTCATGAGGTATGTTAAAGAGCTTATGTTTTGTATGTATTTATGGAGTAATGTTTTATTTCATTATTTTATAACCCTTACTGTGATTTTTATGCTCGTCCCAAGTTTTTGAAATCTTTTTCATAGGTTATAAGGAAGGTTAAGAGAAAGGAAGAATTCAAGAATATTTATATCCTGAAAATAATTTTTTTTTCTTTTAAGAGTTTTTATTTTATGAAAAAATGAATAATGAGTAGAACTGTCTACTTTGTAATATTTGAGGTGTAATGTAATTGTTATGTACTAATTCAATACAACTCTAAACTTGAAAATATCATCAATGTTAATTATTTATTTAACTCAATATTAAGTAATTCTTTAAGGATGGGGCCTTATACCATTAATGAAAAATAACGTGCATTCACAAAAGTTCTTTTATCTTCAGTTATAAAAGGTCTACACTTCTTCCCATTCATTCCACTGATATTCATTCAAATTTCACCCTACAAAATTTCTTTTTTATCATACTATAATATTAATTAAGGTTAATTTTTTTGGTCTCAATTGGATACCCTAATACCTTCAATTACATGGATGCATTAAAGTTAATTTTCAAGGTCCCATTATGAGTATTACCTAATCCTTATTTTTTCTTTATTAATATATATCTTCCAAAAATACCCTGAAATTTTTAAAATAATATACCCAGTATCATAATTAAACTTAATTATAATTGTATTATGAGAGAAACCAATATTTATTCTTTCTTTTCCATATATAAAAACAAAATAATTTCAATCATGCATTTGTATGGACTACCATCTCCACAAAGAAACATCACTAGTTATTCAGCACTGCCTCTCGTCACTTGATATAAGGATAGAATTGATGAATAAATGTTACATATATAATGTAATTATGATAATGATGTGTCTAATTATAGTCCAACTGCACTCCATTTCATTATTAGGGAAATGAAAATTATTAATCATGCATTGTGAAAATGACAGCCTGTACGATGTAACAATTTTCTTTTTCATCTTAATTTTCATTATTTTTATAAACCTACAAAAATATTGTTCCCCCAAATTAAAAATTTATATATAATAATTTATGATTCTATAAATATGATATTATTTCCAATTAATCCACTTTTATAACCATAATCATCCATTATTTATGTGATTCTCATGTTTGTGTCGATACAACCCCCCACTTGTACAATTATATAAAATAATATCATTGATGAATATGAAGACTTAATTAATAATAATATATTATATAAATAAGTAAATAATGTTCGTATTTTTTTGTTATAGAAACTTTATTATTAAATTCAATAATAATGATACCATCGTTCATTAGTTAAAAATAACCGAAACATGTTTATCAATAATGTTTTATATATTAAAAATAGCTAATGTTCTCAAATAATTATTTTAAAATATTCTAAATACTCATAAAACATCCATCCCAATACCTTTTACTATCTATAAATGATTAAATATTTGAGAATAATGAAGAACAATATTTTTATTGAAAAACTAGATCTGAATGATCAACATAACTCACACATGGTATTGAAAATTGATAATAACAAACTAATATACATGTAGAGAATAATTATAAGTGAAGTTTTTTAAAAGGGTATTGATATAAATATGATTATAAAGTAGGAAATTAATATTTTTTTATATAGGATACTCAAGAACATTTTTGAAATTCATGTATTATGGTAAGGGGTTCATTGTTTAAAATTCAATTTCTTGAGACATGTTTTATATTTTTCGCCATGATATTGTTAATATGTTGTGATCACTACCAAATTTATTTATTTTACCATATTAATGTAAATAATTTCGTTTTAAGAGCCATATATTTTTCACTATTTATGTGAAATTTGATTTATAGGATACTAATGCCATAAGGGCCTCTATTAACTCAACCTCTTTCATTAAGTTGTAATGATTCTTAGGGAAAATATTTCATCTGATATTTTTTTCCAACACAAGGTTCTATTTAATTGTAAATAATACTCCTTTATGGAAAAAATTAATGTATTGATTGAAATATTCCTTCTTGATTAATTTTACCCTCATAAATTTATGACATTTATAAAGATAATTACCATTTGGTTTAAAGATAAATTTCTCCCTTATCTATATTTTCTTTTAGATCAATGTTCTCCTTTATAATTGGAATCCTAATTATCTATTTCTCTTTTAACCTTTATCTTTCATTCACCCTCTTTTAAAAAAGGTGTTTTTTTACTCTTTTTTTATGATTTTTATTTTCAATAATGGTATTTCATAATATTTAAATGGTTTTCCATCCTTTCAAAATCATGTTAATTATCATTCTCTAAATTTTTATTTTTGATAAAAATTATGTATTTTTGATGTTATATTGTTGAATATTATTTTTATATGTAATTAATTTTTTAAAAAATCAGATTATTTTTTATGAATCCTTTATATCATTTACAAAAATATACTACTGTAAGTGTCTTATGAAAGTAATTATTTTTAAATGGTTTTCAAATTAACTTTCAAAAAATCACTCTAAAAATTAATGTAACATATTATTTTTACAATAACTAATAAAGAGATAAGAATACTATTTTATGATTTCTATACAATTCCATGTATATATAAAGGATTCATTTCCATTAAAATTATTTTTCATGAATAAATCTATAAATGTTCTTAGAAAAAAACTAATTTTGGGTGATTGGATTTTGAGTATAAACCATTTATATTCTTTATTTCAATTTATGTGTTGCCATATTTGAAATGATATAGAACCCCATTTCTATCTATGGGATCTTTATTTTATGATATAGACAGATTTTGTATATAGAATACATGTTTTTGGATTTTCATTTTTAGATGGTTTGGTTCTGATAAATCCATGAAACTATTTAGGTCAGATAAAACTCTATGACGACTTAGGTGCAATAAATCTATGAGATGGTTTTAGTCTAATAAAACCCTAAGATATTTTGGGTTTGATAAATCCCTGAGGTGATTTGGCTCCAATAAATTCCATACATGGTTTGGGTCTAATAAATACCTTTAATGGTTTGGGTCTGTTAAATCTCTAAAATGCATTGGTTAATGATTAATATCTCATGAGATAATGATTTATGCATGGATAGTTATTTTTCTCACAACATGAAGCATGATAATTTTATTTGTTCATAACAAGTAGAATGAACCTTTTTTTATTCGCAACATGATATTTGGAAATTTTATTTCTCATTAACTAATTCATACACATGAATTAATTGTCTTACATGGTTATAATTTTCCTATTCTATTTTTTTCATAATTTTATTTTTTATTTTATGTTGCATGGTATGGGTGTACTCCCATGACATATTTTTATGATTATTCTCTATTACTCTTTTTTATCATATCGTGTTCCAATAATAATTTACTATGGTATATGTCTCTTAATTTGAGAATACATTTCCTTCTATAATGGTTTATTGACAACCCTTGTTGTTCCATGTTTTTTTTAATAAAAAATTTATCCCCTTAACATCATTTATCAATATTTTTATGATCTAATCCCCAATAGAATTTTGGTTTTTATTCACTTACTATGAATTTGTTCCAACCAATTTATTTTATATCAATTAAATATGGTGTGTTGAAAATTATAACATATGGAATGTCAAAAATAACATCTAAATAAGTTTTATTATGGAGAAATTTTCACATGTGTTTTAAAATAAATTATATATATAGTTACTCATAAAAGAAGTTAAAAAATGTTTCTCTGAGTTGTGTGAAATTATATTTAGGTGTAACAATAATGTGGTGTTTTTGAATGTTTACATTGAATAATAGGAATTTTTATTAATATTAATTTATCAAAAGCCTGTTCATTTATTGTAGGACTAGGGAGTACAGGTGTGGGCCACCTCAGTGGGTTTCAAAGGAGATTTTTATTATTTTTGATGATTATATTTGTTCATTTGTAAGATTTAGATTAATAAACATTAATGAAAACCCTAGGTATGTGTCTAAGTTTTATGTTTGAGAGTATGAAAACATACTTATGTTTTTATAAGGTAGATATTATATAGTTCTCTAAGAAATTACATCCTTTTCTAGATACAAAAAGTTGATGTCAGATGTAGCATACATATATAAAGGGAAATTAACCCTAAAAAGTATGGATTTATTATTCACTCGATCATCACCTAGTGCAAGACAAAAAGGCCTACTGTATATGAGTTTTGACACTCCTAATGTATATTATTTTATTACTTTCATTATATTTTCAATCCATTATAAATGATTTATTATGTTAAGTAATTGGGTTAAGTAATATGATGTAACCTAACATAAAGAGTCCAATATCGATATAAGAGTGATATATATTGAATTAAAAGTTAATGTGATGATTTCAAGGAGTAACTAATTTCTTGGATCGATATTTTCTAATTATCTTATGATGTTAATATTTATCTCTCATGATTAAATTTTTTTTGATTTATAAATGAATTGATCTATATGGAACCAAGTTAATTATATATGTGATATAAAATACAGTAATTTTCCTAATAATAAACCAAGTTGGGTTGATTATGGGGTTGGAAATCTTGTTTTTATGATCACCCAACATTATATATTTTTTATTAATAACACGAAATTTATAAAACATATGAAAACCCTAAAAAAATAACGATGTATTTTAAAAAATGATAAGGTGATGATGATTATGATAAAAATAAGATTTGATAAACTATGTTCTAAGAATGTGAAATGAATCACCCATGAAAATGTCTTAAGGGAACATGAATATGTTTAAAATATGGAAATAGAGGACATATGAGAAAATAGAAATGGAAAAAATAATATATAAATTAACATGATGTAGTGAAATAATGTTCATCATATGGTAGAACTATTTTATAATTGAGGAGAACATGGGATTTATCTATGTCAATCAACTAATCTATTGACTAATAACGATGATGTGAAATAGTAACCTACTAGAAAAAGTGAACAAGGATGATCCAATTAAATCGTTTTTATTGAAGTTTACCATGATAATGATGTGGAGAAGGTAAAAGAAATTCTCAAGATAATTGGGTATAAGTCACAAAAAATAATGCATTCTCTTCAAGATGATGTGATTGTAATAATCATTTCTAGATACAGCTCAATATATTTGGAAACATTTTCAATCATTCATATTACATGAAAAAAATATTTACTGGATATCCTAATCCACTTCTAGATTTCTATATCTCGAAGGATCATGGAATAATATGGTCATATTTTTAGAACCCATCTATCCCATATTTCACATTTTTTAGAGTATTGTATGTGAATTTATAAAATTCCAAAAATGGAACAATTAGACAAAGGCATTAATGTACTTTATTCTTCCATACAAAATGGTGACATTCGAGCTGTGTATGTTTTCTTCTTTGTAAATTATTTTTTTAATATCATAAACAAAAAAATTTATTCAAAAAACTAAAGTCATATCATATCATATGGTTTTGTAGAAAATAAATCATTAATTTTTTTTCAAGACTTTATATTCGAATTCAACAAATCATATAAATCTATCAATTATACCCCACACTTATTTCAATTAGGCTGCATTCTTTGTGCATGAGGATGATAATTCCAAGAATTTATAAGCCTTATGATTCATTGTAACAATACATGGCCTTGAATTGATGCACCTATAAGCCTCCAAATGTAATAAGTGGATTTTAGTAACTAGCGATCTTACCATTAAAACACCTAAGTCTATAACCAACTATGGAAGCCTAATTTTCATAAGTGGTTTTCAAATATGATAATTAAGAAGGAAAAAAAATATGATCCTTATCATACACAAGTTAGTAAGTTTGATATTTCATTAGAAATTATATCTCACATCCTGACTATATCAATAATACTATAATCTATTTCATTTTTTAGAGAACCATTAAATGCGAGGATGCAATTTATTTAATGTGGCAGGGATGTAACACCAATAGATTTTAGAATATATATATATATAATATTATCTAAATTAATTATATGTTTGAAATATTTCTTGACACACAAAACAAAACAAAAACGAGATACAAAATATTACATCTATATTATTATGAAAATTTATTTATATTGAAACTTATTTTAAGTAAAAAAATCAAATAAAAATTCATTCAAATTTGTATTAGGAACACTTAATGTTTTAAAAGGTTATTATTTCAATGAAAATAGTTTTTCAATATATTTTGAATTATAAATTAAATTTTAAATTTATATATTTCTAGGTTTATAATTTTACAAAATGAAATTCATTTTTGAATTTTATAAATGAATTATCTTATGGTGAATTTTTTAGATTTATCTAAAATATTTTATTTTTAAGTGTGTGGTAAAAAGATACTCATTTTATTAATACTGTAGATTTTATAAAATTATCATAATACAGGAATGAATTGAATATTTTTTAAAAATTTCTATATGAATATAGATATATATTATTTAATAATAAAATTTTGAAAATATTAAACACATGTGTCATGTTTTTAGTAATATTTTACTCTAAATACTATTTTCATTAACATGCATTATAAATTAGTTTTCATTAGTTTTAATAAATAAATATATCAAAATATATTTAAAATTAATATCATTATGATCATATTACGTAATATGTATAGTTTCATTAATGTGAATAAATGTATGATTACTAATTTTAATATTAATGAAAAAGATAATAGTAAATTGATTATTTTCAAAGACTTTTTTTATTACTATTGTGTAATGTTTATCAAATACTATAAAATAATATTTTCACAATAGTGAATTAAATATAATATTTAATCCTATATATAAATATATTATCACTCATTAAATTGGTAATCAATTCCATATATTATTAAAAACACCAAATTGTTAAAACATGCCTGGCTGAATGGCCCGAAAGCCTTTATTTTTATTGATTTTGATAACCCCCCTTTCAAGGGATGAGGGGGAACCCTTACAAGGCCCGTAGGCTCAGAGATTACATGGCCTGTAGGCTTAAAAGATTACATGACCCGAAGGTCTTAGGGAATTCAACCAGACTATCTACAAGGAACTGCCCCTCCCCAGCATCTGCATCATGATAGTAGCTCTCCAACTTTGCATGACCGTCTGGATAGGATTCTCATGCAAGCACAGGCAGGTACCGATGGAATTTCCATACCCCCTATTCTGACAATCCATTTGGCTCTGCTCTGGTGAGTGCACCTGCTCTGAATCCTCTTCTAGGGCTGCTCCTTTTTTGTAGTGTGTCTAGGGCCTACATTCATGTCGCCTGAAGGCCTTGGGGTGGCCCTAAAGCCTTAAGTTGGCCCAAAGGCCTTGATAATAAACTGGCCCGAAGGCCTTGGGTGGCCAGAAAGCCTTGCAGGACCCGAGGACCAAACTGGTGGCCCAAAGGCCCAGATGGATGAATAGTTCCTACTGCTACAGCAGCGAATAGTGTCTGCTACAATACTGCTACAGTACCTGAAATATGCCTTCATCCGGATTTGATATCAGGTCTCTTGGATGTACCTAGCGAGTCCTCACCAACAGGGCTGAGGCTCATATGCCAAATTGTTAAAACATTATTTTCTACAAATTAGTTCTTTCATATATTAAATAGTTTAATTAAAAAGATAAATTTATCATATTTTGAAATATAATTTGATTAAATAGAGTTTAAATATATTTTTATAATATTTATATTCTGTAATAGGGGTGATTTTAAATTTTTATTAAACCATAGATTACTTAGATAAAAACTAGTTACCTAGGTAAAACAAAATTAGTAGAATGTATAAATCTAATGGTAAATGACTTGAAAAATATTTATAATTTTTATCAAATTATTGATATATTCTTTATAAACCTTATCCAACCCCACAATAAATTATATCTCACTTTGGGTTCCTTTGAAACTTTAATACTATAATTTTATTGTTGTGAAATAATCGGTGTTCATAAGATTTCCCTTTCCACCACTTATAAAAGGGGAAAACATACACAACTTGATGCCACCCTAATTTCTTTAGATATCATCCTGAAATCAACCATTTTTATTATAATATAATACTATATAATTTTCATAATTTTTTAGTATAAATTAACTATATTAATCAAATTATTTTGATGGATACTCTCAAGAGAAAGGTAAGGTTCCCAAAGTGAGTATTACATAATCCTTGTCATTTTACTCTTAATTTTTCTCATCCAAAAAGTCACAAAATATATAAATATAATGACGTTTTTATAATTAGTAGAATAATTTGTTTTTATATTAATATATGAGCCATTGTTTATTCCTTCCCATAAAATTATAAAAACAAAACAACGTCGAGTGTGAATTTGTACAAACTAATGCATCCGTGAATAGACATATTCCATTTTTTACCATGACCTATTTTTTCTACTTATATTTATGGAATTGAAGAATAAATGATATTGATATAATATATATTTTTTTTAATTAGAAAATTTTATTCCACTTTATTTCCCTCTCATTCATTCACAAATAAATGCGTAAATCATGAATTTTGTGGAATACCTCCTCCATAAAGTAACAATTTTCATTTTTCATTAGGATTTTGATAATTTATATAAAAATAATAAAAGATAACTCAATGCATTAAAAATATCTATATAATATCATTATTATTTTTTAATAATGATTTTATGTGAAAATAAACCACCTTCATTATCGTAACCATGCAGTAATTATAGTATATTTATGTTTGGGTTGGTGTAACCACCTACTTGGACAATGCATAAAAATGATTTACTTTATGATAAAAAAATTAATTTATGAGGATATATGATAAAAATAAGTAAATAATGACCTTTTTTGAATGTTATATCTAATATTAAAATCATTAATTAATATTCAATAATTTGTTTGTTAAAATTCATTGAAATTTTTGTATCGTCAGTTTCTTCTACAAGAATTGTAACTAAATATCTAATATAATGAAATTATAACATTATATACTATCATAAATGATCAAATTTATTACCTTATATGATCTAGTAATGACGAACATTGAGGTAAAAATTAATAACAACATCAGTATTATAAAACTAGTTTAAAAAAATCAAGATAACTCGACTCGAGAATGAAAATAGATAAAATCTATCTAATATACAGGTATATAATAATTTTAAATTAATTTTAAATTTTTTATATAAATGAATAATGTTCTAAAATAGGTGACTATGATAGTTATTTTTGTTATACAAGATATTCATGTTCATGAGTGGATGTCGTGAATTAAGGAAAGTAGTTCTTTCTCGAAAATTAAATTTATTATGACGCATTTCATATTGTTAACCATGATATATTTGATATTTTGTGATTATAGCCTAGTGAAAATATTTTATCATACTAATTTAAATAAAGTGGTTTTATGATCCATATCATGTCCTATTTTCAAATGGATTTTTATTATAAGGATACCAAGATGGTATGGTTCATGTATAATTCAACTTTCTTCGTTGAGTTATAATAATTATCCTGGATCTTCTTTCTTACAATATTGGTTACCTCAAAACTAATATATTTTTTTCATTATTCATTCTCTTCCTTTTAAGAGAAAATAATTGTTCTGATTCAAATATTCTACCCTGAGTAATTTTTCCTTATAAAATTATGACATTCTTAAGGATAATTATCATTTTCATTAACAATATATTTTTTTCCATGTACATATTTTCTTTCCATCCTATTTTCTCCTTCATAATTTAAAACTATTTATTTTTTATCTCATGTGAAATTATACTTCCATTATTATCTTTTAAAAAGTTTTTTTTACTCTTTTTTATGATTTGGGTTTTCAACAATAGTATTTCAAAATACCAAAATGGTTTTCCATCCTTTCAAAATAATTTTATTATCTTACTCTACAAATTACTTTTTGAGAACCTTTATGTGTTTTCAAATCACTATTATTGACTATTATTTTTTAAAATTAAATGTTTTTAAAATTTATTCACTTCACTTTATTCAAAACCATTATGTATTTTTAAAAGATATACTCTAAAATGTTATAATTTAAAGTAAATAAACTACAATGGTTTGTACTTCTCCATTTCTATAATGAATTTTCAATGTGAATAAAACATCATATTTTATAAAAAAGATAAAAAATTAAAAAAAAATTATTTTATAATTTCACTACCATTTTCTCTTTATAAATAAATGATTTCTTTATTTGAAAATTATTTTTCATGAATCACATTCAAAAGTTTCTTATAAAGTACCATTTTTGGATAATAAAATTTTACGTATCAAACATTTATTTTCTTCAGGTAAATGGGAGTGATAAAGTTTATGATTTATATAATACCAATTTTTTTATATGGATTCTTCATATAATTATATTTTATTGATTTTTTGTATGAAATGATTTGTATATAATTTTCTTATGAGATGGTTTCCATCCAAAAAAACATATGACAGTTTGGATTTGATAAAATCCTGATAGAGTTTGGATATAATAAATCATTAAGACTATTTGGGTCTAATTAAATCCTAAGATAGTTTGGGTATGAGAAATACCTAATACGGTTTGGGTCAATTAAAGTCCTAATATGATTTGGGTATGATAAATCCATAAGATAGTTTGGGTCTTCTATAACACTCCAATGCATTGGTTAATATTTATTTCATTTAGGATAATAATGTTATTTATTTTAATTTTATTTGTTTACAACATAATTTTTTTAGCATGACTGAATTGGCTCACAATGTAATAATTTACCTATTCTAATGTTTGTGTCAATTTTTATTTATTACACAATGTTTCAAGTCTTGGTGTATTCCAATGTAATATTTATTTGAAAATTCTCCATGTATAATATTTATATTCTCATAATTCTACACCCTTTTTCCATGGTATATGATTTTTTAATTAATATTTCATGTCCTTCTATAAGGATTTATAGACAATCCTTATCGTGTAATGTTATTTTTAATAAGAAATTTATCCAATGTCCATGACTTCTCATATTATTATGATCTTACATATGATGTCATGTTTAACGATTTTCCCTTACTAATCATGTGAGAAATTCCTTTTTTATATGTTCCTTTCCCTAGGAAATGAAGATAATTATATTTTATGGGATTTCTAAAAAATATTCTAGTGATGATGGATTATGGATAGCTGTTCACTTATGTTAAAAAATAAATTGTTTATATAGATATTAATTAAAGACCATAAACTAAATAATTGGCCAATTTCAGTGATATTATTATGATATATAAAATTAATTTGAAATATTTTCATTTTTAGCTTGGGTCATCTCACATAGTTTTAATGCTTATTTTTAAAAACATGTGTTTTAGCACCAAAACATAGAGTTATTTTCTAGGGATCATAATTAGTGTCGGCTAGTGTAGCTATTACCAATGAATCCTAAATAAAGGGATAGACCCCCCTAGTAAGATTAAGCTCTTTCCCATGAAAATAGGTATTTTATTTTAATTATTAATGGTTGGTACAATGATAAAGAATATAAGGATTAATAAGTATCTTGAAGTGATAGGAATCAATCCACAAATAGTTCTTGGATGAAAATTTCTTTCATACAATGAGAACATATAAAATTAAATGGTTAATTTATATCCTTTTTAATAGGAAAATTATGATATAAATACTCTAAAAATGATCTAGCTCTTCTATAGGGAAATTAGGCTATACAGAATAGGAAACTCTATGAAATTTAATGTTATACAGAATAGTCCAATTCAATTCCCTTCTTTGGACATTATTATCTTAGTCATTAAAAATAGTGTGATCCTTAGAATTTATTATTTTACAATAAAGTAAACTATTTTTATGGGTTTAGTGGGAACCCACACATCAATTACTGGATATCATCAAAATAAACAGATTTTGAAAAAAAAAACAGCTAGATCAAAAGAATAAAAACTTATTTATGGGAAGTAGTTGTTAGTGGTGATTATTCCTGAGATATATTGATACTTCAATTAAGGGTCATTAATATCAAAGACATGATATATTTTTAGATGAACTTTTATATTCCTAACTAAAAATTGAATGGTCACAAAAAAATAATCTAATTTATATGATTTACCATCCACCTATAGAAACTACTTGTCCAGATGGTAGAATAACCAAAGTTCACTAGTTTCATATATTCCCTTAGGGACCACCAACTCCTTCAACTTATTTCTCTCTTATGAATAAATCTTTACTTCTTGAGGATTTCCCACTATGATTTTTTTCTCCAATTCCTTACCGAAACATTTTGAAACAAATTTCATTCTCTCTAAGAAATGGGAGTGAATGGAATCCCATTTTAAATAGACACCCAAAGTCCCTCTAAGAATATTATACAAATTATATTTCTTATATTTCTCAGAGGATTAAATCATAATCTCAATGAATCCAACATCATCCATATCTAACCTATTTAGAATGGGTCTCACTAGAGAGGAGTATTATTTACAATACATAATATTATAACCCTTAATAGGAGGGTAAACCATAATGTATTTCCTTAATTTAGATATAATTAAGTTACTATATAAATACTCTTTACTATTATAATTTCTAGGTTCATACATTAATAAACTTGTCCTTTATCCAAAAACTTTTATTTTTATTAATTAGATGCTTATAACACACATTATAGGGTAGAGTATAAGACTTGTATTTTATATTCTATGGAGACCCAATATATCTCTAAAACTTACTCTAGATAAATTCCTTTTTCATGTAAACTACTCTCTTTATGCATCTATTCTCCTTAACTTCAGCAACCACAATCAATATTTTGAATCTATTGGATAAATTGAAAAATGAAGGGGATCACTAAAATGGAATGTGATAAGGACTACCATCATTATCCTTGTTTGTATAACTAGTAATAATAGTGAATGGTAATTAAAATTTAATTTATGTCCAGAATTTTCCTCATGGAAAAATTTTCGATAAGGAATAAAGTTTCTATACCCATATTCTATAGAATTATAAAGAAATTATCTAGTATGACCCTAATCTGGCCCTTCTATTTGATTACCATTATATTTGAGACAAACCCCAAACTTGAGGTTTGGATAGGGAGTTACATGTAAATATGTATATGGTTATTTCATTTTTCTATGTTAGAAAATCCATACTATGTGTCACCTTGTATAAAAATATTTTCCATGTTTTATTTTAACCTTAAAAACTTTTCATAATGGGACGTCGTTTCAAAAAGAGTTGGGGGGAAGGTTACCCTAGTAAAATATACCTAATTATTGAAAATGAATCTTGTTAACCATACAATATAGAGTGATAAACATTCCTCATGGGACCATGGAGACACATTATCATATTATTCCCAAGACAAAAACTTGAAGACCATCATACCATGACTCAAAATTCACCATCTTGAAGAATCAGTAATTCAATTCTATTTTGATCCAATGTGATTAAAATGAAGTACTAGAAATGTAAAATTATATATATATATATATATATATCCATTGAAATATAATATAGATCATTTCTTTAGACCAACTATTAAACAAATTAAATCTATCAACCAAGTCTCCCTATAGTTGGATAATTTATGGGTTTTTAAACAATAATGGTAGTCTATGAAAGTTTACCCAAATAGAGTAATTATCCAAGACCTATATGTAAACATGAGTCATGATCAGTGGAAGATAAAAGATTTAATTGGATAATAACCAACCATGTACTAGGGAATTTGAGAGGGGAATTTTAAAAAAAAATCATGAGATTGGGAATTCATGATAAGAAAGTTGTCGTAAAATTTAATGTCATTTTACAAGGTTATTTACTATGTAGTTTCACATAATATAGTGAGATAATAACTATGTAGTTTAATTTTATATGGTGATGGTTTTTTAATTATTTTATATGTCATGAAAGTAGGATGATATGTTGTATATTTTAACCTCTTACAGCATATACTTAGGCCATATAGATTATCGTTATGTGGTATGGATGATCATTCTAGATAGTTTATGGTAATTTTATGAGAACAATTATGGACCTATGTGATGGTTATAAAAATTAATTATTTAGAAACATTTTTTTACTAGTGAGTTTGATGTATTCTCCATCTATTGTGACCAAATAAAAAGCTTCATTGAAGTAACCCATGTTATAAAATAGGGTCTATCCCACATTAGATCATGATTTATAGTATTATTCTATTATATCCTTTGTTATCTAAGAACCAATACCCTCTATATATTGGGGGAATTAATAGTGTAAAACATTCATATTTCATTATCATTCAACTCAGTTTTGTTGACCATCCATGTTGAATAGGGTGAATAATCTCTTCTCATAAATTTGATCCAAATCATCCATCCACTTTTAATGTTATTCATCTTCAGAAAATTTATTGTAGATAGAAACACAAAGTGAGGGCATCTAAACCTTGATAGACATATCTACTTATGTCCCTCTTAATAATTAATATAGAGTCTCTTGGTTTTCGATGTGGGTTATGGTGAGATAATCCAACAAGACATGTAGATTTTTTTTCATTATTGTACTTATTATCTTTATCCACCATCATTTGGAGTATACCAGATAAAGTATTGGTTAAATATTGAATCTATCCATTTATTATTTATTTCTAGAGAGTTGTGTGGTTATAATAAATTATATGTTGTTGATATAACCTTTTTAACATTGAACAATAGTAAGCGGTGCAATTTTATTTCAGTATTATGTGAGGGACACCATATTTTTTTATAAAATTTGTCTCCACAGAGTTTATGATCACTTTTTTTTACTACCTTGAATGATATAGCCTTCACCCACATGGAAGAAAATTTAGTTTTAGTGTCGATATTCTTGAATATCCTAGATTTAGCTTGGGGATATTTTCCCATGAAATTTATTTCCTAGATGAAAATTAGCTACAAATATTTACTAGTGTTTAGTAACTATGGGAGTTCGCGTATGAAATTGGAATGTATCGACCAAAAATGGAATTTTCTATCAAACTACACACTACAAAGTTTCACAATAATCTATAAGTATTCGAACCTCATGATCTGATGGGAAATCTTGGTTATGTATTTATTATTACAATAATAACCTTTTTGTAATTCATATATAATAATTAGGGTCTCTCATCCTTTAATTATTCATAAGAGGACCTCATCAAAGGATTATTTGTAGAGGAATTTCAATACTTCCAGGATATCATAAATGAGGATTTTTATGACCCTATATTGGAATATTTCATTCATGGTTTGATTTTATAGAATAATTCTTCTTTAGTAATAGTCCATCATGTCGTATATCTATCCTATGTCGGTATGAGAGAGTGAGGATATCATATTTCCTTTCTCAAGGGTATTTTTTATATCATAGATCTCTTCTTTGTAAATTAACAGGGGAACTTCTATGAATTTCACAATATTTATTACTGTTTCATTTTTTTCTGGGTTTGATAGTGTTTTGGCTTCATTTTATAGTGAAACTGTGTGATAGTTTTGTGAACATAAGACATTTTATTATGTTGGTTTGAAGGTGAACTTATCAATAAACCCGCAAACATAATCAAATAATTGAATCTATTCCTCTTTCCTTGTGGTATATTCAACATTAATATAGATGATCACTAACTATAAATCACATTTAATGATTATATTGGCCACTGGTATTTTTAGTTCCAAATCAAAGCCTTTTATAAGAGGATATTATTCAACCTCATTGTTGGTGTAGTATTATATCAAAAGGAGTTAATAACTTATAAACACCTTAATTAGCGAGATATAGATAATACCTTATCCCACTCAGTTGAGTTTTTGAATTTTCATCCTTCTTCCTATGTGGATATTGAAAGAACCATCAAAATACATCTCTCATATATGGGTTGTGTCCGAAATAGATAATATGTATTCATCAGGTAGTTATATATCCATTATCATGATTTCAAAACTATTATTTATTGCTTGAAAACCTATTATAGTCTATAATGTTACTACCTTTTATGGTAGGTATTGGATATTTAACTACTACAAAATTACCACCCACCATGCCAGTTATCCAGACAATATAAGAGGGTTGAGGATATTTTTACGACGATCAATATAGAAGAATAAAAAGGCATTGTAATTCTTTCAATAGTGTATTATTTTTTAGATCGTGAAAATAATTTGAATTAAATTCTCCATAATATCAAACTATTGATTCTATTTATATTTTATAGTTTTGTTGAGATATTAGATAGAGTTTTATTTTCCAACATCGTTTTTCTATATGAAAGAGCACCGAGTGACCACTTGAGGGTTTCAATTTATATGATGAGTTATTTCCTTTTACTAGGTGTATCGACAACAATAGAATCAATAGGTATTATTTTAGGTTGTAAAAATATTACTAACAATAATTATCCCTCTAATAATTGAATCCTTTCTTCATCAGCTTAGGGAAGGGTAGGCACATGCCTATTAGGTTCATTATGATGATTCTGACGTGGGAGAAGAATTTATGAATTCCTCTCAACTCATTAAGATTTATAGGAGGTATAAAATTAATATATCATTGGAATTATTAGGATAACGACTGTTAATTTTTATAAATATATATTTCATAGATTATTAGTTATTACATAATATAATGAAACAACGCCAGAACTATATGAGTTTAGTGTATTTGGAAACTTTAGAAAAATGAATAATTGGTTACTAAAACATCTACATAATCTCCCACTTATTCCTAAATAACTAAAACCATTATTAAAATATCATACTTAATACCTTTATTCATATTCTAGGAAAAGAAATATAAGAAAATGGTGAGCTCAGATTCTCATTATTGGTAAACAAAGGATATATCAAGGATAACATGAGTATAAGAGTATAAAAATATAGACAAAACATTTGAAAATTATACCACTAACATAAAACATCATAATACTGAGTCATGGAGGATATCATATAAGTTAATAGGACATGAATCATAATTTAACATGATCCATGAAAGAATAAAATTGGCATGAGATATGGAATTGTGTCATACACATTATCATAGAACATCTATGGCGGATACAACTCCCAGGAAGAATACACCACTATTTAATGTGGAAACCCCTTCCTCATAGTGGAATGGGTTCACTCACAAATCATAATTATAGTTTAGATTTACTCCCAAGACCATCATATTGGGAAAAGTCCCTTACTGAACCAAGTTCACTTACTATTTCAGTCTAGTGTTAGTGAACCGAGTTCAACACCCATTATAGTCCTATCTTACTGAACTGAGTTCACTCCTCATTTTAGTCCAGTTTATCTCATGAGATATAATCTCATTACACAAAGCATTGGAGGGATATATAGGTACCACCTATCACATAATGAAATCCATACTGAAGTGAGTTCATATCCCATTCCAGTCATGTTTTTCTAAACTGAGTTCGATTCTCATTCCAGTCCTTCCTTACTGAATCGAGTTTACACCTCATTCCAATCCTATCAATCTCATGAGATATAAAATCATTTCCCAATTAATTAAAGGGAGATATATTTCCCACCCATCACGTAATTAAAACCATACATATTCATTCCAGAAGAATATAAATCATATCAGAACCCAGGAAATGAAATCGGGTTTCATAAAAATTTCATCATAATGGAATTGAAACAGATTTCTTAAATATAATTCCATCATAAAAATAAAACAAAACATAAAAATAATAAGGATAATATCCTTGAAAAATATCCCCTATAAAAAATAATTAACATCAAATGATGTAATCTTATATGGAAAATAATTTTTAATGATCGTATGAAATAATTCCTGATGAAATAAAAATCTTTTTTAACATTTTTTTAAATGATGAAAAATTATAAAAGAACAAAATTTCTTTGAAAATAACCTGGTGAGATTGTATTGGAATATCTAAGAGTAAATTTTTCACGACAATGGTAAAATCCTCTCATACCGTATAAGTTAAAAAAGTCCTTTTATATTTTTTTAGAAAAAGTCACAAATAACCTTGTTTACAAAATAAAACAAAAATCCTTTAAAACCATTTTGTAAAAATTCAAACATGGGTAAAAATGAATTTAAAAAATAATAATAGAATAGTAAAAACATTTTTTGAAAACATTTTAGAAAACATAGACTTGTAAGAAAAATATAGTTTTAAGGGAAACTTTAAAAAATAAATTTTTAAATGAAAGTCCCTTATAAATATCATATCATTGAAGTGAGAATTAATAAAATTTATTGATTATGTGTATTAGCTATAAATCCATATAAAACAAGAGGAAATACAACATAAGATAATCCAATTTCATCCCACACATAATCTTAATGTAGAATAATCAGTGAAGTGTAAGTTTAACCCAATGAATAAAAATTGAGTTATGAAATCTATTTCCACTTTGTAATTAGTAGAATCATATTCCCCATGAATATAATAATTATCAAATGAAACATTAAATACCATAAATACAATGATATTCATGATATGATATATCAAAGGGAAATATATAAACCACACAAAATAAATAATTGGTGAATAAGGCATATATTTCACGAAAAATAAAAGTGCGATAAGAAACCCTTACCATATGATTCCTTTTAGTTTATCATACTTTAACCTCCTCTTGAATATCACCTCCTTTAATGACCCCTTAAGGAACTTAGAATTTGTCTTTAGATGAGACCATCAGAACTTGGACATGGAGAGAGTTGAGATGAGAGGGTCTGATAGATATTTGAATAACTTTAAATCTCATGATGAGAAAGCGAGTGGTGAGGAGTGGTATTTGTACTCTAGGAATGATGGTTTTAAGTGTTTAAATAATGATTATTGTATATTTAAAGTGGACCACATTTGGGTGGAATTAATTCCAAAAACTTTGGATGATAATTAATTTTTTAAAGACTGGTTTAGGTTGATCAACACATAAACCACCCTTTTATTTTTGTTGATTGTATATATTTTAATCTTTTACCTTTTAAATTTAACCACTTATATTATTTTACCTATAATGAGTTAATTTTTTTATCATACTAATTATTTTATACTTAAAAATGAAAATAACGTTAAAACCTAATTTGGAACTCCTAATTAAAAATATGGAACCCATTTTTAAAATTTGATAACAAATAATTTTCAAAATTAAATTTAAAATGTAACTGTCAAAATGAAATGAAAAAAAGTTGTGTTTTTTGAAAAAATGTGTTTTTAAATCCCAAAACTGTACTTCTACAAAAATAAGGTATAAATATTTTTTAAATTTAATTAATTAGATTAAATATAAATAAAAAATACTTAATTTACTTTGAGATAAATTTAAAATCCAAAATTTACATAAATATAAATAAAATGAAGGTTTTATCAAAATCAGTATTTTTTACTATTCACTGAAAAATTAAACTTTTCCAAAAATTATGAAAAATTCATCATAAGATAATTTTGACATGATGAATCAAAAAAAAAATTTTCATTTTATCAAATAAATTTTCTAAAATTTTAACAAATTAATTATTTTTATTTTCTCATAGAAAGTAATAAGAAATTATTTTTTTAAGAAAACATATATTTGAAGAATTAAATGAAATTACTAAAAAATATGTGCATATTCAAAAAGAATTAATTAATAAATTAATAATGAGTTTTAATGTTATATATTTCTTAATTTGGTTAATATTATTCATTCCTACCAATTTAATAGCTATGTTATAATGGTTGTGATAAAATAATAATATTTTAGAGTTCATTTAAGCTCGATATTCTATGAAAAGTAATCAATCAAAGAGATTAAATTTATTTAAAAAGAGACATACCGTAAAATCATTGGTTGTTATATTATACTCTTGTAAAATTAATTTCACCTTCTAAATTTATTGCTCGGATACAAACATATGATAATACCTCTGCCTTATCACATCTACAGGTTTCCACATAGATTCCCCAAAATGGTAGTTTTTCCACAAAAAAATAACCAGGTGAGTGGTCTTGTTTCGAAGAAATTAATATCTATGATCCAGAATATCTACCAGTTGTTCTTTATAAGAAAGAAATTTCTCTAGAAATATCACCTATGAGTTTATTAGATATGAAGGCTCAGGTATGTACTTATTTAAGAGAGATACATGGAACACATCATGAACTTTAGAGAGATTCAGTTGAAATGAAAATCGATAAGATACCTTCCCGATATGATCATGAATTAAAAAAAATTCTGAATAATTTGAAATTTAACTTCAAAAATCAAAGTTGGGTATTTGAAAATTACTTTGTGGTAAACCCGCATCATAAAAAAGGTCAATAAAACTTCCTCTTAAAAAGTGGAAATGTAAAAGGAGAAGATCACCACAAAACAAGGATTATGATTAGAAGAATATTATTGGAAAGTGAAAATATGTACATTGAATAGAATTCTAACTATCAAGTTATGATGAAAAATGATATATAACATGGGAAATATAAGGTTAATGACAACAAAGTCATAGACCAAATAGGTCTGAGAAAGTTCATTGATATCATTAGAAATGATGATAATAGGATACAATTTTATTTCAAAATACATTTTGAAGATATAATTACTTGATTTCATCTCATAAGTACAATATCACTCTTTTTTTGTGCCTTGATCAATTTCCACATCAGTTATTACTTGAAGAAATGAATTTGAAATTTTCATTCATAAATAACTAATGCATCATAAAATACATAATGGTATGAAAAGTAATTACTTCTATCTCTAGTTATCATCTTCAAAAAATGGTTAACATGAGTTATCCAATAGGCACAAATATTAGAATGTTTAATTAATACATTAATCTTTAAAATCTTGTCCAAAGTTCAATGTAAAAAATTTCATAAATGGTTAATCTTATGAACCTTCCAAAATATTAAAATCAAATACTTTCAAATGAAGGTCAAAAACTTTTAAAACTAAACTTATCATTAATCCACTAAAAACTTTAAGTATCTCTTAGTTTCAATACAATAAACATGTGAATATCATTATCATTTATTATATTGAAACATGGTAATAACCTTAATTACCATAAAACTTTTACTGAAAAAATTAATTATTTCAAAAATCAACTCTTTCCACATACCATAAATCCAAAAATTCTATAAACTCAATTCATAAACCACCTTTTCATCATATTAATAATCATTTCCAAGGTCATAAATACTATCCCATTTATTTTATCACAATAAAACATCTCTATATCTCATTATTAATCAAACATCATGCACTTATTATGGGTTATATTTCTTTTAATCTTGTTTTCTACAAAAATATCACCTTACCACCTCAATAACTTTTCTGGATTACAAGTACTATTCAACATATACATTGAAATACTTAAGAAAAAAAATATAGTGGAATAATCCTTAGATGATTTATTATTCCATAATACCTAAAATTACATCTATAAAATTATTTTTAAATTCCAATACATAAACAATCTATCATTACACTTCCTTATTGAACCATTTACCAGTCTTCTTCATTTTATACCTTAGCACTTCTTCCCCTCATATTTCATTCATAGTCACTTCATCATCAACAATATAACTATTTCTTATACAACTGTTCTGATTCACTTCATGAGCTTCCCCCTAGGGAATCGTTTGTATAATGCCCATACATTCCAAATTTAAAACTTTTAACTATCAATGATGCCTTAGGAATACCATTGTTCTTATTAATTTCTTTAACTAAACCTTTCACTTTTTCATTGAAATTACTCTCTTGGTGTCCTTATTTTCCACACCCAAAGCATCTTATAGTTCCTTTGAGACATTCTCTTTTATGCATCTTCTTACATGTATTACATGAGGATAATTGAACTCTATTTCCTCTAGGGTCACCATGGAACTCCATGTTTCTCCTATTAGAAGGGTAAGGAAACTCACCAATGTTAAGATTATTGATCATATTATAAGTTTTTTTATTATACATAATAACAATGTTTCTCCTTCAGGCTCATGTTTCATTTGGTTTCTCATGAGGAAGATCATCCCATTGTCCATCACATTCACCATAACATGAATCCTTATAGTTTCATCCATTGTCTAGAACCCAAAAAACATAGTGGGAGAAAAAATAATAACATTGGGAAACCACATCATCAAGGGAAATATACTACAAAATTTCAATCTATGACACCTTAGGTTTAATCCTATTTTATTCATGATCATTACCAAAATTTCAGGAATGTGTCCTATAATTAAAATTATCTTTAGTGATCTTATTTAAGTTTTTCTCATAATTTTTTCAAAAGGTTATGTAAACATTCCTCTAATACCAAATATAAATACCCATAATTTTTATACATATATATTTTATAAATGAATATTTATTATATAACAAAACCATGCCAAAGTTGTATGGGTTTAGTGTCTTTGGAAACTTAGAAACATAAAAAACTGGTTCATAAAACATTTATATCATATATCACTTATTCATTCATAATTATAACCCTTTTTGACATATCATACTTAAATACTTTATTCATATCTTGGGGAAATAAACATAAGAAAATGGTGAAAACAAATACTCAGTAAGGGTAATAAAAGGAGATATCAAAGATTATATGAGCATAAGGGTATTAGAACATGAACACAGCATTTGAAATTTATAACCTGTATATTAAAGATCATAATATTGAGTCATATAATAAATCATATAAGTTAATAAGACATGAATCATAAAATAAAAATGATCCATAAGAGAATAACATGGGCAAAAGACATGGATTTGTGGCATACACATTGGCATAAAAAATCTATGGGTGGATAAACCTCCTGGGTGGGACACACCACCATCCTAAGTGGTCGTACTTTTCTCGTGTGGAATGGGTTCACTCCATAAACTATCGTAGTAGTATAGTTTTACTATTAATACCATCATAGTGGAAAAATTCCCTTACTAAACTGAGTTCAGTTCCTATTCTGGTCTTGTATTATTGAACTGAGTTTAATCCCCATTCCAGTCCAATCTTACTAAATCATGTTCACTCCCTTTTTCTATATTGTCTATATAATGAGATATAATACCATTACCAAATGAAATAGAGGGATATATATGTCACACCAATTACATAATAAAAACCATACAGAATCGAGTTCACTTCCCATTCAATTCCTATATTACTGAACTAATTTCAATTCTCATTTCAGTCATGTCTTACTAAACCAATTTCACTTCCCATTCTATCCCTACCTATCTCAAGAGATATAATATTTTTACTCAATGAATTGGAGGTAGAAATTGGCCCCACCCATCACATAATTAAAACTATACATATGTTTTCTAGAAGAACATAAATCATATCAGAACCTATGAAAAGAAATTGGCTTAAATAAACATTTCATCATAGCATAACCCATGAAAAAGAAATAGGTTTCACAAATATAATTCTTTAAAAAACATAAAACAAACCATAAAAATAATAAAGATACTATATTTGAATAATATAACTATTAAATAATACATAACATCAAATAATGTTATTATAGATAGAAAATAATTTTGTATGATCACTTAAAATAATTCTTAATGAAATAAAATCCTTTCTTGTTTTGATTTTTTTAAATATCACACAATTATAAAAGAAAAAATAATCTTTGAAAAGAAAATTGTGAGATTATAAATAAATTTCCAAGACATTAAGGAATAATTAAATCATGAAAATATTCTCATGTAATATAATTCAAAAAAAGATTCTTTCCGTATTTTTGATAGAAAAGTAAAAAAACATCATTCTGAAAATAAAAAAAATGAATCCTTTAAAAGTATTTTTTAAAAAGTAACACATGAGTAAAAATAACTTCAACCAATAGAAATAGAATAGTAAAAAATCAAAAAAAATAAAAGAAAAATAAAACATGTACATGGAAGAATTAGAGAGTTTTAAGGGAATATTTAAAAAGATAAATTTTAAAAACCAAATCTCTTATAAATATCATTTCAATGAAGTGAGAATTAATAAAATGAATAGATTATGTTTAACAACTATAAATAAAAAAAGTAAAAATATAACATAATATAATAAAAATTCATGTCACACATAATATTAACATGGAATAATCAATAAAATATATATTTTAACCTAATTAATTGAAATTGAGTTAAGAAATATCATACCACTTTGTAATCCATCTAATTGTATTCCCCATAAAAGTAGTAATTATAAAATGAAACATTGAATACCATGAAAACAATTATATTAATGATATGATATATCAAAGTTTAGTATATAAACCCCACAAAATAAATAAGTGGTGAATGAGGTATATATCTCACAAAAATAAAAGTGAGATGAGAAACCCTCACCTTAATATTCCCTTTAGTTTTTTGTAATTTAACCTCCTCTTGAATATCACCTCCTTAAAGAACCCCATAACTGACATGGAATTTTTTTTTGGGTGTGAAAAGAAGAACATTTTCATGGGGATAGTTAGTATTATAGTGTTTTGAATATATTTTAATATCTTAAAGGATTTTGAGGAGAAAGGGGTTGGTGGGAGTGGTATTTATACTTGAGAATGGGTGGTTAAAAGTGATTAAGTAATGATTATTTATATTTAAATCTAATCACATTTGACTAGAATTGAATCCAATGAATTTGGATGATAATTAATGTTGTAATGTCTGGTCAAAGTTGACCAACACATATTTAATATTTTATTTTTTCAGAATTTTAATCTTTTTCCTTTTATCTTTAACCTGTTACTTTATTTTACTCGTACCACAATAACATTTTTATACCTAAAAATGAAAATTATCTTATAAACTAATGTGGACTTCATGATTAAAAATATTAAATCCATTTATAAAAATTTGGAAAAATAAGCTACAAAATTATATTTAAAATTAAACAGTTAAAATGCAATAAAAATAGTTTCTTTGGAAAAATGTGTTTTTAAGACAAAAAATGAACTTGTAGAAAAATTAAGTATAAAGATAATTTAAATGTAATTAATTAGATTATATCTAACTAAAAATTACTTAATTTACATGGATATCAATTTAATATCATAAAATTACTTTAAAATATAACAAAAATTAGGTTTTTATAAAAAACAACATTTTTTACTATTCAGTAAAAAATTAAAATTTTCATAAAATTATCAAAAAATCATCTGGATATAGTTTTTACATGATGAATCCAAAAACTAAGTTAATTTTATCAAATAAATTTTCTAAATTCTTCAAAAATTTAGTATATTTATTTTCTCATAGAAAACAATAAAAAATCATTTTTAGGAAAGCATATATTTGAAGAATAAAATGACATTCCTAAAAATTATGTGAATATTAAACAAATCATTAATTAATAAATTAAAAATGAGTTTTACAATTATATATTTCAAAATTTGGTAAATACTATTCATTCATATAAATTTAATATCTAAGTTATAATGGTTTTGTTAAAATAATAATATTTTAGAGTTCATTTTTGCTCAACATTATGTGGAAAATAAGAAATATAAGTGATTAAATTTATTTAAAAAGATACATACCATGAAATCATAGGTTGTTACACTCATATTTAACCATTATTCTATGATGGGGTACTATGAATCTATGAAATTTCCATGATATCCATCCAAAGGAACATTTCATGGGGTTCATTTTAAGGATGTGTTACCATAGTTTATCACACACTTTCTTAAGATCAACATGATTCTTGTATCATTGAAAACATTTTACCACTATAACTTCATGATTACATTGAAAGGCATTTCCCAAAAGAATATGAAAATTTGGTGCATGATATGGTGATATATGGTGCTGTCATTCTTCTTGAAGGAGTAAATAAATCGATAATAATACATGCCTTAGGATGTAATGAAATTGGTTGACTCATTGGGTTAAGAGGAAATATAGATTGGGTTATATACGTAATATCCATCTATGATATATAAGGAATTGGAACTATAAATTCCATCAGTTAATAGTTATGTAATCAAAACTGAGAAGTCATTATTTGGGAAATGATGGTTGAGATCCCTAAAGTTGATCCAAAATATTATTTACCTATTCTTATTCTTAACAGGGATACTTCTAGGAATCCATTTTATGTTCTGAACCTCTTAAATGAAGTAGTATTTAATGATCTTGTTGATTTTATCTTTGACCATAGAAACATGAATCAGATTCAATCACCTGGATTCCTGATTTTAGTCTTGTTGATATTCAGATAGGACTAAATGATAACTTACCACATCATGAACTTCTCTACAAATTTATATGAACTTATAAGTGAAAAAATATTGATTCTGAGTCCTGAAATAGGTATATATATCACTCTATATTGAGGATATGATAGTGTAATTAATGTCAGTCATGGGTCTTCCTCTATACCAAGAATCTCTGACATGCGTTCATCAATAATAGTATAAATTCTTTCCTAAAACATTCTATGGTAATATTTTAGATCTTCTTCTACTTCTTCCTCTACTTCGATTTTAGTTGATGTTGGTAATGAATAAATAAATTTGATAATGGGAGAAATTTTAGGGTACTTTTTTCCATCTATATATGATGTGTAGATGTCTCCACATCATGGGAGTACTAAAGCAAGATTATCATTATCATAGAAATTCTAGATATTCTCTCCCTTTTATTCTTCTGACTAAATTTCATAGGCCATTGAATAGAAATTTTCCATACTATAAGATATTTTTATGGTAGTTTTATTTTCTAATAATTATGTGGAGGTGTCTCTAGGCCCCAAATATAAAAATGAGTTAGCGGTATCATTTGAATCATTCTATATTTTTTTCCCTTTTCATCTATCATCACTGGGGGAAATTAATATCTAAATACTTGTATTTAAGAGGTGACATTGAGAAAATTTCAATTTATATCAATTATGTTAAGGTATTTTCTGAATATGATAGTTATTTAAGGGTCACCTCATATTTTACAGAAAAAGTTAAATCATTTTCATCTGGGGAATTTTCATTATGATAAGAACACACCCATATTTTATAAAACTAGATTCATATGGACCCAATTCTATTTTGATGAAAGGGAATATGTATCTAAGAACAAATATTTTTCCTCGATTTGGTTGTTTGGAAATACATATTGATCACCCAATTAATATATTGGGTTTATTGGTTCCATCTCTAAAACGTTATGTGTAATGATCTAAACAACATCATCAATCATTGGTTATTTCCCCACCCTCTAATGAAATCATTCTTAAATGCATTGATATTTAGGAGAAACCAAAGGGGAACCATTACTATGAAATACTCCTTGTCCATTGATAGAGCATTTGAGACAATAGTTATTTGATGAGGGTAATGACTCGTGAAAATGAATCCATGGTTATCCAAATAATTCAATTAAATCTATATCAAGATAGAAAACCATAAACTCAAAATAATATATAAGGTTCCTAAATGAGGCTCTGAACCTAATTTTCTGAATTTTATTTTTCTATACCATATTGTACCCTTGGATTTACAAGGATGAGGGAGAAAAATCTACACCATTATTCCCAAATCATCAGAGCATCTATACATATATATTATTTAATACAGTACAATATCAATGGACCTCGACAAATAATAACATCATCTAACATCCCAAATATGTAAAAGGGTCTGTTGTATACCTATATGGAAGTATCTCTATCATATTTTATAAAGGATATGGTCACATGAATTATGATAGTGTTCGTCTACAAAAGATATACATAATTTAAAGCGACATTGAATTCAAGTTTATAAGTGATTTGAGGTTCCTAAACATATACTTCCCAATGATCCTCTGGATGGTGGAGAGAATTGAGAGTTGAGATATTTTTTTAAATTAAATAATGTTATTTCAAAATATTATACTTATAGGATAACATTCTATGCATCATTATATGAGGCTGGTCTTTGGTCTTAGGATTATGAGGTCGAGTCTCCTATGATGGTGGATAGTTTCCCTTGTCATAACAAGGTGGAAATTTAGCCTATTATGGGTATGATAGAGCTAACATTCCCATATTTGGATGATAAAAAATAGATAATGATTTTTCATTTGGTTATCTTGTATTATTAGGCTTGAATGAGCCCATGCTATTTCAGCAGCAATATGGAATTTATATTGTTCCCACTGGAGTGACTTACTTTACACCCTTGTAGCATATATAGTCTAATCAGTGATGTGAATTGAAATTTAATATTCATATCAGCCTCATATCCCTTGACTCGATCAGCCTCAATGAGAACTCCCTCCCAATCCTCGGTTGACTAAGGGAAAATTTTAATCGTATTTGTCTTCATCACTAGAGAAGGTATCCACCAAGTATATTACATTGAATGATCAAAATAGCGATTCATTTTTTTAAAAGGATTATTTTGTATTAGTTAGTTCTCATAACACTATCTTGTGGGGAGGATCCACTCCTTCAAGTATTGGGGCTATGAAAATTTTGAAGGTTTAATATAGCTTGGGCATCATAATGAGTTCATTTTCTTATTAAATATTATTGATATACTAGTTGTTCTAGTTCAGCAAAGACATTATCTTTGAGGATTGCATCATTGAAGAATCTGACTCAGTTACATGAGAAGAAATTTTAGTCATAACAAACTAATTATTCTATTCCCTAAGGATTGAATGTTCATTGATATCCATCTTTCAAGTCATATTATTATTAAATTTCGGCATTCCAATATATTGGACTTCCTATTGTTATCGTTCTTCTTTTGGATGGGAAAAAATATTCTACTTGTTCTAGTGGATTTCCCAAATTTACCTTACTAGAATCTACAATTTTTAGATTGGATCAATGAATAAAAATCATTCTTGGATCATGTGAACCAACATCTAATGTAATTTTTGAAAATTTGGGTTATCACTAAGTCCAAAAAGACCAAGTTTTTTGTGATCTAAAAGTTTTATAAATTTGTTTTTCATAGATATGATGAAATATCAAGGAACCTAATCATCTCAGAATCAATAAAATTTATTTTTATAGTCTTCATAACATGAAACCCTAAGATATATTCTCCCTTCCTAATGAGTTTTTTATTATCATTTTTCCTTCTAGAAGGAAGAACTATCTAATAGTGCATAGGTTTTAGTTCTAGAGATGGTGATAAATCTGGATTAATCTTATCAAAATATCATTACCACTTTAAAACCACTCTTTATTAGAACTATATGTTTCAACCAAGGCTTAGGTTAAATACCTTTAATGGAGTTCTCTGACATATATTGTACTTTGGAAATTTCATGATATCCACCTTAATATTTTACCAGAACAAGTGTAATTTGTAACTGATCATAATTATTTTCTATAAAAATTCTATGAAAATATTCCTTAAAGAGGAGTTACAAATTTAGGGAATATGTCAAACCATTATACCCATTAATAAAGATTTAGATCCTGTAATTCTCTCCCTATTTGATATTTTAGAGGTCAAATACCATTATATTTCTTAATTTTTAACATATATAATAAATAAATTACAAGGGGATGTCTTTTTATCTTATGATTTATCAAGCCATAAAATTAAAACACTAAAAAAATATTGGCGTGTCCTAACTCTACATGAAGAAACTGAGCTTGTCTCCATTATTTGACTTCAATGGTTCCCATATTAGGAGCACATAAATATATGGTATTAATTAAATAATACTTTGGGTCCCTAGATCCATAAAATGTCTATAATATTGGATTTATGAAGTTGGGAGGATGAGTCATATCCACTCATTTGGAGAATGTATTTCTTTTAGGTTGTACAATTGACTAATATCCTTTAATTGAATTTGTTGGAGCTTCCATAGATTCAATAAAGTTAATAAGAACTGAAAATTGGTTTTTTTCTATATAATTGGGAATAAGTAGAAAGTTTATCCTAATATGGTCATCTCACCTATGTCTATTATTGAAAAATAGGCAATGATTAACTCATTAGATATGGTTCTCGCTAACACTGTATTAAGGTAAACTCCTTGTTTTTGAAAGAAATTAGGTATATGAAAAATGGTTATTTTAATCATGAATTGTTTGGATTTAGTGATCCTCCCATTATTGGTAGAGTATCCTCTTCTTGGAGAGGTAGATTTTTATATTGAATAATGCAAGTGTTTGGAGGGGTAATACTCAATGGGAGTGTTTCATATTATTAACTCAGCCTTCAGGCACGTTAACTCATTTATCAGTTCTTCAAATTGAGAAAACACTCCTATATTATATGTGATTCAACCACTGTTGGTAGATAATATAATGTAGTCACACCCTTTCCCATTTATTTGGTTTAACTTTTCTAAAGAGGTGGAAATTCAGCAATTAGGGGAGCCCCAAAATATTATATATACTGCTTTTTATGAGTTGAAAATGCTCCATAAATTATTATCATGGACTGTATTTTGGATAATGAGACCATCATATTTATCTTAAAAATTGGTATTGTGTTACATATCATCTATGGGGATAAATTTAAAGACATTTACTAATTCGTAGTATTATCCTCGAACTATGGATTCATCATAAGTATATAGCTATTGGTTTCCTTCTCTATATCAATCAAGTAGAAAATCATAATCATTCTCATAAATTCCTTTATTAGAAGACCTCTTGAATAGAAATCCCCTGTGAGGCCTTTCTATCTCCTTCCAATTCTCCCTTAGAACAGTTTTGAAGATATTAATCACGAGAGAGTCTCCAAATAACCTTATTGAGTAGGTCAACAATGATAGATATGGGTCATATATAGGGAGAAACGATAAATGTATCCCTAGTAATGTTTATCCCTTCATGAAGAAGACTAATTTTTATAGAATATTGGGAGATCATAATATAAATTCCCATATTAATGTTTTTTGGGGTTGGATTAGCACTGCCACTATGAAATATTTAACCTTCCACATATTTTATGATCCTAAGGGTTGCGTTGGTGGTAAGAATTCACCCATACCATTGTGTTGCGGTCACTCGTATATTGATTCTTATACTTCTGCGTCCACTGTTGATGATTTTATGATTGTTATGATTTTGTTTTGATTATTGTACCAATACATTGCTTATTCTAAATGGGTGTTTCTCACTAATTTTTGAAGGTATTCGACTAAATATTTGAGTTTTACCCAATGAAAATCCTTTTAGACCATTTTGGAGGCCTGATGTAGTAATCTATTGATAGATCATTCTAACTGAGTGTGCCATTTATGGGATCTATAAATAGTTAAATCCCTCTTAATAGAACTTCTAGTATGTGTAGAGGGTGATTCTAAAACATGTACTCAAGAGAAAAAATTTCATGAAATATCTTGTGAAAAAAACATATGACTGGGGAATTTAGTGAAATATAGAGCTCTGTTTTCAGCCTATCCTCTCATGTGTAGGTTAGATAGAACATAATCAATCAATTTATGAAAATTATAAAGTGATTTAAGGTTTAAACATTAAAGTTGACCATACTTATTTCCAAATTTTATACATCATTCCTTTAATTGAGAAGCTTTTTTAATCTAATAGGGGAGTTATATTATCACCTTGTTGTGATTATTATACTCCATGTATGGTATATTTTCACCTCAATATGATGATGATTCATGCAATGATTCAGTTGAATATAGTGTATACATTCCTCTATGAATACATTTAGTTTGTCATACTCATACATGGACATGTAACACAGCATTTATTATACATTATCCATGTCCAGTTCATTCCACATTATTATAACATTCCATTCATATTTGGTAAGGAATTACTCTACATGATTTGATCAGAGTGGTTGTTTCATGACTTACTTACTGAGGGGTGAGGGATCGGTCTAATTCATCTCTATAGTATTGAAATATATGCAATCAAGAGGCAGTATAGATAATCACCACTACCTATGGAAATTTTATAGCTATTAAATGATATAACTTATTAAATATATTTTGTTTGATTTAATTGGACACAAACTCTTGAGTGTCTCACAATATAATTGATTTCTCAAGGGTACTTTAGTTAGGGTAATAATTTATTATCAAAATGAAATATAACTATTGGTAGGACCTTCATAGTATTTCCCATAATTTAGATGATAACTTTCATGTCTCAATTCCTAGCTGTATAGAGGATTCTTATATTATATTCCCTATGAATGATGTTTTTGGTGGATAGTGGAAAGTGGAGTAACTTTATTCCATTTAACCTTATTTCCTTTATGAGGATATTTATGACTCACATCATGGAAGAAGTTCCCATGATTGATCATGATATCACCATAGGAAGGGCCTTCATAGATAAATCTCTAGGGAGGCCCTATAGAGGTATTGTTCATAATATTATGTAGAGGGACATCAAAATTTTATCTAATTAGATTATCTTAGGATGTTTCAGTAGGAACTTGTGTCATAATTGAATGTTGTTTTTAGTACTCAAGAACAATAACTTTGGATAGGGTAAGGATATTATCCTACTTCAAAAAAATTGGGGTTTCCTCAATAAGACTTATATTTATATATTCTCTATTTGGAATCTGAAGTCTGTTGTTGCGAAAAATGAATTTCAAATTTGGGAGTCATCACAGGTCACTCTAGTGTTTCCATTTGACGGTGATGATAAGATTCATCATAAGAAGAAGGAATATTGTTCAGCCTCTTGGTTTCCATCAATAAATGTTGATGAAATTATATACACTATTGGGGATAAGGAGTGTGTTCATTATCCTACGTGACCATATAAATATGTCATCAATTCATTGAATAATTAGAAGTAAAATTTTCCTTCTAGGGAGTATCCATTCAAATGGTTCATTGGTCACCAAATTTAATGGGGATGAATGTAATATTATATACTTCATTCAATGCAGTGATTTGAAAACAACCCTCTTAATTAGGAGAATGAATACTTTATACAGCTCTATTGATCCAAGAGTATGTTGAGATACATCTCTGGTGGAGGGGGATGAAATATATGATTTACCCTATGGAAGACTATCTTCTACTACCATTGATAGGATATACCAGTAGTTTTAAATGATGTGTAAAGGGATATACACCTAGCCTTCCATTTACCCCAAGATGCACTGATGGGATTCTATAGTGATAATGGGAATGTGTTCCTATTCCTAGGTGGGATTAGGAAAATGGGATTTCCCCTATCCTCAAGTTTGAATCATTATATGTTCATGGGTTTGATATGTAGAGGCTGGAATGTGTTCTACCCCCTTATTTGTAGCATGAATATATTGGTAGTCTTCCTATGATTCTTCTAGAGTATGTTGGATGGATTGATGAGCATGAACAGGGATATTAGGTTGTGTATCGATTTCCACTATGATATATTAGGGAGATTCTTTTGGAGAAGTTGGAATATGGGGCCAATATTTATTTTTTTTAGATCACCATTCTTAATGAGCCCTATTGGGTGCTTGGGTCTGGGTTACTAGAGTAAGGATCTCGTGGGTGGCATCCTCACTAGGCTACTTATAGTTTTATGACATGTGGTTTTGATAAATGTTATTTATAGGATTCCTCATAGATTTCTCTTGAAAAAAACTGAATACATAGTTAATAACCTGATATACTTCCCTAAGATAAGGAAAGTGTTTATTGTTGCACTCCTGGGAGGGACTCTCAAAGTAGTTTGATATGATAAAATATTTCACCTAGTTCATTTTTTCCAACCATTGTTGGTCGGATTGCTAGTGGGGATTCATGTCAAAGAGGGATTCACTCTTGTCCTCCAAATTCAATATACTACCATTAGGGTGGTACTCTCACACCCACATTTTTTTACCACTTTTTGGATACTTGAAGTTTGTGATAGTGTCATTATTTTTTATGAGACTCTATCTTTGGTGATAGATATGAAGTATGTATGTTTCAGAGGTGATTCAATTGACTGAATCAGTCCAAAAAATAATAATAAATAGGGATAAAAGAACCAACCTATTTTTAATAACTATTTATAAACATGTTCAACAATATCACATTCATAATTAAATACATCACATTGGGAAACTTTTATTTACATTATAATAACATAACTTATGGTTATGTAATGATAACGTAGATGAAGGAATCACATCAAGTTCAAAATTGTTTTTTTCAATTAGTTATTGATTGAAATTCCTATTCATGGAACCAAAAAAACGATAACACCCCACATATATGATAGGGTTTAGTGTGAATGTCTCTATAGAGCAATATTCTAATGGAATCTGATCACTAGAGTTTTTATTAACAAGGCATTAGAATTCAAATTTTTTGAAAGGGTGGGGGGATTGGTTCATCACAACAATTTATTGGGATTATATCCTACTCTTGGACTATAATATATATTTAACATACATATCATTATTCCTTCCCATATCCCATTGGATAATAGGTTACACCAAGACAATAGTTGGTTGGTAACATGTACTGATGTGAACATATAAATGTATCAATGGTTATCCATCAATGTAAAAATATAAATGTATGAGTGATTCTCCAACATTTGTACCATATTTATGTACCAAATTATGTCCATATTATTTTATTATCACTTAATGACATGTAAAAATATTGGAGGAGGGGTGGTTTAATGAAGCGTAGCTAGCCACACTAGAGTTTATTACCATGTTGAAAAGTAGTAGGTGTTCATAGTGTTGAGATTGGGGACATAACCTGGGATTCCTATGTAGTTTATAAATTGAATTATAAAACATGAAATCTAATTCCACATAATGATAAATGACATACCTTTCAAGGTAATATGAAAAGGAATAATCCTTCAAGTTTAAGTTTACATTGTAAGGACGTCCAATACAATAATGTTTGTTGTATGACATACACATTAGTGGCCCTTTTTAGTTGATGTAAAAGGGAATATATCCCATTGATGGTAGATTCAATGGAGAATATATACTGGTGAAGAAAATGTGATATTTCCTAGAGTGAATACAACCCTCTAGGTGGGGATATGGTTTTATTTGGAATATTTCCTCGTAATGGATTATAGATGGGGAATATAGATCAAATGGATAAAAGTGAGATCGCATAGGTAATATATCCTATTGTGAGAGGATGTTCAGACTCATGGAGAATATGTCCCAATAAAAAGGGATTCAAAACACATTAAAGCTAATACATCCCCATGAGGGTTTATATGAATTATTTATGATGTTTGGTTTGAACATCATAGAGGTTCCCTAGATATCCCATTGAAAGAGGAATCATATCCCACATAGTTAAATGTATATAGCTTATAGACATATAATGAGGTAATACCATATAGTTTAATATCATATAGAAATGATATTTTCATGGAGTTTTATGTCATGAAAATACGATTTTTTTATACAAGTTTACATCATGAGACTTATATTTCATTCTATATAATTTAGTGTCTTATAGCTCAGATTTTTGTCGCATAGTTTATCTTCATGAAATAGGGATGATTTTGTCATGAATAATGTGAAAATAAAGGATTGATCAGGACTTATTCAAATGGGGAGACCCTTTAATTCCTATCATGACACATGAATTAGGAAAAGGTATGAAGTGTTTGGTTCTAGACATAGGAGGATATATAGAGATGGTTTTTTAATTGGGATAAATGTGCAATCAAATTAGATCACTAATATCATGTCATTAATACTCCATGTGGGAAAAGAGATAATATAGGTTTGATAAAATTATATTGGAGTACACAATTGGATAAGGAAAAGGGTTATGTGCTATGACAACCAGGGATATGTTTCCCTAGATTATTGGTGACATTACCAATAAAAACCTTCTTGGATCTTATACCTGAAATGGAAGTACATCATCTAATATTTCTTCCTAATTATAGTCAATGTAGGATATAAGGGAATGATAAGTATAGAACCAATATAATAAAGGATATGGTATTACTCCAAGAGGGTTACCCTTTTCTAGCCAACCTCATTTAAAGGGGAAGAAAAACATAATGAAGTAAGAAAGACTACTGCAATATCATCATGTTAGAGACCCTATTTATCAAGGGAATGCAAGACTGTGAACCCTCCAAAGTATATTCTTATATATTAAGATAATTTTAGGACTCATTTATCCAATGGAATCCAAAATAATAAGGGTGAATTTTTATTCACTTTCCCTAATCATATATGTCCTATAGTTTTGTAGGAGGCCTTGAAAATTGTAAATTTGAGTTGGAGACATGGTGGAAGAAATGATCTACCATTTAAGACACAGTGTTCATGATGACTTTGTAAGGGAGAAAAAAAAGGGGTTTTTAAATCAATAAATGGATCAAATATGTTATCTCCCAAGTGATTATATAGAAATTAAGTTGTTTCACTCATGTGATTCTGAGGAGAGAAAAGCAGTTTGTATTAGTAAGGGATACCAAGGTGGTTTTCATAAGTGATGGTGAATAAGAGGCTTCTCCCATATTATATTTGGGTGAAGTGATTCCCTTTCTATATTTGGCGTATATGATATTACAAGAGATAGAAAATGGGGGAATATTATCTTTATTTATAGTTTCTCTCCATGAATGCCTTTGGGATGTATGTGGCACATGTGTGTTTCTAGAGAAGTGTCCTAAGACATAGTGTTTTTGGACTAGGTAGGAAGTTATCATTCAAAAAGGTGTTTTATGTTACACACATTTAGGAACCCAATTTCACATTACATTAGTGAATTTCCCTTGGTACTGGGCTTACATAAGATAAAATATGGGATTTGAAGACCTTGATGTGATATAGGGGTGTGAAAAGCATTAGGTTGTATCTTCATCTCCTAAATGGAGTAAATGTGAATCCTAATGGTCTTATTTATAGAAATATTTAGTACCTTCGGAGATGTCTTTTTCATGTTAGAGGTTCATGCAGGTTTAAATTGGGTGAAATTCTTGGGCATGGAAGTGGTGCACACATGATTGAATTAGGAAAAAATATTTTCTGAAATTAAATTTTTTGAGATAAATTATGGTTCATTTAATGCAATTTAAATTTATGATTTTCAATGTGTTATTACTCCTTAAAATAATTAACCATTTTTCAAAAATAGATTTCCAAAATAAACCCATAGAGGTGAAGTACCTCTTAAAACTAAAATTTCTAAATATCTTAAAAAACTAGGAAAATCCCCTTATTACATCCCTTTCAAAACATTCATAAAAGAAAAACCAATTAACACCTTCAAGAACACATCCCAAACCAACTATTAAAACCATTTTAAAATGATCCTACCATAATATAAAATGATCATATTCAAATCAACACCACAAGATCAAGAAAAAATATGAAAATTAATAATAACATAGGATAATCCACTTGTAATGGAAGTATAAGGGAATATAAAAATGATAAAAATGAAATCACTTACATAATACCATATATATAATGGATCAAGTTTCCTATGGTGCGATCCTAGGTACTATTGTAATATAACCTTGAATTGGGGACATGTACCCTAGGATGAAACTAAATAATCGCTTCATCCTAGTTGTCCTATCAATCTTGTTAGTCTCTCTATCCAACCCTTGAGTACAATTCCACTCTGGGAAAATAATATATTCTTAGAGCAGTCAACATATATGTTTCCGACGCTTTCTCCGGGGCACGCGCATCCGTTCGTGGAGGACGCGCAGCTGTGGCCCTGCATTCCTGCTTTCCAAAGGTGGGCGGCATTCGCTCCTTGTTCAGGGACGTTTGCTCCTTGATCGAAACGGGATGATGGGATGTCGGTTCTTCCTTCTGTGGATTCCTCCTCAGAACTCATCACCTAGTCCAAGTCTCCCTCATAGATTTAATACGTTGTTCGTGAATCTCATTCCCGGTGCCATATCATCATGGACGCCGGTTAATTACACTACTTACGTCAAGACTTTCCATAGGGTCTTGACATGGTAGCGACCTTCGGTCGGAGTAGACGTCAACATCAGGCATGTCAGGGCATCTCTGGGTGAATGGACATTGGGGAACCTCTATTCTTCCTCATAAGAGGGTTTTTCAAGGGTACAGAACCCAAGGCATGTATCTGAGGGTTTCCTCAGCTTCTGGTGTTTAACACAGGGTATTCCGCGAGTTTAACGTCTTACGGAGACAGTTACGCCAAAGGCGTTCCATCCGAGGTTCTCCTCAGGCATCTCATATTTAGAATGAGGTAGGCCGAGAGTTTAACGTCTTGCAGAGATGGAATTAGGCTGATCAGAACATCCCATAGAGATGGATCGATGGTGGTGTGCCCCATAGAGGGGAGATGTCACACCGTAATGGCTCATCTGAACACCACTGAGAGTGGATCAGGGGAAGTGCACCCCAGGATGGGGTACATTACCATTGGTTGGGATTGAACCTCTTGGAGGTTTCCTATGTACCCTGTGTAGAGGATAGGGATCAAAACCCACATAGTTCTAAGGGGTGATGAATCGAGGTGTACACAGAGGACAACGACCTAGAGATATGATGGGGCTTACACGTGGAAAGCGGCCCATGCGCTGCTAAGAGCAGCGAGGAGGTGGATGGCATGGTCCCACCAGGATGTGGCGGCCCGGGTAGAAATCAGGATGGGTGATGGATGGATGAATGGAGTGGAGGGGGAATGAAATGGGACCATCGCAGGGGCGATAGTGAAGTTGGTCTTGAGCCTTGAAGATGCTTCCTACGTATCCCCGTGGCAGGGAATCAAAGTCTGCGTAGTTCGGGATGGTGTCGGTGAACTGACATGAGGGTGGACCTTGGTCCGATGGGCATCATCAGCGAACTAACGTGAATTGGAAGGACCAGGAGGTCCTAGTGGTGATGGGCTTGGACCTCATGGAGGCTTCCTACGTACCATGTCGTGACATGGATCAAAGACCACGTAGTTCACAGGGTCTTCGTCGGCGAACCGACGTGAAAGTGTACCTTGGTCCGATGGATGTCGTCAGCGAACCAACGTGAAGGTGGACCTTGGTCCGATGCGTCAGCGAACCGAAGTGAGGGTGGACCTTGGTCCGATAAGAGATGGGCTTGAACCTCAGGGAGTCTTCCTACGTACCATGTCTTGGCATGGATCAAAGACCTTGTAGTTCAAAGGGTTTCATCGGTGAACCGACGTGAATGTAGACCCGTGGGTTCACTAGTGGTGGGCTTGAACCATGGAATGTTTTCCTACGTACCATGCCTTGACATGGAACAAAGTCCTCGTAGTTCAAAGGATTGATGGAATACAGTTTAACGTCACGCAGGACGGTAGTGAACCCTGACGTGAATAAACGACGGGCGGTGGGTGTCATTGAACCGACGTAAATAAGGGACCTTGGTCCGATGGGAGATGGGATTGAACCTCTGGGAGGCTTTCTACATACCATGCCTTGACATGGATCAAAGTCCTCGTAGTTCGGGTTGTGGAATACAGTTTAACGTCATGCGGGATGGGGGTGAACCGACGTGAATGAGGTCAGAACGACCGAATGGTGGGTTTGAGCCTCATAGAGGCTTCCTATGTACCACACCTTGACATGGATCAAAGTCCTCGTAGTTCGGGTTGGTCACAACGTCTTGTCGTCGGACTGGAATTGCAGTTTAACGTCGTGATGGATGCAGGTAGAACTCAACGTGAGTTGGATGATGGGTGGGCTTGAACCTCATGGAGGCTTCCTACGTACCATGCCTTGACATGGATCGAAGACCACGTAGTTCAAAGGGGTGTGCAGTTTAATTTCATGCGGGACAAGGGGCATATAGTTTAACGTCATGCTGGAAAAGGGCATACAGTTAAACGTCATGATGGACGGGGCGTGTAGTTTAACGTCATGTTGGACGGGGCGTGTAGTTTAACGTCATGCTGGACGAGGGCAAAACTCGACGTGAATGAACGACCGAGTAATGTGGCTTGAACCTCATGGAGGCTTCCTACGTACCATGCCTTGACACAGATCAATGTCCTCGTAGTTCACTGAAGGTAGGGGTCAGGGTCGGTGCTCACTCTAAGCCCACGTGAGTCATGCTCGGTGTGAGAAACAAGAGGTTGCAAGGACCTGACGATCATGTCGCGAAGGGTGCGTCCGTGAGAAGGGAAGAGGGGCTTACATGTTAGGTGGCCCATTGTGCTGGTACTTACTCCAGGATGGAGGCCTAGGGAAAAGGATGACGATAGTTTTGGGCTTGATCCTTGAAGAGGCTTCCTACGTACCACGCCTTGTCGTGGATCAAAGACCACGTAGTTCTTCTGATGACGGCTTACCGCCGATTGGGGGTTTCAACGGCTTACCACTAGAATGGGTCATAACGGCTTACCGCTGGATAAGGATGTGAACGACTTACCGTTAAATGGGGTCGCAACGGCTTACCGCTGGATTGGGTCACAATGGATTACTGCTAGATAGGGATGTCAACGGCTTACCGCTGAACGAGGTCGCAACGGCTTACCGCTGGATTGGGTCACAACGGCTTACCGTTGGATAGGGATGTCAACGGCTTACCGCTGAATGGGGTCGCAACGGATTACCGTTGGATTGGGTCACAACGGCTTACCGATGGATAAGGATGTGAACGGATTACCGCTGCATAGGATCACAATGGCTTACCGCTGATTGGGATCACAACAGTGGATGGGGCTTACGCGAGGAAGCTGCCTGGGTGCTGCTATGGAGGGGAAATGGTGAATGGGGCTTATGCAAGGAGCTGCCCGGATGCCACTATGGAGTGGAAATGGTGAATGGGGCTTACGCAGGGAAGCTGCCCGGGTGCCGCTATGGAGCGGCACTGGTGAATGGGGCTTACGCAAGGAGCTTCCCGGGTGCAGCTATGGAGCGGCAATGGTGATTGGGGCTTACGCAATGAAGCTTCTCGGGTGCCGCAAAAGGGCGGCACTGGTGAATGGGGCTTACGCAAGGAAGCTGCCCGGGTGCCGCTATGGAGTGACACTGGTGAATGGGGCTTACGCAAGGATGCTGCCCGGGTGCCGCTATGGAGCGACACTGGTGAATGGGGCTTACGCAAGGATGCTGCTCGGGTGCCGCTAAGGAGCGACAATGGTAAATGGGGCTTACGCAAGGAGCTGCCCGGTGTGCCGCTAAGGAGCGGAAATGGTGAATGGGGCTTACGCAAGGAGCTTCCCTGTGTGCCGCTAAGGAGCGGCAATGGTGAATGGGGCTTGCGCAAGGAGCTGCCCGGTGTGCCGCTAAGGAGCGGCAATGGTGGATGGGGATTATGCTAGGAAGCTGCCCAGGTGCCGCTAGGGAGCGGAAATGGTGAATGGGGCTTATGCAAGGAGCTGCTCGGATGCCGCTATGGAGCAGCAATGGTGAATGGTGCTTATGCAAGGAGCTTTCTGGATGTCTTCCTCATGTCTGGCCATGAGGGCATCCCAACTCACTGGTGGGTTGAGGCATTTACCTATGCACTGGTGCACAAGAGGGATAATGCCAAGGGGCATTGGAATCATGCCACTCTAGTCATGGCATTGAGCATCTTACGCTTGGAGCATAAGGCATCTCCTGTTTGGAACAAGAGGCATCCTATGTTTGGAACATATGGATAATACTGCAGTTTATAGTCTTGTAGGTAGGACTATTAGCATCTCATGCTCGGAGCATAAGGCATCTCTCGTATAGGGCAAGAGGCATCCTATCATTTGTTAGATAGGGTGTACTAAAGTTTATATTCATGTAGATAGGATTATTAGCATCTCATGCTTGGAGCATAAGTCATCTCTCGTATAGGGCAAGAGGCATCCTATGTTTGGAACATAAGGATTACTACAGTTTAGAGTCATGTAGAAAGGACTGTTAGGCAGAAGGTGCCTAGGAATGGTTGGTGTTGGGACTTATGCAAGGGCGGCCCTTTCTGGTTCAACCTGGCATAGGAGCCAAGTGATTGGGTTTGGAGGAGTTTATTGAGGAATGGTTCGACTCAAGGTACTCGGGGAATTGATGATGAGAATCTCAACTCACGACATGGAATGAAACCCAGAGGAATATGTCAACTCAAGGTGTTTCATGGTGTGCGGAGGAGTATCTCTAATCATGGTATTCCATAGGTGGAAGGTGGGAGCGCATAAGTGCGCAATGGAAAATCCTGACATCCCGGCCCGAAAAGGTCGCTGTGCGACTCTCCATTTTTCATAGGGGTCTGTGACGGTAGCAAAGGGACCGGCCCAGAGGGTCGGGACCGCAGCCCGGCACTAACACCGAGCAGGGGTGCGGGGGCGCAGCCCCCGCAGTATGGACCGGTGGGCATTAAGGTAGGATCCTCGCAAAGGATAGGTCTTCGTGAAGTAGCTTCGCGGAGCATGGCCTCGCAGAGCAATGGGATCTCGCGGAGCAAAGGGGTCTCGCGGAGCAAAGGGCTCTTGCGGAGAAAAGGGGTCTCACGGAGCAAAGGACTCTCGAGGAGCAAAGGGCTCTCGCGAAGCTTGGTCTTGCGGAGCAGCATCGCGGAGCATAGGCTCGCGGAGCATGGACTCATGGAGCCTCGGCTCACGGAGCAGCAATGCAAAGGAAGCTGCTCGTGGAGCATGGCTTCGTGGAGCCGCAATGCGGAGCTCCGCTCGGCCTCCCAAGGGGCGAAGTGGTCGTGGCCGTCCGTCCGGAGAAGGGGGGTGAGCTGGGTATTTATAGGCAAGGGGCGCAGCGAAGCAGAACTCCCGCTCCGCCTCAGGTGCTTCGCGGCGTGTTCGCAAACGTAAAATTTGTTCGCGGAGTGGTACCGCCTTCGGAGCTTCGCGGCGGGCTCGCGAACGTCAAATTCGTTCGCGGAGAGTTACCGCCTCCGGAGCTTCATCGGACCGCGATGCTCGGGTGCTTCGCATCGGTGCTTCACATGAGTGCTTCGCGAGGGGTCTTCGCGGTGCATCGCAAATGTCAAACGGGTTCGCGGAGCCTCTCGCCTCATTACTTCGCGGCGGCGCTCCGCGATCACGGAGGGGGCTTCGCGAATGGGCTTCACGAACCAGATTTCCATCCCAACTTCAAATGTCCATAACTCCTATTCCGTAGCTCCGTTCGGGCCCTGTGACCTACCAAACCGAAGCTTAAGAAAAGTTCTATGATCCTGGATCGTGTATGAAAGCATTTGGAAAATTTTAGGAACGCGTTTTCTGGGGTCTACAATATACATGCAGTGATTCCCTAAAAAAAAGCATAATCTAAAATGGTAATATTCACTCATATAGGTCTCTATATAGTTATGTAGAATTTTCATGACCAAACAATCATTGAGTTATAAAGAAAATATAGATTATTATGTAAATGATAAAAATAATATCCTACTCCCCACCTCTAACACCCTTCTGTAGAATAACCCCTTTCTCATCATTCATCTAATTACCATAAAAATTAAACAACTCATATAGGGTGAATCAAAAATAGGGGAAATCGAAGAGGGTCTCATGAGATATGAACCTTTTTTATTTAAATTAAAAAACATAAAATTATATTAAAAAACATGGGATTTCATGTCATTTACTTCCCTTAAAAATTCATCATTTTCATATACTTGAAAACATTTACAAACACGTCCATTTTAAACACAAGGAAACCATTATTCTAAAAAACATTAATTAAGCATCATTTAAAATTAAAAACAAGTCCCAAGACCTACTTTTTCCTAATAAAAAAATTATAGTATTTGTTAAAACATATTAAAAGGATCATAAAACAATGATACACTTAATTAAAGAGTACAAAATAAAAACCAGAGGAAAACCCATTATGTTAAGTCAAAATTTCCCTGAAAACAATTAATTTTTCTTCCATAACATTACATATGTAAATAATTCATTTAAAAAAGGGTTTATAAATTCCAACCATACCATGAATTATATATCAAGGATACACATAGAAACACCCACCTAAATGAAATCATAAAGATTTTTCAATGCATCAACTTTCACAGTGAACACCCAAATGAGTAATGAATCACCCTTTTAAAGACCTGAATGACCAAAATAAAAATATTAGAAAAACCTGAACCCATAATCTCACTTGGATAATAAATAGGATTACAAGGGAGAATTAAAATCGAAGTGTTTATTTAAGAGGGAAGTTAATATTGGAGTAAAAGAGAGAAATATGATTTATTACCTTGGGGAATCACATGGAAACCATTGAAAATGACCATTAATGAAAGCATGGAATTGGGGGAAGATATACATTGATATCCCAAGGGTTAGAAAAATTAAAGGGATTGTAGAGGTAGGAGAGACTAATTATAACATAAGAATTCATTTTTGGAAAATTCACTTTTTATTGAAATCTAGGAATCTTGTATAGTTTTTCAACACATTTAGCAAACCATTCACTTACCTTATAAATAGATGTATCCAATCTACTGTAAGGTGAATGGCTAGCTTACATGTTTTCTACTATGTGAAAAATGTACTCCACCAAATGTACATATAATTACTTTAAAAGTTATTCCCATTGATTCCCTTCAGCCTCACCTCAATCAATGTGTTTCCCATTCACATTGATATTACACATTAAAATAAAAACTAAGGACCCTTCTATGTAAGGGTACTCACACAGTTCAAAACATACCATTCTCTCTAAGCCATGCATATAAGAAACTCCAAAGAAAGGTTCACCACCACTATTTCAAAAAATATAAAGTTATTATGTAAATATCATCCACAACATATAAAACATCCCACATATTAAATATTTAGACCAAACTCCCCAAAAAGTTAAATTACATCAAAATAATAATAATAAATACAAACCATAGTGACATTCAAGTGTCCAAAAGTCCCCACCATGAACCTTTATTCCACTAGAATGTAATTAATAAATGTAAAAGCTAAGGGAAATAGATAAATTAAACCCCTAAATAAGAGGCAGGAGGGTCAATGAAAAATAAGAAGAGTCATATGATAATGAATAACCATATATAGTCAAATCCAAAAAATAACTAAATATATCCCAAAACAACATCAAACATCTCTATAAAAAAAGAAATACTACTAAAACTAGGATACTTAAGAATAATGTACTACTATAGTTCACTATAATATTTTTAATTTCTCTAAAATAGTGTGTATAATTGGAATACTATCAATTAAATATTGAGGTTAAGTGTTACACAAATAATCACGATTCTTGGAAATCATCTTTAAAGGAGGACTTCAAAGCCACCAACTATAACAAATTATTATTAAATATACTTAAAGACAAAAAAGAGATGAAACCAAGGAACAATCAATGGTCATAAAGAATAGATAAAAACATTAACAAAAAAACTATATCCCCATGAAATGATATGGGCCTAGGACTTAGGTTTCTACTAAATGGATGCGGTAATCTAGGACCACATACCCGAGTGTAACACTCTGAGATTTTGTGGAATATGTTTTTTGGATAAATTTAATATTTATGATATTTTGTGATCCAATAAACAATAATATTATACTTCATTCGTTTTAACACTAATTTTATCTTGAATTACATGCAACTCTAAGTTTAGCTTGTGTTACACGCAATACTGATTTTAAAAAAAGTGTGGCTTACTGTAAGGAAATTATTATTTTAAAATACAGTAATCACCGAACTATTGGAATGGAGGGTATGAATAATATTAACTAAATTATTAAAATATATGTTTTACACATTTATATATAATTAATTCATTAGTTACTAATTATTTATAAATTAAAATGATTCCCATATAAAAAGAAAGGGAAATTTTTTCTGAAGAACTATTTTTATACGCACAAAAATGTTTTATATAAAATAATTAATTAAATTATTTTTTTTTAATTATTTTAATTAAAATTATATATTATATATTCAATAAAAATTTTAACATTCATCTTATATGTTTTCTAGACAAGAGATAATAATAAATCCAATTTTTATACATAAAAATTGTATTTTTCTAATAAACAGTTTTGTCACCTTTTGTGAACTTATTTTAAAAATAATTTGAAACTTTAATAAAATTAATTTTAGAAAATAAATTTTATTTTTGAAATCATAATGTCAAAATTATATTAGGGTAAATTTTTTAGAATTCTATAAGAACCTAATTTTTTTTATGAACAGTTAATAATACAGTTTTTTGTTAAGACTTGTCATTTATTTTAATGATTTTAAAAGATAAAAAATTGTTTGAATGTTGTTTTAAATAAAAAATTAATTAAATTATATATAAATTAATCCAATTTAGATTATTTTAATCATTTTCATATAGAATCTTTATATAAAAACTTTTTAAACTTTTTAACATTTTCTCTTTAAAAACCCCGCTTTCTCGTCGGGTCTACATGATTAATTTTAAATTAAAATTTTCAACATGCGTGAATTTTATTTGGAATTTTTTTTACATATTTTGAAATAGAATAATTCATATTGTCTAATAATTTCAAGTTAATCTTTTTTCTTAATTAATAATAAAAATTGTTAAAAATTATTTATCATGTTTAAGGTAAAAATGGGTATACCATGAGGTTAAAATAAAATGATAAGGATAAAAAATGACCCAAAAATTGTCCAAAACCCATTTTATGGCCATATTTACACCTTATCTCATCTATTTTTTTTATGAAAACCAATTTTGGATCCTTGTTTAATTTGAAAAATTTGGGTTCACCTTTTTCTTTTGAAACATTACAAGTGTACCACTCACCTCACTTATAACAGCTCACCCCCTCACCTCTCCCCTTCACAATTAAAAAACATATTCATTAAACCAATAAATACATAAATTAATTCATTATTTACCTCCTATAATATTATAATTATTATTATTTTCATAAATAGAACTAAATAATCATTTTTGTACAAACCAAAATAAGTTGTCCGAAGAAGGGGTAACTTCCCTAATCGATCATTTTATTTTATTTCTTCATAAAACTAATTAAATTAATATTAGAACATGATGATATGAAACATTTAATATATTAAATTTACCTACATGTTATTATGTTGAGTAAATAACTTAAATCATTCTCTTATTCTATCAAATGAGTTACGAAATCATCATTTGTATGTATAGTGGACTACCGCCTCACAAATCGATTTTATTTTTTGTCCATAACCACCTCTCACAGATGGATATAATTATGGATTAAATGATTATATATGATAATTATGATATTATAATACTGTTGGGATTATTATATCACATATATATTTATTCTTTCCATTTTTTTGGAATACGATAATGTCTCTCGTGTGTAGGGAGGACTACTACCTCGTGAAGTGATGTGATTCATTGTCACTTTAAATGGTAGGTAAAAATTATCCTTTTAATAAAAATATATGATATATATTAAATATAATTTATTATTTAATGATAATATTTTACTTACCCTTATTTATTTTAATCTGTTTAGAAAATGGAAACAGTTTTTTTGCGTACGTACGACCTACCGTCTCCATGAATGGTGTATTTCATTTTATTTATTGAACTTTTATGGAAAAATATAGAAAAATTTATATTGAATATATATGATATTTATATCATTTTTTTATTTTTGATGACAGATCCATGATAAAATTAATAAGATAAAAAATAAAAAAATAAAAAACATACATGAAAAACAAAGAAGTTATTACCTGAAACGTAATTTTAACAATGAATTGTTAATAAAAGAGTAATAAAAGGTCACAATTAAATCATATATGTAATGATAAATATGATTATGTTTATATAATAGATTTATAATAAATTCATATTTATTAAACTAGATGTTTAAACACGTTCGAGGGAATTTAGACTTAAGGTAAGTGGTTTTTATCTCAATTTGACTTCTTTGAGACATATGTTATGTTATGCACCTATATTCATTTATGAGGTGTGTATATAGTATATTTTACATTTTATACAATTAATATAATTAACTTAATGATATATAATGTTTCATTTAATTTTATTCATTAATTTTACTTACGATTCAGTGTTACCAAATTTGTAAGTGTTTTATGGTATAATCTCATCATTTATCAAGATTATTTATGATTATGTTTCCAATGATGAAATATTATGATCCATATCTCAATAAAATCATAAATTTTATTTTAATATATTTATTTCAAAAGAATAATTTTATTAACTTCATTTTACTCTCATTATACAGTCAATGTTTTAAAATAATTATTTTTAAAGAAATCCAAGTTTACTTCTCTCTTTTATTAAAACCCATTTCTCTTCTATAAGAATGTTTTATAAAAATATATTCAATTTTTTAAAAAATTACTCTATGAATTTTTAATGTAATTTTGACCCTTTTTATACATTATAAAAAATTTAAAAGGAATCTTTATGTTCTTTTCCAATCGTGGCCCGTTTGGATTTTTCCTAAAATTTGAAAGGAATGTTTGCATTAACGTGTATGGCATGAACCAATAATTATAGATGTCATGGGAATTTATTTACTTTAATGTTAATTTATAATTTTTCAATTTTATTTTGACAAAAAAATATTACCATAATGTTTTGTTAATTTTTAATTTAAAGAATATCATTTTCATCAAAAGGATATTTTCCTCAAGTAACGTTCCATGTGATTTTTTTTCAAAAACATTTTCTATATAAGATGTAATCCATTGATGTTGCTTAATATTTACCAGAGATATGAAACAAGGATATAATTAGTTTTTCTTTATCTATATGGTTTATCTTTATTATAAAAATATTTTTATCAAAACCACTTCTCTTCCACATGTTATACAATGATAAACTGCTTATGAAGTACACATCATTTTCCATGGGTTATTCTTTGAGGAAATAATGAAATGATTATGAAACCCATTTATTTTCATGGGATATGATATGCTAATTGGTTTATGAAATTTTGGAAAACAAAATTCTTTTTTTTCATTATGTTGTGGGTGGTACCTATATCTCCCTCTAATGAATTGGGTAATGATTAATGTTATATGATCTCAAAGGGTACATATGAGGTTATCCCATGACTGAAATAGGGTACATGGGAGGTTATAACTAGCTTGAAAGAGGTTATATGGGAGGTTATCCAAATACCAAAATAGGGTACATGGGAGGTTATCCTCAGACCAATATAAGTACATAAGTGGTTATCCCAAGATTAACATGTTATTATTGTCTTAGGGGGTAGCCATGACATTATATTTTATATGATGATGTATATGCAAAAAAAAACTATATCTTATACCAATGTTATGCTCTCATGGATTATGTTCTTTGATTTGATTATGATTCATGTCTTATGAACTACCAAAATTTACGCCATGTCTCAAGTTTAGGATATTTGATATGAAGGGTATTGTTTTCATATGTTATTATCATGTTCTCATACCCATATACTCATTCTATATTGATATATCCCTTGTTTACCCTTACTGAGTATCTGATATAACCCTTTCTTATGGTTCTTTTCCCTAGGATTTGAAGAAATATATTATGTATTATATGTCTAAGAAGGGTTCTCATTATGAATAATATATTGGTAGATGACATATCTAACATATGGACTAGTAGTTTATATATCCAAGTTCATAAGGGAAATATAACTTTATCATACTCATGAATGTGTTTATGTAATGTAATAAAACATTTATCTTAGATTATGTAATGTATATATATGAGAAGTGTGGGTCGTTACATTTGGTATCATAGGATAGGTTTAGTTAACCATTTGATATTGGGATGATAAAACATTTGTGAGATCACTATGGATATTTATAAGGATATTTCAAGGGATTCCTCTAAGGATATGTCTAAGTATGAGTCAATGTATAATAAAATGTCATGGAGGTAATGGAAAGAGAGAGTAGTTTCTAAGGAATTAAATACCAATCTAGATATTAAAAGTGGATGTGTATTTTGAACAGATGTTCCTATAGGTAGTAACTTTGAAAAAGGAACATACAAATGGACTCGAACATCACCTAGTGTATACCAATGGGCCTTATTACACACCTTTTTTTATACTAATGAGGGATATGATTTTTAAATTCACATACACATTATGAATCATCATGAATGATTTGAATAATTAACAGGATGACCTAGGTTAAGTCTAATGTGTCATAGATGGAAAAGAAGGTGTCATGGTTTAGACATTATATAAGTGATTTTTCATGATTATTTGGTTCCCATTTATTATTTCTATTACTTAAATTATGATTTTTTGTTTTATTAGATGTATGGAACTTGAGGGAACCATTCAAATGTTTAATTCAATAAACAATGAAATGATTTTCCTATAGAGAAAATAATTTTTATGTGAGATGGAATGAAAACTATTATTTTCATACTCAAAGAATTTTCTTAGGCAATGAATCATGATGAACTTTCAAAAGAGAAAAGGAGGGAACAACATTGTGTTGAGTACTTTATGAATAAATTTCAAACTTCTTTTAGTGGTATAATAATCCACTTTTTTCTGATAAATTGATCAATACCATTGAAAAGATATTCCCCATTCTCTAATGTTCAGATCATGAAAAAGTAATTTTTACTGCCTATAGATTAAAAGGTTAAGAAAGTCAATGGTGGATTCTTGTCAAGAATATGTATCGATGGGATGAAATGGGATTAATGTACCATGATGAGTTTAAAAGATTATCTTTCAAAAATTACATCCTTTGTATTCTTTATAGGAAAATGGAAAAGGAATAACCTGATCTCAAATAAAAGGATGATGAATCTATTGTTACATACAAGGAAACTTTTACAAGACATGCATGGTATGATTATAGTATTGTCATCAAACCTAAAATTAAGGCTGGTCAATTATTTAGTATCTTAAAACCAATTATCTAAATGGAATTAAACATAAAGGACTTCGATAACTATTAAGATATTTTCAATTGTTCTATAAAGGTGTAAATGAAGATTGGAGTTACCCCTCATTCACATGGTTTCAATATGAAATAAAATAACGAATTCAATGAAACTAAAAAAATATGGAGAAAAGAATATGTGAATTAATTCATGATCAAATTTTGGAAGGAAACATAGAGTAAATTTTCTAAAAGGTATTACTAAATGTTTCATGTGTGGAAAGTATGTTCTTTGTGCACCTAAATTCCAATGTGATGGGATGAAGTTAGGTATTGATGCAAATAGAGAGAAATATCCACAAAATTCACCACATACACTCTCGTGTTTCAAGTGCATGGAGTTCGGGAATTATACAAATAAATTCCCAAATATAAGGGTTAATATTGATGATAATCCACATGAACCGATTAAGAAAAATGATGAAGGGAAATATTATGAAATCACAATGGATGGTATGAATCATGATAATTAGGGAGAACTTATCCTCCCATCCTTAATTGGTAATTTCATGATTGATTTTGTATATATGAGACATATGAAAATATTATTTATCATTTTTTATTGAAATTTCATTTCATTATCTCCCTGCACATGAATTATGGAATAATTAAATCAAATTTTATATTATATCAATACAAAGATGAACCTAAGCTTCTAATGAAAATGTTTTTATACAATAGAAGACATTATATGAAAAATAACTGGTGAAGTAAATTTTTTAAGTGTATATGTATCCATATAATATTTACTTAAGAGTTTGGGATACTATCATGGGTTTATGAGTTTAAGGTTTATCATAATGTTCAAAGTCATTTGAAACCCCTTTTGAGGTTTTATGTGATGGTATTTTATCAAAATTAAGAACATTTTAATATAAATTTATGGAAATGAAACCCTTTTGTTTTTTATATAGAGACAAATTTTTTTAAGGAGGAATTCCTTTACACTTTCTAGATATATAACTAAAGGTGCTGGTAAAATTTAGGGTTTATTTTTTCTTTGATGTTGAGATAATTATGGGTTGTAGTCGATCACCTTACGAAGATAGCACAATTCATTGCTATCAGAAAATATTTCTATTTGGATCTAATTTTTAGTAAATACATTAAGTAAGTTATTAGTTTTTATGGATTACCTCATTCAATTATATTGTATCAGGATCTGAGGATTACCTCTAAGTTTGGGTGAAGTATTAGGTAATTTCATAATACAAATTTGAGTTTTAGTACTTCATATCATCCTCAAATAGATGGTCAGCCCGAGGAAACAATTTAAACCTTAGAGGATTTTTTGTGATCTTGTTCTCTAGATTTTAAAGGTTTTTGGGATCGATAACTTCCTATAGTTGAGTTTTCTTACAAAAATAGATTTCACACAAGTATTCAGATGGCTCCTTATGAATCCCTCTATGGAAATAAGTGTAGATCTCTGACATACTTGAATTATGTTTTAGAAAGATGACTATTGGTACCTAAAATAGCTCCATAAATGGAAGATAATGATAGATCCGTTCCCCAACACTTAAGTGAAGCACAAAGTAAAAAAAATAAAGGTTAATAATCGTTGACGTGATCTTGAATTTGAAGGTGGAAATAAGGTTTTTCAATGAATTTCTCTATGGAATAATGTAATGATATTTCGAAATAATGGAAAAAAGCCCTAGTAATATCGATTACTTTGAAATTATTCACCATATCAGGATGTTAACATATCAATTGAAAGTTATACTCAACCTATCTTTGGTTCATGATGTGTTCCATGTAACACTCTTATGGAAGTACATACACAATCCTTCACATATAATGAAATTAGAGGTCATACCACTATAGAAATATATTTCTTATAAGGAAACGATCTCTTAAGATTTTAGATCATATATAGAAAGTGCTATTACACAAGACCATTATCATTTTCAATTTTTTTAGTTAAACTACCAACTTGAGTAAGTTATGTGGGAATATGGGGATATAATGAGGTAGAATTATCCTCAATTGTTGGTACAAAAGTGATGAATTTTTTGGGTGAGATTTATTTTAAGGGGGATAGAATATAACACCCTAATATATTTTGAAATATATTTTTTCAGATAAATTAAATCATTTTTTTATTTTTAAGGCACTCAACACTGGGTTTGGCATGTTTTTTTTAAACACCAATTTTAGCTTACATTACATGAAACCCTGAGTTTAGCTTCTATTACATGTAATGCTAAGTTTAAAAGAAATGTGACTTACTATTAAGAAATTATTATTTAATATGATAGTTTCCAACTAGAAATTGTAATGGAGAGTATGCATTGGTTTAAATACATTATTAAAATATTTGGTTTTAACATGTATATATAATTAATTCCTTGGTGACTAATTAATTAGAAAATAGAATTAAACCCATTAGAAATTAAGGGGAACATTTTATGAAAAACTATTTTTATGTGCACAAACAGGTTTTTTCTCAATAAATTAAATAATTCAATTTTAGAAAATTATTTTAATTTAATTTATATATTATCTATTCAAAAAAATATTTTGACATTCATCTTATGTGTTTTCTATACAAGAGATACAAAAAAATGAATTTTTACAATTAAAACCCATATTTTTTTAAAAATAAGTTTTGTCACCTTTTTCCCACTTATTTTAGAACTAATTTTGACAATTTTTGAACTATATTTGAAAAAAAAATGTTCATTTCCTAAATTTTTATCTCATAATTATCTTATTGTGAATTTTTGAGAGTTTTATAAGAAGATAATTTTTTTAATGAATAGTAAAAAGATACTATTTTTTATTTATAATTGTAATTTATTTTTAAATCTTATAAGAACATAAAATTTATTTTAAGATGGTTTTAAATGAAAAATAAGTTCAATTATATAAATATAAATCCAATTTATGTACTTGGAAGCATTTTTATATTGATTTTTTATATGATTTTTTTAAAAAAATTTATAATTTTCTTTTTCAAAACCTTCTTTCTCATTATGTATACATGATTAATTTTAAATTAAAATTTTACATTTATGTGAATGGAATTTGGAAACATGGATAAAATATTTATAAAAACAACAATATATTTTATATAATAAGGTAAACTAAATTTTTGAGCATAATTAGTAGTAAAATGAGTAAAAAATTATTTACAGCTTTTAAAATAAAAATGGGTTTATTAAGGGATTAAACTAAATTGATAGGTGTTAACATTGATCCCAAATTTTTCAATGCCCATTGGATGACCATATTTTGAAATTATCTCTTATATTTTTTAGAAGCTTCTATTTTTGAACCTTTTTATGTGAAAAAAATATGTACACCTATTTTTTTTCAAAAATTTGAAGGGTGACACTCACCTCACTTATAAAAGTTCACCCACTCTCCTATCCACTTCACACTTACAAAATAGATTGGTTATTCAAATATATATCCAAAAATAAATTCCTTAATTACATCATATCATCCTATAATCCTTCTTTTTTTCATAAATCCATCATAAGAATACTTTTGGTGTAAACCAAAAGAAGTTCTCTAAAGAAGAGGTATCATTCCTAACCGAGAATTTTATTTTATTTCTTCCTCCACCTCCTTGAATTTATACTATACCATGATGATATAATAACCATAGTATCTTTAATATAATTATATGTTATAATTTTAATGTAATAACCATAATCCTTCTCCTATAACATCAAATGGGTTATGAAATCATCTTTCACGTGTACTACAGACTACCACCACACAAACTAATGTTATTCATTTTCCATCACTACCTCTCACTAATGAATATAATGATGGATTAAATATTTATATATTATATATATATGATATTATTATATTTCTTGAATTATTATATCACATATATATTTATACTTTTTATTATGTGGTAATATGATAATGTCGTTTGTGTGTACGGAGGACTACCGCCTCGCCAAGCGATGCGATTCATTCAAGATTTACATGGAAGGTAATAAGGATGTTTTTATTGAAAATATGTTATATATATGTAATAAAAATTATTATTTAATATTAATATATTACTTCCCTTTATTTCTTTCAATCCTTTATGAAAGTTTAAACAACATTCATGTGTACGTAAAACCTACTATTTCCATGAATGGTGCATTTCATTTTCTATCTCTATATCTTATGGATTAATATAAAAATATATGTTATTAATGTATATTATATTTATATCATGGATAGAATTTTTTATATTATGGAAATATTATAAAATTAAGGGGACCAAAAATGAAAAATAAAAACATACATAAAAAACAAGGCAGCTTTTACCCGAAATGTAATTTTAATAGAGAATTATTAATGAACAGGTAATTAAAGGTCATTATTTAACCATATATCGAATTAAATATATGAGTATGTTTATATAATATATGTATAATAAACTTATATTTATTAAACAGTAGGTTATAACCTATATAAAGGAATCCAACACTTAAGGTAAGGTATTTTTGTATCAATTTCCCTTCTCTAAGACATATGTTATGTAATGCACCTATCTTTTTTTGTGAAGTGTATATAAATCCCCTTTGAAATTTTATATCATGTATATCATTAATTTTATTATTTTTAATTTTCAATTTGATTTTATTATTTAATGGTACTTATGATTCAATGTTACCAAAGTGGTAAGTGTTTTATGATATAATCTCATAGTTTATCAGGATTATTTATGATTATGTTTATGATGATGTAATATTATGATATTTCTTGAAAAAAAATTAATAATTTTATTATACTATGGGGATTTCATGATAATACATGGTTTACCTTCATTTTCCACTTTTTATACGCTTAATATTTCAAAAATAATATTTTTAATGAAAACCGAGTTTATTTTTCTCTTTGGTTGAAAACACTTTATATTTTATGTCTATGTTTTCTAAAAAAATAAAAAATGTTTAAATTTTACTACACTTTTGTTTAAATTCATTTTTACCCATTTTAATTGAAAAAAAAATTAAAAAGAAACTTTATGTCCATTTCCAAACATGAATCGTTTGGATTTTACCAAAAATGTGAAAGAAATCTTCATTTTAACATGTACAGAAAGAATGAAATTTTTTGAATGCATTAAAATTATTTTATTTAAATATTCCTTTATAATCTTTCAAGTTTATTTTTGAATAAATGTACTTTCACAATATTTTGTTAATTTTTTATTTAAAAAATTAATTTTCAATGAAATGATATTTTCCATAAGAAATTTTCAAAGTGATTTTTCTTTAAAAATAGTTTTCTATCTAAGATGACATCATTTGACATTACACATGTTTTATAGGGATATGAACTATAGAATCCTACCTTTTTATCACATAAACTTTCATTACATTTCACAAAACCGAGGATCTTTAAGGTTTAGTGTCTTGGAAACCAGGAACTTTAAACATGAAAACATAAAATATTCTTCTTAAACACTTGAAAGGCTTTTCCTCATGTTCATCCTAGGTTCATTACTGCATCTCATAACCTGGGAACATACATCAAAATAAAGGGTGAGCAGAAGGCCCAGTAAGGGAAACAAGAGAAATATTTTACATGTGAACTTGAGATACTTCAATAAGGTCATGAAAAGAACATTAAGGCATGAGAAAGAAATCATGAGGCATATCATAATAAAAATAACGTTTTTAATAACTTGAAGATGTGGCTAAAACATTTAATATTGACAATAATTTCGTTTCACCAAGTTCCATCCCCAAGGTGTCATTAAAAATTACCAAGGTTATTCACCAAGGTATCAATCTAAAAAGTCATCTCTAGAGATTAAGTCTTTACCCAATGCATTGTAGCGCTATCTGGGTGCACCCTTGACATGTCTTTATTATCATGTGATCCACATATATAATCATCATGCATTTCCTAAAAAACCCATATAGCATAAAAGAAATGGGTTTCATTTCATAATCATAACGTTTTAAAAACTGCTTTAAAGACATTATCTTTATGTCACTTTAAACCCACGGAAAAGGGAAAGCGGGTTTCATGTATGTAAATCCCAGAATTTAAAATAGAACATTTATATATATGTGAATACCCCTGTAGAAATAAGAGCTTTGATTCTTCACTTAATAACATAAAATAATTTTGAGATAAAGAGGGAGGCATTTTGAGATGAAAACTATGCAGCATAACGTCGTTGATACATAGTTTTAGAAAAAGTTGGAAAGAGATGGGACATGGGTAACCCACTCAAAAATGATACATAAAATAGTAGGGGAACAGAATATATAGTATTTAAGAACATGGTAATGAAATTTGAATGATATACCATATGAAACAAAGAACTTGAAAGGAAAAAAAAATAAGACTTCTCTTATGAGAATTCGGCAGCCTAACGGCGTCACTTAAAACTTCCAAAAATGGATTGACGAGATCAAATAGGGTCTCTCATCATATGAAAATAAATGATCAGTATGATAGATATAGAGATCATACCCCAACATAATAAAAATGATCTTTAAAGACTTGACATGAAAGTAGATCTTGAAAACGACAAGGGTGAAAGAACCCCTTAAAAATTCGGCAGCCTAACGACGCCACTTAAACATCAACAAAAATGAATTGATGAGATCAAATAGGGCCTATCATCATATTAACATAAAAGATCAGTATGATATATTTAAATATCATACCCCAACATAATAAAAAGGATCTTTAAAGACTTGACATGAAAGTAGATCTTGAAAACGAGAAGGGTGAAAGAACCCCTTAGAAATTCGGCAGCCTAACGGTGCCACTTAAACATCAAAAAAATGAATTGATGAGATCAAATAGGGTCTCTCATAATATGAACATAAAAGATCAGTATGATAGATTTAGAGATCATACCCCAACATAATAAAAAGGATATTGAAAGACTTGACATGAAAGTAGATCTTGAAAACGAGAAGGGTGAAAGAACCCCTTAGAAATTCGGCAACCTAACGGCGCCACTTAAACTTCAACAAAAATGAATTGATGAGATCAAATAGGGTCTCTCATCATATGAACATAAAAGATCAGTATGATAGATTTAGAGATCATACCCCAACATAATAAAAAGCATCTTGAAAGACTTGACATGAAAGTAGATCTCGAAAACGAGAAGGGTGAAAGAACCCCTTAGAAATTCGGCAGCCTAACGGTGCCACTTAAACTTCAACAAAAATGAATTGATGAGATAAAATAGGGTCTCTCATCATAAGAATATAAAAGATCATTATGATATATTTAGATATCATACCCCAACATAATAAAAAGGATCTTGAAAGACTTGACCTGAAAGTAGATCTCAAAAACGATAAGGGTGAAAGAACCCCTTAGAAATTCGCAAGCCTAACAGCGCCACTTAAACTTCAACAAAAAAGAATTGATGAGATCAAATAGAGTATCTCATAATATGAACATAATATATCAGTATGATAGATTTAGAGATCATACCCCAACATAATAAAAAGGATCTTGAAAGACTTGACATGAAAGTAGATCTTGAAAACGAGAAGGGTGAAAGAACCCCTTAGAAATTCGGCAGCCTAACGGCGCCACTTAAACTTCAACAAAAATGAATTGATGAGATCAAATAGGGTCTCTCATCATATGAACATAAAATATCAGTATGATATATTTAGAGATCATACCCCAACATAATAAAAACAATCTTGAAAGACTTGACATGGAATTAGAACTTTGAAAAGGGAGAAATGTGAAAGAACCACTTAAAAATTCGGCAGCCTAAAGACGCCACTTAAAACATCAAAATACTGAATTGAAGAGATAAAATGGGGACTCTCATAATATTATCATAATAGATCAGTATGATAAATTTATAAATCATACCCCAACATAATAAAAAGTAACTTGAAATACTTTACATGAAAATAGATCTTGAAAAATGAGAAGGGAGAAAGAATCCGTTACAAAAATTACGGCAGCCTAACGGCACCACTTAAAACATAATAAAACGAAATAATGAGAGTAAGAGGGGATATCTCATTATATTAACATGAATAGGGCAGTAAGAGGAGTATAAAAGAACATCCTTTAACATAAGAACATGGATCATAAAAGAAATTACATAAAAGAGATTTCTTGAAAAGAAAGAGAGAGGTCGGATCTCATACCTTAAAACGTAACTCTTAAATCTCAAAGGTTGGGACCTTGAGGTCTTGGGGGCACCTTGGGAGTACTCCTTGGGATTTTAGGAGACCATAACTTCGTTGGGGAAGAGTGGGGATTCGAATGGATGAGAGGATGGCTTGGTATTTATAGGTAAAGTGAGGGGACAAGGCATTAATGGCCAAGGGACACCTCATTAGTGGTTTTGGAAAAACCATGGGCTTGCCCATGGTTGTCACGACCCGCCCTCGGGGCCCGTGCTGTGACTACCCCAAGCCCGCCTTCCATAGGTCAGGGGCTGGCGAATAGCACCAAGGCGTAAATCCCGGTAAAAAGGGAAGGCATTGCCTTTGAAAAGTAAACAAGCACCACAGAGTAAGCAAGCGGAAAAGTAAACACTAAGTAAAAACAGAGTACTACTGAAAGTGCGGAAAAGTAAATGGGCCAGTATACAAACCCAAACTGAAAGTAAGTACAACTCGAAAGGGAAAACAGTAACTGTAAAGTAAAAGCAGCTACGCCGAGCTGTCCACTGAAATCTCACCTGAAGGGTGGGTACAGATAGCTCCACTGCTCCTCGGGTCCCGCCTTCCGCTCCGAGCACATCCCGCCCAGTGGTCCACCTCTAGGTACCGTCCTGCTCTGCAAACCTCAACCACGATCAACGATGTCCGTCGTCTGCAACCAACACAACGTAGTGCGGTCATAGCCTGTGCAGGGGTGAGTATAAGCTACTCAGTAGGGACCCCGAGACCCCCGAAGGTCTCCCAAAATCCACAAAGGATAAACCACAAAGGAAAGATACAATCACGATGTAACAACTGACACTGCTTAGGTATATTCCCATACATATACCTAAGTCATCAATTCCAATACGCTCCAACCTCCGAGCCCAAGTACAACTCAGTCCACACATGAAAGTATACGTATTCCACACAGGAAAGCAAAACGAAATCCACACAGGATAGCACAACACAATCCACACAGGAAATCAACAGGATTCATCTCACACAGGTATACTTCTTCGAAGACGATAGAGATGATCACTGATCCATCTAAGTCGTCGGACCCACAAAGGATCGATAGGTACTAACCCCCGCAAAGACACACATAGGATCGGACCCACACAGGATCTATAGGCGCTGGTACACACAGGACCGCTGAGCGCTGACCCACACAGGATCGGACCCACACAGGATCGGTAGCACTGATCCACACAGGATCGCTGAGTGTTGTAGTCGTCGTCGAATCCACTGAGGATCTCTGCACAGTCGTCGTCGCAGTCACAGTAGCAGTCGCAGCCAGCTCTAGGGTTCCCGCACACAGCAAGCTCATTCAGGAGGGTCCGCTCCACGAGCCGAGAGGCTGATACATCAACTATCACATAGTTCAGAGTTGATGTATTCAAAAGTTCCGTATCGTCAACAGGAACTCAACGCAACAGACGGTGTGTCAATCAGACGCCCGGTCTGAGAGTTATTGGCTTTTTCGTTCCAGGGGCCCGGTTGGTTTTTAAGGCAAAACCAACCTGACCATACTCCACCTGCGTCCAAACCTCGGGTGGAGAGTGCCAAAAGATCCGTCTCACTAAGAGGAACTCAACAAAGCTGACGGCACATCATTTGGACGTTCGTAGCTCGAGATGTGAGTGTTTCCGCTCCGAGGGCCCGGTTGGTTTCGTGTACGAACCAACACGGCCGAACCCAAAGTAATCTGAAACCTTGAGTGTGATATACCAAAACGACCGTCTCAATCCAAGGATCACATCTCCGCTGACGACGGATCGTTTGGAGGTCCGTAGCCCGAGTTATGGGCATTTGAATCCAAACCGCTCGGTAACGGGGGTTTCGGGCCCGGGATGTCCCTGCCCGAGACCCCCCCGGTTGGCCCGAACCGGGTCGACCCGCCCCGGACAGGGTCGACCCAGCCCGGCCCGGCCCGGTTCGGCGCAAGGGAGCGCGCTGCAAGCTCGGCCGAAGGCCGAGCTGATTGGAACGGGGGGCGCCTGCCCCCCCCCCCCCCCTTTTGTGAACCCCCCCCCCCCCTCATTATGGGGGGGCCGTTTATTTGCTGGTCGGGGGAATTAATTCCCCCCGGTTTGCCTCCCTTCCGGCCGGTCCCCTTCCGGCTTCCGACACCGGCAGCCCGGAACCAGCTGTGGCCTTCGCTGTCCGGCACGGCGCGACGGCGTCGCGCCCTTCCACTGCGGCCCCGCTCTGGCCGTGGTGTCTTCGACTTTCTTCGACGTGGCGCGACGGCGTCGCGTCCTTGCATTATTTTACAACGCGGTGTGACGGCGCCACGCGTTTCTTGTCGTATGATCTTGCACGGTGCGACGGCACCGCACCACACCCATTTCAATCCACAACATAATCAACATGAAAAAGGAGGAAGGTTGGCCGTGTTCGTGCGGTCCATCCCCCTCGCGTTATTTTATAACAATTGGAAAATTTTCACGAAGAAATAAACACGGGTATAAATCATGAACAAAGGAATAAAATAAACCCCTACCTCGGTTTCAAGTGCAGAGCACGTCAACAAACCGCGGAAGACAAGCGTCGCGGAGGTCGGGCGTCGCGGAAACCGAACGTCGTTTCTGTTGACGTCGAGGTGCATCCGAAGAGGTACGTCGCTGGAGAAGCTTCGTAAGCGGACGGAGAATGTCCGAGGAAGAAACGGCGTCTCCTTTCGTTGACACGGGAAGAAGATCGAAGATGCGGCGTCGTCGATCTTCGGAAACACACCGGCTACGAAGAAGAGAAGCGGCCTTCTTCGTTGGAGCTTAAGTGTTCTTCGTCAAGGTTGAAGAAGATGGAGAGAAATTCCCAAATCCTCTCAAGGTTGGTTATCACAAGTGGGTCCCACCTCCAACATCCTTACTTAGGAGAAAACTACCAAGTGGAAAAAATAAAAATTTTTAAATTTTTATTTTTAACTACCACAAAAATTAATAACTCCCCTCGTGTAAACGCAACTCCGAAACAGGAGTTCCTAAGCAATAACTGGCACTGCGGTTCCATCGGTGCCCTCGGAATTCGATTCCGGGTATCGGTTCCAAAGTTAGAAATTCCCGCTCGTTCTTTCACTGAACGTACCTGAGCCAAACTTCGGAAATTGATTCCGGGCACACCGGGCCTCGGAATTAGGTGCCGTCAGAAACCTTGTTCTTGTAAAATTCCAAAGAAAATTAAGAAAAAATTTCCCTTGAATTTTATGGGTCTTTACAATGGTATTGGCCACTTGGGACACCTCATACCTTATATTACTATTCATAAGTCGACCATATTGATTACATACTTAATACATCATTTATTGATGTCATTAAACACCCGTAACTTAACAATTGTATTTTCACTATTCATCGAAAATTCAACTTTCTCAGAATAATCCCAAAATTTCACCTTAACCAAATATCAATGCTCTAATTTCAAAAATAAACACCATTTTATAAAAATAATTTTCTAAATATTTTTAATTTATTTTTTTAAATAAATACACTATTGACCGAAAATTCATTTTTTTCAGAAAAAACCCCAAAAATTACCATAACATAATATTGGTGCTCTGAGTTCAAAAATGAAATCCATTTTATAAAAATAATGTTTTTAAATATTTTTAATTTAATTTTTAATTAAAAAACACTATTCACTCAAAAAAAAACTAATACTTGAATAATAATTTATGAAATCGTTATTTAACCATTTTATTGAATCACATTACTTAATCAAGGTGCCTAGATTATATTAATACTTTCTTTAAGTGAGATTACTAATCCATTTGGACACATTACTAATCCTAGTCATAAAATCATTATTCATAATTTACTATTCATCAAAAATTAAGTTGATCTTATTAGACTCTAAATTTCATACTGAGCATAATTGTAGAAGACCATTTTTTGAATATCATTACACATTTTTAATTATTTAAGGTTTACATAACCATTATTAAAATATCCTTTTTCTAAAATTCATCAAAAATATGCATACTATATTTATTCGGTCATTTGAAAATTCATAAACTTCATCATAAGATGAAATCCCAATTTTTATTTAAAACAAAGGATTACACAAGGCAGTTACGGTCTCCTTACATAGCCCCTTATCACACCAGCATAGGACCTAAGTGTAAGGTGTGCTAAGGTGAGAGGATCTGAGGGAGGCTCGGCTAACATCGCACGAGTAGTAATTTCTATCAGTTTGAACTTCTTGCAAAGGTGATTCCGTTCTAGCTTCACACGATGAAGTTCGGCTTGGGTTTGGTCCAGAGCAAAGCCCAATGGTGCTACCTCTTTCCCAAGTTCTGTTATATGGGCTTCGATCGGTCCAAGACTATTGGGTGAGGCCATCAAATCTCCTTTCTATAATAATTAACCATGATTACTTGTTTTTAGAGACAATAATCAAAACATTTAGTTTCCAGGGGTCATATTGACCAATGGTCATATAACAGTCAAAACCCAATGGTCTCATTTTAATTATACTCTTGTTATCAAATGAAACATTTTTTTTGAGTATAAAAAACAAAATAAAATAACACATAAAATTAGGAAACAAGATTTATTCAAAATTTCGGGTCGTTACAATTTTCCCCCTTAAGAAATTGCGTCCTCGTAATTTTTAAAATTGGGTTTTGAAATTTCATTGAAAGTCCCACATCAGAAAAGGAGTCAGTAAAACTATTACTTTAAAATAAAAAAAAAGGTAAGTACAAAGGTCACCCGAGTTAGCCCACACTAGGATTCCATGTACGAAAACATGGAAATGGAGGAGAAAACAAAGGGTCAAGTTCTGAGGGAGAGTGATAGAAAACATGATTAGAAGAAAGTTAACCATAAGAAAATCCCAAACTTATGATGTGTATAAACGGTCTTTGATTACCCAGTAGGAAACGTCAACCAACAACGTTTTTGTTTTACATTCCTTTTCATAATTTTGAGGAATTCATTTACAGCATAAAACAAAAACATAAGAAAATATACCTATCTTCATGTAGATTTTCATCCGTTAATAAGTTTCTACCCAAAACTAATGTTTTCTCAAAACTATGAGCATTCAAAACTACTTGGTCTCATCAAAACACAAGAATCATCTTCTAGAGAAACACATAATCCACAAAATATTAACTATCTATTTCTTCTATCTTTAAACATTATCCCAAAAACAGAAAGGGTAAGGTAAAACAACTCTTCAAAAAGAAATAATCCAATAGGAATGGAAACTACTTTTAAATCTTCAAAGTTCCATGGTACTACCCAAAGTTCATCATATTCCATTCCATAAATAAGGGTCCTTAAAATTCCTCAAAATAAACCATACTAAGATTGAAACCCAAATACAAGAAGGATTTGATAAAATAGTCTTCCAAAATAAACTTCATTGTTCATCTCCAAACAACATCAACCACTCCTAACATCTTATAACAAAATTATCTAACCTAAACATATTTTACCCAAGATAGGTTAATCATTCCCATAAGTAACCTAGATTACTATAATTCCACCTTAAATTCATCTATTCTTCAAAATATAAGTCAACCTTACTCCTCAATGAAAATACCATAGAAATCTATTTACCTCGATCATATAGGGTCCCCAAAATAGTGAACGTCTTCCAAAATAATAATCATATTTTAATCCCATAATCATCCCTGTTATATTAATACGACAATCGCCGCATTTCCTATCACATTGTTTGTTGGGACATGTTCTTCCATTTCCCACCATTAACTAAGAAGAGAAAGCATAATTAGGGGCTTAAGTACTTAGACAATAATCATGAAAAGGAACTGAAAGCATATAAGGATAACTTGTAGAAGAAAATTATACCCTAACTTGTGATCCCCTAGGTTCCCATCTAGGTTATCCATGATCATATATTCTTATGTGAATCTTTATTTTATTTTATCTTTGTTCCTTTAACAATGGTTCATACTAAGCTTATGAATTTACCAAAGCATATCCCCCAGGAGTGTCGTAACCAAGAGTGCAGCAAGTCCCGTTGTCGTGTACTAGTTCCCGTTCGAGTCTAGCTCAAAGTAGTGTTTTCGGGTTTTACCCCTATGTACATCTGTGCCAGAGCCACCTCTACCTGCTCGTATCCAGACAGGGATGTATTTGCTTGGGAACCCCTTACTCAATACTCACCAAAATACCAGGAAGATTTCCTATATTTAAACTTTTCTATAGGGTTCTTCCTAGAGTTTTCATATCCTAATTTCCACAAATAACTATAAAATCCTTTGATACCAACTATATCATCCCGCCTTTTTATCATATAAACTTTCATTACATTTTACAAAACAGATGATCTTTAAGGTTTAGTGTCTTGGAAACCAGGAACTTTAAACATGAAAACATAAAAGATTCTTATCAAACACTTTAAAGTCTTCTCCTCATGTTCATCCTATGTTCCTTACTGCTTCTCATAACCTGGGGACATACATCAAAAGAAAGGGTGAGAAGAAGGCCTAGTAATGGAAACAAGAGAAACATTTTACATGTGAACATGAGATACTTCAATAAGGTCATGAAAAAACATTAAGGCATGAGAAAGAAATCATGAGGCATATCATAATAAAAATAACATTTTTCCTAACTTGAATATGTGGCTACAACATTAAATATTGCCAATCATTTCGTTTCACCAAGGTCCATACCCAAGGTGTCATTAAAATTTACCAAGGTTATTCACCAAGGTATCAGTCTAAAAAGTCATCTCTAGAGATTAAGTCTTTACCCAATGCATTGGAGCGCTATCTGGGCGCACCCTTGACATGTATTTATTATCATGTGAGCCACATATATCATCATTAATCATTTCATAAACAACCCATATATCATAAAAAAATGGGTTTCATTTCATAATCATAACGTTTTAAAAACTGCTTTAAAGACATGATCTTTATGTCACTTTAAACCCACGGAAAAGGGAAAGCGGCTTTCATGTATGTAAATCCCAGAATTTAAAATAGAAAATTTTGATATATATGTGAATACCCCTGTAGAAATAAGAGCTTTTAGTATTCACTTAATAACATAAAATACTTTTGAGATAAAGAGGGAGGCATTTTGAGACGAAAACTATGCAGCATAACGTCTATGATACATGGTTTTAGAAAAAGTTGGAAAGAGAGGGGACATGGGTCACCCACTCAAAAATGATACATAAAATAGTAGGGGAACAGAATATATAGTATTTAAGAACATGGTAATGAAATTTTAATGATATACCATATGAAACGAAGAACTTGAAAGGAAGACAAAAATAAGACATCTCTTATGAGAATTCGGCAGCCTAACGGCGTCACTTAAAACTTCCAAAAATGGATTGAAGAGATAATATAGGGTCTCTCATAATATGAACATAAATGATCAGTATGATAGATATATAGATCGTACCCCAACATAATAAAAAGGATCTTGAAAGACTTGACATGAAAGTAGATCTTGAAAACGAGAAGGGTGAAAGAACCCCTTAGAAATTCGGCAGCCTAACGACGCCACTTAAACATCAACAAAAATGAATTGATGAGATCAAATAGGGTCACTCATAATATGAACATAAAAGATCAGTATGATAGATTTAGAGATAATACCCCAACATAATAAAAATGATCTTAAAAGACTTGACATGAAAGTAGATCTTGAAAACGAGAAGGGTGAAAGAACCCCATAGAAATTCGGCAGCCTAACAACACCACTTAAACATAAAAAAAATGAATTGATGAGATAAAATAGGGTATCTAATCATATGAACATAAATAATCAGTATTATAGATTTATAGATCATACCCCAAAATAATAAAAAGGATCTTTAAAGACTTGACATGAAAGTAGATCTTGAAAACGAGAAGGGTGAAAGAACCCCTTAGAAATTCGGCAGCCTAACGACGCCACTTAAACTTCAACAAAAATGAATTGATGAGATCAAATAGGGTCTCTAATCATATGAACATAAAATATCAGTATGATAGATTCATAGATCATACCCCAACATAATAAAAATGTTCTTGAAATACTTGACATGAATGTATATCTCGAAAACGAAAAGGGTGAAAGAACCCCTTAGAAATTCGGCAGCCTAACGGCGCCACTTAAACTTCAACAAAAATGAATTGATGAGATAAAATAAGGTATTTCATCATATGAACATAAAATATCAGTATGATAGATTTATATATCATACCCCAACATAATAAAAATGATCTTGAAAGACTTTACATGAAAGTAGATCTCGAAAATGAGAAGGGTGAATGAACCCCTTAGAAATTCGGCAGCCTAATGGTGCCACTTAAACTTCAACAAAAATGAATTGATGAGATCAAATAGGGTATATCATCATATGAAAATAATATATCAGTATGATATATTCAGAGATCATACCCCAAAATAATAAAAAGGATCTTGAAAGACTTGACATGAAAGTAGATCTCGAAAACGAGAAGGGTGAAAGAACCCCTTAGAAATTCGGCAGCCTAACGGCGCCACTTAAACTTCAACAAAAATGAATTGATGAGATAAAATAGGGTATCTCATCATATGAACATAAAAGATAAGTATTATAGATTTAGATATCATACCCCAACATAATAAAAATGATCTTGAAAGACTTGAAATGGAATTAGAACTTTGAAAAGGGAGAAATGTGAAAAAACCACTTAAAAATTCGGCAGCCTAACGGCGCCACTTAAAACATCAAAATACTGAATTGAAGAGATAAAATGGGGTCTCTCATAATATGGTCATAAGATATCAGTATGATAAATTTAGAGATTATACCCCAACATAATAAAAATGAACTTGAAATACTTTACATGAAAATAGATCTTGAAAAATGAGAAGGGAGAAAGAATCTGTTACAAACACTTCGGCAGCCTAACGACGCCACTTAAAACATCATAAAACGAAATAATGAGAGTAAGATGGGATCTCTCATTATATGAACATGAAGAGGGAAGTAAGAGGAGTATAAAATAACATCCTTTAACATAATAACATAGAGCATAAAATAAATTACATAAAAGAGATTTCTTTAAATGAAAGAGAGAGGTCGGATCCCTTACCTTAAAACGTAACACTTAAAACTCAAAGGTTGGGACCTTGAGGGCTTGGGGGCACCTTGGGAGGACTCCTTGGGATTTAATGAGACCAGGACTGTGTTGGGGAAGAGTGGGGAGTCGAATGGATGAGAGGATGGCTTGGTATTTATAGGGAAAGTGAGGGGACAAGGCATTAATGGCCAAGGGACACCTCATTAGTGGTTTTGGAAAAACCATGGGCTTTCCCATGGTATTTGCCCATGGTATTGGCCATTTGGTACACCTCATACCTTATATTACTATTTATAAGTCGACCATATTGATTACATACTTAATACATCATTTAATGATGTCATTAAACACCCGTAACTTAAAAACTGTATTTTCACTATTCATCGAAAATTCAACTTTCTCAGAATAATCCTAAAATTTCACCTTAACCAAATATCAATGATCTGATTTCAAAAATGAACTCCATTTTATAAAAATAATTTTATAAATATTTTAATTTATTTTTTTAAATAAATACACTATTCACCAAAAATTCATTTTTTCAGAAAAAACCCCAAAAATTACCATAACATAATATCGGTGCTCTGAGTTCAAAAATGAAATCCATTTTTTAAAAATAATTTTTTTAAATATTTTTAATTTAATTTTTAATTAAAAAACACTATTCACTCAAAAAAACTAATACTTGAATAATATTTTATGAAATCATTATTTAACCATTTTATTGAATCACATTACTTAATCAAGGTGCCTGGATTATATTAATACTTTCTTTAAGTGAGATTACTAATCCATTTGGACACATTACTAATCCTAATCATAAAATCACAATTCATAATTTACTATTCATCAAAAATTATGTTGATCTTATTAGACTCTAAATTTCGTACTGAGCATAATTGTAGAATACCATTTTTTGAATATCATTACACATTTTTAATTATTTAAGGTTTACATAAACATTTTTAAAATATCCTTTTCTAAAATTCATCAAAAATATGCATACTATATTTATCCGGTCATTTGAAAATTCATAAACTTCATCATAAGAAGAAATCCCAATTTTTATCTAAAACAAAGGATTACACAAGGCAGTTACGGTCTCCTTACATAGCCCCTTATCACACCAGCATAGGACGTAAGTGTAAGGTGTGCTAAGGTGAGAGAATCTGAGGGAGGCTCGGCTAACATCACACAAGTTGTAATTTCTATCCGTTTGAACTTCTTGCAAAGGCGATTCCGTTCTAGCTTCACACGATGAAGTTCGGCTTGGGTTTGGTCCAAAGCAAAGCCCAGTGGTGGTACCTCCTTCCAAAGTTCTATTAGATGGGCTTCGATCGGTCCAAGACTACTGGGTGAGGCCATCGAATCTTCTTTCTATAATAATTAACCATGATTACTTGTATTTAGAGACAATAATCAAAACGTTTAGTTTCCAGGGGTAATATTGACCAATGGTCATATAACAGTCAAAACCCAATGGTATCATTTTAATTATACTCATGTTATCAAATGAAACATTTTTGTTGAGTATAAAAAACAAAATAAAATAACACATAAAATTAGGAAACAATATTTATTCAAAATTTCGGGTCATTACATGAACCAAGGATACCATTATTTTTCTTGATCCTGATGGTTTATTTTTTTTATGACAATATTTTTATGAAACTTTTTTTTCTTCTATGAGTTATGACATGATTGAATGCTTATAAAACCCATTATTTTACAAGGGTTATGCTTTGAGGAAATGATTAAATGATTATAAAACACATTTCTTCTCATGGGTTCAAATATGATGAATGTTTAATTATCATTTTGGACACATATGCATTATTTTCATCATACGATGGGTGGGACCTATATCTCTCTCTAATGAATTGGGAAATGATTAATGCTATATGATCTCAAAGGTATATGGGAGGATATCCCACTATTGAAATAGTGTACACAAGAGGTTATCCCAAGCCTGAAAGATGGTCCATAAGAAGGTTCTCTCAAGCCCAAAAAATGGTACGCTAGATGTTTTCCCATGACTAAAGTAGGTTCATGGGTGGTTAACTCAAGACTAACATGTTATGAATGTCTTGGTGAGTTTCATTAACATAATATTTTCTATGAATATGTATATGGCATAAAGATATGTCTTATGCCAATGTTATGATATCATTGATCACATTATTTAATTTAATTATGATTCATGTCTTATGGACTTCCAATATTTATTCCATGATGTATGTTTATGATTTACGATATTTAGGGTATGATTTTAATAAGTAATTCTCATGTTCTCATACTTATATGATCATATTAAATAATATATTCCATGTTTACCCTTACTGATCATCCAAGATCACCCTTTCTTATGTTTCCTTTGCCTAGGATATGAATAGAGTTATTATGTATGATATATATAAGAAGGGTTCTAGTTATGAAGAACATATGGGGAGACACCATAAGTCACTTATATAATAGTTGTTTATATGTCAATGTTTCCTAAGGAATTGTACCTTTATGATCCATAGTCATGTGTTTATGTAATGTAATGAATATTCATTTTCAAAGATGTAATATCTATCTATGATAAGTGAGGGTCTTTACACTGATTCCCCAGGTCATGATGAACCTAGAAAGATATAAATTGAAAAAATATAGAGTATAATCTCAACTAGTTCTACATCAGTCTTAGTCAACCATAATAAATAAACCAAGGAATCACCCATGTCTAATCTATAAAAATCCAACCAAGTTAGGAATCATAAGAAAACATCCATAAAGAAGTGAAGACATAGGTGCATAGATACACACACAACATTCAACACATCAATAATAAGGTACCACAAAGCACTAAAGAATAAATATAAATAATCTAACCCAGAACCTCACTCCATACTAAATACCATGATCAAAAATCCCATAAGATATAATCATCCAAAACCAATCTAGAAGATTAAACCTAGTAGAATTTTGAAAATGATATAACCAAGCCATAAAAAGTTGAATTCATTGGCCACCATGGAAAAAGATAAGTGACATAAGAAATAATTGAGAAAGGATATTTATAACATCACCACTCTATTTAGAGTCTATTAAAATACATTCACAATGAAAGACCCATTAAATATTTTATGTGATCCAAATGTAAGAAACATTTTAGGTCCACCATAAAATTCAGAGTCTAGGTGGTGATTAAAATTGATGTGATCTACTTTAAAACAAATAGAGTATTAAATTGGAGGACTAAAATGAGGAATATCCTTCTACATTGTTTCATGATAATTATCAAAGGCATACTATAAATAACCCATGACATGAACTCATTTAATTTATGATAATTAATATCAAAAAGATCATCATCTTACAAACTATAGGGAAATTATAAAAACAAAACCACTTAAAAATAAAACACAAAAATCATATGTTAGAAAACATCTATTCTTATAAAAAATATTCTTCATCAAATCAATAAATTTAAAACTAATTTAAACATGTGATAACTTTTCAAAAACATCCCACATCACTTTAAAACTAAGAAAAATCATTTCAAAGTTTAATTATAATTGTATACATTGAGAAAAATAATTTCAAACATAAATCATTCTTCTATTGTAAATTAATTTCAACATACATGAATTGAGGTATAATTTCATATTAAAAAAAATTCAAAAGAAAATACTAAAATTTTCCCACATTAATATTTCCATATGTAAACTAGAGTACCCATTTCCAAAAAAACAAACCCAAAAATTGTTTTACACTCATAACATTAAAACAATTTCCTATTTAGTTCTATTAAAATAACCCAATACATCATAAACATATACAAAAAGGAAACCAAAATACCGAATATCAAAAAAATAACTTTTGAAATACCAAAAAAATAATCAAATCACTCTTTAATTCATCCCCAATAAGTGGAATCCTTTTTAGGGGAAGTATGAAACTAAGAGAGATTATAATATCAAATACCAAAGGGATATATAGTTGTGCACGGTTTGGACACATTATTTTTTATGATATGATTCATCATGCTAAATGATATATGTAGAACCATCTTCATAGGATTCACAGGGTTTGTCACACCATGTGGGTTAACTGTGTTATGCCAGTTTAACATCAATATTCAACAAAAAATGAAACATGAATCAAAAAATAAATTATCAAACTCATTGATAATCCCAATATAACCCTTAAACATTAAAATAAATCCAAAAATATTGAATTATATCAAAATAAAACACACAAATCACAGATTTCCAAATAAAATTTAGGTTTTGAATAAGGAATGTAAGGTCCTAAAATTTTTGGAGGTATCCCTTGTTTAAATTTTTGTTTAAATCATTAAATTGTGGTTAATTTAATGTTTAACGGGTGCATGAAGAATCTTAAGGGTGTTCTTATGGTTTATAAAATAAACAAAAGGTAAAAATGGATATCTAGTGCATGTTGCATGGTTGGCGCATGGTTAGAGTAAACCATGCTGGGGGAGGGCAAACCTTGAGGATGGGAAAGAGGCATTTTGTATGGTTGGTGGATGTTTTTTCAAATCATGTGGTCTTAACAGGTAACCATGAAAATTAGACCCCTCTTGGATATAGGTAGGCATATTCTTGGCATAGGGTTTGGAAAACCATGTTCCCCATTAAAAGTTGTATTTTACCAAATTTACCACTAGGGATTTTAAGGGTTTTCACCCAATTCCCCGCCCATTTATCCTCAAACATCCCTAGTGATGAAACAATTTTTCCTAAGATTACCAAGGATCGATCTCCTTCCATTATAACACATTTTGAGTGTCTTTGGTTGTCAATCAAATCTCAGAGTGAGTCTAATACTTCTCCTATTTCTCTTTTCTAAATTACGTCTTGTGGTTTTGTAATTATTATTCTAAATCCCTAAAAACCTCGTTTATGGTGGTCATAGGTTGAGAATTAGAAGGGTTCTTGAACCTGATTCTAAGTTTAATATTAAGGGTGTTTTCACCTTTGAATTTATGTTAGGTGGTCTACAAGTTATATCCTATAGTTTTATTATCGATTTACGCATGTGATATAGAGAACCTATTATTTTACACCTAACATTACATGATTTTAAGTATAATTATACATTAGAGTACAAGATAAGGACCATGAAGAATAGTGTATTGGAATACTAGGTACATAATACTGAAAACATGGAACTAAATAAAAATTTTCTTTATTTAATATTTAAATTGAGCTTCTAAGTTCCATTGTTATCATACATCTACATAGGGTACCCTAGGGAAAACATTAACAAAGGGGTGAGCTAAATAGACCAGTAAAGGAATAACTATAAGAACAAAGCATTAACACATGGGACTGAAGGCATGACATGATGATATAAAAAGGCATGTAACATATGCAACAATAACATATAAACATGGAATCATATAAACATGGAGTCATAATAATGTGGAAGAAACATAAAACATGAATTTTTCATGAGTCAAGGCTAACCTCCAAGACCATTTCACATGGTAGTACAAGACAAGGATAACCGCCAAGACCGTCACACATGGTAGCACAGGCCAATGATAACTGCCAAGACCGTCGCACATAACGTCTCATGAGAATCAACTTTAACCAATTAATTGGAGCACTATTTGGGTCCACCCATATTAAATTTTCATGAATATTTTTTCCACATAAATAATCATATGTAATCAATCTTACATAAACATACACTACTGGAAAACTAACCTATACCAACGGTTTGGAACTGTTGGTATTGGCCTCCAACCATTGGTATAGCTTATACCAACGGTTTGGAGAACTGTTGCCAAATAAGCTGTTGGCATAGGTGTATACCAATGGTTTTCCCAAAACCATTAGAATAGACCTACCCTAACGGTTTTGGAAACCGTTGGTATAATTAATATGAAAATCTATACCAACAGTTATGGAACCGTTGGTATATGTATTTCAAAAAAAACATTCATTGGGATTTGATCCCAGGACCCCTAGTTTATTATTCAACGACTTAACCACTAACCTAACATGACTTTTGTGAATATAATTACATAAATGTATATATGTATTCTCATAATGATTTTAAATTTTGATTTATATAATGTTCTGGGTAAGAATAAATGATAAAAAATCAAAGGATCTGTACCAACGGTTTTCAAAACCATGGGTATAGGCCTATACCAACACTTTTGACAACCGTTGGTACAGATTTTGATTCCAGGGCTAGGTTGATTTTTGGGGGACCTATCCCAACGGTTTTCCAAAAACGTTGGGAAAGGTGGCCACAATGTGGGATTTCCCAATGGTTTGGCCAAACCGTTGAGAAAGGTGGCCTCAAAGTGGGATTTCCCTACGGTTTTTACAAATCGTTGGTATAGAAGCATTGGGAAAGGTCATATTTCTAGTAGTGATAAGGTTTACCCATGGAAATAATTAGGTACCGCAATCATGTTATAAAGCATAACGAATGGGTGTATCATAAAAGTGTCCATGAAAGAAATGTATTATAAAATAAATGGAAATTAATAAGTTAAAATAAGAATAAATTATTCTAATTAATGTCAAATAGAAAATAAAACATGTAAGAATAGTATTTAAAAAAATTAGCATTAAACCATTTTAGTAGGGTTTTAAGGAAAATATTAGAGAGATTTTAAAATAGAAAAAGGAATAATCATTTACATTAAACCATAAGTGAACCATGAAGGTTTTAATAATAAAATTAATGATTTTATAAAAAACAATGGTGGAATGAAAATAGATAATATAGTGTACATGATGATGGGTAGGAATTCAGAAAGTTCTCTTAAAACATGTTTTCTTATCAGAAAGTATTGAGGAGGGAATAACTTAAACAAATATATATCCACAAAAGAGAATGATGAAAGTTTATTGATAAATGAATTGGTTACATGTACAAAACATTTAGAATATGAAAATGAAAATTTAATATAACTTTATTTTGGTAAATGGAAGATAACATACCCCGAAGGAACAAAGGAGGTTTGGGTAGAATCCCTTACAGATTATCGACATGGTATTAGGTGTACTTAAGAGGGATTAATGAGATAGAAAATGGTTTATAAAAACTTATAAATCATGATTGAAGTATGGGGGATGTGATAAATCGTACCCCATCATTAGGGATTACACATAAACGGGCATAACATAGTGGACATTCTTGAATAGAAGTGAAATAGAGAGGATCCCTTACCTTAAGTCGGATGGTGTTCTCCACTTGATATTAATGACCTGAATAATAAAATTAAGTTCCTTAATTAATAATTATAGAACCTATTATATATTTAAAATATTTATTATAACCTTTTTCAGTTCATTTATTACCATTTTGATTGGTTATGAGGTTTAATTTTATTGTTCGGGTATATTGGCTTCCTTGGTTTTAATGATCAGTTTACTTATTTCCATGAACGGATAATCATGTAAAATATGGATGGTTATCCAAAATTAGAGTTATTGTTTTATTATTGAATATCCATAAGTTTAAATGTTTCTAAATTTAATTTGGCTACTTAGATTTAAGTTGAATCATTATATAAAACATTAATCATAAACGCTTGAATTAATTTGGCGATTTTGCTCACAATTAACTTATTTTGTATTATTATATTACATCATGTGTGAAAAAGGATTCCAGAAAAAAAAACCTAATATAAAATAAATATTTAGGGTCCTGGTTCAAACATAAAAATGGTTTCATGACCATAATTGAATATGGTAATAGAAATTGAATACCCATCCTCCTTGAATGTGGTAAATTAATACATCTCGGATGGTGTCTTTACCACTAGTATAAAATAAGAGTAAAGGAGAGATGATAATAAATTATTAAAATATCATAAAAAAATTAAATTAAATGTAAGTTACTGGATTTCTCATAACATTTTGATGTATAGAGTTAAGGATATAAAAGAAAACAAATGAACTTGAAAAGAAAATGAATGAAAAGAAAGGAGGAATTTACCTATTGATTCAATATTTCTTGAGAGCCTCTTAAGGGGATAGGATTTGGTATTTTGTAGAGACGAAGGGATTTTGGATGAATGGGAGGATCTTGGGTAGATATCTGGGCATAATTTAGGGAAGGCACAAGTCTTGAGAGGAGTGAAGATAAGTGGGGGTATTGGTGGTTTTTATAGTGGAGGGTAGGAGGGTTTTTTTAATATTTTGATCATTAGTTTATTATTTTTTCATAAGATAAGAAATAGTAATGATTATTGTAACAAAAAACAGTAATATGTGCATGTGAGTTCGAAACAATGGACATTTACATCATCCATAACTCAATAATGATGAATAAATTTAGGTTTTAGCATATATTGTGAATTATCGTATTTTACTATTCATCAAAAAATAAAGTATTCTGAAAAATCCCAAAAATTCATCCTAATAATTTTTTGACATGTGGAATCCAAAAATGAACTCCATTTTTTAAAGAAAATTCTAAATATAATTAATTTAATCTTTAATTAAAATCATAATTTTCTTGAAAAATATAGATTTTAAAACAAGACCCGATTTTATAATGATTTTAAAAATTAAATAAGGTCTTATAAAATTAAATTAAAACCAGATTACATAAAATTATTAATTTATGAACACATTTTAGGAAAATAATTTTTTTATAAATTAATTATTTAATTTTAATTAATTATTTATGACTTACAAAAATATAAATACTTTTACTATGATCGTATTATCACTTATAAGATGCCTAAATTTTTTTATCCATTAATGGGTGAGGATACTATTATTTTGGAAGATTTACTATTAATAAGGGTCATATCACTATTCATAATGGTAGGTTTCTATTCATAAGGGTATGTTACTATTCACCAAAAATTAAGTTTTTCTTATCGGACTCCAAACATCTTATTGATCGGAATCATGTATGTCATATTTTTGAAATTAAAATCCCAGAGGTGAAAATATTATGTTTAAAGGTCACATAGTACTTAGTAGTTCATTGTGTTGTTATTTCATGTGATTATATGACATAATTATAAGAAAAGAATTTCCATTAATAAAACATTGGTTCGTTACATTATTCCCCCTGATTAAATTTCACCCTCAAAATTTCGTTTTACATTCTAAGTCATAAACATGTGAGGGTACTTTTCCTTCATTGCTTCCTCCAGTTCCCATGTTGTCTCTTCATACATTTGGTTCTGCCACAATACTTTTACTAGGTGAGTAGTCTTGTTATGTAGAAATTTATCTCTACAATCAAAGATCTTCACTGGTTTCTCCTCATAAGAAAGATCATTCTCCAACTGTACCACCTATAAAGAGAGTACATGTGAAGGATCTGGTAGATACTTCCTTAGGAGGGACAAATGAAATATTTCATGTAATTTGGACATGTTAGGTGGAAGTGCTAGTCGATAGTCCAGAACCCTGACACAATTAATAATCTCAGAGGGGACGATGTACCTGGGACTTAGCTTTTCTTTCTTCCCAAACCTCATGACCTTTTTCCATGGAGATATGCGTAGAAATACCATGTCTCCAACATTGAACTTAAGGTCTCATTGATGATTGTCTTCATAACTCTTTTGTCAACTTTGGGGTACCTTGATTTTCTACTGAATGGTTTCACCTTCTCCGCTATTTCTTCGACCATTTCAGGTCTTAGAAGCTTATGCTCACCAAATTCATCTCAACACATTGATGTACTACACCTTTTCCCATAAAGGGATTCATATGGTGCCATTCAGATGCTCGAGTGGAAAATATTTTTGTAGGAGAATTAAAATAGTGGAATATGTTGTTCATATCCTCTTTTAAAGTCCATAGAACAATATCTCAATATTTCTTCCAATTTCTGAATAGTTCTCTTAGATTGGTCATCTGTTTGAGGATGACAGACCATACTAAAGTTCAGTTCAATGCTTAGAGCATATTGAAGACTTTTCCAGAACTTCGAGGTGAATCTTGGATCTCTATCAGGTATAATAGATAGTGTTACTCCTTGAAGCCTTACCACCTCTTTTATATATATCCATGAATGTTGATCCAATGATAATTCTTCTCGAATTGCAATAAATAGAGCTGTCTTTCTAAGACGACCCACAATGACCCATATAGCATTGTTTTATCTGGATATCCTTAGAAGTCTAGTGAACAAGTCTATGGTGATGTTAACCCACTTCCATGTAGGTATGGGTATTCTTTTTATCATCCCCTTATACTTTTGTCTTTGAGCCTTCACTTGTTGACATTCCTGTCACTTTGATGTATACTCATCAATCTCTTTCTTCGTATTGTCCCACCAAAAGTTCTCTTAGAGATCTCGATACATCTTTGTGATACTTGGGTGAATAGTGAAGGTTGAGCTATGTGCATCATTCAAAAGCTCATTCTTTATCTCTGGATCAAATGATACACATAATCGTGACCCAAATATTACAACTCCTTCCTCATCAATCATTAACTCAGATTATTTCCCATTTTTAATGGCTCCCACCCTTTTCTAAATTTCTATATCTTTTCTATGAGCGTCCTTTATTTTATTCAGGAGGGATAGTTGAGCGATCATTTGAGAAAGAATTTATTATGTTCCTCCCTTAATGATTCCCATTTCCATCCTCTGTAAATATAATAAGATAATATCCTATTCGATTCTCATCATTGATAAAGTTACATGATCCTTTCTACGTAGAGCATCTTCCACCTTGTTCGCCTTACCAGGATGGTAGTGTATTGAGAAATCATAATCCTTGATGAGTTCTATCTGTATTCACTAGTGCACATTAAGATCTTTTTTGTGAATATATATTTGAAACTCTTGTGATCATTATATATCTCACCCTTCTCTCCATAGAGATAATGTTGCTAGATTTTTAACGCAAAGATCACAGCCTCCAACTCCAGATCATGTGTAGGATGGTTTTGCTCATGGATTTTCAGATTCCTTAGGGTATAGGCTATCACTTTATCATTTTTATTAGCACATATCCTAATACATTCTTTTCAGAATCACTATACACCACAAATATTTCTCCACTTTTTGGGAGTGTGAGTATTGGAACAGTTATTATCCTCTTTTTCAACTCCTTAAAATAGGCTTCACATTCTTAAGTCTAGAAAAACTTTACTCCCTTCGTGTCAGATTTGTCATTGGGTTTTACAATCATGAAAAGTTCTTCACAAATCATCAATAATACCTGGATAGACCCAGAAAGATGAGGATCTTTGTTAAAGATGTTGGCCTGGGCCACTCTTCAATTTCCTTTGTCTTAGAAGGGTCTACAGATATCCCTTTGTTGGTGATAAGATTCCCCATAATGATACTTAATTTTTCAATAACTCATTTTTACTTTATGTTCCATACAGATTCTCCCTTCTCAAAGTCTATAATATAGTATTAAAATTCTCCTTAGGTTCCTCTTTTCTTTTGGAGTATATCAGAATATCATCGATAAAGACTACCACAAATTTGTTGAGGTAAACTCTAAATACTCTATTCATTAAATCAATGAAAATTAATGGAGCATTAGTGAGTATTAAGGGAATCACTATGAACTCATATTGATCATAACTCATTCTAAAGGCAGACTTGGGAATATCTTACTTCCTCACCTTTAATTGTTGATATCCTGACCAAAGTTCCATCTTAGAGAAATAACTGGCGCCACGAAACTGATCAAATAGCTCATCTATCCTTGGTAGGGGATACTTTTTATTTATCTTGATTTTATTATGCTCGTGATAATCAATACATAGGCACATTGATATATCCTTTTTCTTGACAAATAGGGCCGGTGCACCCCATGGTGAAGTACTCGAGCATATAAAACCCTTCTCCAAATTCTCCTGTAACTTCTTCTTCAGCTCCTCCAGCTCTATGGTGTCCATTCTATAAGGTGTATTTGATATAGGTAGAGATCCAGGAATACGTTCAATTGAGAACCTAACTTATTGATCAGGAGTAATACCAAGAAACTATTCAGGTAATACATTAGTGTAATCCCTCATGATGGGAATGTCTTCAATCATGATTCTCTCCTTTGTCTCAATCATTTGAGCTACACATGCTTGCTCATAAGGAATTAATATCCACACTTGAGATAATGATTCCAAAAGAGATTCATCTTCCTCCTAACGCATGTAAATAATTGGAGGATGCTTTGGGATGTGAAGAGTAATTTCCCTTTCCCAATAGTTGATGTTGGATTTGTATAAAGATATATAATCCATGCTCAAGATAGTGTCGAACTCCACTAAAAGAAGTATAATGATATTTTATGGGAGGTTCATTCCACAAATGTTAACCAGGTAGGAGTTATAAACCATGGATTCAATAATTTCCCCATTCATTGTTCTCATAGATAACTTATCTTCTATGTTTTGAGGTGGTGATCTAATAGTTATACTAAACTTGAATGATATGGAAGAATTTGTAGAACCAAAATCAAATAGTACATTTTCTATTCTTAAATGAATAACTAGTGTACCTATCACAACATTGTTGTCTGGATCCACTTTAGTAGTAGTGATAGCATAAGACCTTCCTTGTTTCCTTGGAGGTTGTTGTTGATTTCCTATGACAACCCTTGGCTTAGGGTAATTGTTTTCATAATTCCCATGTTCCTTGCAGTTGTAACACTGCACCAATGGGTTAGTGTTTATTTGAACCTTCTTTTCTTCTTCCACATTAGTGATATTTTTCACACCTCTTCAACATTTTTTAGCTAGATGTCCTAGATATCCACATTTTAAGCAATTCTTGGTTCCCTTTAGATAGTTCTCAGGATTCTTTGTCACACAATTTTTACACGTGGGATAATCGAGCTTCTTTCCATCATGGAATTTATTTACGGGACTGCCCACATTAGATTCCATTTTCCTTTTCTTTTCACTGGGTCCATGATACTACAGAGAGTCTCTGATTTCAATTTCAACATTGCGGGTATAAACTACAATTTCCTCATAACTATCAAAGTCTCAAATCCCCAATGCTTTTCATAAACTCTTCTTTAGTCCTCTAAATAAGTGATCCACATTGATTTCGATATTCAAGACAAATCCAGATGTGTACCTTGCAAGCCTTGTAAAGTTTTATTCATACACCCCGATGGAATCATATTCCTTCTCCTTGAATCTGATGAACTCTCTTTCCATCTTGAGACATAGGGTTTGGAGAAAATATTTATTGAAACACATTTTCTTTAATTCCTCCCAATTCATGGAATCAATTTCCTCTTAGTGATCAGTATTCTTTATTAGTTTCCACCACTAACCAGCTTCTCCATCAAAATGATAGACTGCGAGTATGACTTTCTCTTCTTCTGAGCACTATAGGATAGAGAATATCTTTTTAATGGAGTAAATCCACTATTCCATGAGGAGGGGATTGGAAGATAAACTAACAATGGGAGGCATTTTCTACATGAAGGATTCAACAGAAACTTGATCTTTCCTTGTAGGATGAGGTTGTTCCACATGATTCAGGTTATTATTTATAACTTGATCCAGTTGAGCAAGTACTGTCATGAAGTTTTGAGCACCTATTCCCATCATATCAGGAATATCATTAGGGAAATCATCACATTACCTATCACATTGATTGTTGTCATGTGTTGTTCTATTTCCCGCCGCCAACTAAGAAAAAGAGCATACAATTAGAGGGCATGAATACTTAGCTATTGAGAATAAAAAAACTTTGTACATAAGAGGATAAACATGTAAAGGAGAAGTATATCCAAACTTGTGATTCTCTAGGTTTCAATAAAGGTTATCCTTGGTCTATTTCTTAACTTATATTATTATAGGATTTTTTTATTCCCTTAATAATGGTTTGTACTAAGCTCGTGAATTTACCAAAGCATATCCCCTAGGAATGTCAAACCAAGAGTGAAGAATGGCCCGTTTTCATGCACCAGTTACCATTTGAGTCTCACTCAAAGTAGTGTTTTCATGTTTTACCTCTAGATACATCTATTCTAGATCCACCTCTACCTGTTTGTATCCAAATAGAGATGTATTTTCTTGATAAACATCTTACTCAATACTTACCAAAATTTTGGGGAGTTTTTTTATATTTAGTCTCATCCTTAAGGTTCTTACTAAAGTGCTCTAATCCTAATCTCAAAAATAACTAGATCATCCTATGATACCAACTATATAAACCCTATCCTTTTACACATAACATTACATGATTTTTAAGCATAATTATACATCAGAGTACAATCCAAGGATCATGGATTCTAGTGTATTGGAAGACTAGGTACATATAACTGAAAACACGGAACTAAATAAAACATATCTTTAATTAATCTTCAAATTGAGCTTATAACTTCCATTTTGCTCATATATCTTCATAGAGTACCCTGGGGAACACATGAACAAAGGGATGATCTAAATAGCCCAGTAAGGGAATAACTTTAAGAACAAAGCAT